>JBCNJP010000015.1:2857575-2881812 GCA_039602395.1 Deinandra increscens subsp. villosa | reverse complement strand
GTTGGGAATTTCCGTGATCGACGAGTTCGAGATTTGGTTGATGAAACTCAACGTACCACTTACCGTTTGACCGTTCGCACAACACGGTGAAGTTCATGACTCGAGACTCTCATTAACCGAAGACATGGCATTTGTGACTTTATTATTTATTGTAACATTATTTATTTTGTCACTAGACTAGTTGTTGGTTATTTACTAGTTTGCCATTGTTAGGTTAGTATATATAGTCTTTCTCATGTGAAAGACTAGTTATGCATGTATGCTTGAGTGAGAGAGCTTAGACATGATACTTTGAAGTTGTGTGGGTTCATGAACTCTTGTTCATGAACCTATAGCATGTGTGGGATAGGTAAACATGTAATCATTCGACTCCATATATGATTTCACTTATCTTCATCTTGTTTATCACTACTTCTATTTTATCCTCATCATCATCATCACATCTCAAACACCCAAGTTGAAGATCCGGTCCGTAATGTTCTTCCGGGTGTTCATATTTGTTCTACAAAGACGAAGCTCACAAAGTCTCCGATCCGCTTCCGCTGTGCCATCGGGGTTTGGCTTGGCTCACCGACCCCGGTTCCTACAATTGGTATCAGAGCCATGGTCGAAGAAAACGCAACAATTTGGTTGGTTTCTTCAACTTTGTGTTAGTTTGCTTGTCGTTGTAACAAATAGAGATGTTTATTGAATTATTTGGGTTCCTTTTGTGTTAGATATAGTCACATAAAAGAAAATGAGTTCATGTCTAAACTCATCCCAAATAGTTAGTTTCCCAGATCTTCATACGTTTGAAGATTGTTTGTTTTAATTTTGAGTGATTAAAATAAAGGGAAACTAAAACAAAACCCATAAAGGTGAATAGGAAAAAGTTAGTAGGCTTTTGACTAACTTTTAAAGCAACCACCCTATTTGTCCCCACCTTTTGTACTTTTTATACTTTCTCTCTCCTCACCCAAACACTCAACCTTTTAGTCAAAATGGCAGATTTATATTGTTGATGTTTATTGTTAATTATCTTTTAACAAAGTGATGGAAGAATAAAAACTCACAAGATTGCAGCTTGTAACACCGAGTTTTTACGGGTTCTTAATCGAGAGAAAAGGGGTTATTTCAACATGTTGACATCCGGCAAAAAATCTTTTTTCTGAAAGAAATTTTTTTTTCTCTAAGGAAAAGTTCCGGAGGAACTGAAAATTTTTCTAAGGAAAAAGTTCCTAAGGAACTAAAAGTTCCGGAGGAACTGAAAATTTTTCTAAGGAAAAAGTTCCTAGGGAACTAAAAGTTCCGGAGGAACTGAAATTTTTTCTAAGAAAAAAGTTCCTAGGGAACTAAAAGTTCCGGAGGAACTGGAAATTTTTCTAAGGGAAAAGTTCAGGAGTAACCAAAAAGTTCCTAGGGAACTCTTCAGTGAAAATTTTTCTAAGGGAAAAGTTCAGGAGTAACCAAAAAGTTCCTAGGGAACTCTTCTGTGAAAAATTTTCTAAGGGAGAAAGTTCCTAGGGAACTTAAAAGTTCCAAGGGAACTTGAAAAACTTCCAAAGGAAGTCATTTGGTGCACCAGTTAGTCCGGAACACTTGCCAAAATTACTACAAGTCAACGGGGTATGAGTCATTAAATCCATTGCAACAAATTGGTGTACAAACAAGGTACACTTGTAGAAATCAAATTATTTTTCTATTTGAGACTCTCTTCGTTACAAGCAGACGTGTTTAGAAGTGGGTTGAAAATTGAAGAATGTGCACAAATTTGGATCTTTTTCTACATTGAAGATATTTGTTTGCTAATGTTGGATTAAGTTCTAGCTTTTGAAGAGTCCTTGAGCCATAACCGTGATGGTAAAAACGAAGGCAAAGTTAGAAGCTTATGACTTGTTGAAGTAATTTATTTGAAGTGGTACTATCTTTGAAGTGATGCATCGGTTTGGTATTCTTGGCAAGTATTTTCAAGACGGTTGAATTATGGGATTAATTCTCTAATTTTTCTTTGATCCTTTATCTTGTTTACCTTTAACTACACTGAGGATGATGTTGGCATCCTTAAACATAGTGTGCATGTTAAATCTTGGTAAACACCCTATGGGCTTTGCGGAAAAAGCTAAAAGAAGAACAATTCTTTATCTTAGGGGGAGCTTCACAAAGGGGAGAAGAAAAGTGAAAGATTTGAAACCGTTTGAAGACTGTTTTGAAGTCAAGTTGCAAGAATACAAGGGAACCGATTGTCACAAGAGTTGAGTTATTTATCCGTTTGTTCATCAACCAAATAGGGGGAGATTGTTGGGAATTTCCGTGATCGACGAGTTCGAGATTTGGTTGATGAAACTCAACGTACCACTTACCGTTTGACCGTTCGCACAACACGGTGAAGTTCATGACTCGAGACTCTCATTAACCGAAGACATGGCATTTGTGACTTTATTATTTATTGTAACATTATTTATTTTGTCACTAGACTAGTTGTTGGTTATTTACTAGTTTGCCATTGTTAGGTTAGTATATATAGTCTTTCTCATGTGAAAGACTAGTTATGCATGTATGCTTGAGTGAGAGAGCTTAGACATGATACTTTGAAGTTGTGTGGGTTCATGAACTCTTGTTCATGAACCTATAGCATGTGTGGGATAGGTAAACATGTAATCATTCGACTCCATATATGATTTCACTTATCTTCATCTTGTTTATCACTACTTCTATTTTATCCTCATCATCATCATCACATCTCAAACACCCAAGTTGAAGATCCGGTCCGTAATGTTCTTCCGGGTGTTCATATTTGTTCTACAAAGACGAAGCTCACAAAGTCACCGATCCGCTTCCGCTGTGCCATCGGGGTTTGGCTTGGCTCACCGACCCCGGTTCCTACACGCCTAAATCTAGGTTTCGAGCGGTTGAACAATAAAAGCTACTGGCAAGTAAAAACTTATCCCGAAATTAGACTAAACTAGAAACACCTAAACCGGCTTAGACTTCGATCGAACCAACCAGCGTGTTCCAAATGGATTTTAAACCAATGGACAAAATAAAATATCTTTCTTGTGTCCCAAAATTAGAAAAATGACAAATTTTTACTAACTAATTTGAAGAAAATTACTATGGAACAGGAACTTATTACTGTTGTTAATTTTACTGTTTATTTTTGCATGAAAAATGCATGAAAAAGATATATAACCTTCTTGAGAGAGAGCATCCAAGGTGTTGGTGTTGTCAGAAGCAAGAATGTAACGCCGCCGTGAATCCTCCTCCTCCAAACGGCGCCGCTCGGCTCTCACGGCGGCCTTGATTCCGTACCTCTCACCCACAAGCAAGTCCCACCGGAAAATATGGCACAAGCTGTTCATCATCTCATCAAGCTCTTCATCTTTCATGTCCAGCAACGTGTTTGCCGTGAACCCGAGCTCGGAAATTTTCGACGCCGTGAAATACCGTACACCATAAGCATGAAACACCTCCTCCAGCCCGCCAAGGTCCCTACTTTCCCGGACCAAATAGCCGCCGCCCATCCCCGGCGCCGGGGGAGGTGGCGGTGGTGGTTGTGGTTGGAGATTTACGGGGTCGTAGCCGCGAGATGGCGGCGGGGCAAGAGCGGCTCGTGTGTCCCACTTGAAAAGGTTAGCCGAGAGTGAGTCTGGGTCCATTTTTGTTTTCTCAAACATGCAGTAGGGTGCGACTCTATTTGTGTTGATAATTTGGGCATTTTAAAGAGGGGTTGAACTATTTTTTATGGTGACGAAATTGCCCTTTGTCGCGAACTGAAAATTATTTCTATTTTCAGGTAGCTTTTTTGTTACTTGTGGATTTTGAGATGATGATAAAGTTTTGGATTCGTAAAGTAACTATGGGGTTCCAACTGTATTGGATGGTTGATGCACAACCAGACCGGCCAAGTGGAACTTTTTTACTTTGGACGACGTTTATTTACTAACGGAAGAAGTTTAACAACTTTTATATATGTTTGTTTGATTTATAAATAAATAAATTAATACGAATAAACATAGAAGAAAACGAATATTATACGTGTTTAGTTTGAATAATTTTTTTTTATAACTAAAATTCAAGATACTTTATGTATGTTTGTAAGAATAGATATTTTAGGGTGTAAAGTTTGTGTTTTTCCATTTGACTATTTTGGTTTGAAAGTGCGTGCAAACATGAACCTGAAAAGGAATTGGTCTAATGTTATTGATACGTTTTAAAATGGTCTCTCGATTTGGAAAGCTAAACATCTTTCTATAGGAGGTCGTTTGGTGTTAATAAAAGCGGTTCTTGAGTGCCTTACAACATATTATTTTTCTCTCTACCGGGCCCCCAAAAAGATATTAAACTGTACTCTAGAAAAGATTCGATTTAACTTTTTGTGGGGCGGAAATTCGGATCAACGTAAAGTGCATTGGGTTGCTAGGGATGTGATGTGCAAGCCCAAGAGGGAAGGTGGCCTTGGGCTGGTCCCTTTTCAGGTTGCTAATAATTGTCTACTTGCAAAGTGGGCTTGGAGGTTTATGAATGAAGTTTCTAGCCTATGGCGTCATGTCATTTTCAGCTTACATCATAGAAACAATTCGACCTCCTTTATTCCTTCACAACCGGTAGCTTCTGGGATATGGAAGACCATAGTAAAAGTCATTTCGAGTTTCTCGCAGATTGGTTTTGATTTGCAAGACATGATCGTTATCAAGAACGGAGTGTGGAGATGGGTTGGCGAGGTGGGGAACGACTTCTCCGTTCAAAATTTGAGAAGATCTTTAAGTTCTTTTTCTGGGGAGCAGCCTCTGGCCTCCTTTTAATGGAGTAATTCCGTTCCTGCAAAGTCAACATTCTTGCTTGGAGGGCCGCGATCAATCGATTTCCTACGAAGGACGCTCTCATTCGACGTAATATCCAGGTTCATTTTGATTCTTGTGTTCTGTGTGATAACGGGGTAGAGTCAACGAATCATTTGTTTTCGGGTTGTGCTTTTGCGGATGTGATTTGGACTACGTTAGCTCAGTGGTGTCGTATCCCTCCGGTGTTCGCGTTTTCTGTCTTGGATATTTCTAAAGGGATCTCAAAGTTATCTTGGAGGGCGGGCGGTGTCCGGTCGGCTTAGCAGAATTTGTTGCTTCGGCCCCCCTAACGCCGCTCCTTAAGCCTGATAATGGGATTCGCCCTATTGCTGTTGGCACTATCTGGAGGCGGTTGGTCTCTAAGGTCGCGATGCAGGGGGTTTGTAAAGAAATGGCTAAATACCTTGGTGATTTCCAGTTTGGGGTTGGGGTATCGGGTGGCGCTGAAGCTATTCTCCATATTGTTAACCACCTCGTGGAGGAACGACATCATGATGGAGGGCTCGCTATGCTTACAGTCGATTTCTCCAATGCCTTCAACCTGGTTGATCGGTCGTCCCTTCTTCGTGAGGTCAGGCTTCGGTGCCCGTCCATTTCGCCTTGGGTTGACTTTTTATACGGGCAGCCTGCCCGTTTATACCTAGGGGATGATCATATATGGGCCACTACTGGGGTTCAGCAGGGTGACCCATTGGGGCCCCTCCTGTTTGCCCTCGTCCTTCACCCGCTTGTGAATCACATCCGTGACAAATGTCACCTGCTGCTCCATGCGTGGTATCTTGACGATGGAACGATTATCAGCGATACTGGGGAGGTTGCTAAGGCCCTCGGGATTATCAACGAGAGGGGGCCGTTGTTGGGATTGAACCTTAATATTCGGAAGATAGAACTCTTTTGGCCTTCCTGCGATGGTGAGAAAGTTCGGTCGGGCCTCTTCCCTGCTGACACTAGCAGACCCACCAAGGGGGTGAAGCTCCTTGGGGGGGGGCTGTTAGTCGGAATGACCAGTTTATTCAGGGGCTGGCTGCGAGGAGGGCCTCTAATGCTGCTGGTCTTATGCGCCTCCTCCCTGCACTTGACGACCCACAATGCGAACTCCTCCTGCTTCGTTCGTGCATGGGGCTCGCCAAGCTTCTCTTTGGGCTTAGAACTTGCCCCCCCCACTCATATGATGGCAGCTGCGGTTGGTTTCGATAAGGATTTACGGACGGCCGTCGAGGACATTGTAGTGTGCGGGGGTCCCTTCTTTGGGGACCTGCAATGGCGACTTGCCTCTTTGCCGACTCGGCATGGGGGTCTTGGGGTTTATTCTGCGGTAGAGGCGACGTCGTACGCCTTTGTGGCTTCGCGTGCCCAAACTTGGACTCTGCAAGACCATATTCTACGGGAGTGCGGGGGTTGTGGTATGAGCCCCGACTACGAGAATGCTCTGGCTGGTCTTCATGACATTTTACCGGGCTTTGATCTGAGCGGTTTCACCAATAAGGACACCGCCCCACCAAAAGCCCAACACGTTTTGGCGAATGCCCTCTTTGGTAAAACCACGCTCGAGATGGAAGCAACTTTTGAGATGACAGTCAGGCAAAAGGCCGTTTGGGAATGCCTCCGACAACCACATGCACAAGACTTCCTCCACGCTCTCCCTATTGACGGGTTGGGGCAGCACATGTCGCCTGTCGAATACCGGGCCATCCTCAAGTATCGCCTCATGGTTCCCCTGTTCCCTGTGGATGAAAAATGCCCCGTCTGCAACAAGGCATGTTTGGATTCGTTCGGGGAGCACGCCGTCCATTGCAAAGAGCTCCCGGGGTTTAAATATCGACATGATGTGGTTCGGGACGTTTTGTTTGACATCTTCAGGCGGGCTGGGATTTCGGCCAGGAAGGAAGCTCCTGTTAACTTCCTATCTGACCCCCTGGATGGGCGTTCAACTCTCCGGCCGGCCGACATACTTGTTTTTGGGTGGCAGAACGGGAAACACGCTTGTGTCGATTTAACAGGGGTCTCCCCTCTTGTGGGTCTGAGGGCCAACACCTTCTCAGCGGGTCAGGCGGCGTCCAGGGCAGTGGCTGGAAAGGTTAACAAACATGAGAAAGCGTGCATTGAAAACCAACATGTGTTTGTTCCTTTCGCCTTCGATACATTTGGCCATCTTGAGTCAGAGGCGGTGACCATGTTGAACCGGATCCAAAAAGTCATGCGCGGGAATAGTGCAACCTCTAGATTGAAGAATGTTGTTTTTATACGGCTAGGGTTTGCTATTCAAAAAGGGTTGGCGGCGCAGCTTGTTGCCTGCCTTCCCTGCGTGTCGACTTAGGTCATGTATGTTACCTTTCGGTTTAGTAGTGAATTAAATAAAACTAAAAAAAAAGTTATCTTGGAAACATAAAGCGGTGGAAATCATCTTCCTTTCGGCGGTTTGGTGTATTGGAGAGAAAGAAACAATTGTATCTTCAAAAACACAAGACCGTCATATCAACGGGTGATAACGGAGACCAACACTTAGAGTTTTTTATGGTATTCGAATCGGTGTAACACCTGGTTTATTTCTTGGCCGGAGTGGTTTTCCTTTCCGTTGTAATGTTGTTTGTTTGGCCGCCTCTAGCGTCTTGCTTGAGGTTTGGCCGTTTTTAATGCAATCGTTGTTCAAAAAAAAATAACTACGGCGGTGTTTGTGATTAAGAAACGTTAATTAATTTATTATCTTTGGAAAACATATATTTATTTAATCAACTCTATTTTTTAATCTTGCTGTCGAAAAAAATTCTAAGAAATGATACTTGTTGGTTTGAAGAAAGATATAGGCTGAGACTTCCAAGTTGTATTTCGATTATATGGAGGGTTTCTTCGAGAGTTCCTAGTTGTATTTCGATTATGGAGGGTTTCTTCCAGAACTAATAAACTTAAATGGTGTTACGTAATTCAACATTTCAATATGTTTACAAGTTGAATGATTACTATTAAAGAAATAAGAGATTTAGAATTGATATCCATTCAATTCCAGACATTGTTAACGGGAATCTCATTTATTAGGGTGGACGGTATGGTTATAGAAAAAAAGTTTTAGACAAACTTTTTAACCATAGGTATGGGGAGAGAAATTTTTTTAAACTTTGGGTGTTTGATAAAGGGTATTGTTTGTAGAAAATTTGTAGGCAATATTTTTTATTGTTTTGAAGTGGGGACCACACCAGGGGCGGACCTACCCTATGGGTAGGGGTAGCCCCCGCGACCCCTGAACCGTTAACGCGAAGAAGGAATTTTTTTCGGGGTTTTACGTTTTTGGTATTTTGCGACCCCTGAAACGAATTTTTCGCGACCCCTGGAAGAAATTTTATGGTTTTTACCTAAAAATATGATCAAAAGCCCCTTGAAAATATGACCAAAAGCCCGTTAATTACCTAAAAAAAATTTTCGGGGGCGCTGCCCCCGAACCCCCATTAGTCCCCGCTACCCCTGATTTTCTTTCCTAGATCCGCCCCTGGACCACACAACACACACATACACATCGCCAACCAATTGTCGAAAATTCTAAGGTTGCCGAAGGCAATATGCCGACCCATACCGTCCACCCTCAGAAAAAACAAGTACGTGTGCATTGATAAACTTGATTTCCTCTTAAGTCATGGGCGTAATCAAGAATAAGATAAGGCGGTGCTTTTTACGAATGAGTTGACCGGTTACACCACTCCACCATCTCCATCCAACACATTATATGAGTGAGTACGTGCGTTGTATTACATCGGGTCCATGAATTTAGAGACGTTAATTATGTCGGGTTGGTGGATTAAATTGTTCAACTTAAACACGACTGTAGGATCGTGGTTAGGATCAACCAACCAGCTGACAAGTTACCAAAGGTGTCAAACAAGAAAGGCGGAATCAGACTTGTTTGTGTTAAAGTTTAAAATGGTTTGATCGAAACAGTAACTAGTAAACAAGAAGTAAAGTAGATAAACACAAGATATCAATTCCAAGCACTACTATATTTATACTTCACAGTGTTTACAAAGAGTTACAGCTGATGAACAAAAGAGATATTCGATCAATGCAAACAAAAGGAAATACAACTAATATATGTAGTGCAAGGAGGAAATAAAAGATATTCTTTTATTTCCTTTTAGCTCCTAGGCTAAATAAACAAATGATATCTACTCCAGAGTTGTTGTAGTACAAGCATGCTTCTGTGAACAGTTGAGCAGACCTATCGGTGAACAGTGCACAATATGGTGTAAAGTAAAACTGCTTTCTGACAGCTTTATGCATTGGAACTTGCAACAAGGGGATAAGTCAAAGTTCCGGAGTAACACTAAGAGAAGTTCCGGAGGAACTACTCAGTGTGAAGGAAGTTCCGGACTAACTTCCTTCGGAACTCTGACTTAGAGAATTTCTGCCTAGCAAAACATTCCCAACAACGACTTAGTACGTGCATGTGATATACTGGGCGCGGAGACCCCTATCACGATATCGTTGGGTGCAGACACCTCCCCCCCCCCCCCCCGCCCCTCCTTGCGTGATGAGGTGGTATGCATGAAACCTTCCGCGCGTGTGATGGTGGGCATATGGCCGTGAATGTTTTTTTTTTTATACCGTTAAGCTTTTTTTGCTCAATTAATTTTTTACTATCATTTTTTACACTTATCACTTTTTCTTCTCCTTTCTTCATTTTAATATTTCTTTTATTTTCATAAAATTTCATATGTGAAATAAATTTATTTCGCATGCGAAATAAGAGATCTACAATGAACTTCTCCCTCAAAAACACAATCCACATTCCCTCAAAAACACAATCCACATAAAGTCAAGTTACAATAGTTAAGGTGAAAGTAAATCTCAAAAACTTAAAATTAGGTGTTCACGGCATCATAGTTCAATACATATACAAATATAAACAATTAAACATATACATATAAACTTAGACAAAGTAATTAGATAAAATAGGTTTAGATCTTAAAGAAGTTAGAAAAAAGACATCGGTGTTGTGGCGGGTAGTTTCACGATGATGGAGGCGGTATGTGATGGTGTCGAACATCAATTCCAATCGAAATCAAAGGTGAAAGTCGGAGCTCGCCGTTGGTCAGAGAAAAAAGAGGGAAAGGGGTGTGAAGACTGAAGTGGTTTGCGTTTTCACCATTGGGTTGCAATATACGATATCGTATAGCCTTAATTTTTATACTTAATGTAAAAGTTAGATAATTTAAGCATCATATTGGCGAGAACTAGCCTTTAGTTTTATAATTAATATAAAAAAATTAAATAATTTAATCCATGATGATGACATGTCGTCACACATACTTTAACGCAAAATAATTAACATTTTTCTATTTTCTCTTTTATTAAGTGAATTGATAGAGAAAATAAAAATTAAAATAAAATCTACTTTTTCCGACGACGTGCCATCGCGATAGTGTTTCAGAATAATGTTTACTTCTTATTTTTCACCCAGTCTAAACCAACGACACGTTGTCAAAATAGGCTTAGATTTTATATTAGGTTTGATCAGAGGTTAGGCTATTTTCAAACGTCTATATATAAACACCAATGTAAATAATCATTGTTTATAGTTTATATCTAAATAATAAATATTCTCAAATCATATATATCAACTAACTTGGTGAAAATAAGATTGTGCAAAAATAACAAAATGCTTGCCATGGATCGATCACTGCATTGACAAATGCATCAAATCCATAATGATAGATGATCGATTCCACAGTCGGGGCTATGTGTTCGACCGTTTAAGCATATTGTTCAAGACGTGGATAAAATGATATAATATTATCATTAGGACTGATGTTAGAGAACGAACATGCATCGACTCAGTAATTAATAAGAGAAATATAAACAAGATGAGAAACTTAAGTACACATTAACAATGATGTGAAGGTATATATTTTTTAAACGGGTAACAAACAGAAATTGCTCATGTACCCCAATCGAGGTTGTGAAGATATATTCATAGCATGCTATAGTTTAAGTTTATTAAATATTAAACTATAAGAGTGCATTTTTAATCTTTTGATATCTATAAGTGCAGTTTTTTAGAGTATTATAAAATTTTAAAATAATTTATAAATTAATGTAAAACTTTTTTTTTCGTTATCATTCAGAAGGGGCTGGCGGCGCAGCTTGTTGCCCGCCTCCCTTGTACTTCATGTTAAGTTTGTAACCGATGTTTTATATTAAAAAAACTAATTGTTAAAAAAAAAGTGAATTTATCGTACAAGAGGCGATCTCCGGACAATTTGAATTACAACTACTTTCCAAACTTTTTTTCTAGTACGTAGAGATTAATTAATCTTTAATTCTAATAAAACAATAAGATGGTTGTTATATGATAATTTTTTAGGGCATTTACATCATCATGTCCACACGTCAACACTATATTAAATTAATATATAAATTTTAAAATAAATTTAATGTATTATTTCAACTTTACAAATATAAAACTAAACCTTACATTTAATAATTTTTAAACCTATAATTAAATGTAATGAGACTTCAAATCTTTTAAAGTTTCTAAACATAAATTTTGAAAAATTCAAATTTAAAAAATCTGTTATTTTAACTTTCCACATATAAAATTCAATATTACATTTAACAAATATTAAATTTATTATTAATTTAATATAATTGTGAGATCTTTAAAACTTCTAAATTTATATTTTACAAAATTTAAATTTCGAATAACTTTCCACAATAAAGTTCAACAATACAATTAATAAATTTCTAATTAAATACATTTAGCAATTTTAACTTTCTAATTAAATAGTTATTGTAATGGTCAACAAGTTATTATTTTATTCTTAACTATTGTAAGATAACTTATTACTATACTGCAACAATTAAAATGAAAATGTTGGCGGTCCTACTGTTTTATGGCCAGCAAATCAGGATCATGACAATATGGGTTAGTAAATGGTCGATTATTTTAACCTAAATTACAACATCGAAAATAAAACATTAGACCGGTCAAACATGATTAGTGTGATTATTGAATATATTACATGATAAACGAAATTCATATTTATATGACTATTAAATTTGAACAAACTCAACCTAGGTTTAACAAAACCAAACTTGATTAAAAAAAATATGTCATTCATATTTTTCAAATCTCTCATCATTTTTTTTCTTCATTACCTCATTTAATGAACTAGATTCAACCCGTATAGTGTATGGGTTACTAACCTAGTTTATTAATATAAGTTATTTTTTTTCAAATGCCCCATATTTTTAAACAGACCGAAATTCTACCGTGAACTTGTAAATTTTTTACAAGAAGATAGAAGACAAATGGGCAATAAGTTGGGCCGCTAAACCTTTTATCTAGGTGTCATGACATTATTGTGCATGACACGTTAGACCTTGCCAAGTAGCTCGACGGACTCGGGTGCGGGAAAAGCAAATTGGACTATAGAAAAAGATAAATTCATATTTTTTTCTATATTTCAATATAAATTTAATTGAAAATTGGATTGTACAAAAGAACATGTATCTTTTGGATACACTTTTTAAAAAGTTCATGATTAAACCATACTTTATCTTAAGTACTTATGGTTTGCCAGCTAGTTATATTGCTATGATATGCTAGAGTTGGTAAAAATATGAATATATGCTCTACAGCTCTAATATATATCTTGATTTTTAAAATAACATTTTTTAGTAAACTGTGTTTTTAAATTTAAAAGTTAAGCACTTAACCCCTATATTTAGTAACCTTAACGAATATAGTTTTTCACCGTTTCAAAGCCATTTATGAGTAGCTTTACATGCAAGATTAGAACATTAACATATATAAATAGAACTATAATATAGATTGGTTAATATTGAAATGCTATAGCTTATACTTTTTTAAATCAAATAAAAACCATTTTAATTAAACAGTTGAATAGACTTTAAATATCTTTCACCAGTACTATTCTTCATAACAAGTTTTTCCTGTTTTACCCATTATTTACACCCACTGCATTAAATTCAATATGTAATATTAATTTTTTATATAGATAGAAGATTGCATAAGATAATAGGTTGAGTTACTTTGTTTTTTGTCTTGAAGTGATGAGAAAAGGTGAAAGGGTTAAAGGATGTGGACTGTGGAGATTAGGGTTGTACTTGGATGAACAGTATAGAGTGCTACTATCAGATCAGATCAACAATTCAATAGTATTTTGTATCCTGTCTTTCTGTCTGTCCATCCAATCTAATCCCATCCCATCTTTTTCTTCAATTCAATTAAATCTTATTAAATTCATACTTACTAACTATGACACAATCCTGTACTTTCCTGCTTCTACTCTTCCTTCCATCATTCATTTCACCACTAATTATAATCCTATGTTTACCAAACCTAAATTCCTAATTTTTAAATATAATCACAAACCTAATCATTACAATAAACATGTTGGTTAGGTTAGAGTGTCTCCGAACTAAGTTTCATTCTTTTTACATGTAGACGTAGATGTAGTTAGCACGTCATATTAGTTTTCTACTTATCATCCTCACATGTGGGATTTTGTCTCAACGCTAACATACCACTTTTCTCACATGCAAAATATACTTAAATATTCGACGACCTGTTTCTAATGTCAGTTAAATAATTTCTATCAGAGTTTGTTTGAGCCGGTTTCTTATAATTCCGTGATTTTTTAATGTTCCCTTTTGAACCCATCTTTAATTACATAATACATCACATGGTTTGTATAAATTAACGTTTTGAGGTTTTACCATCATAATATATGGCATCTGACAATATATAGTTGTTAAACCGAAAATAATTTAGAAGCTTGTTATATTTTATAACAGGAAGTTCTACCCTTTTAGTTGTGACTACATTTAGCTCAAACAAATTTTATTATAAATAGTCCAATAAAAAACAATATTATTACTATCGATAAGGCTATGGGGTATGGACTATGTATTTACGTGATAGTATTGGGTGGCTTGCGTGGTCATATGTGGATACAATACCACCCCTTTCTACCCCTTCACGCTTTTAATGAAAGCTGCGTAGAGATCTCCCACGCCAAGTTTCACGCATAATTGTTTTGTTTAATGGTTTAAGAATCTTGACACATGATTTTTTGTTAATAATTTGTATTTAGTAATTTTATAAAGGAAAATTATATTTTAATAATCTTAACTATTGACCATTGGCCAAGAATAATCCAAATTATACTTATTGTTATTGACAATCTCAACTATCAATATTGTTTTTCTAATAATCAAACCGTTAACTTTTTTAACCTCCGTTAGTTTTGATGACGTGATAGCTCACGTGGTAAAAATATTAATTTTATAATCATTTTTTGCCACATATTAGGCCAAGTTAGCTGCCACGTAACCAGATTGGTCACGTCAGTTGTCACGTCATCAAAACTAACGGAGGTTAAAAAAGTTAACGGCATGATTATTAAAAAGAACAACATCAATAGTTGGAAATGCCAGTAACAATAAGTATAGTTGAGATTCCTCCTGGTCAATGGTCATTATTTGGAATTATTTATATCCAATTTTTCTTTTATAAAAAATCAAAATACATGCTATTTTATAATTTTTTTCCAGGACTATTTTAACCTAAGTTTCATCCCAAATTGAGTTGTTTTAAAAATTATTTATATATTATAATATTTTTTATTATAATCAAATTTTTATATAGTTATTTTTTATATGCAAATTTTACCTATATATAAAATATAATGCATTATTTTGTCCTTTTTCGGGTTTTTAGCTTTCTTTTTATTTTTTTGCGGTTTTTTTTTTGTCCGAGTTCAGCTTGAGGAGTTTAGCAAATGAGTTGGTGATTTTTAGCTTTCTTTTTATTTTTTTGGGAGTTTTTTTTTTGTTCGGGTTTTTAACATATATATATATTTTTTTATTTGAGCTTAAGGAGTTTAGCAAATGAGTTGGTGGTTTTAATTTTAGTTACACATTCGTTGTCTTTACGTATCTGTTTGTTTGTAATGTTAAGATTAACAACGCTTAAAATTCTAAAGTTGTTCTTTGTCTTATTTCATTTTTGTTTTATTTACGTTGTGCTTAAGTATTATATCTCTTTTGTATATCCACGTTATTCTTGTGACAACACGCTAGTAGTAAAATCTAGTTACAATCCTAACAGAAGAATTTTATAGCATCATTACATTCTAACATAAGCTTAAATATTAGGCTATATATGTGGAGTGGTGTGATGGTATAAAATTGACTAGGCCGCTATGCATGATGTGGTTTGATGGTTAAAAATATGAGTAGTGGGTTATTGATAGTGTGTATGATGGTTGTGTGAATGTAAGGCTTATTTAAAAGGAAAAAAATAAGGTGTAATTATTTGAGTGATTGAAAGAAAAAAAAAGAAACAAACAAACAGAACACTGTTGCACGTCTATGAGCCCAATCACTGAACACCCCAATATCAGCCTTCAAAATGCCCGAAGGGGTGGTGTGATGAGTGTTTTCTGGTGTGATGGAGGCCAAAACGCCTTACCACGCTATGATTACATACGGTGTTATAGGTGTTTTGGAGTGGTCAATGTGTTAAGTTGTAAAAAGGATTGTTGTGATAACATGTAATTCGGTTGGGTCTACTTACTTAATTGCTATTTTTAGTAGACATTGTCGGTTCAAGTTTTGGTGTTTATGTCGGAGACGCCTTTACCTGGTTGTTAGGTTTTTCGCATATCATATCATAGATTTTTGAGTTGGACTTGAAACTTCAAAATAATTTCAGAAGTACTGAACCCACGTTACCGTAAAACGTTACCGCAAAACCCTAAAAAAAACGATGTTAAAAAAGTTACTAGTTTTTGTTCTTTTAATAATATAAAAAGCAAGTTTGGTTTCAATAGACTAATAAAATTAATAACACAATTAACTTGATTACATAGAAAAAAAGGTTGTGGGGAATTGAAAAAAGGAAAGGGAGGGTAGGGGATGCAGGAGGCAGAGTGGGCAGTAGACAAGATGGTGGAGGGGAGGGTGGTGGAATACATGGGCAAGAGGGGGTAGGGGAGAATCAATGAGAGTAGTAAGGCAAGGCAGGCAGCCAATGACAGATTGACACCTCACTGCACTGACGGAACAGTGTACTACCGGCTGGCTGGTTTTAGTTTTTGGGTGTTGGGTACGGAGGGAGTAGCAACACAGCCCACTGCTGCAACCTCCTCCTCGGCTCCTACTCCTAACTAAGGCTATGTGTAATGGATAAAGCCCCATAAAGCCCCACAAGGGCATTATGCGCCATGTGGACGCTGACTGGGCAAGGGGCTTTATGGGGCTTTATGGTGTAGTGGATAAAGCCCCATAAAGCCCCACCATCATTACTTAATATTTCTTTATTTTTTATTGTATTTAAACTATTTTAATTAAAATAAAAATTTCAACTAATTAAAAATAAAAGATTACAACTTAATTAAAATAAAAATTACAACTAATTTAAAAAAAAAAATACAACTTAATAAAAATAAAAATTACAACTAATTTAAGAAAAAAAAATTACAACTTCCATTTCTTTTTGATTCGTTCCATCTTTTTCTGATGGAGGGCGAGGTAAACCGGATCGGCGTTTTCAGGCGGTATTAGGTCGAGAGTTGGGTTGGTTGTTGGGTTGGTTGGGAAACATTTTTAAAAGAAAATAGATGAAGTAGAAGAGAATTGAGTTGGTGTGGTGTGTGAAAGTTTATAAAATATGTGGGGTATTTATAGTGAAAAAGGTGTTTAAATTAAATTTTTAAAAAAAAAAAAAAAGTTAACGGATATATAGCCGTTCAACGGCTAAATTTTTTGACTTTCCTCCTTTTCTCCGGCGTTATCACGCTGACGCCCCGGGCGAATTTGGGCTCCATAACGCCCCATAACGCCCGGGCGTAGTGGGCCGGGGCGTTATATGGGGCGTTATGGGGCGTTATGGAGCCCAAAAACGCCCCACTACGTTTAGCCTAACAAGTCAAGCTTTCACATTCGATATCAATGAATCTTTGTCTTTTCATTTTTACACTGTTTCATCGAAAGAAAATTTATAAATATCCTCCTTTTTTTTAAATAATAGTAAGGCTAAACTACACTTTATATTCTTCATGAAGAGGCCCGGATGATTTATATCTTTTAATGCACGAACCTATACTACAAGGTTAATCATATAAAATTGCGAATCAAGTCATTGTTTTAACACAATTTTTATTCACATCAGGATGAACCGAGTTTCAAAACAACCTTGGTGAAAACTCGAACTAATAAAATAATGTTTTATAGAAGTGTGTTCTGTTTTAAAAATCGATTTTTAAAACAACCTTGGGGAATAGTCTTCTCCATTGCATTACATATTCTCTCTCTTTCACTCACAACCAAAAGTCAAATTTTAGGGGTGGAGAGTAATTTTTTCTCTTTTCTCTCCTCACAAGTCACAACCACTATATGTGTGAATGTCTAACGCATTCAGACACATTCTTTATTTTTATCTTTATAATTTACCTAAAAACATATTTTTTCGAAAAATTTAAAGTCTTTTAAAACACTCAATATCACATTCCTTATCATAAAAAAAACTCGTATATGTGTAATGGATTGGTATATTTATTAATCTCTTATATTTATCCTTTAAAATTTAAGGATAATGTTTAAGCACAAAAATGATGATTTAGGAGAAAAAATAGATATTTCTTATATTTTTCTTAAAATTTAAAAATAAAATGTGATACAAAAATGCCGATGTGAATATCCTTACTATGTATAAATATGTGACACAACACCGTGTTTGAAACAAGATGGTGATCTGTCCGCGCTTCGAGGCGGGCCACCCATTTACCTGTCGGTTTAAATAAGAAAAATTTTAATATGGTTAAAGTATAAAACTATAAAAAAATCGTGGCCAATGTTGAAAACTCTAAAAGTTTAATAAAAAACGAAAGTAAAAAAGTTAAGGGGTATAAAACGTAAAAGGTTAAAAGTTTCGTGGTGAAAGTATAAAACTATAAAAGTATACTAAAAAACGAAAGTATAAAAGTTAAGGGATAAACATAGAAGTCTATAAAACTATAAAAAAACGTATATAAAGTCAAAAACTCTAAAAGTATCAAAAAAATGAAAGTAGAAAAACGTAAAATTGTGAAAGTTTCATGGCTCTTTAGAAGACCACAAAACTTTAAAAAAAATAAAAGTTAGTGGGTAGAAAACGTAAAAGTAAGAAACATATGTGAAAACGAAAGTAGAAAAACGTAAAATTGTGAAAATTTCGTGACTAAAGTAAAAGACAAAAAAACTTTTTTTTTAAAAAGTTTAAAAGTTAGAGGATAGAAAACGTAAAAGTATGAAACATATGTGACTAAACTATAAAAACCTACAATTTACTATCCCTAAATAAAAGACAAAAGAATAAAATATAAAAGTTAAAGGGTAAAAATCCTCAAAGTTGTAAATCTTCGTGGCCTGAGTATAAAACCTAAAAACAATACTATGTCTTTCCAAATCTTATTGTTATATATATAATGCGTTTATTCTGTACCTTTTTTTTATGTTTATTTTACCCTAATGTTTTTCTTAGAGGGCTTTTAGATTTTTTGTTATAAGTTTTAAGATTTATGACTTGGGTTTAGGCTTTGAGATGAGGCTTTAATCTTTAGATTTTTGTGTTAAGTTTTAAAATTTATGATTTAAGGTTTTACGCTTTCGAGATGAGACTTTAGACGTTTCGATATAGATTTACCTTATAATCAATACGTGTTGGAATGAAAACTAGTTGAATCGGAACAAAAACCGGTTCTTAACCGTAACCGTTTTTAAAAGTAACTCATTCTCCACTTATTTGTACTAGTGTTTGTTTGGGCTCTCTTCTTGTAAGCGCCTGCTATTTCCAACCAATAATATTAATAAAAAGCCCAAATAAAGCTTTATAGCCCGTCTAAGATGGGTTGGACTGTGAGAGCTCAAATGTTTCATCTTCAACAAATTAGATGATGAATCAGCCTAATTAGACGAGAAAAATAATCATTTAAAAAACCCCGATGAAGTAAAGAACCGAAAAAAAAAACTTTAGTTACATTTGTTACAATGTATTAAATATTATGTTTTTGTAAGTTTTAAATTCTATTTGCAATTTGTTAAAAGAAATTAAAAAAACCGGTTTGAGTGGAAACTGTTTGAACTTGATCCTAACCGGTTTCATTAGGGCCCGGGGATTTTGCCTAAGAATCAGTTTATGAACCGAATCGGTTTCACCTTAAACTAGTTCTAACCAGCGTTGAATGAACCGCTTCAGTATTAAACCTCGTATGGTTTGCAAAAAGACCTGTTTGTACACCTCTACGGTGTTTGGTGGCCCCGGAGTCTATCAGATTCATGGCTAAACAACTTATAAAATTAAAATGTTTGAGTGTCATATTATATCAGAGAAAACCTATATGTAGTTTTCGATAATGTGACAACAGCTTATAAATTGGCGAACAAAGCTTTTATTGTATCTTTTGATAAAGCATCAAGCAATAACTGTTATGTTTGCACAACTAAAATTAAAATATAAAGCGAAATCAGTTTCGTAACCGGTTCCAACCCTAGCCGAACTAGTTCCTACTGGTGTGGGTTTCATCTATCACTAACCGGTTTCAACCCAAACCTATTCCCATAATCGGTTTTACCAAAGTCAACTAAACCAAATCAATTTTTAAAATTTAACCAGCTTGTACATCTTTAAAGATTGAATATGCAAATCTTACACTAAACAAATTATATAGAATAAAGCCATTAAAAATATATATTTTATTTATTTCTGATGTTCATTTCAAATGATGCTAGTCTTGTCTTGTTAGACACTATACATGTTCATATAAATGACTAAACAACCGGACTTTTAAAGTTGGTGTCCGATTAGACATTGGTAGGTAAATACTTTGACAAACGGCTAGGAGTTCTTTGAATTAAAATTTTTTCTCAGATTTTACTATTAAAATCGATTTTGTTGTTAGTTATTATAAAACAGGTGGACCGTGGATTTGACAGAATTCACGTGTTTTTACTTTTTAGTCGTCTAATTTATGTCTCATTCTTTTAATTTTGATATTTTAGAATTCAGTATGAAATGTAGGAGTTATAGATTATAAATTTATTATATAAAAAACTTTAGCAAATATGATATAGATCATGTTATTGCTAACGAGAGTTCAATTATAATTATAGGTATGACATAATTATCTAGCAGTTGATATCGAACATAATTTCATCGTGTGTTCATGCTATTAACCAAAAGCCGTTTGTCATTGAACATTGAAGGAACTTTCCACTGTCCCTGCAAGTTGCGTTGTATAAAATTAATGTTTCTTGTTTTTAAAGTTTAGAGTAAATTATAGTAAAAGTCATATATATGTTTACAAAAATTATATGGATTATATCATTTAAGTAACCTAATTACTGTACACATCGTTTAATTACAGTATACTCTAGGTCAGTTAAACTAAACTTCGTTATATCTTATATTCTTTATGTTTACGTAGTTTGTAGTGTGTAGTTTTGTGTGCGTCTCAGAATTCCTATCAAGTTTGTAATCACAGCGATAGATTGGTCATTTATGGGTTAATGATGAACTGAATTCAAATATGTACACCCGACTTTATACTATGATGGTTAATCTAATGATTCAAACAAGTTGTAACCGGTTCTTACAATATCTCCCCTATTTGTTGATAATAATGTTGGCAGTAATTTCTAACATGATTCACAATCCCGTATTATTGGGGTTAATTTGAGTTTAGTTTTCTAATTTATTATAATTGTTATGGTAATGTGAAGTCTATGCATACCAAGTTATTGTTTCAATTTTTTAGAGATTTTTCCGAAACAATAATATTGAGAGTTATTCATAATATCGTGCGTTTATGTTTTTATATTGATCGGAACTTGGAAAAATTGTCAACATTGAAGGATGTTTAGAAATACAATGAAACAACAATTACAATTAAATTCTTCCAAGTCTTCTTTTTCGAGCTTGTAAAAATCCTCCACAAGATGAATATGAGCGATAAGGATTAGAGCGATATGAAAAGTAATCTTAGAACGAGATGTAAGGTTCTTGTGTAAAATAGCCCAATTGAATTCATATATAAAGGGGTTAATTGTCATAACGTTTCAGCTTTAGCTTTGCCCCTTAAGCCACATAGGGGCTGCTCTCCTGAGACCCATAAATTTGATTACACACAAAAAGTTATAAGTCTAAATGAAATATCACCGATTTGATTACACATTAGACATCTTGGATAGGTACCAATTTCAAATTACCCCCATAAATTTCCGGAAGCTGATCCTCATCAATGTCTTTTAGCAGTGTTGATTTCAGTTGCTTGTTCTCAACAAACACAATCTGCAAGATTAATATATATAATCATACTTTTATCTCTGGCATTATATTCATATAGAAGCTAATTTTATAGAAACTTGTACTCGAAGCATGTGAAAACTTACTTTTTGCTTTGTTTTTTCATCGATAAAAGGGTAAACCATCTTCCATACGGTCATAAATACGTATGGAACATGCACTATAAACAATTTTCCGAGCCTCTCTGGATAATAATCCTGTCATAAACATGAATGCTATAGATTATTGGTCCCAGAAGATCATGATTTAACCATCAAATCAACAGATAGGACAAACAGAAACAAGAAATTGGGCGAGCCTAATAAAACTTTTATTGATCGAATAAATATGACAGTGTACATCGATGTATTTATACGAACGGTTTGTGACCGTCACATCCTTTCACAAATACAGTTTCTAACTTCTAAACGTTGAATCCATGACTAATTACAATCACATAAGATATATATAACTAAACTTTACAATAATATTACATAATTGAGCCATAACTTTATATATCAAGCTTCATAAATAATTATGGCCAAGATATATCAGTAAATGATGATTACAAATTTAATCAAAAGATGACAAATTCATATTTTTTAAGCAGTGGACAAAAGCAAGTGGGCTATAGAAAATGACCCAGCATAAACAGACATTTACTTTTGAATTGTCATGAACTATGGGCCCCATAAGATTTGGACAGAAATGTCTCAACGGGCCAAACGCTATGATAAGCCTTTTGACCCGAAATGCTTAGAATTTCCTAAGGTTAAACCTTCCAATTATTTTTAGCCGCCTGTTTGGACTCACAACTTTATAAGACTTTAACTCACAACCTCTTGATTAATCGAACCTCATAAAATGCTTAAAAAATTAGGTAGTTCAGTAGTTGAATCATTCATCAAGCGTGTCGGGTAGGCAGTAAAACCATTTAATTAATTACACCGCAACTTATATTACGGGCACATTATCATGACCACGACAAACCAACATTATCAATTAGGTAGAACACGCTTATTCCTTGTGGTTGAAAAGATTTAGGTTGGAGTCCTACTCACACCACTTTATGAGATATTGGTAGGCAATGAAGGCTTGGGTCTTGTTCTTGATCCCGAGTCATAAGGGACGGTTTACGGGTTTGTCTGGTTCCCGCCCGATGATGCAAATGAGGGGTGCTCTGGGTTCCCTCGCTATGAGATTCGAGTCTCGGGACAGTGGATAGGTCCAGGTAACCAGTCTCGATTACAGATTGCCATTAAAAAAGGTAGAACTCGAAATAATTAACAAAAGTTAAGATGTTCTACAAACCTGCAAAATAGAGAGTGCTGCAAGATATCCACGTACATCACTGCATGTATATCCCCATCCTTGAAGATCTCCAATCACCACAAACTTCTCCTGGCCTCGAGGAATCCTGGTATCATAATATCATATCGTTCACATTTCGCATATTGTTAATTTATCATTATTTATATGTGAATTTAATTTCTAATTGGATCAATAAAGGGAATTAAAATTTGTACCTTGAGCATAATTTATCCAGCCCAAACACCACAAAACCTGCAATTTATTTCATTTCAATTTAACAAAAAGGAATTTATAATCAAGCAAATTGAGATGTGGGATTTCCAATTAAGATCATACGTTTAAACTCTTCGAGACCGCCTTTTTTGTTGCAAAAATGTCTACCGCCGAACACGACGGTGATCGGGCGGCCGATTTTATCGGATCCTTGCATGAACATTTTATTCTGCGCAATTTCATGCTGAACTTCAGATACTGAAATCGACCCGTTGGGAATGAATGTTTTTCTCCATTTTAGGTATTTCAGAAACATGGTACAAGCTTTATCGGTGTCTAGATCACGTGCCCGAAGAAACCTTCTGATTGTAAGATCATCATAATTCTACAATATCGACAATTAAACTCTTTAATAATTAAAGATGAAATTAATCTTGCTAACAAGCATTTTCTCTTTTTCTACAAGCATTTTGAAGGGTCAAATATGTCTGGGAAGAAGATGGGTGTAAATGTACTTTAAAGTGGTCAATTTGGTGGATTTTTCTTCCTGGAAATTAGGATCATGAATCACATCAATTTTTTAGTATGTAATATTTTAATAATATATGCAGATCTTGAAAGAATTCTAAACAAATAAACAATCAGCCTTGATTTTGTCATGATTCCTTTTCCTTGCCTTACCCATAACATTTTCTTGAGTGTGTGTAGTGTGTGTGTGTGAGAGAAAGAGAGAGGGAAACCTTGGATGTGGGATCCTGTTTTTCAAGTAAAGCTCTGATTTGAGTAATTTTCTTGAGCTCTTCTGGACTGAAACCATCATCATTGCATTCTGCTGATTGCTCATTAACCACTGATTTCCCCTCCATCTTCTTCACTTTCTCTCTCTACAATCTAAGAGTCTCTCTCTACATGAATCTGTGTGTGGATTTGTGTAGGTGAGGGTTTAGTGAAAAACTGACCCACCAAGATTGATGACTGGTTGTTGGAAAATTAATATTGGAGAAACTGGGAATGAAAAATAATGTTATAGAGAATTATTATTTATTAAGAAATTTAAAGAGGATGGGAAGAAGATGAAGAAGGTGGGACCCTCTGAGGCCTATAGCATGACTCATCTGAATCAAGTCGGCTTCAAAGTTCAAACATTTAATACGACGTTTATTAGTATTACATATTACATATAGTTTTTGACTTTTCTTACTATCTTGTGGTCAATCCGCTTATTAAGACTTGATTAAACTTTTAATTCTTGACTGAAATTAAGCAAAATTACACGAAATGTTAATCTTAATTAAGGTCGTAGGTGTGAAAGCGGGAAGAGAGAGAGAGAGAGAATGTTTGCGCGATTGGTGAGAGAGAGTGCGGGAGTGATGTAAATTAAATGAATATATAAGATGGTACCGTGTCGTATTGTAAAAGAAACGATGAAAAAAAAAACGTTTTTATAAAACGAAAAATAATATGTAACGAGGTTACTTACTGTCGAAAAAATAGTCTCGTCTTATGCAACGCTCAAAACCTTACACCCTCATGTAGGTTTATAATTATATTGAAAAAAAT
>JBCNJP010000015.1:2764191-2857075 GCA_039602395.1 Deinandra increscens subsp. villosa | reverse complement strand
CTATTAACCAAAAGCCGTTTGTCATTGAACATTGAAGGAACTTTCCACTGTCCCTGCAAGTTGCGTTGTATAAAATTAATGTTTCTTGTTTTTAAAGTTTAGAGTAAATTATAGAAAAAGTCATATATATGTTTACAAAAATTATATGGATTATATCATTTAAGTAACCTAATTACTGTAGACGTTGTTTAATTACAGTATACTCTAGGTCAGTTAAACTAGATTTCGTTATATCTTATATTCTTTATGTTTACGTAGTTTGTAGTATGTAGTTTTGTGTGCATCTCAAAATTCCTATCAAGTTTGTAATCACAGCGATAGATTGGTTATTTATGGGTTAATGATGAACTGAATTCAAATATGTGCACCCGACTTTATACTATGATGGTTAATCTAATGATTCAAACAAGTTGTAACCGGTTCTTACAATATCTCCCCTATTTGTTGATAATTATGTTGGCAGTAATTTCTAACATGATTCACAATCCGGTATTATTGGGGTTAATTTGAGTTTACGTTTTCTAATTTATTATAATTGTTATGGTAATGTGAAGTCTATGCATACCAAGTTATTGTTTCAATTTTTTAGAGATTTTTCCGAAACAATAATATTGAGAGTTATTCATAATATCGTGCGTTTATGTTTTTATATTGATCGGGACTTGGAAAAATTGTCAACATTGAAGGATGTTTAGAAATACAATGAAACAACAATTACAATTAAATTCTTCCAAGTCTTCTTTTTCGAGCTTGTAAAAATCCTCCACAAGATGAATATGAGCGATAAGGATTAGAGCGATATGAAAAGTAATCTTAGAACGAGATGTAAGGTTCTTGTGTAAAATAGCCCAATTGAATTCATATATAAAAGGGTTAATTGTCATAACGTTTCAGCTTTAGCTTTGCCCCTTAAGCCACATAGGGGCTGCTCTCCTGAGACCCATAAATTTGATTACACACAAAAAGTTATAAGTCTAAATGAAATATCACCGATTTGATTACACATTAGACATCTTGGATAGGTACCAATTTCAAATTACCCCCATAAATTTCCGGAAGCTGATCCTCATCAATGTCTTTTAGCAGTGTTGATTTCAGCTGCTTGTTCTCAACAAACACAATCTGCAAGATTAATATATATAATCATACTTTTATCTATGGCATTATATTCATATAGAAGCTAATTTTATAGAAACTTGTACTCGAAGCATGTGAAAACTTACTTTTTGCTTTGTTTTTTCATCGATAAAAGGGTAAACCATCTTCCATACGGTCATAAATACGTATGGAACATGCACTATAAACAATTTACCGAGCCTCTCTGGATAATAATCCTGTCATAAACATGAATGCTATAGATTATTGGCCCAGAAGATCATGATTTAACCATCAAATCAACAAATAGGACAAACAGAAACAAGAAATTGGGCGAGCCTAATAAAACTTTTATTGATCGAATAAATATGACAGTGTACATCGATGTATTTATACGAACGGTTTGTGACCGTCACATCCTTTCACAAATACAGTTTCTAACTTCTAAACGTTGAATCCATGACTAATTACAATCACATAAGATATATATAACTAAACTTTACAATAATATTACATAATTGAGCCATAACTTTATATATCAAACTTCATAAATAATTATGGCCAAGATATATCAGTAAATGATGATTACAAATTTAATCAAAAGATGACAAATTCATATTTTTTAAGCAGTGGACAAAAGCAAGTGGGCTATAGAAAATGACCCAGCATAAACAGACATTTACTTTTGAATTGTCATGAACTATGGGCCCCATAAGATTTGGACAGAAATGTCTCAACGGGCCAAACGCTATGATAAGCCTTTTGACCCGAAATGCTTAGAATTTCCTAAGGTTAAACCTTCCAATTATTTTTAGCCGAGTGTTTGGACTCACAACTTTATAAGACTTTAACTCACAACCTCTTAGATTAACCAAACCT
This sequence comes from Deinandra increscens subsp. villosa, assembly GCA_039602395.1. NCBI lineage: Eukaryota > Viridiplantae > Streptophyta > Magnoliopsida > Asterales > Asteraceae > Deinandra > Deinandra increscens. The sequence goes on along the minus strand of JBCNJP010000015.1, from coordinate 2,855,101 downwards.
CATAAAATGCTTAAAAAATTAGGTAGTTCAGTAGTTGAATCATTCATCAAGCGTGTCGGGTAGGCAGTAAAACCATTTAATTAATTACACCGCAACTTATATTACGGGCACATTATCATGACCACGACAAACCAACATTATCAATTAGGTAGAACAAGCTCATTCCTTGTGGTTGAAAAGACTCAGGTTCGAGTCCTACTCACACCACTTTATGAGATATTGATGGGCAATGAAGGATTGAGTCTTGTGCTTGATCCCGAGTCACAAAGGACGGCTTTACGGACTTGCCTGGTTCCCGCCTAATGGTGCAATTGAGGGGTGCTCTGGGTTCCCTCGCTATGAGATTCGAATCTCGGGACAGTGGATAGGTCCAGGTAACCAGTCTCGATTACAGATTGCCATTAAAAAAGGTAGAACTCGAAATAATTAACAAAAGTTAAGATGTTCTACAAACCTGCAAAATAGAGAGTGCTGCAAGATATCCACGTACATCACTGCATGTATATCCCCATCCTTGAAGATCTCCAATCACCACAAACTTCTCCTGGCCTCGAGGAATCCTGGTATCATAATATCATATCGTTCACATTTCACATATTGTTAATTTATCATTATTTATATTTGAATTTAATTTCTAATTGGATCAATAAAGGGAATTGATAAAATTTGTACCTTGAGCATAATTTATCCAGCCCAAACACCACAAAACCTGCAATTTATTTCATTTCAATTTAACAAAAAGGAATTTATAATCAAGCAAATTGAGATGTGGGATTTCCAATTAAGATCATACGTTTAAACTCTTCGAGACCGCCTTTTTTGTTGCAAAAATGTCTACCGCCGAACACGACGGTGATCGGGCGGCCGATTTTATCGGATCCTTGCATGAACATTTTATTCTGCGCAATTTCATGCTGAACTTCAGATACTGAAATCGACCCGTTGGGAATGAATGTTTTTCTCCATTTTAGGTATTTCAGAAACATGGTACAAGCTTTATCGGTGTCTAGATCACGTGCCCGAAGAAACCTTCTGATTGTAAGATCATCATAATTCTACAATATCGACAATTAAACTGTTTAATAATTAAAGATGAAATTAATCTTGCTAACAAGCATTTTCTCTTTTTCTACAAGCATTTTGAAGGGTCAAATATGGCTGGGAAGAAGATGGGTGTAAATGTACTTTAAAGTGGTCAATTTGGTGGATTTTTCTTCCTGGAAATTAGGATCATGAATCACATCAATTTTTTAGTATGTAATATTTTAATAATATATGCAGATCTTGAAAGAATTCTAAACAAATAAACAATCAGCCTTGATTTTGTCATGATTCCTTTTCCTTGCCTTACCCATAACATTTTCTTGAGTGTGTGTAGTGTGTGTGTGTGAGAGAAAGAGAGAGGGAAACCTTGGATGTGGGATCCTGTTTTTCAAGTAAAGCTCTGATTTGAGTAATTTTCTTGAGCTCTTCTGGACTGAAACCATCATCATTGCATTCTGCTGATTGCTCATTAACCACTGATTTCCCCTCCATCTTCTTCACTTTCTCTCTCTACAATCTAAGAGTCTCTCTCTACATGAATCTGTGTGTGGATTTGTGTAGGTGAGGGTTTAGTGAAAAACTGACCCACCAAGATTGATGACTGGTTGTTGGAAAATTAATATTGGAGAAACTGGGAATGAAAAATAATGTTATAGAGAATTATTATTTATTAAGAAATTTAAAGAGGATGGGAAGAAGATGAAGAAGGTGGGACCCTCTGAGGCCTATAGCATGACTCATCTGAATCAAGTCGGCTTCAAAGTTCAAACATTTAATACGACGTTTATTAGTATTACATATTACATATAGTTTTTGACTTTTCTTACTATCTTGTGGTCAATCCGCTTATTAAGACTTGATTAAACTTTTAATTCTTGACTGAAATTAAGCAAAATTACACGAAATGTTAATCTTAATTAAGGTCGTAGGTGTGAAAGCGGGAAGAGAGAGAGAGAGAGAATGTTTGCGCGATTGGTGAGAGAGAGTGCGGGAGTGATGTAAATTAAATGAATATATAAGATGGTACCGTGTCGTATTGTAAAAGAAACGATGAAAAAAAAAACGTTTTTATAAAACGAAAAATAATATGTAACGAGGTTACTTACTGTCGAAAAAATAGTCTCGTCTTATGCAACGCTCAAAACCTTACACCCTCATGTAGGTTTATAATTATATTGAAAAAAATAAATTAATTTTGTAGCCTTCAAAGGCGGTGGCTACATCATGGACGTGTAAAAGTAGTCATGAACTGACTTATTTAATTATTGATTAAATGACTTTTACCATGTTTATTGAGATACCCGTTATTTTATTGCTTTAAAGATTGTAAACTCAAAACGTGATCTTGTTAAAAAATATAATCAAAATAATGAATACTATTGACTGTGTTATCTTTTTTTTTTCTTTTTTATTAACGAAGGAGTAAAATAAGGTTGTATTTTAAGGTGTTATATATATTTTTTAATTGGCAGGAAGTATTTATAAATAAAAAACAGTTGGGTCCATTTGTTTGATAACCCATACTACATTTGTCTCACTTACTATGCTCATTTGGCAATTTGTAGTTGCATCTACCCACTTTGTTATCCCATTATTAATTGAACACACAATAATGTCTTGGTGCATTATTATGCTTAACAAAGATTTTTGTAGCCCAATATTACCAAAATGTTAAAGTTTATGTCTATTTCTTATAAGGTTAAGAATTCAAATATTATATGGTAAATAAATGTATAGAAATAACAGTACGATATATAAAATGTGTATGTTACCAGTTCTTTCAAAAATTACTTTTATTATCAACGTTAGTTAATGATGTAGTGTTCATGTTACTTGGACTTGACTCACACGGTCACTGGGTCTAACCTGAGCCAATTGATCGTCTCTATGTACGGTCATTGGGTCTAACCTGAGCCAATTGATCGTCTCTATGTACCCTATATTCAAAAGACGTTTCATCTCCCATATCTTTTTCATTAACTTCATTTTCGTTCTTTACGTTACAGATTCGTCTCAATTTCTCGACCTCGTGAAAACATAAATCCGGCAACATGAGTACAAGACTTGACCTTGACAAGCTATATAGCAACGTTAATTAATAATAAAGTAAACCTCTATTTTAGTACTTGAGGTTTACCACTTTAATCCATTTTAGTCCAAACGTTTCAAAATATCCAATTTGATCCCTCACATTTCGTTTTATAACCAATTTTAGTCCAATTATTAAAATTTTTTTTAAATAATATCTTAGTTTGACTTTTTTGACCCAACTTAAGGGTATATTTGTCCAATTATTAATTTCCTTGTAAAATAATCTCCTAATACATATTTAAAAAGCCCTTTTGCATTCTATGCTATTAAGTAAATATTAATTGTGTTTTTTGCAGACAAAGAAGGTGACATCTCTGTGCTTTCATACGTTTTTATCTTTTTACAAAACTAGCTTGTAACCTTTTGGGGATGAGATTTCTAACCTTGACATCTCCGTGGGATAATAAATTCCCTAAATTATTATGGATGATCAAGTATAAAAAAGGGCTTTTTAAATATATATTAGGAGATTATTTTAAAAAGAAATTAATAATTGGACAATTATACCCTTAAGTTGGGTCAACAAAGTCAAACTAAGATATTAATATAAAAGAAAATTAATAATTGGACTAAAACTGATTATAAAACGAAATGTGAGGAAAGAAATTGGATATTTTGAAACGTTTGGACTAAAATGGATTATAATGGCAAACCTTAAGGACTCAAATAGATGTTTACTCTTAATAATAAGATAGTACATGCAAAAAATGAATATAAATCCGTATGAGGATGCTTATTTTTTGTGCATGATCATTTAACATTAATTAGGCATCTATTCTAATTAAGTATGTTGCTAATTTTTGTTTTTAAAAGTTGTTAATATATTTTTTTTAGAGTGAATACAAATTTAAGACTATAACTCTTACTCGACGCCAATGGGCAATGGCTTGTTGTTAAAGTGGTAAATTAAGGTGAACACCTAGTGTTTAATTGACCCGGTTTTATCTTTGCTTTCATCAATATTGTTCAGAGGCATTGAGGCTCTATGAAAAAAGACCAGGATCTTATAGTCTCTGGTTCGATCTCGAGAGCAATCGGGTTTTACCACAATGGGCCTTCGGGTGGGTGGGTGTTTTAATTTCCTGGAATTGGAGATAACTTTGGTGTGCTTAAGGGCTCCGTGAGGCTGGGTTGGGTCAGCTGTCCATGGCTTTTTGCCATTGGTCACCTCATATGGAGCACCAAACAATTCTATGTTTGTTGGCCGTTAAAAAAAAAACTCTTACTCAGACAGTCAGACTTATACATCTTTGAACCACGCCTACTCTGTTACTAAACCACCAGCCTGATTAGTGTAAAATTTAAACATTTAATCTCTAAAGAAAAGACTGCTAACTATACATCAAATATCATCTAACTATACATCATATATCATCGCTCTAAATCCCCCTTCACTACTCAACTTATATTAATGGAAGTTGGTTGTAGGAGTAGCACTACACATAATAGTTGTTGCTGAAAGAGTTCAATCCAACACTAAATGGTGTTCAATAATTGATGTGGAAAGTAACTGCAGACGACAAAATATCACAATCATAATGTCATAATGTGTGTCATGGGTGGGTAACCAATTATCTATAATTTATTGAGAATTATATATATTTTTTTAACGGCAAACTCAGCATAGGTGAGAAAACCCCCTGGCCCAACTTGTAACATTCATTTTTTTTGTTACAGGTGAAATTGAACCCAAAACTTCCTCATTATAATGTTTTAGGTACTCCCCTAGCCAATTTAGAATTATATAGTTATATTTTTACAAGACTCCCTTCAATTTGACCATTTTGTGTCTCTCATTCTAAAAGGGTTGAATTCTAGTTACACTTAAAACATAGAGTCGATAATATTTAGCTATTCAAAAAATTAAAAAAAATGGCTGCCCAGGCCTTGCTAGCAATCACATGTCCCACATGTTGCGTTGGGTGAGGGCACCCTTTAGGTGAGGTGCACGTGGTGATGGACGGGTGTTTGATTTTTTTTTTTTATTCTTTCTTTTTTCCTGTCATAAATAATAAATAAACGTAGATGAATTTGAGAAGAATCAATATGTTACTCTTGAGAGTAAAAGTTCCATGAATAAAGAATGAGTAAAAAAGTAACATAAAAAACTAACATGATATGCTAGCTAGATGTGCATGTTAAAATAACAAGTGTTAACATTGGAGCCAATCTCACGAAATTAAACTTCACCCGCATGTACAGGCAGTAAAATCATAACTATAAGTCTTTTGTGACAATTTTTTTTTAATGTTTTTAATAATAATTTTATTATTGTTTAATAATTTGTTGTTACTTGTAAAACTCATGATCATATTGATTATTCGCACATGTTTTTTAGCGGGATGTAAATCAAGGGTGGCTTAACATGTTTGAACATACAAAGGTATCTAATTTTCGAGGTCTCATATGTAACAAAACTAGATGTATGGGGGCGTGTTGTCACACACTCGTTAATTTAGTTATTTTGTTGGATAAAGCGTTGCGGTATAAATGACTAGCTAAAACAGTGACATTGCTAAAACACTGCTTGAAAAACAAAAATATAAAAAAACAAACAATTTACCCTGTTTAAATATAACATTAAAAAGGTAGATACCTAAAAACAATAGTGTAAAACTAAAATAAATAAAATGTTTTAAATAATTTAAAAACTAGAAAGTGAATAAAAATAATAAAGAATGTCACACGAACAAAACACTTAAAAACAATGTAAAACCAAACTAAAACAAAAAAAATAAAAAGTAATAATAAATAATAGGGTGCTATGTGGCAGAACCACAACTTAGCACATGGCAACACCACAACTTACCACATAAAAGCAACACAACTTTTTGCAGGTAGGATCAGAGGACTTCTGCCAATCTTGATGTCGATCTGATATTTGTTAGGGGAGGGGGTATGGTTGTGGCATGGCTTGGTGAAGCCTTGCTCACCACCCAATAAAAAAATGACACTTGGTTGTGGGAAGGAACCATCCGGCTCTCGCCGGTTTGGAGAAACCGTGGAGGACCAAAAAATGGAGCCGCATGGGGAAGCCTTGCACACGCGGTATGGTTGCCGCATGGAACCACGCGGCTCCCTTGAAGCCGGGTGAAGGAACCGCGGACGATACCGCCCCCCCCCCCCCCCCTTACTATTTAGGCTACCTTTTTGCAGGTAAAATACTAGAAACCAGTTTTTAAGCGTTTGATTCCGTTTAGCAAATGTCTCAGGTTTGAGCGTCCACTGTTTGTTTATTCCTTTAGTCCCTTAAAGGCCACATGTCCATCAAGTTGTGTTTTACAATTTATATGCTCCAATGGTTAGCAAGGTATTGGTGGATCGTGAGTATCCTACTGATACGTTTGCACGCTTATAAAAAATGTGAGTTGTCTTTTTAGTTATTGATAAAAAGGCAAATTGCATAATATAACAACCTTCTTTTGTTCAATTCCCTTTTAAAGCAATCTACCTTTAAATCGAAATGGCAACCTCTTATTGGTTTCTTCCATTTTAGGCCATTCTTTTAGACTTTTCATGGTTTCGCTTCTTGAATATATGACGATGAATCGGTTTTCATGCAGAAATATCACTTAAATCATCATTTCTGAATTCATTCCAAAGGATTCGGCATAACATCATCTCTTTGGGACCAGTTTATGTTTGAGGTTCTCATTTGTCCTGTTTCATCTATATTTACACTAGTTTATGCATGGTTTTTAAAATTGATAGATGTGTTTGGTGTTTTAATATGTGAGTTATGTGATTTGGTCATCAAGTTTTCTTACTTTCACTTTGTGGAGTAGCTTTGAATCAAGTTTTCTGCTATGTCTGTGTTGGTATGGAGGTTGTATGCCTATTTGTGTAAATGTTTTTAGGACTGTTTTGCATAGGTAAATTTTTGTTTTGGTTGGTGGAGGTTGAATGATGCTTATTTCCTCAAAGAATTTTTAAATATCTTCGGTTATAGAGAGTCTATGTCTATTAATGTAGAGGTTTTTTAAAACGTCTCTTTTATGTCTATTAGTGTAGAGGTTTATTAAAACAAATATACCTAACTTAATTTGATAGTTCTGTTGGACTCGGTCTGCCCAAGACACATACTAGATTGATGTGGCTAGTACGTTATGATCCAAGACGGGTCATACCCAATAACGAGCTAGACAAACACCCAATGGATATTTATTTAGATATGATCAATTAAATAAATATCACCTAAAGAAGATATTTAGAAATGGGTTTTTAAATAATTGCACTTATGATTAAATCATATGGATGATTAAATTGAGAGAAGTATAACAATGTTATTTAATTGGTTAAATAAATTGTTACATAACATATAAAAGGTTATATGTTACAATATATTTTGAACATTCCACATGTCATGTAATATGTTACATGACATAAGATATGCATATTAGCACAATGTTTCAAAATATAAAAGATGGTTAAAGTGAATGACTAGATAGGAGGGAAAGTGAAATTTTGAAATGTTTTCCCCCTCCTTTGGACTCCTTGGCCGGCCCTCCCTCTTTATGAGGGTAGGTGGGCTTTTGCTTATCCAAGACATGCATAAAGGAAGGTCTAGATACATTCCCTATCACTCTTCTTGAACACACTTCCATTCTCTCTCTAAAATAACAAGTGCAGAATTTTCCTCTCTACAATTCATCTCTAGAATTGGTTCTAGTAGAGAAAAGCAAGAATCTGGATTCAAGCCAAGAGGAAGAGTCATCTTCAAGAAATCCTAGCAACAAGGGTGGTTGTTGCTTGAGCTCGTGGGTATCATCACTTGAGGCTTTCAAGTTAGATAGCAAGCCGGTTCATCCACATCATCTTCTTCACAATCTTGAGCTTGGAAGAAGGTATATCTAAAACCCCCTATTATGGGTTTTAGTTTTGATAGCATGCATACATATTTGGATCCTTGGTTTTGGGTTTTATAATCAAGTGTTAAAATCGGTTTTAACACCAACTAATCGAAATGTACATCAACTAATCAAACTATTCTTTTGATTTTTCCGCTGCGTTTTACATTTTAAGGAGTTAAAATGGCTTTGATAAAGTTCTTAAAACCCAACAATGGCATCTAGAGCCGCTTATATGGATGCATGCTTCAAAGAGCTAGTTGGTTAGCTCTACAAAGCTCTTGGTTTTGGTTCCTCATACCACAAACCGAAAGTTTTGTTCATGGTTTCCCTTTGTCTTTCAAGATGCTTCACTAACATGCATGTGGTTATCTTGAAAGATTAAAGCATTTTATCATTTTGTTGTTTTTGTTGTTTGGACAACAAACCCACGTTTTCGGTTTTGTGTTGGACCGAAAAGGGAAATGGGTTAAAAGGGAACCATTTGTACATATGGATGTATTTTTAGATATATGTTTGGTGCATAAAGCCTAGCCAAAAGACCTTGTGATTGTTTGTGGTGAATGTTTGTGCTTGTTGTAATTATTCAAAAGTTGTAATAATTTCAAGTTCCTCATTTTGGGCATGTAATCTATTTATTTCATTTGGTATGTAATGTAATAGATTAGGTGCATTTTGTTTTACTAGAAAAATGTATTGGGATCCATATTTTGTAAAAGGGAAGAATGCACAAGATGGAGGATCTTGGATGGCCAAAGGAGTCAAGCAAAACACAACCAAAGGAGGTCACTTGAAGCATTTGGATGCGGGGTCAAGTGGGAGTTCACAACACATCACTTGTGTTTTGTCCCTTAGGAGAGACCGAGACACTCCTTTTAAATAGCAGGAGTGCTTCTGCACCCCTGCTACAGGTAACAGGTGTTGTCCCAGAAACACCCCTGTTACTGCTAAAAGGTGTTGTCCATGACACACTCCTGTTACGGCTAGCAGGTGTTGTCAATAGTTGGCTATGGCTATGCACCTATTTTATTATGCTTGTGTGGTTGTTTATTTTCATGTTTGGATGATATTTGGATATGCATGCTAAAACAAACTAATAAACATTAACAAGCTAAAACCGGTTCTTAAAATATCATTAACAAAGACTAATAAAATGGGTTTTATTAAGTTGATGATGATTTATCAATAAAATGGGTTTTATTAAAAGAACCATGAAATATGGATTTCAAACAACACTAGGGTACCATACATTTGAATGCATGTGAATTGTATGGTACATAGAGTTTTCTACACTAGAATTATGAAAACTAAAAACGACCCTTTTGAAAACAAGTTTAAACGCCATCCTTTTGTACAACACTCAATTTGCTTGTAAACTCTTTATGGGATAAAGGTCACCTAACCGTATTTGAGGGAACTTGTATATTTGAGGTAGGTTTACCATGTATGTGGGATAAAGGTCACCTAACCACTTACATGTGTAAATTTACACGTGTGTATAAGTAGGACAACTTGATTTGGGGACCATGTGAATAGGGTCACCGAAGCATGGGGAACCAAAGGCATTGATGGGATTAAACATGCCAACTAAACATAAGATGTTTAATCGATCCCATACTACTAGAAGTTGCAAAGAGTTGCAATTGTCAAACGTTGACTACCTTGTTAATTTAAGTCATGGGATAAAGGTCACCTAACCACAACTTAAATGTAACGTTGGATTCTAGGTTTTAATTTATTAATTGTCTATGAGACATAAAAGGGTATTAATTAAATTAAAAGGTTAATATTGATATCAAAGATACTTAATAGAACTTTGTTAAATTTTGTAGATGGCCAATAATAACGAAATCATCCCCGCCACAAACGTCCATAACCTATCGCTAAGATCCATCTTAGACAAGAATCGTCTCAACCAAGACAACTTTGTGGATTGGTACCGCAACTTGAGAATTGTTCTCAAACAAGAAAAGAAGTCTTATGTGTTGGACGATCCTATCCCCGACGAACCCGATGTCGAAGACGTTGAGGCTTATGCCGATTGGGTGAAGTACACCGAGGACTCCGTCCAAGTTTCATGCCTCATGCTAGCAAGTATGATCCCCGAGCTACAAAAGGATTTAGAGAATCATGGGGCATACGACATGATATGCCAATTGAAGGAAATGTTCCAACAAAAGGCAAGAACCGAGCGCTTCGAAACGGTTCGAGCACTCCATGCATGTCGTATGGACGAGTCACAAACGGTTTCATCCTATGTTCTTAAGATGAAGAGCCTCATTGATCGTCTTGAAAGGCTCAATTGTCCTGTTTCAAAAGAGTTGGCTACGGATTTGATCCTCAACTCTTTGTCAAAGAAGTTTGACACTTTTGTATTGAATTACAATATGAATGGTTGGGAGAAGACCATTCCCGAGCTTCATGGGATGCTCAAAACGGCCGAGCAAGGGATGGGCAAAAGTGTTGTGCCCGTTCTAACGATCAATGAAGGTAGTAGCAAGAAAAGGTCTCGCTCTACCTCTAGTTCCTCAAAGGCAAAGGTTGCCAAAGGAAAGGGATTCGTCAAGGGGAAGGGCAAGAAAGAAAACCCCAAACCGAAGGAGAAGAAGCAAAAGATTGCTTCAAATGATCCATGCTTTGAGTGTGGTGAGGTAGGACATTGGAAGAGGAATTGTCCAACCTATCTCAAAGGGTTGAAAGAAAAGAAAAATGAAGGTCAAACCTCGGGTAAGACCTTTATGATTTATATTGAGCTTAATGCCATTTCTTCTAACACATGGGTATTGGATACCGGATGTGGAACTCATATATGTAATATGTTGCAGGGGTTCAAAAGAAATAGGCAATTGAAGGCGGGAGAAGTTAGTCTCTTCATGGGCAATGGAGCGAAAGTTCAAGTTGAAGCCCAAGGAGACTACATTTTGGAACTTCCAAGTGGTTTGGAAGTAATTTTGAATAATGTATTATATGCTCCTAGTTTGACTAGGAACATAATTTCCGTTTCCCGTTTAAGACATTTTGGATATGATTTTAAATTTGTTAACAATGATATCCATGTTTCAATGAATGACGTGTTTTATTTTAAAGCTAGCCCTTTAAATGGTATTTATGAATTGGTTCATGAAAACACATCATACAATAGCTCAATGTATCAAACTAACACCAAGAGACTCAAAAGAGATTTGAGTGACACCTACATTTGGCATTGCCGCCTAGGTCACATAAATAAGAACCGCATACTAGCGTTACAAAAGAGTGGTCTTTTGAAAACAAATGATAGTGATTCCTATGAAGTATGCGAATCTTGCCTACAAGGCAAGATGACTAAGGCACCTTTTAGTGGCACCACCGAAAGAGCAAAAGATTTTCTAGGGATCATACATTCGGATGTATGTGGACCTTTTAAGCCAACATCTAGGAATGGTGAAAGATACTTCATCACCTTTACCGACGATTATAGTCGCTATGGGTATGTGTACTTGTTAGCACACAAGGATGAAGCTTTTGAAATATTCAAAATCTTCAAGAATGAAGTAGAAAATCAACTCAACAAGACAATAAAGATCCTTCGTTCGGATAGAGGAGGTGAATACCTTAGCAATGAATTTCAAAACTATCTTCGGAGTTGTGGGATTGTCTCACAACTTAGTCCACCTCGAACACCACAACATAATGGTGTATCGGAGAGGAGGAATCGAACCCTATTGGATATGGTTCGATCAATGATGAGTAGAAGTTCCTTACCTCTATCATTTTGGGGTTATGCCCTACTCTCAGCGGCCCGTATTTTGAATATGGCCCCAACCAAGAAAGTGGAAAGGACACCTTTTGAGTTATGGCATGGAAGGGTTCCATCCTTATCTTATCTAAAGGTGTGGGGTTGTGAAGCTTATGTAAAGCATGATGCTTCAAACAAGCTAGACCCCCGATCCACTAAGTGTATATTTGTAGGATATCCTAGAGATTCTATAGGATATTACTTCTACAATCCAACAGAGCAAAAGGTATTTATAGCTAGAAAGGCCGAGTTTTTGGAAACTAAGTTCCTTATGGAAGGAACTAGTGCAAGAACGGTGGAACTTGAGGAGGATCAAGAACCACAAGCCGATACACGTTTGGTTGAAACTAGCCCTCAACAAGAAATTGTTGAAGATGATCAAATGGTTGATCAAAACACAAACAACGTTCGTAGATCCGGTAGAACTAGTAGTCCACCCGAAAGATATGGATTTTTCATGGAGGGATGCTATGTGGTAGATTCGGATGAACCAACCACTTATCGTGATGCAATGTCCGATTCCGAATCGGAAAATTGGTTGGAAGCCATGAACGTTGAGATGCAATCCATGCATGATAACCAAGTATGGGACTTGGTAGAGCGACCTCCTAACTCCAAGGTAGTTGGAAGTAAGTGGGTTTTCAAGAAGAAAACCGACATGCATGGAAACTTAGACACATTTAAAGCTCGACTTGTAGCAAAAGGTTTCACTCAAACTCAAGGGGTTGATTATGATGAAACTTTCTCGCCTGTAGCAATGCTAAAGTCGATAAGGATATTATTTGCCATAGCCGCCCATTATGATTATGAGATATGGCAATTGGATGTCAAAACGGCTTTCCTAAATGGATATCTTGAGGAAGATGTCTATATGGGTCAGCCCGAGGGTTTTGTCGATCCAAAACATCCTAACAAAGTGTGTAAGTTAAAGAAATCAATCTATGGATTGAAACAAGCATCAAGGAGTTGGAATCAGCGTTTTGATGAAGAAATAAAGAAATTTGGCTTCATCAAGAACGAGGATGAGGCTTGTGTGTATAAGAAGGCTAGTGGGAGTATAATAACTTTTCTAGTATTGTATGTAGATGACATACTACTATTTGGGAATGACATTCCAACCTTGGAAGGTGTAAAAACCTGGCTTGGAAGTTGCTTTTCCATCAAGGATCTTGGTGAAGCCACCTATATTTTGGGAATAAAGATCTATAGGGATAGATCAAGGCGCCTGATAGGTTTGAATCAAAGTGCATACATTGACAAAGTCTTGAAAAGGTTCAAGATGGAGAACTCTAAGAAAGGTTTGGTACCTATTCAAAAGGGGACTATATTGAGTAGGACTCAATGTCCAAGCTCAAAGGTTGAGCAAGACAAAATGAAAGGAATCCCATATGCGTCTGCTATTGGATCGATTATGTATGCTATGATATGCACTAGACCGGACGTGTCATGCGCCTTAAGCATGACAAGTAGATACCAACAGAATCCAGGAAATAGCCATTGGATGGCTGTCAAAAGTATATTAAAATATCTTAGAAGGTCTAAGGATATGTTCTTAATATATGGATCCGATGAGAAGGAACTCGTTGTAAGGGGTTACACGGATGCGAGTTTCCAGACGGATCGAGATGATTCTCGTTCACAATCGGGGTATATCTTCATTATGAATGGAGGGGCGGTCTCTTGGAAGAGCTCAAAGCAAGATGTGGTTGCGTTGTCCACTACGGAATCAGAATACATCGCCGCATCCTTGGCCGCGCAAGAAGCCGCATGGTTGAAGAAATTTATTGCCGAACTAGGGGTTGTTCCTACCATTCAAGGACCCCTAGAGATCCTTTGTGATAACGAGGGAGCGATTGCTCAAATCAAGGAACCTCGTGATCATCAAAAGGTAAGGCACATCGAGCGGAGATTCAACTACATAAGGGATGAAGTTGCAAAGGGAAAGATATGTATTCGCAAAGTTCACACCAATGACAATGTCGCTGATCCACTCACGAAGCTCCTAGAACGCCCAAAGCATGAGGGTCATGTTTGTGCCATGGGACTTCGAGATTCTAGTGATTGGATATGATTTATGTTTTGTATTTGGATATCGGAACAATTGGTATTTTGACACTTTTATATGAATATGGGATTTCATTTAAATTGTGTAGTGTTCCATTTTTGCATGTTTAAATCCGTGAATAAGTTACTTATTCTAAATGTCCGTAGTCGATCATATTTGTGGGAACGAATATGAAGGTAAGACTATTATGAACTTGGATTGGTGGATATTCATAAGGTATGAATATGGAGCAATGGGTTGCTACCAAGGTTCATAGATATTTGTGGGAGACAAATATTGGACGACCCGCTCTCAAGTCTTACCCCATGGAATCTTAATTGATTGATCATAAGTAAGCTTGAGTAAAGGAGAATATCATTTGTATCCTCAGACCTGAGATACATATTGGGTCTTGATATTCACCAAGCATTATGCTTTGACTTAGTTCTTCGCTGTTCTGAAACATGGCAGTACATAAGGCTAAGCTCAAGCATGATGCTAGGTGATTGTGAGAGACGTATGTAGTCAAGATGGAATTTGTCCCTCTTATTCGTTGAGAGTTAAATGTCTAAGGCCTGAATCAAGTTAAATCAATGGAGAGTGATCACTCCATGTCTCTAGGATTTAACATGACATTTGAGACGAAAGGATAAATGATCGTTTCACCTAAAACATTTCAAGTGGTGACTTGAAGGAGATGATGTTATTGAATGGCACTAAGTCATACGTATTAGGGGTAACAAACCGTTGTTAGGCGGTATTTGTTGCTTGCATCAATCTTCTATGAATCTTGTGCAAGTGGGAGATTGTTGGACTCGGTCTGCCCAAGACACATACTAGATTGATGTGGCTAGTACGTTATGATCCAAGACGGGTCATACCCAATAACGAGCTAGACAAACACCCAATGGATATTTATTTAGATATGATCAATTAAATAAATATCACCTAAAGAAGATATTTAGAAATGGGTTTTTAAATAATTGCACTTATGATTAAATCATATGGATGATTAAATTGAGAGAAGTATAACAATGTTATTTAATTGGTTAAATAAATTGTTACATAACATATAAAAGGTTATATGTTACAATATATTTTGAACATTCCACATGTCATGTAATATGTTACATGACATAAGATATGCATATTAGCACAATGTTTCAAAATATAAAAGATGGTTAAAGTGAATGACTAGATAGGAGGGAAAGTGAAATTTTGAAATGTTTTCCCCCTCCTTTGGACTCCTTGGCCGGCCCTCCCTCTTTATGAGGGTAGGTGGGCTTTTGCTTATCCAAGACATGCATA
Source organism: Deinandra increscens subsp. villosa (assembly GCA_039602395.1). Classification (NCBI taxonomy): domain Eukaryota; kingdom Viridiplantae; phylum Streptophyta; class Magnoliopsida; order Asterales; family Asteraceae; genus Deinandra; species Deinandra increscens. Next base: position 2,839,989 of record JBCNJP010000015.1, on the reverse strand, counting down.
AAGGAAGGTCTAGATACATTCCCTATCACTCTTCTTGAACACACTTCCATTCTCTCTCTAAAATAACAAGTGCAGAATTTTCCTCTCTACAATTCATCTCTAGAATTGGTTCTAGTAGAGAAAAGCAAGAATCTGGATTCAAGCCAAGAGGAAGAGTCATCTTCAAGAAATCCTAGCAACAAGGGTGGTTGTTGCTTGAGCTCGTGGGTATCATCACTTGAGGCTTTCAAGTTAGATAGCAAGCCGGTTCATCCACATCATCTTCTTCACAATCTTGAGCTTGGAAGAAGGTATATCTAAAACCCCCTATTATGGGTTTTAGTTTTGATAGCATGCATACATATTTGGATCCTTGGTTTTGGGTTTTATAATCAAGTGTTAAAATCGGTTTTAACACCAACTAATCGAAATGTACATCAACTAATCAAACTATTCTTTTGATTTTTCCGCTGCGTTTTACATTTTAAGGAGTTAAAATGGCTTTGATAAAGTTCTTAAAACCCAACAAGTTCTTCATATTGGAGATGTCATTTTCCCATCAGAAGATGAACTTTTATTTGGTGACGTTTGTTTGATTTTAATGGGTTTTTTACCCTTTGTTTTAATTGCAGGCATCTCCTTTCTATTGTGTCCTTGCTAAATGCATTTTATTTTGTTTCTGATGGGTGTTTGTTGACTTTTTTAATTGGTATTTGTGATTTCTTCTTTTAAAGATACTATTTTTAATTATTTTGTGGGATATATTGATCGTCACATACTCACATACAAGAAAATGAGGTCCACAATCTTTTTATATATAATAGATGTGCAATAATTGTCGATTATTTATAGATCTACAACCGATTGTAACCACCGGTCATTTGGCCGAGTGGTATTGGTGATGAGGGTAAGACTTGGGACTGAGAGGTCACAAGTTCGATACCCGAGCCAGACAGGTTTTCCACCCGACCGTTCGCGGAGGTGGTTTTCCCTGGGAACTGGCTCAACGGTGTAAATAATGATTTGTTGATCGTTCCAAAAAAAAAAAAAAACAACCGATTGTACAAGATTGGTCATTTTGGGTTAGAAAAAGATAACACGATCTGTCTTTTAATTTAATTAATTATTTACAAAAATAAATACTCATTTAAAACCTTTTTAATATTTTACAATTTACAGGACTTGAATAAACCGTGAGATCGCAACTATGCATTAATATATATGATGTATGCTTCTGCCATGCTGCTTGTGTGTTTGAGCTCTATGTGTGAGTATGCAACGGTTTTGGGTGTCAGACAGGGGCGGATCTAGTTCATTGCCATCGGGTTCACGGGAACCCAGTGACTTTCGAAATTTTAGTGTAAATATATGTATAATAATACTAGAAGTGAATCCATATATTTTAAGCAAGTGAATCCTATTGACAAAAATCCTTTTAGCCCAACTGGTTCAAGGCGTGTATATGTAACTTTGACATCCCAGGTTTGAATCCCGTTTATTTCTGTTTTTTTAAACGGTTTATTTTGCACTTCTTGGTTGGTTGCAGAAGATGACCTAGCTCCTGTTTTGGTTAAAAAAAATTGATTCCCAATTGATAATCAAAGTGTAAGTTGCCCTAGTGGTTAAGATGCCCATTAGATTTTTATCATACAGGTTTCATGTTCAATTCTTTCAGCCATCGATTTTTTTTTTCTATTTTTTTTTTCCTGTTCCAGCTTGTTTCCAAGGCTATATCTAAAAATTTCTTGACCTAAAGTGTTGTATATCACTTAACCGGGTTTATACTCGTTGAAAAATTAAAAGATTAATCATATTATTTATCGTACTGTTTATATATATTTATATATTTGTGAAATATATATATATATACACACATACATATTGGCATTGTGTTCTCTAATTATTGTAATGTATATTCGTATTGTTATTATATTATCAATCCTAACCGACCCGACTCGAACCAACCCGAACCGACCAAATCAAAATTTATGATATTTAGTTGTTTGAATCCCGACCACCATAAATTAGTGAACCCAGTGAAAAAAAATCTTGGATCCGCCACTGGTGTCAGACTGTTGGTAGTGGATAAATCAATTAATTACGTTGTGGGAATGTAAAAGTGTAAAGCTTCATGTATAAAAACTTCAAGTTTTGACATTTTTTATTCATAATTTAGATTTGAAACTGTGTATGTTGCTTTCATATTATATTTTCATCTGTAGAAAAAGGTTGATCAGTGTGATAATAGTATTTGTTGAGTTGTTTGTGTATGTTCATGTAACTTATTACATGGATTGTCTTTGATTCAGACATGTTGATATGTAATCTTATTTGCTTTGATAATTTGCTTTTAAGATGGTGTTTATATACCACTTTTATGTTGGATTATTAAGGATACGATTTTATTTTGCTTTTATTCATGATTTTAAGATGTAATTCCTTATTTTATTTTATATTTTCTTAATTACAAACTCAGGTATTTACCCGGATCACTTATTAGTGTTATGTTAAACAAATTCTACAAACTTGACGTGGGTCTTAGGTAATGTTTTGAAAGCATTTGGTGTTATTATTGCTATCATTATAATAAATAAAAAAAGGTTATATTAAGCAAATGTGCATTATAGTACGAAAATTAGGTTATAATATTAAACCATATACATTATCATATAAACACGCATTTATTGATTATATAAAAAACCAACCAAGAAAAATTAAGACCTTAATCTCTAAAATTCAAGAGATAAGGTATGAAGCCACCTCGAAAATCTTCTTCATCTTCAACCTCTAAACTTCTAAGAAAAGCAAGGTTATCTCCATACTTTTTCACCTTGTTAGCATTCATTCTATTCCTAACCATCCTCTATGGTCAACACCACGGTTGCATCCTTGGGCAATTCGATCTTGATGTCATTGCAAATCGACCACTTCGTACTCTAAGTAAGTTTAATTTTACTTGTTACTCACGTTTTAATGAAAAGCAAGCTCTTCTATGGACGTAAATATTGTTTGTCTTTTTCTATATCTTGTTTGTTGTCTTATGGGATTTAAACTAGTTCTTGAATTCTCCTCCAAATCAAGATCATAAGTTTAAATCCTGGCCGATCCTCAAAATTTAAAAGTCATGTTCGACCTAAAAAAGTGAGCCTTGTTTAAAAAAATTGTAAATAGTAAAAAAATCTTAAATAAGACAAAAAAATGTTATGGCAATAAACATAAGAAAGTTATATTTTTAAAATGACATTCTAAGTAGTCAACTGACAAATCGTGCAGATCTCCTAGCATTCTAATAGCAAATTAATTGATCAAGTCTTCATAATTAATACTAGTTAGTGCCCCGGGTAAATACCCGAGGATGTGATATAAAAAGAATTAAAAGAAGTAAAAGATGAAAGTATTTTTTTCTAACTATTAAACGAATGATCGAATTGGAATGATCGAATTGGAATGATCTTTCCTTTTTGTAAATATCATTTAATTTTTTAATTCAAAAATCTATAAAAATGACACATAAGCTAATCTTAGGTGGCACACCTTAAATTGTGCCACCTAGACATAAAAAACTTGTGTTTATTATATAGTATAGATTCTCTAATGTTTCGTTCTCGATAGCTATAATTGCCAATTCATTAAGCTTTTCTTGTGAAATTGTTGATCGTAACTGAGATTTTAATAACTTCACTTTAAATGGGTGATTTTACAAATGGGTCTAAATAATAGGATTATTAAATTATACTTTTACAAATGAGCCTAAATGACTATATATCAAATAAGTAATTGGGCTATCTTTTAAATTAGATTATTTTATTAGTTTAGGTTTTAAAATTTAAAAATTTTATTTAAAAAGAACTATATATATAATACTAGTGGGATATCCGCGTGATGCGGCGAAAAACTTAACACAAGAACTGGTAAAGTGTTTGAGAAAGTTCATTTGTGAAGTATCCATATACATTCGAATGTTTAACAAAAGTTTACAAAATAAAGTGAATATAAAATCGTATAAAATATAAACGATTATGAATTTTAGTTACACATAAAATTAATTGTTTACATAATTATATATTTTTAAGGGATTATTATTATTTGTTTATTTAGTTACCTTTTTATATTCAATTTCATAATTGACAAAAACAATTTGCGCTCTAAAAGCTCTTAAAATTAAGTAAAAAGACGATTGAGTCTATATGAAAATGTATTATAATATAGTATAAATATATAAAAAATATAGGCCATCTAAAATGATGGGCCATGTTCCACGACACCTCTCTCACATACTCACGGCCCCCCACTGAATTCTGTAAGATCAAACAGTTAAAACAACACCATTTCTATATATAAACTATGAACATGAGTTACCTGTTCTTTATATGGATTTTTAGCAGGGGCGGCCCAGGGCCTAGGCGGGGTGGGCGACCGTCTAGGGTATCATCATAGCCCTTCTAAAACGTTTTACAGCTCCAAGTTCAGAGAATGAAACTTTTAAACTGAGTCATCTAGGATCAGATAAGAAGTGGCAGAGACAGCGGAGACCTACGACCACCAAACCACAAATCGTAACCGAGATTCAACAACCACAGGAACATGTACCTACCAACACAACCTTATAAAAAATTTCAGATCATCATAGGCAATTTTATAGCAACGATAACCATTAACAAAACGTAAACAACGGTGACACACCGGATACTAGAGACCACCAAACTACAGTCATATAAAAATAAAACCAAAAAAGGTAGGCTCAAATCCTAAAATCATCACAACTAGTTTAGAACAAAGAAAGTAACAAATAGCAACCAAAAGCACAACAAACAAAACAGCACCCCAAACACGTGTAAGTTAAAGTAGAGCCAACAAACACAACCCAAAGACATGTACTATATAAGGACATCTAGCACCACCACCCAGGAGGCCCAATAAGGGTGCCCGGTATGGGGTATCAAAAAATTCAGCAACCCCACATTCGGCAACCCATTTTTTTCGGCAATTCGGCAACCCCATACCAAACCCTTCGGCATGTTGATTTCGGCAAAAAAAGAAAAAGAAATTCGGCATTTGATTGCCGAACGTTACCGACGTTTTTGGGAGAAGGATTCGAACGTTGAACGGTCATATGACCGTTTGACTTAGTTTTTTTTTCTTATCTTTCTCTATATATACACAAATTTTGTACACTCTCCACACTACCTCACTTCATCATTCTAATTTTTACAACATGATTCCAATTATCCTTCCCGAGTTAATGACATCGTCTAGTAGTTCTAGTGACTCGGACACGGAGGCGTTGATGTTTATGAAAACTTGTTACGAAGCCATAATTTTACAAGAAGAAGGGGATACGACACGTTCAAAGAAAAGGAAAACGTGGAGGTGGTATTACGAAGCCATAATTTTACATGAGTTACGCGACGCTGAGACACATTTTAGGCTACGACAAGACATAACGGAGCACATCGAGCAAAACGTGGAGGTGGTATTAACTGAGCAAGAAATAAACCAATAGTTCTAGCTTTGAAATAAAAATGTCGTCGTTTGTTTTAAGTAATGTAATCGTCACATTTTATTTAATAAATTGTTGTTTGATTTATAATATAATATAATATAAAAATGCAAAAAAAAAAAAAAAAACAAAAAAACATTCAACTTATCCTACCCAACTTATCCCACCCATATCACTTCAAAAAACAAAAAAAACATATATTTTTTTCTCTCTCCTGTGTCACTCTTCTATTTGTCCATCAACTTATCTCATTTTACTCATCCTAAAAAATTTATCCCCCACACCGCCCACCCTAAGAGAAAATAATTGCATATGAACACTTCAAACTAATAGTACACATATGCAAACCAAAACGACCTATATTATAATGTAATAAGACGATGACAAGAAAATCGACAGCCGCCTGCCACCTTGAAGAACCACGCTCACATCCAGAGAGCAAAGACCGACACCCACTAAAGGACAGCCAAGATCTGTACTCAAATCCCAAGAGCAAGATCATTCTCCACTGTCACCATAAAGATCCAGAAAACGACGGCAAAACGTCACAGATCATCACGTGCGTGTAAAGGCTGAGACCAACTAACCAAGGAAAACATTGCTATCGCCATTAGGGTTTCCAAAGATGAAAGAGAAGCAAAATATATTGAATGGTTGTGAAGAGACCAAAGAATTATTATAGTAAAACTATAAAGGCCACAACGTAAAATGAAGATATAACACGCGCAAACTAAAGCGGAGCCAGCAATTACAACCCAAACACACGTAAACTTAAAGCAAAGCGAGACATCCAACAACCACATCCCAATTTCAAACACATATATTGTTTAAGTAAAAATCCCATATTATCATAATTCGAAAGTGAGAATATACATAAGCAAACCAAATCGATATATAAAACAATAAAACTTATAAATTTGTTTATATAATTGATCTATAGAGATGTTTCAACAGCTAGTTTTATAAAACGACCATGAGGTTTCAAGATAGAGATGTGTGCTCAACAGTTTTGACAACCAAACCAACCTTAGATGCCTCCTTCTCCCCTTCTTCCCCGTTTCTTTAAGCAATTTCCACATACCCATCTCTTGTCTCTCTCTCTTTGTTTTCCATTTATCTATTCAATTCCCCCCTTCGATTTGAAAACCTAATTTGTAAGAAAGGGTCTTCATCAAATTCCAACAACTACTTTGTCTAATGACATTCCAACTGTCTCTTTGCCCATTTAAGTAATTAACATCTTGTGGGTTTCTCTCATTGCACTTCACGTTCGTAGATTTGAGGGGTAATTAGGGGTACCGAGTACTGAAAATGAAGTATTTGAGTTGGGGTTTCATTTTGCTGGTTTTCTCTGCTTTTTTGTTGAATCTAGATGCTTTTGAGCTTCGTAAAGGTCAAAAAACCGAGAGAATTTCAGGTAATCTCTTCTTTCATGCTTCCATTATCTTGATTTTTGCTAAATTGATGATTTATCTAAGTTGAGTCAGATTTAAGATCAGGGTTTCATTTGACCTTCTTAGGTTCCTGCTTTGATATAAAGTATTTATTTTATGTAGTTCTTATTGGAATCTGCACGCCTTTCTTTGTGTTGTTAAGTAGGATTTGAGTGTGGAACCCTCAAAAACATATTTCTCCGGTCACCCGTATTTGTCAACTTTTTTATATATAGAAACCGAGTTTTTAAAGATAGACATAAGTTGGATCCCCTAGAACTTGTAGTTGACTGAGAAGAGCAATTTTTGGTGACCCTCAAACTAAGAAGTTCCGCATTGTCATTGTAACTCAAACATGGTAAAGAAATGATTTCTTTAAGGTTTTATTCGGCTTCTGGTACGAAAAAATTGTCTGAAACTGATTATCCAAAATTGATGATTTGAGATTTAGCTAAACACATCCATAAGTGATAAATACGATTACCGATTAATGCGTCAATTTGTGCTAATACGATATAAACTTGTGCAATAATAGGTAGTGCTGGGGATGTATTGGAAGATGATCCAGTTGGAAGGTTAAAAGTCTTTGTATATGAGCTACCGAGCAAATACAACAAGAAAATATTGCAAAAAGACCCTCGATGTCTCAACCATATGTTTGCTGCTGAAATTTATATGCACAGATTCCTGTTATCAAGCCCTGTTAGAACCCTTAATCCAGAGGAAGCCGATTGGTTTTACACGCCTGTTTACACGACATGTGATTTAACACCAAATGGCCTCCCGTTACCTTTTAAGTCACCAAGGATGATGAGAAGTGCAATTCAACTTATTTCTTCTAATTGGCCTTATTGGAATAGGACCGAAGGGGCAGATCACTTTTTCATTGTGCCACATGATTTTGGTGCTTGTTTTCATTATCAGGTATGAATCTTTAACTTTCTCATTGTGGTATTGTGTAGAGGTGGAAAAACGAGTGAGTTTTATAAATGTTCCATATAGATCAAAATGGTTATGAGTTTTTATAAATGTTCCATGTAGGTCAAACTGGTAATGAGTTTTATAAATGTTCTCATTGTGGTAATGGGTCAAAATGGATCATTTTGGTGCTAGCCGAAAGGGAAAATGTCACTAGATAGTAAGTAGTTTTGTAAATGTTCCATTTAGGTCGCTCAAGTTTCATATTGTTCTATTGTTATGACAATTTTTATATTTGGTTAGTGGTTGGGATACATGGTTACTGTTTATTGGCTTTTTCTCATGGTTGACCTAAATTGAAAAGTTTCAGAAACTTTGTCACTATGTAGTATCTTTACGCAGTTTGAAATGGGCCGGGTTGAGTCGACTCAGAACACTTCCGTCATTAGTTTCACTTTTTAATAAATAATTAGTGTGTCAGATATGATGACAAGAATTTTATATCTATAACTAGTCTAATTTTCATTAAATAAATATTATGTGATTTTTTATGCATTAAAAATACACTTTGGGCAACTTTCTAGCCATTTCTCTATGAGCTAATTCTTTGTATCTGCCGGAGATAAAAACATAACCTGAATTGACCTGTTCATAAATACATGTTTTGAAATTGGGACATCTACTCTTGAGGCACTTTTGTGTTTATTATTTTGTGTTTGATTTATATTCTTTAATTCTGGATTTGTTTTAGGAAGAAAAAGCTATCGAAAGAGGAATTCTTCCTCTTCTTCAAAGAGCTACTTTAGTTCAAACATTTGGGCAAAAGAATCATGTTTGTTTAAAAGAGGGTTCAATTACAGTGCCTCCATATGCGCCTCCTCAAAAGATGCAATCTCATTTGATCCCTCCAAGTATTCCTCGTTCCATCTTTGTCTACTTTAGAGGATTGTTTTATGATGTTGGAAACGACCCAGAAGGCGGTTATTATGCAAGGTATGCGTATTTTATATCCTTAAAACTAGTTATACACTTGTACACTATGAGATGGGCTGGGAGGTTGGACGGGTCTGGTAATGTTTATGAAGTCAATTATTGAATAAGTCAGTTTAGGATGTTGGAAACACATATTGATACCTTAGGTGACTTTTAATCATTCAACCGTTTTTTAGCTTTTTTTTTTTGTTATTTATCTGTTTAACCTGTTATTAATAAAAAATAAAAATATAATCATTACGATCCCATTTTCGTTAATTGGACCAAAACTGCCTCTAGATATAGGTTTCCATGGATGACATTCTACTTTTCTAATTAACAATGCATACAAAACAGAAAAATACAAAAAAAAAAATTGTAGAAATTCACTTAGAGGTGGCAATTTCGATCTGTAAACTCACGGGTGGGTCGATATGGGCTGTGTTTTATCTCAAAGGGGTCAGATAATAAAGAAAACTAAAAAGGGCACGGATCAAATGGATTGGACGGGTCAACCGGGTTTACAGTCACCCAAAGTTTAATTTTTTTTAATGCATACAAGTTACGACCTCCCAAATCACCTGATTAAAAGATCTAAATTATTCTCATTATAACAATGCATACAATCTTTCTATATGATTATTTAGGGGAGCAAGAGCAGCAGTGTGGGAAAACTTCAAAGACAACCCTCTCTTTGACATATCAACAGAACATCCAACAACATACTATGAAGACATGCAAAGAGCCGTTTTCTGCTTATGTCCACTCGGGTGGGCCCCATGGAGCCCACGGCTAGTTGAAGCAGTTATATTCGGTTGCATCCCGGTAATCATAGCAGATGACATCGTCTTGCCTTTTGCTGACGCAATTCCATGGGAAGACATTGGAGTTTATGTAGATGAAAAAGACGTCCCGAATTTGGACACCATTCTGACATCAATTCCAACAGAAGTCATTTTAAGAAAACAAAGATTGCTGGCTAATCCTTCAATGAAACAAGCTATGTTATTCCCACATCCTGCTCAATCAGGTGACGCTTTTCATCAAATCTTGAATGGTCTGGCGCGTAAATTGCCTCACGGTAAGAGTGTTTATTTGAGAAAAGGAGAGAAGGTTTTAAACTGGACTGCAGGTCCTTTAGCTGATCTTAAGCCATGGTAACTCTTAAAAGTGTTTTTGAGCTTATAAAATGTTTGATTAAACAAGATCATGGGTTGAAATCTTGACGTATATTCAAGTGTACCAACTACCAAGTCAAGTGATCTCCCACTTTTTTATTGCTACCTAAATTACCAAAAGTTAATCGACCTAATAGTTGTTTGGACTATAGTCCTTATGAAAGATTAGTGGAAAATAGATCCAAGGTTGATGGATGGAGCAGTGAGCAGTGATTAACTTGTTTCCCCTCAAGTCAAGGAATATTTTTGTTTCATTTTTCATGGAGTTTCTCCATGGAGTTTCTCCATGGAGTTTCTCCATGAAGACCAATTGTTCGGTAATGTGCTTAAGTGAGTATAAAATCATGTCATATGTTTCAATCTCATGTTACCTCTTGTGTCTTAGCGAAGAATATGGTTATCTCAATGTTCTTGACTTTAAACATCCTTACTAGCAATCTAATCCCAGGATTCAATCCCTTTAAAAAGATACCCCCACGCTCTTCACAAATCATGACATTATTGGTCATTGAATGTTTCGCAATATTCTTTGAGTGAACCTTTTTGGACTAATGTTTTTAATTCCTCCATAGCATCCTCTAGCATTGAATTTGCGAATCTTCCGGATATAGACCTTAGGGTGGGGGACCGGTATAATTTTTTGGTTGAAATAAAATTGGTTTAAACCAATAGGAGTGTGTCACGCAGGAAAAAGAAGGAAGTAGAATTTTAAAAGATTTGTGTGGGGAAGTGGTAGGATTTAAGTGATAGATGTAAAAGTGAGATGGGGCCTACAAAAAACACACACCCACACAACTAGAACGCATGGCTACATGTAGACGTGAATCCTTGAAAATACAAGCCGCGGGAGAGTAGATGTTCTTTTGGTGATGGAGTAGTCGGCGGCTACTTGAGTTTTCCGTGGAAGCTGGGCTACCACTCCCCCCCCCCCCCCCCCACACATACTTATTTTCTAGATTTATTGTTTTCTCATAGTCATTGATTACTACTTGATTGAATTGGCGAATTTCATAAATGAAGCGAACTCGAGTAAGTGTTATATTTCTAGCTCTGATACCAATACTATAGGAGTGTTGCATGTAAAAGAGAGTGATCTATTACATTCCAATCTGTCATTTTCCATTCAATCCCAGCTTAAGTATACAATTCAATTGGGATTATCAACTTAACTAATTTTCAGGAAAGTTGTTTAGTAGTAAAGGGCTTGTAACCTATTGATATTCAAAGTGTAGATAGTGGTATTTCTTTTTTTTAAAGTTGAGGGTTCAAGTCCCTTACCAACATTGGTGTAAATTTAGAAGTGGGATTTAGATGGGTGTGTGTTTGATGTTTTATAAAATTAAGTTGTTAAGCCATTATTTACAAAACAGACCCTAAACTATCAATAATGACATTTAGCTATTTTATCTTTTTTTTTTAATTTTGTTTTTATCGGCAAAAGGCAATAACAAAAATAAAAAACAAACGAGATGCTAGAAAAGAGTTACAAGTGAACAAAATTAATGTTAAATATACACTTTACACCGATCTAAATTATTTCATTTGACCCAATTTAAAAGTTGTCATTAAACGATTCAAGGCCAAAACATAGAACTCATTCACCAAGTACTCTCACATGACATTTTGATAGGTTTACGGAGAAAACCTACAAACTTTCAAATACGTAAACAAAATATAAAGGGAAATTAAATACAAAAGTTAATAACTCAATGAAACTGGGGCAATTTTCTTCTCTATCTTCTTGCTTCACAAAACCAAGTACAACTTAAATACCTAAAAGAAGAAAATGCAAGTCACGCAAATCGGAAGATATGAAAACATGGACTTCATGGCTACATGGAATTCAACCTATAGTCACATATCAGTACGTGAATTTCATCTTATGCACCAAGGCAGGTTTATGGTGGGTCGATTAACCGGGACGGATTCACATTCGGTCCGAAAGGCCAAAAACACATAGCAAGATGGTTCAACAAGTTCCCAATTAAAAAAAATACAAACTGTCCAATTGTCAAATTGTCTTCTCAGTTCTCATGCTGGATTCCAAATGACAAAAATATCCCAATCTTGTTCAAATTCATCCGTTTCCACATTCAAGAAACTTTTAGAAAACTGAAAATAATACAAATTATAAAAAGCAAAAAAAAGTTTGGGTGGATTCAACAGAATTGTGTGGGGAGTATGGCGTCCACGCTTCCCACCAAACAAACCTCTTTGGTTACAACCAATAAATTACATGCATCAATCTCTTTGATTATCTCCTCCCAATTCCATCCAACTAAACATGGCTCTCCAGACGCCACTCAGGCTACCAGCCACCAGATCATCGCCGCCCCTGTCTCCGGCGAGCGGCGGCAATGCCGGCCTTCGCCGGTCACCCAACCGCCTACCTCTCCAATCATCATTCTCCCTCTCACCGTCCCTTCAGTTATTGCTTCCTCGTTATCCCCCTTCATCAGCACCCAAATTCGCCATGAGGACTGCTTCTAAGCAATCTTACATTTGCCGTGACTGCGGGTAATTGTGCCGATTGCTCTGTGGTGATTTGTGTTCCGTACTGTTTGTTTGATCGCGTTTTGTAGTGAATATTGTGTGTGTTTGTTTTTGGATGGGGTGCAGGTACATCTATAGTGATAAAACCCCCTTTGAAAAGCTTCCTGATAAATACTTTTGCCCAGGTATGATTTCTAATATTTCCCAGGATTTTTCCGTATTTACAGAATTCACAGTTAGTTTTGATTGATTCTTGTAATAAAATCTATAAATCTGTAAGTCTATAAGTCTATGGTCTGGTAATGAGTAATCAACATTCAGAAACGCTGCTAGATTTTTTCTAGATTATAACTTAGATGATAAATTGGTAAATACATGAAACTCAATTACAAATTTTGAATTCTATCCGAATTTTTCAACTTTTGAACACATAACTGATTTTAACTAGGAGACTTCGAGAATTGCATAATACACTAAGTAGTGACTTGTGCATAAAAGTTAAATCAATGATGGATCTTGAACATTTAAATAAGGGGCTGGGTTGCTTTTTCGGTGTTCGGTTTTCTCATGATATCTAATAAAATAGAATCAATTACAACTATTACTTCAACAATCTATAAACTTAATGATAAATTTCAATAGAATCATTAGCATTTGTTACAAGATAGTTCTACAATTAGTACCACAATAAGATTAATGATAAATTTCAATAAAATCACAAAAACCCTAAATCAGTAACGTATAACTCATGATAAAAAACACAAAATTAAACACCAACGATCATAGCAACTACTTAATTAGTATCCCCAAAAGATTCGAATTTTAAAACCCTAGTTTCTTGAATCAAGTATCAACAATGGTGAAAATTTAAACAAGATATGAAAAAGTAGTGAAATTCTATCTCGAACTCGCTGCCTTGATTCTTGGTTGTCTGGTCGAAATTGAAGCCTCTTGGTTTTGGAGTCTTTGTAAACTTTTGTTGATAATTGGTGCAAAAAGATCGTTAATAGTTAACATATGGCTATATAGGTCCTGTATGTTATGAGTTTAAAATCCCTTTCCTTCTTCCCTTATATGTTGGAATAATTGCAGTTTGTGGTGCCCCAAAGAGAAGGTTCAGGGAATACACACCTCCTGTGACCAAAAATGCTAATTCAACAGATGTTAGAAAGGCCCGGAAAGCTGAACTCCAGAGAGATGAAGCCGTCGGGTAAATTTTATAAACAAAAACAAACAAATAACCAACATTTTTTATCGGTTACTAAACCTTTTTATCCTCACAGAAAAGCATTGCCAATTGCAATTGTGGTTGGAGTGGTTGCACTTGCCGGCTTGTACTTCTACCTCAACAGCTCTTTCTAGTAGCTCTGCTGGAAGCAGGTGTGTAAAAACCGTTATAATCTGATTTCAGTTTTGTAGATTCTGGTTGTTCTACATAACATTTAATTTTGTATAATCTGTTTATCATCCAGCAAATTCATATGATAAAGATTGTACCCAATTTTTAAGCAAGTTTAAAGCAATATAATCAAGATTTGTGTTTTTGTTCTGTTGGTATATTTAAGAGTTACATGTTTGTATTGTATTCATTTGACAAAAGAGAGCTTCAAAAACAGAATCATATCAGAATCACCTACAAAACAATGTCTATTTTATAACCACAAAAATGAGACTTCTGTGTTTTACAATAATTTCTGCACCAATAGTTAGCAGATCACAGTAGTAGTAGTATCATCAAATCAAATTCTTCTTCCATACCATCTGCGATTAGAGATGAATCTCATGCCTGCAAAGAACTTGCCACTAAAACGCACATCTGGAAGCAAAAAAAGTCATATTTCTGTGTCATTACCTTCTTCAGGTGTGACCCGGCCCGTCCAACCAGTCTTAGCGGTCTTGACCCGACCCAGGCAGTAGCAGTTGATGTAAATCTTTTCACCTTCGGGCCGGCCCACGAATTCACGTGCCACTAGTCTTGTGTATGCGTTAACCGCCAGTTTTGAAAGTGCATAATCTGTATTGTTTTGAGGCCACCCTTCAGAGGTCCAACTCTTATTTTCCACATGTTTATTGTTGCATCAATTAAACTCTTCTAATAGTGAGTCTGCATCTTTTAGTTGTCTACATGCATCTTTAAAAAAAATCCTATAACATCAAATTTATTTAATTAAACAGCAAGTAAAACAGTTTCAAGAATAAATAATCAAGAACAGCAAGTAAAAACACATACATTTTTCCTGCCATTAAGTCTTCCCAATCGCGAGCTCACTGAAACAATCCTAGCGCCTGCTGTGTTACTTTTTATTAACTGGATTGCAGCTTTAATCATATTTTTGATGCCAATATAATTGATGGTGATTACATTTTCAGCAAGTTCAACAGAATTCTCCGAGCCAATATTATGATTGTAAGACTTTTGTTGATTCTTCACAAGCAGCAATCTAAGCTGGGACGGTTATGGGATTTAAATATTTAATCATATACCCAATACCTAACCCATACCAGTTTATCCGATTATACATTTGGCATAATTTTCTCTTTTTTAATATTTATTTTAAATATGTACTGTCCCATACCGACAAAAAAACTTTAAAATTAATCAGATACATCGTCTCATACCCAACTATCCAAGCCTATACTCGTCTTAAGTTTAGGTTAGTCATTTTCATCAAGTTCCGGTTTCATTGCTATCATTATAAGTAACGGCATTCATCATACCTAATGAGTATTGACTCACTCGTTCACTTGACGGAGCAACAAAATCGGCCACCACACGGAAGCGGCAGTTGTGGCGGTGGTTATGCCGTTCAAGGCAACACCGGACATCTATTAATCGTACTCTTAAATTATATCAGAAACAACCTTGTCAAGAACATAACATTTGATCTTGTCTCTAAAAGGCTTACACCTCTATCACTTGGGCTAGTCCAACAATGACATCTTGGTGGCATAGCTACTGGCGATTAGCTTGTTTTTGTGGGTTATCAATTTCTTTAATATCCGGCTGAATATAATGTTCTTAGTATTGATAAATTGCCTTCTGTACGCCCTGTAAAATCATATTATCTAAAATCATACGAGCGTACATTACGTTCTTAAGTTTGTATGAAAAATATTCACTAGCCGAACTCGAGATTTAGTAATAGAGCTCCAAATGAGTATCGACCTCCCCTAAGTCTAATAAGCCATGTAAGGGAAAAAGGCACACGTATGCAAAACAACAGAATGTATGGTTATCAAGTTATAAAAATCACACTTTCGTTTAAAATTAACATTCAAGGAGACTTGAATGTGTTAACACATTTTTGAAGCATCTTTATGAGTAAAAAAAGATATTTTAGTTTTTTATGTATAAAAAATTATTATTAGAGAGACTTTTATTATAAAAACAAAAAGTTTGTTAGGTGTTTGTGTTTTATAGTATTTTATGATTTCAAAAATGTTTTTTCTTGGCTTGTAGCTTTGGACACTTTGACATCCTCTAATCATTACTCAATAACATATATTGGTTGTTAAAGACCATTGAAAACGCAGCATGTACGTTTACACGTATATTGCCTCACCAAAATGCCGAATAAGTTCACCATCCATAGTCAGAAGGGCCAAAAACACTCATAAACTCAGAAAGTTAGCTAAATGGCAATTGCAGATTGGGAGGTTATTCAGGCCATAGTAGAAAACAACACTACTGCCTTCAATAACATGGTTAAACATGATGAGCAAGTGGTTGACCGAAGAATCGGAAATGGTTCAGTGTTACATCTAGCTTCAGGGGTCGGGAATGTGAAAATGGTGTCGCTTATTCTGGAACTGAGGCCAGAATTGGTGGTGGTTGAGAATGATAGATCAGAGGTGCCGATCCATGAAGCTTGTCGAATGGGACATGAGGGCGTGGTAAAGTTGCTTATGGAGAAGAACCGATGGATGGCTTTGAAGCTCAACTGTGACAACGAAAACGCGCTGTTCCTGGCTTGTAGGTATGGGCACGTTGAGGTTGTCGAATTCTTGGTCAATAACGACTCCTGTTGGTTGTTGAACATCAGACAGGATGCAGCTTGTTTACATGTTGCTGCATCAAAAGGCCAAACAGGTAGGTAGCTAAAGATATGATTGTTGTTGAATAATAAGATCTTTAATGCACCCACTTTTAAACACCTACAAATATATATGGAAAATTAAGAAAATGATCAAAATTGACTTTGAAAACCAAATTTTGACCCTCTAAATTTAGTCTTTACCAAAATGGCCATCCCTCTACTTTAGCCTTCACCCATCCGGCTAAATTTTGCCATTTTGGAGAGAGAAATATCATCTTCTTTGTGTTATATATGAGAAGATGAACCAGAAGATTTATGTCGCATGAATCTCAACCAAACTTATGTTTGAATATACCAATGAATTCATGAGATCATAACGACATAATAGATACAAGTTTTTATCATCAACATTGAAAATTATGAAATCTGCCATTGAAGGAGCTTCACGAAGAACACGTGCTGTGATTTTTGCGAATCTGATCAAACTCAATGAAACTCAGTTTTGTAACTTGCAATGAGTTCGTATTCACAAATAGAAAGTACTGAAATCGATCATTAGCACCAAAACACACGATTTCAACTCCAATTTTCAAGTCAAAGCACATTAAGTTGACTTCAAAAAGTCAAAACTGCATGTGGAATATTCAATGATTGAAAGGTGGGTCCTACTGGTTGCCGGATTGTCAATCATGTACACATGTCACAACTATATTGCTTAATTTTTACACGTGACGTGTTCCTATTCGTTCAGGGAAGATGGCCAATTTGGTGAAGCTAAAAACGGGTGACCAATTTTTTATTTTCTTGGTCAATGTTAATCATTTTAGTGATTTTCCCATATATATATCACCTTAGCAGTTCTAACATCAAATTTCTACTAATACAGGGTTGTTTTCTAAAAGGTGTAAAAGGTACAATGATGTTTCACTTTTAATACATGATGTATTATATTTTAGAAATAAGAACATGTTTACCAAAAATAATCAAAAGATAACATCATATAGTTTTTGCACTTTTAGACAAGAGATTGAGTTTTTATGAGAACCCAATTTCGTTTTAAATATACTCATTCTCTTTAATACCATGTCCACTTTAAAGAAAATTAAAATAATATACATATATACATATATTCATATATGTACTAAAAACTAGTTTCTACTCCTGGCCGCGCGTTGTGCCGGCAACCGTATAAGACGGGGTAAATTGACGATAAAACTTGAAATGTCAAAAAAACACTAGTTTCTTAATGAACTATACAAGTTTATATATATTTTTTACTATTCATAAACATACAAGTATATGAGTACGAATGCAATAATGATTAACCTCTTGATTCCTAATTATATTGGCTCGATTTGTGGTGGTGGTGATGTAGCTATTGTCAAACAGTTGCTACAAAAGTGGCCAGATCTTGCTCAGGAGCGCATAAGTGGGTCACTGGCATTACATTCTGCTTGCAGAAGAGGGCAGCTGGAAATTGCATCACTTCTGTTAAAGATGGACCCTGACCAAGCTTTGCAATTCGATAAAAACGGCTACACGCCTTTACACCTAGCTGCTATCACCGGGAGTGTGGCAATCTTACAGGAGTTTGCATCTGCAGCTCCTTTATCATTCCAGCTTCAGTCGGAACATGGAGAGAATGTGTTACGTCTTACCATAAGGTACAACAAGTTTGAAGCCTTCAAATTTGTATATGGTATGATGAAGGAGACATACCTTATTTACGAAGCTGATACATCTGGTAACACCATTCAACATTTAGCTGAAAAGGAAGGTTTCTTCCAGGCATGAACATTTTATGTTTTTATTTTGGTTGTTTTATGAGATCAAAATTCACAGTTTAGATCTAATCACCTTAACATCATTGATGCTCATTGCAGTTTAAAGAGTACATCATGAGTGAAAAGCAAGGGTCAAATGATGATCAGACTCAATTTCCTACAGCTGCCATGAATACAGATGCATCGGAAATTCATGTGGAAGTAGCTCTTCAAACAGATGAATCAAGCTCCAGTTTCAAAAGACCAGACATGAAGAAAAAGAACCAGATCAAAGATGACAAGAATATCCAGAAAAGAGAGCACTTAGAATTACACAGAGAGGCATTACAAAATGCAAGGAACACAATTACATTAGTGGCCATATTGATGGCAACTGTCACATTTACAGCTGGTTTGAACCCTCCTGGTGGTGTGTACCAGGATGGACCTCTAAAGGGCAAGGCAATCATGGGCAGAACTCGAGCTTTCAAGATCTTCGCAATCAGCAACCACATTGCACTTTTTGTATCTCTTTGTGTTGTTGTAGTGCTAATCAGCATCATCCCTTTCAAGAGAAAGGCACTTAACGTGATACTGGGGATCTCTCATAAGGTAACATGGGTGGCATTATCATTTATGGCTGTTTCATATGCTGCAGCGACTTGGGTTATCATGCCAATGCCCCATGACAGCCACGGTATGAACTGGATTTTAGAAGGTCTGGTGTCTATATGTGCTGGGACTCTTGGAACAACTTTTTTTGTCCTAGGGGTCAGGCTCATCAGAGACCGGTTGAAGAAATCCAAGTGGGTGAAGCAAAGGCTCAAATATAAAACCAGAGTAATTGGTAATCACTCCTACTCAACAAATTCAGATGTTTTAAGTCACAAGTCAAGTGGATTTCATGCCCTTTGACCCTGATCACCCACATATGGCAGTGTATCCGGGAGCCTGCATCTTTTCTATGTTTATGCCCATCTACATTCTCGAGACCCTACTTTATGACTATGAGTGAGATATTACTAGGCACGTTTGTTTGTTTGAGTGTTCATATTGATATATGTTTTCAAGAACATCTCATCATATGATTCCTAGCATTTAACCAAATATATGTTTCCAAATTGACATATTTGGCGTGTGATGCGTGAAGGTGTTGATTTCTGGATGGTCTCGAACCATGGATCAAGTCATAACCTTCAATTTGCACAGCCTTAAAATGTATGTCCTAACAATTTCACTCGAAACAAATTCAGAAGTTTATAAATAGTTTCTTCAAAAACAAGGCATGTGTCATAAACTTATAATAGTTCACTATTAGTTTCTTAAAAAAAAGGTACAGAAGAGAGATTACCCTGAAATAAACAAGGGAAGGGTAAGAAAAGCAAGTAGAAAACTTAACTCTATTTCTCAAAATGTCAAGAAAATCTTACAAAATCATCATTCTTAACACAATCTACATGAATACACACATGATACAACCAAACTTCTTATGTAGTAGTAATACACTTTTTATATTTTTCACATATCCATGTTATGTTTATAAAACTAATAGTATACCAACACCTATTATCTCAAATCAGATAAAGAAGCTGCTCATGTTGGAGTAGATTGGTACCCATCCTTACTTTGCTTTCTTCTCCGATAAGCAACTAAAAAAATACATCCCAAAAGATCATTACTTTGCATACCTACAACATATATTTAGACTACAAAACCAGATATATGTTCTATTTTAGCAGTAAGTTTGACCTCAAAGTCAAACTGTAATAAGGTATCTATAAGCTATGATGAGCACATGGAAGTAAAAGGAAACTCTTTCTTCAGGTAATATATGTAAATACTAAAGTTACTGTATTTAAAATATAAACTATAACTACTTATTTGCTCATTATTAGAGTTACATATAAATATGCATATTGATATCAGTAGTGTTCTAGAGATCTAATATTAGACTAAAGTTACTTTTGACTATATGGCAAGTGAACAAAAGGAGAGAAATCTTACATAAACCGGACCAGTCAGTTTCTAAGAAGACTCCGCAACAAGAATATAGAAGAGCCCCAAAACTCCAGTATGCATGCTTTTACTGCTGTAATAAGACTCCAAAGTTACAGATTCACCTTTAGCTATCTTCACAGTCCCTGGTTTAGGATAACAAGTGGACATTCCTACAATGTATCCAGCTTCATCTCCTACATCTTTTCCTTTCCCATATATAGGTTTAGACGAGCAAAGAACCCGTCCATCCTGAACAAAAAAAAACAACTTTTACCTTAAGCTACAAATCCATTAAATTAAATAATCAGGTCCTGAATCTTAAAGAAGACATATTTACCTGTCCATAAAGAGAAGCACCTGTTCCACCAATATACTGTTGTGCAAAACCATAAACGACATCACCTGCAGTCGGGAAACTCACACTCGACCTTCTGGTGCTTGTGTAGCTATTGGCAGCAGTTCCAATGGTAGATTTTTTAACGTCATACTCGAACTATAAGGTTTAAATTCTAACCAAGTTAACAAAAACATTCAAGATTCTATCAAAGAAACTGTTGTAATTCATCAACTTACAAGACAATCATGGATTCCAGTGTGCTGCCAAGTATCAGTAACATCAAATATAAAGACTTTAACAGGCACAATGGAGTCACTCCAATCAACCCACTTAACCGTGTACCTAAAGTAAACGTTTCTTTTAACATTTCGAACCCCGTTTTTCACTTTGCATTGAGTTCCATCATAGCAACAGTGTAACCCGCCCACATAATCCGGTTTCAAAGGCTGCCCATCTTTATCCACGGTCACATTATACAAGTTACACCTGCATTTTCAATAAATAGCAACATAAAATAAAGACTATATACTAAAATCCGTGACAAACTTTATATCGAATTTGATACCTGCACTCGTTACATCCCATTGCATCTACTGCGCCCCTAGTGTCAATTGCGTGGATATTAAAATACCATTTCTCTTCATATCCAGCAGGAACTTTAAGTGGATTACCGGCTTCGATCCCATATGGATCAGGAACATATGTTGATGTTTTTCTTGTTTCGGATCCCATTCCGAAAAACTGGGATCGACCATGATCGCATAGCCCAGAATTCCCGGAGATAACTAAATCTTTACCCCCCTTTTTTTGGTAGTATCTTACTGCAACCCAGTGGTGAACATAAGTTTCTTGAAGTGAAACAGGGTCCCCAGCTTCATCAACTAATTCAGCATTGAAACTTTTGACAGCAATATGACCTTTTGGGAACTCAATATCATAATAGGTTTTGTTTGAAACTGAACCCGGAAATTGGGTTATCTTGGGTGATAAATACACCCTTGATTTCACCCTATTTTCAACTTTTGCATGAGCTTCAGAGTTTTGAACACATATTGTTAATGACACCATAGCTAATAAGAACACCACACCATGAGTAACAGGTGACATCTTTGAACTTTGGCTTCAATTAATCTGTAGAAAGATTACAAATTCATTTACTTTTTATGTTAGAGTATCCATCCAGCAGAGCAAATAACAAAAACCCTGATGATTCAAATTATGATAAATAAAGAAATAAATAATAAAGCTTAAAGTTTGATGATTTCTTGAAATTACCGAGAGGTGTGTTGGATGAAAATAGTGTGAAGCTTTTGGAGATGATTGAGGAGGCTGCAGAGAGGGTTTATACAATGAAAAGTGGGAGTTTGAAAAGAAGAATTGGGAGAGAAGTTTGACTTTGTTTGTTGGTTGAAAATGGCAATAATGTAGATAAGGGTCGTAGTCGAAAGTCGAAACCCCATCTGATGTTCAGGATTCATTGATAGTGGAGGAGAGTGGAGACTGATGATTCACCGAAGGCATGGTCATCAATCATATGAGCACTTGTAGTAGTGGGGTCTTGAAGAACACAGGTGGATACATATATGATTATTATATGATATCCAGTTAGCGAAAAAGATTTAAACTATTATTAACTTTTACTTTTCTTTAATTTTTTGTCGGATTCGTCCTAATATCTTGGAAATAAACTTAAAACTAATGTAACTTAAGGCTAAGAGGGAAAACACAAACATGGGGTCCATGACCAGCCCCCGGAAGTCTTAATAGGGTTGGCAATTTCGATACGGACACGAAAACACGACAATGTTAACATGTTTTGTGTTTGGGTTTAACATGTTTTGTTTTCGTTTCTTAACAGGTCGAAACCTGTTAACCTGTTAAGACACGTTTATATTTTGATAATATATATAAATATTTATATTTTAAATAATATATTAAAGATATATTAGAATTAGATTATTAGGTGACGTCTCTCAAAATTTCATTGTATTTCTGTCGTAACATACACTCATACATCTCTCAATTCTTAAACCCGTTAAAATACAGGTCGTGTTCGTGTCTAAACAAGTTGAGTGAAACAGGTTTTATCGTGTCGACCGTCGATTAGTTTAAATTTCGTGTCAAACAGGTTTTATCGTGTCGACCCGTTAAAATACAAGTCGTGTTCCAGTTTTGAAAACTAGACACGAAAAGTTTTCCTGTCGTGTTCGTGTTTGAGACCAATCGTATCGTGTGTTAATCGTGTCGTGTCTTAACAGATCGTGTCTGACACGATTTGCCAGCCCTAAGTCTTAACAAGCCGATTCATGTGTGTGTTTAGGGGTTAAATAAAGCTTAATTACTTTTAAAGTGAAATCTGTTTGGTTGAGCCCGAGATTAACAGCAATAATGAAATTTGTTTGGTTGAGCCCGAGATTAACATCGTACTTAATATTCTTAACGCCCTTACGATAGTAGTATCTTACTGCAATCCAGTGGTGGAGATAAGTTTCTTGAAGGGAAACAGGGTTCCCAGCTTGATCAACAACTTCAGCATTGAAACTTTTTAATGCGATATGACCTTTCGGGAAGTCAATGTCGTAATAGTATTTGTTTGAAACGGAACCCGGGCGTTGGGTTATTTTAGGTGATAAATACACCATGGATTTCAACCCATTTTCAAGAGCTTGGGATTTTTGTGGAGCACATACTGAGATCAAAGCAATAGCTAAGGAGAAAACTAGAGTTTGAGTAGCAGGTGACATGATCTTTGACACTCAACCTGCTCGATTAATCTGTAGAAATATATAATTCATAAATAAGGTTTTTTATGCTGAAGCTAATAATGTTTTGGAGATTATAGTAACGAGTAGGTAGGAAGGTTTGTAGATGTTTGTGTTTGTATATATGTCCATGTGATCAAGTGATGAGCCTGATGTACCATTGAAGATCAACTGTTTGAGTAATTTGTTTGTATAGGAAGGTTTCTTGATCAGGTCCTGTTTGTTTCAACTTATTTTTGGCTTAATCTGACCGAAAAAGACATTTTTGTTATATGGTGTTGTTTGGTTCGAATGTCTGAATGGAAATTGTCTGACCGAAAAAGACATTTTTGTCTGTTTCATCATGCCCCAGATTTGTTGCTGAACGAAAAAGACAATATCGTCTTTACCATACAGCCTCTTATTCATTTGTTGCTGAACGAAAAAGACGAACCAAACAACCCCTTTGTGTTTGTTTGATTATTCATGTGATCAACTGATGTACCATTGAAGGCGACTGTACAGATGACCGAATTAGTAACCGATGTCGGATTCTCAACTAGAGGGACAGTGGCCAATATAATATAGGACTAGCTCATTTCATAAAGACTTTGTCCTCTAAATTGGAGGTCCTGGGTTGAAACCCAGATAATGATGTAATTGATGTATCTAGTTTTTAGAGTAGGTTAAAAGTATGATAAATTTGCCGTTTAAAAAACAAACTATAGGGACGGTGGGGAGCCGAGTACGCACTAATCGAGGGAAACTTCATCTTTCTATCTCTTCTCTTCAGTTAGACACTCGTCCAAAACGAACTCTAACTAAATTTTTTCATATCTTCTTGGTAACAATCTCTTATCTTTATATCCGTAAGTTGTTTTAGTCATTTGTTTAATCAATTACCTCTCAAGTACACCCCAAAATTATAAATTAACACACATATACGTCTCTTATGACCTTATACGTGACATATAGGGTATAAAAATATAAAACCTACTAAAGTCAGCTTGTCAATACAAGGTTCTGTACGAGCTTGTCGATACAAGGTTTTGTACGCCACATATAGAGTCATGTGTGGAGTATAGATTTTAGCACGTACATTTAATAAATGTTTAAAATTCTAATAAATACCGTGTTTATCGGTGAGACGTTAAGTGTACTTGATACAAAATAATTTTTTAATTTTAACACTAGAATACAACCCATAAAACTAAGGTTCCTTATAGTCCCCACATCTTTCGAACTATGAATTCATATATCTGTTGGGATTCCGACTACGACACCTCGCTCTTCAATGTTACACCCTACACCTTGATCACATGCCCATAATTAAACCTTCCTATCCCCACACGATTTTCGATCATCCCTCTTGTTTTTATTCTCGATTTCTCCCCCTTTTCAACAAATCAGAATCGAAACTCCTCACCAGTGACGTAAACGAAACCATGTTACAATACCCGACTTCCTTTTAGTAACCACCATTGGCTTCAGGCTGCCAAGCTCAGAACTTTATGTCTAATACTCTCCTGGGTATGATTTCCCCTTCTTTTTTTGATGATTTTCTGTCAAGTTATGACTATTTTGTTTGATCATTACTACTTTATTGAATTGAATTTATGGATGTTAATGTTACGTTTGTGTGTCATGAGATTTTGATTCCTAGATAGTAGTTCTTATGGGTTCAACAATAAGAATTCAACACGTAAAGATAAATATTTGTTACATGCTGCTTTCGTGTTCATTTGTAACTTCAAATAGTGAAATACTTATACCTTTCTTGATTCATTTATGATAACCTTGAAGCATTTGATATGCTGATCATTCAGGATCTTGGTTGTTTGTTAAATCTGCGAGATATATTAAATAACATGCAGTACTGTTTGGGGGAAAAGAAAGTATGGAAAACCTTATATGTGAATTTTTGGTACAGATTAATTTGGTTGACGGTCAACAATGTTACCTGGTATTCAAAGTCTAGCTTTTTCCTTAGTTATTGCTTTGGTCGCGGTTTGTGCTCAAATATCCGGAGCTCATGTAACACTGGAAAACGGGTTAAAATCCATGGTGTATCTGTCACCTAAAATAACCCAACATCCGGGTTCTGTTTCTAACAAGTTCTATTATGATATTGAGTTCCCAAAAGGTCATATTGCTATAAAAAGTTTCGATGCTGAAGTTGTGGATGAAGCAGGGAACCCTGTTTCTCTTCAAGAAACTTATCTGCACCACTGGGTTGCAGTAAGATACTACTATCGTAAAGGTGTTAAGAATATAAAGTACAATGTTAAACTCGGGTTCCATCAATCAGATTTCATTATTGCTGGCAATGATGGAATATGCAACTATGGTCTTCCCCAGTTTTTTGGATTCGGATCTGAAACGAGAAAAACATCCTCTGATGTTCCTGATCCTTATGGAATTGAAGTTGGTAATCCACTAAAAGTTCCTGCAGGATATGAAGAGAGATGGTTTTTTAACATTCATGCAATTGACACACGGGGTGCAATAGATGCAATGGGGTGTACCGAGTGCAGGTATTATGCTATTTGGTATACATTTTGTTTATTATATGGTTTTTTATGTTATTTTTTGGGAATGCAGATGTGACTTGTATAATGTGACAGAAGATGAATATGGTCGGCCTCTGAAACCAAATTATGTGGGAGGATTATATTGTTGCTATGATGGAACACAATGCAAAGTGAAAGATGGAAATGAAAGTATTGAGAGAAACCTTTACTTGAAGTATACCGTTAAGTGGGTCGATTGGAGTGACTCCATTGTGCCTGTTAAAATCTTTATATTTGATGTCACTGATACTTGGCAGCACACAGGAATCCATGACTGCCTTGTAAGTTATCTAAATTGAATCATAATTCTACACCTATTTTTTATATGAAGCCTTTTGATTTGGTAAATAATGATCATCTTGTGACATAATCAAACTAAAATTAACACCTTTTTACTTTTTTAGTAACTTTGAAGCTTTTTGTTATCTTGGCAAACATTTTACTATCTTTTGACAATAACCTGTCACAGTTAACACCTTGTTAGTAAAATTTTGAAGCATCTGTTGGATATTTTTTTGTCCATTTTAAGTTGAAAACATTTTTTGTAGTTTTTTGTTATCTTGGTAGATACTCATCATCTCTTGTCATAAAACTTAGTCATTTTAGTAAATTTTGAAGCATTCTGTTATCTTGGTTGATAATTGAACTATTATAACATATAGATCGAGTATGATATTGAAAAATCTGCCAATGGAGTTACTAGCAACGACTTTACCAGCACCTCAAGGACAAGTGTGAGATTCCCAATTGATGGTGATGTCATTTATGGTGTTGCTCACCAGCATAGTGGTGGATTAGGTTCTGCTCTTTATGGTGAGGTAAATATTTCACTATGATATTGAAAAAATCTATCAAAATAGTATCTAGAAATGCATTTGAAGCAAAAGAAAAGTTGTTGATTTTATTCAGGATGGACGTGTCATTTGCTCGTCTAAACCTATATACGGTAAAGGAAAAGATGCAGGAGATGAAGCTGGTTACATTGTAGGAATGTCCACTTGTTATCCTGAACCAGGTTCTGTGAAAATAGTTAAAGGTGAAGCTTTAACTTTGGAGTCTAATTACAGCAGTGCAAAAGGCCACACTGGAGTTATGGGGCTCTTCTATATTCTTGTTGCAGACCCTTCTTTGAATTTAAATGAACCATTTCATGTAAGATTTCTACCTTTATTCATTGCCTATTTTTTCAAGAAACTGATACGGTTTTATTGTTTATGTTAAATTAAAGTGATTGGCATGTCACCATATTTTAGGATCATCTGGATTACTATAAAAAAGAGATGCTTATACTTTCTTTACCCTGAAAGATTATACACTTTGCAGTTTGACTTTTGAGGTCAAACACACATTCTCAAATTCAAAATTGACATGAGTTTTAATTTTAATGATCATAACACCAACATTCTCATTATATGGTATCATTATAATGTTCTCTTTATATGCAAACATATCTCTTTCGTTTTTTGCATAAAATCTGATTTTGTAGTATAAATATGTGTCGTAATTTTCGTGGATTGGTGTGCAGATTCATGAAGAGTCAAAAGTACCAATCTTTTGGGGTGTAGGTGTGTTTGGATTTGCAATTTGTGCTGCTGTTTTGGTTGGTTATCAAAGAAGAAAGCAAAATGAGGATCTGTACCTATCTGTTGCAACTTGAGGAGCCTATATTCATCTGATTTGAGAAAACAGAACGCCATATGCTACAATCTGATTGGTGGTAAAACCATAAGTTTTACAATATGTGAAACATACAACTATATGTAACTAGAAAATAAAGTTACCTCATATTTAAATCATCAATATGTGATTGGTTAAAACTCAAGAGTGACAAAAAGTGAACATTTGGTCATTTTAAGATGAGGTTATGTAATTTAAATCGACATCAAAACAATATATTTTTATTTCAATCATCTAAGTTAAGATACATTTAATAAAAATAAACTTTAGAGAACAGAAGATCGCTGAATACTGATTGGTCTAATTGGTGCAATTATGGGATGGCTGAAAATATCATTACATTTAAAAAAGAAAAGAGTAAATTACACTAGAGGTCTCTGAGATTTACACAAGTAATGAAAGAGGTCCCTAGAGTTTAAAATTGTGAAAAAGGTCCCTAACGTTTGTATTAGTGTAACGAAAGAAGTCATTCGTTAGTTAACTCCGTTTGTATTTAACGGGGTTAACTAACAAAGGGACCTCTTTCGTTACAATAATACAAACGCTAGAGACCTTTTCCATAATTTTAAAACTTTAGGGACCTCTTTCTCTTTCGTTACTTGTGTACACCTCAGGGACCTCTAGTGTAATTTACTCAAATAAAAGCAAAGTTTTAAATGTAGATTGAAAATATTTTCTGAAATAATTTTCTATTATAAAAATAAACAAAACAAAACAAGAAGATTTAAAATAACATTGATTAAAGAATTTAAAATATCGATTCTTGTTTTAAAAAACAGAACATGAAAAATAAAAATAACATTGACTAAGGATCTTAAAATATTGATTTTTGTTTAAAAAACAAGACATGAAGATTAAAAATAGCACTGACTAAAATTTTAAAATACTGATTTTTTTTTTAAATTACTAAAAAAAGAGAACACTGACTAAAGAACTTAGAACTCTTTAAAGAAATAGAAAAAAACAGCTATATGTAATTAGTGAAGTTTTAAAAAGGTGCGATCGGCATTTAAATGTGAAAAAGTTTATTAAATAAAATTTTTAAAACTTTTTAAAACATTTTTTCTAACTAATATATATATTTTTTTTTGTAAACACATTTAAAATTAATTATAAGCTATTTTTATAAAAAAATTATATAACAAATTTTGTAATTTTCTTTGAAAAATAAGGATTATAGTTTTTTTAAAGGATAAATTAATATTTTATTAAGAACGCCAAAATTTAAGAAGGTAAATACTTTATAAACAAAAACTTATCTTATTTTATTTATAAAGCCAAAAAAAATGTTAAATTTTATTTATTGAAGAGTTAAGAAATAATGATGCGATAACTAAAAAAAAAGAGTAAATTACATCAGAGGTCTCTGAGATTTACACAAGTAACAATAGAGGTCCCTAGCGTTTAAAATTATGGAAAAGGTCCTAGGTCTTTAGCGTTTGTATTAGTGTAACGATATAGGTCCATCCGTTAGTTAACCCCGTTAAATAACGGAGGGACCTATTACGTTACACTAATACAAACGTTAAGGACCTAGGACCTTTTCCATAATTTTAAAACTCGAGAGACCTCTTTCGTTACTTGTGTAAACCTTAGGGACATTTGGTATAATTTACTCAAAAGAAAAAAGAAAAAAGAAAAAAAAGATCGTCGAATTGACGAGGATGATCCATATATCCATCGGTATGAAACTGTTTACATTTATGTTTGAGGGTTGAGTTCTATAGAAAGCCAATATTTTGCAAAAAACCAAGATAATTTTTTTTTTAAAAAAAACTTTATTTATATGTTTCTTTCATGATTTTAATAATTTTTTTTTTTAAAAAAAACTTTCTTTATATGTTCTTTCGTGATTTTAAGAATACTGGAAAAAGAAAAAAACTTTAAATACATTTTCGAGTCTTTTTTTTATAAATAAAATAAAATTCAGATTTTAGCTTGAAATTAATAATGAACTATGCAACAATAATATAAAATTTGTTTATGAATGTCAATTATGTGTTTTTTTACATTATTCACATAAACCACGTCCATATTTAAGTTAAGTTTCTTCTTTTTAAGTAGTTTTAATTATAATGCATTATGCAATACTATTGGTACTATTGCATGATGCACTAATATAAAATCACTAAACTTTTTATTTTTAAAAATTTTTCCCCATAAATAAAGCTAATAAAATTATACACTTTTTGGTGAAATTCTTTTTAAAAAATTATTAATATATGAAGAAGTTATAGAGAAAAAAAAGGTTGTTTTTGGTTTTTTTGATAATTGTTGGTTTTCTGTAGATCTTTTCCCTTATGTTTGATTAAAAACCATCAAATTAAATAGGGTTATTGGCTTTAAATAATCTTAATTATCACCTTTTGGTCAATAACACTCTCAACTAACGAATTTCCATCTGGCACTCCCAACTATCAACATATTTTCTTCAACCACTCCCTCCGTTAATTTTATTTAACCTCGTTAGTCATCTGCCTACGTGGCCATAAGCCACATAATCATTTTATGCCATGTAGGACAGCCACGTAGGCAAATGACTGACGGAGTTAAAAAAATTAACGGAGAGGGTGTTGGAGGAAAATATGTTGATAGTTGGGAGTGCCAGAGGAAAATTCGTTAGTTGGAAGTGTTATTGGCCAAAAAGTGATAGTTAAAATTATTTGAAGCCAATAACCTAATTAAATGTAAAAAATATTTTCATTACTAAGACGCTTGTATTGTTGTTACTTCCACTATTTTAGCTATGCCAGTCTCTTAGAAAAAAAAATGTCTGCTTTAATTCTGTACTCTATAAAATAGGTGTTTTTATAAATGAGAATGTACACCTGTCTTTATTATGTAATTTAGCAATTAGTATAGCCCCAAGAAACTCCAAATATTCGGTGGTTGAAAATAAGTCAAAAACGAGCCACACATATGAGTAGGGGTTTCTAGATGTGATCTTAAGAATAAACAAATCAAGATCGAAATGAAAAGATAATTTTTAGTGTGACGAATGTCAAAAAGTAATCTCACGACATTTAGGTCTCAAGTTTTATATCTTAGTGGAGTATAGTTACTTTATGTTTAAACGATTAACATATAACATAGACATATTTACCTCGATTATTCATTTGTTAATGAGACGTTATTTTTTTTTTACCTCATTTGTGAATGCTCTAAATGTTATTTATATAGATTTTGTGTTGGTATGACATATACCTATTGTTAAAAAATATTTTATTGTTGATACGACCATCAACAAAACTGTAGACAATCTGATAGTGACTAGTTTTCTTATAAATATGTGTTGTGATTGAGTGTAGGGCCGATGTAAGCTTCTCCGTGTGATCTGGAATCACCTTTAAAAGAAAGTCGATCTCCTCAAATAGTCCGTTTTACTAGAAGCCCGGTGCTTTTAGTGTCTTCTTACCATTTAGAGCATTCACAATAGATTGTTTATTCTTATCCTTATAACTTATACTTTTATTATTATTTTTTTTCTCTCTCTCTTTCCTTCACAACCATAATTAAATAAACTTTTTATACGCTTATCATTACTTTTTCTTTCTCTTTCTTTCACATCAAACCTCAAATTTTACCGAATCAACAATTTTTTTTATCAAATTTACAGATAAACTGTAAATTTTTTCTCTCTCATCCATTCACAAACACTCACAACTATACTTTAAATTTTAAGAACTATACTCACAGATTTCTTTCACATCAGACCCCTGTGTTCCCGACTTCATTTAAGGAGAAAATGAAAGGAAAGGGAAAGAAGTCTAAACAAAATTTGTGTTCCTGAGATTCATTTAAGGAGGGAAAGAGAAGGAAACAAAAAAAATTTGTATTCCCGAGTTTCATTAAAGGAGAGAAAGAGAGAGAAAATTAGTTCATTTTCCATTGTTTTTTTTCTTTTCAAATCGAAAGGAAATGAATCACTTCCCTTCTCTTCTCTTCTTTTCTTTTCTCTTCCTTTCTTTCTCTTCCTTTCTTTCTCTTCTTTTCTTTTCCCTCTTTAAGTAAACTCGAGAACACAAAGCCCCGGGGGCCAGTAAAACGGATGAAGGAAATCAGGGCAATAAACAACAAAATTTGAGAGATTTGGTCAAACATGAAAATTAGAGCAGTCAAAACTCTTGTGCCGTGGTGGTATAGACTAAATTACGAAAAAAAATCATTTATATTTTTGAGTAATTATAAAAAATGCCTTTTAAGTTAGAATATCACAGTTTGAGTCCTTCTTTTTTTATAATTGACTTACAGATTTTGTCATTTTCACTAATAGAGATTAAACTATATATTTACTTATGATTAATATAGAAAATGCTATCCTCTATTATTAAAAATAACAAAAACTGTAAGTCGGTCGAATAAATAATTAATTAACAAAAGTTGTGATGATTAAATTAATAGTTTTATAAACAATTAATCGGTCGAAAAAACAAAAAGAAAAAGTAGATGAATTAAAAAAAAATTAAGAATTACACATTTCATTTTTTAAATTTAGTCATCTATAAATAATTAACAAAAAAGGTTACCCTCTATTAATGAAAAAAAAAACTTTATGAAAAGAAAAAAAACCGGCCAAATAGCCAAAAAGCCACAAAAAAAAAAAAAAAAAAAACTCCAATTGTAATTTCCTAACTTAAAGGTGTGTTTCATAATCACCCATAAACATAAAGGACAAACTATGTAACTTAGTCACGTTTATATGATTTTAAATTAAAAGAGTAATTCTATTCAAAACACTATTTTTATTTTTGTTTTTCTCCTATAGCTTTTTATTTGTAATGTTTTATTTAAAAGACCAATATTACGTTATGATGTATTTATTTTAATCAACAATTGGTTTAAATATAATAAAAACAGAGTCTTATATATAACTTTATGGGTTTTGTGGTTGTTTCGTGTGATCCAGCTCTAGCGTTTGGATCTATTACTACCGGGGTGTTTCAGGTCGTGTACATTTAATCTCCTAATTAAGTATAACCCTAAAACATCATATGGTTGGTTCCTTATTTGTTTATCGTTAAAGTTTTGTAAGTGGACTCTTGGTGGGACGATCTGAGTGATAGCCGGATCGGTTCATATACGTGTTTCTGCTAAACCCCGCGTATGATCCCATCAAGGAGGAGAGAGGATGACGATCGTGGTTCTATATGCTTTGATTGTTAAATTTTACTTCCGGTGGAGTTCCTGTAGGCCTTCAACGATTTCCGGTGGTAAATTGCTATTGGCGGTCTACGTATTCAATTGGTAGTGGCGGTGACGGTTTGAGCTTTTGAATTGAAGATGATAAAAATTAGAGTTTTCTGCTTATTTATTTTTTTGGATTTAACGTTTTTTCTTAATTTAAGGGTATTTTGAATATTTTTTATCCACTTAACAGAAAACTTAACCGTCCATTAGAGTTGAAAGAACTATTCGTAACAAATTTTATAAAATGTTTGATGTCTTTTGAACTTTCTCATACTTTGAAGACAAAAAAAAACTACAATTTCACTAAGCACATGGAAGAGTTCCTACTATACTAAAAAATAAGAGTTAATGCAAGTTAAAGAGACTAACGGATTAAAGAAAAATTAAGTGGGCCAATTAAAAATCTTGCTATTAGATTTTCTGAAGAGTTAAGTGTCAGATGAGATCATGAAATATATAAACTACAAAGTCTTATCATATCGACCAATTCACACCATTAATGGAAGCTTCGAATTCGACTACGTAAACCTTATCTGTCCTCTTCTCGTTGTCTGATCGCACACCAATCGGCGATATATTCACAATCAAACAAACCCAAAGATCCACAAAACCCTTCGTCATTATCGTTAATTTCTTTCCCTCCAAGCCACGTACGATTCCAAATCACCCAAATTCAGCCCGTTCTTCTTGTTGTCGACTTCGCCCCTTCTTCACCAAATCAA
This sequence comes from Deinandra increscens subsp. villosa, assembly GCA_039602395.1. NCBI lineage: Eukaryota > Viridiplantae > Streptophyta > Magnoliopsida > Asterales > Asteraceae > Deinandra > Deinandra increscens. The sequence continues at coordinate 2,806,484 of JBCNJP010000015.1, read as the reverse complement.
TTTCAAAACCTTATCATCACTTTCGTAAGCGCTGCCGTCATCCAATTGTTTTTTTATTACTTTTACACTTGACTTCTAATAGTTTTCGTCAATTCTCTTGTTCTTATAGACTCTGTAATATCGACAAGGTTGTTGTCAGTTCGTCGAATTCTCACCTGGGTACGAATTTTCTTTCTGATTCTTGACATTTTTTTTACAGTTTTTGTAGTTTGATTTTTGAATGATTCTTTAGTTAGTCCAGAATGTTTCTTGCTTGATCTTTGAATTCTTGAATGTTTTCAGATTGAAATCAAACTCTGTTTCATTAGATTGCAAGCTGTAGATTTAGTCTGTCCTATATATGTCTTTTTTGACTGATAATAGTGGGATCATGAACTCATGGGCAAATATTTCAAGTTTTAAGGCTGTTTTTGAATATAATTCCTGTTTCCTGTAATATATGAATTTTTTTTGCACTTTGTTTCAAGTCTTGACATGAAAAATCCAAAGAAAAAATAGTAAAAAGATTGCATTAGTTCTTGATCTAGATTCTAGAAGCAGATATCTTGATCCATGTATGAAACACTACATACAATACACAATCTTGTGTTTTTTTGGTATAACAACAATACAAAATCTTGATTGACCAATCTTGATTATGTATCGATTTGGTTGTCGCTACGGTTAGTGGATATGCTAAATAAGATAGATTTAAGCTTTGTGGGAAAACTCACACTCAGTGGTTACCTTTTTTTTTTCTTCTTCAGATTAATTGGTATCACGGGTCAATGATGTCACTTGGCAGTCAAGGTCTGATGTTCTTATTAGCTATCGCATTATTCGCAACATGTGTTCAGAATTCGGAAGCTCGTGTAACATCTGAAAATGGGTTGAAATCTATGGTGTATTTATCACCTGAAATAACCCAACATCCGGGTTCAGTTTCAAACAAGTTCTATTATGACATCGAGTTCCCAAAAGGTCACATCGCTATAAAAAGCTTCAACGCTGAAGTTGTTGATGAAGCAGGGAACCCTGTTTCACTACAAGAAACATATCTCCATCACTGGGTTGCAGTAAGATATTATCAAAGAATAAATACTAAAGATACAAAATATAATGGTAATCTCGGGTTCCACCAATCGGATATTATCATTGCTGGGAATGCTGGAGTATGCAATCATGGTCTTACCCAGTTTTTTGGATTGGGATCTGAAACACGAAAAACATCCACACATGTTCCTGACCCTTATGGAATTGAAGTGGGTAATCCACTTGAAGTTCCTTCCGGATATGAAGAGAAATGGTTAATGAACATCCATGCAATCGACACTCGTGGTGCAGTAGATGCCATGGGGTGTACTGAATGCAGGTATCATGTAATTACTCAAATTTTCAGTTTATTGCATAAAAATTAAAGGGGGTAACATAACATCATTTACTGAAGCTAATATGTGTTACCTTTGGAAATGCAGATGTAACTTGTATAATGTGACGAAAGATGAATATGGCCGGCCTTTGCATCCAGATTATGAGGGAGGGTTGTTTTGTTGCTATGATGGAACACAATGCAATGTGAAGAACGGACTCGAAAGTGTCAAAAGAAACCTTTACCTAAAGTACACTGTTGAGTGGGTTGATTGGAGTGACTCGGTTGTACCTGTTAAAATCTTCATATTTGATGTTACTGATACTTGGGAGAAAACAGGAATCCATGACTGCCTTGTAAGTAAACCTGGCACTTCTTCTTTTGACTTAAACTTACAGAAATCCAATTCCTTTTCACTAAAATGTTGGGTTTTTTTTTTGTTATCTTGGTAAATAGTGATCATCTTTTGACATAAGACTTGGTGAAAATCAACACTTTTTAGTAAAATTTTGTAGCCTTTTGCTGTATTGGAGTTTGTCCCCCCTAGCTTCACACCCTCCATAGACCCTAACAATAGTACTGTTATAAGTGAGATTATACTAGATACGTTTGTTTGTTAACTAGGTTAAAAAAAAACTAAACTTTTGACGTACAGATCGAGTTTGATGTCGAGCAATCTACCACTGGAATTGCTACTAATGACTACACTAGTACCAGAAGGTCAAGTGTGAGCTTCCCAAGTGCTGGTGATGTTGTATATGGTGTTGCACACCAACACAGTGGCGGCATAGGTTCTGCTCTATATGGACAGGTAGATGTTTTAGTTTCTAAATCCGGTTTTCTTTCTTTGAATATAGTTTTGCATTTTAAACATATAGAAATGGATTTTAGTTGAAAATGAAAACTGTTAATTTTGTTCAGGATGGACAAGTAATTTGCTCGTCTGCACCTGTGTATGGGAAAGGAAAAGATGTAGGAGATGAAGCTGGTTACATTGTAGGAATGTCCACTTGTTATCCTAAACCAGGTTCTGTGAAGATAGCTAAAGGCGAAACTCTAACTTTGGAGTCTAACTACAGCAGTGAAAAGAGCCATACTGGAGTTATGGGGCTCTTCTATATTCTTGTTGCTGAGTCTTCTTTGGAATTGAGTAATCCTGTTAAAGTAAGATTTCTACCCTTTTTCATTATCCATCATCTTCCATGAAAAATTGAAAATGATTCTGCATAAGAGCAATAAGGATTTCCAGTGATTCATGTTTATATACTGTTTAAATACATCACAGTCTTGAGGTGAATGTTTCATTATTTGTGGATTAACCAAAATGCTCTTTAGCATAGGAAAACAGAAGAATCATATGGATTAGAATCAAAATGAAAGATTGATGATGAAATATTCAATTTTCTATATACCTAAAGGACGGAAATTTTAATTTTGTCTGTTAATTAGCAATTTATCATCCTTGAAGCTAAAGCTAGTTCATTTGACCATGCAGGTCAAACTGCATCTTTTTTCTTTGAATTCTTAACATGATATGGAATTATGGATTATTGAGTTCTTTAATTTATTTGAAGGATTTGAAGACATATGAAAGACAATCTTTATATACCACAAGAATCTTTTTTTTTTGTGTGTGTGTGTGTGTGTGTGTGTGTGTGTGTGGATGTGGTTAAAATATTGATTGTAGCTTTGTTTGATTTGGTTTGCAGGTTGATGAAGGATTAAAAGTACCAATCTTCTTCTGGGGTGTAGGTGTGTTTGGATTGGCAATTTGTGCTGCTGTTTTAGTTGCTTATCAAAGAAGGAAGCGAAGTGAGGATGGTTACCAGTCTATTGCAGCTTGAGCAGTTTCTTCCTCTGATATGTGATGAAATGTGACAGAATCTTGTTGGTTGGTAAAACAATAAGTTTTACGAACACGAATATGTGAAAAATATAAGGGTATATTACTACAAAATAAAGTCACGGTCGAGTTTATCACTTGGTTGAGTCATCAGTGAGTAACAATCTTGGAGTCATCTATCTTGAACCATGTAAATTTTCTATATGTGAGTTTTGTCTGGTTAAAATACGTGTTCAGACTAGTTTATGTAAGATAACTATGTAAGATAAGTATATATTGTTTAATAAGCTTAAGTGTGATACATAGTTAAATCCTATATTGAAGATGGACGGAATAGATGTTGAGTTCACAAAAGATGTTCCGCCTCAAATACATTCTGACGCGTTTTGAGTGGATTGTCTATGTATGGGAGGAGAACTTGATAGTTTTTTTTTTCTTTTTTGACGGCAAATGATTAACGTTCGGCTACCTAAAGCAACCTTAATGGCGTAAAGGGTGCCCATACAGGAGAGTAGAGGCCATAACCATGCTCTCATGTGTGATGGGTAGCTCAAGTATATTAATTGAGCTCATCTCAGAAAAAATCCATCAGCCTAAACGCCCATTGTGATAAAACCTATGAGCTTTATGATCTTTTGATCAACAATTCTCCCCATACCACTAAAAACAAATTTATGATCACGTAAACCCCTGAAAATACGAAATACGCACCTAAAACTACTAAGATAGAGGCAGATCAAATAAAACAAACTACGTGAATAAAGAAAGAGGGCAGATGGATAACTAGATGAAGAGATTATACTTGGGAAGTTAAGTAATGTCATGTTAAAATTCCTCTAATGCTCTACGTTTTTTTTTGTTTAACTTTTAATTAAAATAAAATCATTATAATGTGAGTCATTAATCGAATAATCCCAAGTTTTGGAATCTACTAACCATTGTCGAATCATCGTTCAAATTTTAGGTTTTCACCACAGTGCGAATTGTATATTTGTAGCTTAATTCTAAATATGGATTATGTTTTCGGACGATTTTGTTGTACGTAGATCTGTCCCCAGTTCTAATAAAACTCACGGTACTTAAATGTGTAAATGCGCTAACTATTAAAGTTTTGAAATAAATGAGATCCTCATCCTTTGATTTGAGAAACATAGACTTGATTAATTCCTTTTCCTTGTGGATTAAGGTGATATAGCACATCAAGATTGGTCTTGAAGTTCAGATTGGTGAGCAAATCATGTATCATTCTGCATAAAACATGTACTCTTATATAGTTATATTAGGTTAGAAATACATGTATCATATATTATATGAGTTGAATAAATAAAAAAATGTTATAAACAATAGTTTTATTATTAAGATTTGTATGTTAGATGTCATCAGTTGTTAGTAAAATAAGAAACAAGGAGTATTCAAATATTAAAGATTTAAGAATTATAAAAATATTATTATATTTTAAGATAAGTTAAAATTAAAATTTTCTTATTATTTATTAAGTTTTAGTACATCATTAAATAAGAATATTTATGTTTTTGATATTTAATTATAAAATTCAATTATTTAAAATCATTAGTTTTTTTTTAAATGGAAAATTAGGATCACTGACGTCCACTGACCCACTCGATCATCTCCATTTTCGAGTGCAGGGCCCGAATACCACCCTCAGGAGGAAAGCCACCATATGTGAGAAAACCCCGTAACCAACCTAGAAACTCAATTTTTTGTCACATGTGAAACTTGAACCCGACACCTTCCTATTTAATCTTTGGATGTCTCACCTCAACCACTTGAGTTGAAGATCATTGACATTTAATAAGAAAAGAGGATTTGAGAAATTATGATGAGAATGAATGTGATAATGAGTCTTTTATTAGAAGAAAGATATACATCTTTTTTTCATAGGTTTTATCTGTTGATATTTTAGTGTAATTGGATTGACTTTAAGCAATGTGAATTGTGATATACATCAAAAAAATCCTGAGGTGCGGAGTGTACACCTGTATCAATGATATTGTAATTCTAAGAACCTCATTGGTGGTTCAAAGGGGACAATGCCCCATTGGTGGGGGTCCGGGGGCGGCACCCCCTAGTGGGGTCCAAGCGGTAGAGCACCTGGGGTCAAGCTTTTATTTTATTTAATTAAATTGCTTCATTAAAATCACATCAGAATTTTATTTTTTGAATGCTTTTGAATGCTGACACTTTTAATTTCAGAAGGACTAAATGTGTAAATTGTTAATTTATTCAAAATTCATTTTTTGGATAAGTGCAAAGGCAGTTTCGATACGCTCCATCCTCTTTTTGGTCGAACTTATTCTAATTCGAATATACACACAAAAACACATTCTCTAGTTCTTCATCTCTCATCTGAGTTTTATCCGAATTGATACTTTCAAGTGGATCGGAGTTTAAATCTGACAGCGGTCACAACGCAACGCCACTCTCAATTATCCAAGTTCGATTCTCAATTCTAACAATTAGAAATAATCACATGTCACCATATTTAGTAATAAAAGATGGCTTATGATATTCTATAGACTAATTAATATGCTCTTCACCCTCTAATTATGCATATTGTGTTGTTTATTCTATTGCATAAAACAAGGCCTATACACGTGTAAAATTGGATTGTCATTGAGCTAATGGTTCCTTCATAGTTCATTGAGCATGACATGTGATAACACTGGTCTTTAGCACTTGTTCCATTTTGCCTAAGTTTTTATGGTATTGTACGGTTTATTGTAATTTTGATGACCCAACCAATTTGACGTGAAGTGGTTTTACTATAGACGTATATGCTATGTAATACAAAGTTACATATATGTGTAGACAAATTTATTTTGGTTGACTACACGTGTAAACATCTATTTTGTGTTATATATACGGTCCGGTTTAAACAGGTTGCCGGTTTGGCTTTGTTTTTTTCTAGCACTAAACGCATAATTAGATATTCAAAATCTTCTAATAATAAGCTTGGGGTGTTCAAAAATAGTAATTACAAAACCCTACATTCTCTTTTGGGAAATGCAACATGAAATCACAAATACACATCAACTTACCTTGATCACACCATAGCCCACAATAACACTCATTTGATGTTTTTTCATGATGGTGGAGGTCGAGGTAATCTGTTTGCAATTTCCTCAAATGAAAAAGAAAAGTTATCGGGAAACTTTTTAGAATAATTAATCTCATATTCGAATACTCATTCAAAGTGTTTCAGGTGTCAAGTTATTCCTGTTGGTTTCAGGGTTTTTCCCCATCCCTGTTAACCATCACTGTAAGGTTCCCTGCCTTTTGTTCCCATCAATTTACATGTAGTTTGACCTTTTGACTTTTGACATTAAAAGGTCAAACCATAAAACATCATCTCTAAAACTGGTGAATACAAAGTATAAAGGCATGATGACATTGTTCTTTCCATGCTCAAAACATTTGTAAGGTGCAGATCAACGCTTATGCGAATGATCAAAACACGATGATTGATTTATGTAGCAAGATCTATGAAATCTCAAAGCTAGAAGTTTGAACAAATAAAGCTAAGGGGGAAAGATAGGTATGAATAGCTATGATCACACATGGATTCATACCAATATATCATCAACCACAGAATCCTAAACAAAAGCAACATACCAGATTACAAGTTGATCAAGATGATGATCATCTCATTAACTCAAATCCCACTGATAACATTCTCAAACCAAGAAGCAACAGATACAGAAACACAAAGATGCACGAAACACTTTAAAGTAAAACTCTGGAAGAAAGGCGTCACCTTCCCTTTGCCTGAATGACTTGCCTCTTACTGCTATCCCTCCATTTTCCCTAATCCATTCGATCACAAAACGATCAAATCAAAAAGGGTATTATTTATGCAAAGATCGATCTCTTGTCATCATTTTCACCTTCTTCTTCTTCTTCTTACGCCACATCTTTGATTTGTTGATGCTTGATGATTGATGCTTGATGGGTTATCCTATTTCTCCATTGGGGTGAATATATATAACATGATTGTTGTCGTACTAAGTCATCTAGTGAAAAGGAGAAAGAGGCAGACGTTGATAATGGAATTTTCCTAATGGTCCCCCTTGTCTTTATTCTCAAATTTAGCCTTATAATGATGCACCACTAAAGGATTTATATATTTTTTTCTTTCAAATGTGATTACCATTGCTTAACTAAAGTTGTCATACCCTTATCTTTACCCTCTTTTGGGGTCTCCAAAAAGCAAAAGTCTTTTTAGACAGATCTAGAGAATGGTCTTAGAGCAAATCTTGAATGAAGCTACCGACAGTAAAGAAGTCATTTTAGATCAAGATTTGGCGTGGGTTGTCTTTAAAAAACAAAAAAAGATTAACAAATGGAGAAAAGTTGTTTAAAGTGGTTGTTAATTGTTACCAACAAAACGAAGGAGAATAATAAAAGGTGATATAGATGTCTAAGTAGTTTGGACCACCCAACTCATCAGAATCAAGAATACTAAAGGAGAATCTTGATAGGTGTCTTCACCAACTAATTAGTGGGGTGGCAGCCTTGTTTTTGACCTAAACCTATCATTATTTATCACTAATACCATCTTCTAGCAACCTTCTACCATCTTTACTAGCTAATTAGTAGGGTAATTGGTTACTTGGCCTAGTGACATATGATGTTTATCTTCACTAAAATAGTATAGGTTCAAGTCTTATAATGTGAATAATAAGTGAGTTTTAGGAGGACTTTGACTTTTTTGTTCAAAAACAATAGTGGGGTGAGTGGGTAACTTTTGAATAAAAAAGTTACCATTACTACAACCTTCTATTTAAAAAAGGAAAAATACATAAATCACTTTGATTCATTCTTTGATAACTTTATAAGGAGGACATGTAAGAAAGAATGAAGATTTAGGCATGATGAGGAAAGTGCAAAATCTCAGGCTTATCCACTACATGGACACATCACAATTTGCTGGCAATGATGGATTAGACGACATTATTGGATAAGCTACTACACACACTTTACAAAAGTTTTGTAGAGGAGTGAGTCACGTTTTTTTTTTCTTTCTAAATATTAAAATGTATATGTACAAGTAAGTAATAAATATATATTTTATAAATATATTACCAGATAAGTTTAAATATAGCAATCAAATAGCAAAAATTAGGGAAAGATAAAATCTGCAAGTATGTAGCTAGAGGTTGTAATTCCTGATACGATATAAATCCGACTTTAAACTAAACGGTTTTACAAGGTCGAACCAACTAACTAAAAGAATTTAATGTACTTTTATACTAAGAAATGAGTGTGATTGAATCCATTCTTTCTTATTCCGTTGTTTATAACCTTTATTGAAAATTCTAGCAAATTTACATTTCTTATTATTTAAATCCAAAGACATGTAGAGATAAAGGAAAAGATTAAAAAAAATTTGCTAAGAATGTATGAGGTTGAATATTTGAACTATATATTTTCTTCAGAAGAATAACTTTGAGCTATATAAAACGGAGCTTGAACGAGGGATCATTTTGTGTTGCTACGCTCACTGAGTTCTCTCATGAGGCTACCATGCATTAGAGGAGAAATATTTATAACTCACTGAACAAAAAATTGGCGAAAACGCAGGATGTGCCATGATGAAATGCGTCTTTCAGTTGATATAATTTGTTATTGTTATTTTTGATAATTTAAAATGCGTTCTATAATAAAATAATGAAAGGAGGGTTCTTCACAAAAAAAGTGGACGTGCCGGAGTGGTTATCGGGCATGACTAGAAATCATGTGGGCTTTGCCCGCGCAGGTTCGAATCCTGCCGTCCACGGTTTTTTATTTTTTTTATTTATCTTTTCTGGCTTGGGCTTTCTTTTTATTCCCCTTACTATTTGGGCTTTCACTTGGTTAATGGATTAATGTTGACTAAATGCCTAAACTTCATTAGTCCGAGCCTCCGAGGAAGTATAAATAGTCGGAGCCTAAAATAAAGGGGAAAACGGAAGTAAAAGAAAACGAGGTTATAGAGATTTCAACTTCAACATTTTTCTTATTTTCCCATGATATCTATACGGTATACGGGTTGTATAGATTCTATATGGGTCGTATAAGTAATTGGTTATGCCATAAATATACGAGTTATTTACAAAATAATATTGGGTTATGCTATTGTAACAAGTGTTTGGTTGTGGACTTGGTGATTATTTTTCTTCGATTGTGAATGCGGTATTTGTGTTTTTTGGTTATATTTGCAATGCACCATGCAGGTGTCTAGAGAAATCTATGACGGTGTTGGATTTATATTCTTTGTTTTAATCTCTCTAGATCTTTGAGTAACAGGTAATCTTTTGTCTTATTTTATTTTTATTGTCATTTACTTTGTTTTGAAGCTTAAATGACACAAGATTAGCATGAACAAAATTAACATCCTTTGAAGTATGAAATGTTTTTAGATATTTTATTTTTAAGGTTATATGGTGACTGTTATTTCTCTTAGATATATTGAGTTACATGTAATCTTTTTATTTTTTTTTTATATAATCATTGATTTTGTTTTATTTTGATCTTAGATAGAGAGTATGAAAGGGCATATCGCAAAATAAAAAATTGTAATTTTTTTTAACAGCTAATATACTACTATATTACATTAGAAATATCATTATCAGAAATTGAACTAATGATTTCCACTATAAAAGGCTTGCATTAAGGTAGTCCTACATTTGCAACAAATTGTAAAATTACATTGTCTAAATATATGGACACACATTTATATCACATCAAAAGTTTATATGGAAATATAAGGCAAATGGACAATAAGTTACAATGCTAATTTTGTTGGATAGCAAAACTAAGACATTTAAAAACTTTCTTGATAGATCTTGGTATCATAACGTTGTCGTACATGATCCTTTGGACTCTGCTAAGCAATTAGCAACTCAACGACTTCATATATCAAATGCAAGTTGTCTAACTGGATTTTAAAAATAAATACATAAATGTATTATTGGTTATGAAGTTATGTCCCTCAGCTCTTGATATACCGGTTGAAAAAAATAATGATATACTTTGTGGATTAACCCAATCTAACCTGTAGGGCGGAGTGTTGTACAAAAATCAAGGCTGCAAAAGTCGTTAGGCGTTACTAGTTCGGTCAAATGGGAGTTGCAAATACTTGGGCCTAGGCGGAAAGTACTTGGACATGGTAATTTAAAAAAAAAATAGATTTCTAAAAATTATATATATGTTCAAATATTAATGTTTATAAGAAATTACGTGAACATTTAATATGTTAATACATGTTCAACAATCAAGAACATTATCAGTCTTGCATAATGACGAGACCAACTTTTTATTAAATGAAGATTTAACTTATCACTTAATTCTGATGTTGATCACCTACCGCCAAATTTGACTGAGTGCGCTTATCCTAGATGGATTATAGCAAAAACGTCTCGGCAGCCCTCCGCCTTACGATTCCTCAACGAGTACTCGGGCATCCAGACCAACATTAACTAAAATATAACCTTTCTGATCCAAATCCCTTTCTAACATTTTCTTTCGCTCTTGGAATCAAATTCCAACCGATGAAGATGAAAAGAAAGAAAAAAAATTCCCTGATGTGATCTTTAGTTCAATTCCCTTTCTAAAATTCTCTTTTGTTTTATTTGTTGGGCTTCTGTATCATGGGCTGCTGTCTTCTAGGGGCTGGTTCCTGGACTGAGGCCCAATAATGTTCCTGCTGCCTTTTCTTTTAATTAGTTTGCTAATCTGGTAGATGTTCTCGCTTTTATATTTTACAAACGAAAAAGAAGATAAACAGATGATTAATTTGTGGCTTCATTTGTTCTTTTTTCCTTGCAAACATATTTGTGGATTTAATCTTCATTTGAAAGCCCAGATAGATTACCAGCGGCTAAATTAAAAAATCACCGAAATCCAAAACTTGGAGCAAAATAGTCATGGCACCGTCGACCTCATCTGCCGCCGATACAGGTATTCCGACGCCAAAAAAGTCACTAGGTTTCGTCGCCAACGCACTCAAAAGAAAGCACAGCTTCATCCAATTCTTCGCTATGACCGGAATCTTCATGCTGAGCATGCGATCGGTGGGGCAAAAATACCGAATCGCAGATCTAGAGGAGGATACCGCCGCCTTGGAGAAAGAACAAAATTCACTCTACGATCGCATCAACCACATCAAAAGCAGTCTTCTCGCTGAGGCCGCCGTCGATACCACCGGCACCTTCGCCGCCAGGCTCCGCGTTCTGTTTGGCGACGATTAAGCACGTGAGTCCAAAATTTAGGGCTTCTTCTACTTGTTGATTAATTGTGAACTTTTATATCAAATTTTGTTGGATTAACAGAGATCTAGTATGCTCACTGTTGATTAGGGTTTCGAATGTGATCGTTGTTATCTGACACTTGTTACTACTTGTAAAACCTAAAGTTGATAATCTTAATCTCCAACTCCTTGAACTATCTACATTGCTGAATGCTGAACCTTGACACATTTAGACTGGAAAGTTCAATTCTAGTAATTTATGTTCATAAATTTGATTTAGAAACAGTTACTAGAATTTTAGAAAGATTGTGATAGGTTAGTTATTTATTAAGTTTTGATGAATTACTTGCTAGTGCTTGTTGGATTGCCTGGACATATGGTCATGATCTTGTTCTAGAACTTCACTAGTAAACCTATTGGTCATATTTTAAGCTGATGTGCAGTAACCATGGTTTAAAAAAACGTTTGAGGCGTACGCCTCGAGGCGCGCCTCGAGGCGAGGCGGTCAGATAACGTGTATAAGGCGGCGCCTCATATGGTGTGATTGGTACCTACGCCTCTGTTGATCGAGGCGATAATAAAACTGTGAGGCGTGATGCTGTTGTGAGGCGTACGCCTCATTCATCTGGGCTGACATAAGCTTTAGTTGGTTGTTTTGGCCCAGTAAAAGCCCTATAGGTTAAAAATAGAACCCGATAGGTCATATTTTGTTGTTCAAAAGAAAAAGAAAGGTCAAAATAACGTGTTTTATGCAGTTTGAAATTGGTCACTCTTTGATGTTATAAACTTATGGTGTGAATTTTAAACATTTCATGTCTTTTTAATGCATTACACTTTATTTCTTTTCTATAACTATTGAATTTGATAGATATTAGTTGGGAAATTATTTGTTTAATGTTTACTATTTTTATTTTTATAAGATATATAATTTATATATATATTTTTTGATTCCGCCTCGGGTTTACGCCTCGATTCGCCTCGAGGCTTACGCCTCATGAGGCGAAGGGAAAACGCCTCGAGGCTCGTTTACGTTTTTTAAACTTTGGCAGTAACTTTGATTAACTTGATAGGAAAATTGAGGAAGTAGTGTGGTCATACTGTTTAGAATGTGTACAAAAATCATAGTCTATGGTATTAGATGTTGCTATTTTAGTGTAATTGGATTAACTTTGATCAATGTGAAGTGTGATATACATCGAACGAGTCCGGAGGTGTGGGGTGCATGCTTGTATCGATGATATCATAATTCTAGGAACCTCATTGGGGGTTTCCGGGCAACGCTTTTGACGGGGTCAAAGGGGCGGCAACACCTGGCTGGGGGTTGAAAGTTAGCCTTTTAATTTCGGATTGATTAAAGGTGTAATTTAGAAATTTCAAGTTTCAAAATTAGATATCTACAAGAGTAGTTTGAGACGCACTTTGATTTTATCCCCAATTTTGATTTTGGACTAGTTACTATTCTTTGATGTAGTTTGATACACACTTTGATTTTATCCCCAATTTGATTTTGGTATTGTTACTGTTCTTTGATTTCACATGTTTTATCCAATTGATACATTCGAGTGAACCGATCGAATGGTTTTAATCTTTGTTTTAAATTAAGAATCGAATTTGGATAGTTTGAGAACACCTTGTTGTCATTTTCAGACATAACAAATTCTTCAGGTTGTTTCATGTAAATCTCCCTATCATGTTCATTATTTAAGAATATAGTTTTCATATCCACTTAGTGAACTACAAGATTGTGTATAGCAACAAGTGCTAATAATAACCTAATAGTGGATATCCTAGGAGTAGGAGCACAAGCGCTAATAACAATCTAATAGTAGATGATATCATAGGTGGTATCTATTTGGGCTTTCAAGTTGCTGGCCCAATGGCTGTCAAGAAAAGGCCCAGAAGGTGAACACAGACTAAAGAAAGAGGTTTTTGGGTTCGGTAGGCTAATTTTTTAAACTTAGGGCATGTTTGGGTAAGTATTTGAGATTAACTTATTGACTTATTGGTTTTTGAAAAAGCCAATAAGTTAAAAAAAAATTGTTTGGTAGTGCAAAAACACTTTTTAAAATGACTTTTGAAAAAAGTTGTTTTATTCATTACCTCAAAAGCCAAGAAATCCTGGCTTTTTAAAACAACTTTTAACTTTTTTCATGGTAAATTACATTTGTATCCTCCAAATAAACCCTAGATATATATATATAGGATGTCATTTTTTTGTCATTTTATATAAAAAAAAGCTAAGCCAAATATTTTTTTAAAACATCTTATTAGCTTATTGACTTTCCTAACTACAAAAGTTTATCCAAACATTTTTTTTTAAAACTACTTTTACAAAAGCTAAAAGTCAATAAGTTACTTTTTGACAAAAGATGCTTATACATCATCGTTTACTTCTAAAGTTTGCCTTATAATACTCATCTCACATTTTCACTTTTATATTTTCTCTCACATTAACGTCATATATCATTTGGCTCGGGCTCGGCTAGTTTAGAAACCGAGTCTAGCCAGCTCGGCTCGTTAACAATCGAGTTGATTTCGAGCGAGCTAATTTTAAACTTTTTCTCGAGCGAGTTTCGAGCGAGCCACGAGCCGCAAGTTTTTTAAAGCCCTAGATGTATATCAGATTTCACCATACAAATAATATCTTTTTTGGAAAACAAATATTTTCTAGCAGCACATTCAAAACCGTTGCTCATCGGGAATTTTCTCTTATTGGAGTTGGCATGTTTTCATTTTCGGATTTTTTTAAAAACCTTTTTACCGGGTAGGATGGGGTCACCGATAATAAAATGAAAAATCGAATATTAATCTATACTTAAAGTCAAGAAATACATAAAATGTTAATCAATAAACAATACTTTATTCAAGTAGTGTTAAAATATAAAGCAATTAAAAATTTCTCACTCCTTTCTCTTTTAGTCTTACTAAGTTACAATGTCATCATCTAAGTAATGTCCATCGTCTAAAAGCATGACACCAATACATCAAAAAGAAAAAAACTAGCTTCCATAGTTCCAACTGAAATGATAGCGGTAAGCCTGATAGGAGATTAGTCGTCATTAATTCTTACGGGTTCAAGATGAGAAACATGAACGGGTCAAACACAACGAATGGGTCAGCAACTTTGGGTCCTAAATCGGGTCGAGTGAAGTTGTATGATCACGGTTGAAACACAAGAAGAATTATTGCAGTCTACACGTAGCCACCGCCTTTTAATTCTATCCCATGTTCACTGCATATTAGTTCAGTTTTATTTTGCATGATTTCTTTAGTTGTACTTTATTTTTTGTAGGAAGTACCTTTAGTTGGTTAATTTAAATAGAACTAGGACGTGGGTAAGTAGTTGGTCTTTTATTTTTCTATTTGTAGTGTACGCATGTTTTAAGTTAAAGGCAGTGAATTTGTGTTTAAGAAAATCTTTGTGTGTGTTCTCTAGTTTGTGAGAGTTCATATACTTCCATTGCTAATCCAAGGTAGCAACTTGGGTGGTGATCTTTGGAACCTCTACTCGAGTCTCGGTGGTGATTTTTGTATCCGAAAACCCGGTTTAGGAAGCTCTTCGAATTGAATCGGGTGGTGAATCTGTATCCCAATTCGGTCGTTGCCTATCTTTTCGTTTTATTTCCCGTTCATAATCATTTCCGTCACCGGATTTATAACATGAAATCCAGATAGACTTTATCTTTTAAAGTCATGTAGAGATTCTGTTAGCCCCATGTCCTAAAACAATATTCATTGCTTCATCTTCACCCTTGAAAAAGAGGGTATCTTATTCCCTTGCTACTTTCATCTTAAATTCTACCTATCATTTTTAGTAATAGAAAGTAAATGGGTATCTAGTATTCTGGTGCTTGACTTACCTCCGGTTTTGTATAGGGTCGGAGGAAGGACAAATTATTTCGTGATCTGATTTACACCGATTTACCCAACTCTTTTCTACAAGAGCGTGTTTCTTACCGTTTAAACTTATGACCTTAAAAATCAAAATCACAATGCAACAACCTTATCATATACTTTGTTGTCCGCCTCATATTAATAAAAAGCAAAAGTGTTTAAATAGAATATATCCGCTCAATATCCTACCTATCTTATATATGCGCTTACTTGTACCAAATGTGAAGTATATCGAAATGGAGAGAACAAAGCTCAACATCCTTTCTTGTCTATTCATCTTTCTCTTTTCTACCCAAATTCCATCAAGACTAGCTCTTAAAAACCAAAGGATTGAACAATCAAAAAGCCTAGTACGTCTACTCCAAGAATCTTGTGGTATGTGCTCTAGAACTTAGGCTTTTCACTTGAGTTGAAATTTTATACTAAAGTATTATATCATCGCTATTTAAGATGCAGGGTTAGAAACAGTAACTTTGAATGGTGACAAAGAATCCATGAAACACGATATGGTGTCGTTGGCAAAGGGACAGAGAGGAGGAAGGGGAAGCGGAGGTGGAACAATTAATCACGGTCCTCGTAAAAACAAGACACCGGCTGATCAAGCTCCTCATCTTATACTCGAATTCATAATGGTTCTTAGTTCATGCATTTTTCAATTTGTGATGTCTTAAAATTTAGAGTTAAGTGTAATTTTCGTCTATGGTTTGGTATTTTTTTTTAAAATCATTTTAAGCTAAATTCTTGAATCTTGTGATTTTGATATTGTGGTTTGCATTTTGTTGCTATTGATGGCTACTATAATAAAATATTTTATATTTTTATTTACATTATTAAGTTTGTGCCAAGTATTGATAGCTTGTATATTAGTTAAATTAGTTAAAATGACTAAAATAACCCTCATGTTAACTGACCTTTCTAACGGACTTGGTCATTTAGACTGAATGATGACGGGCTGCTCAAGGACGACTCAGACTCGGGCCCAGACCGGATTTGGGATGCCTCCACCCAATCGGTCCATTAGGGTTATTTAATTATGTTTTGTTTCTTGTTCTACAAGTATTTTATTCCTATTTAAAGACTTTGTGTTTCCTTTAGAATTTGGTTGATTATTGATTGAATAAAGAATTTTCCTTGGAGGTATTTTCCAAGCTTTCTAGCGCCGGTATTTGGCCTAGGTTACTAACGTTGGTAATTAACGTTAGGGTTTATCGTTCTTGACATAGATCAAGTTCGATTATCTATCCATCACGCTATCAAGTGGCATCAGAGCCATGGATCGGAGGAACCACCGTAGATCATCGATCGTAGATTCGCCGCCGGAGGCAACGACGACTATCACCGTGACCCCCGAGGTATGTAGAAGAATTGAAGAGGCTACAACAACAAGCTTCGTGATCTTGAACGAGATCTTGAGATCAAACGGCTCCGGCAACGGCATACCGAAATCTATGAACGCAAGACGGGAGATGGTGCCTAACGTAAAAACCAATGTTCGTTGATGCCCTCAACTCTTGGACGAAGGATAACTGTACGAGGACGGAGAATCCGTTCGTTACATCCCCAACCCCGGTTCCTTGAATGCGATCTACGATGACGAATCTAGTGCAAGATAGTTTAGTGGTGCAAGAAGCAATCTCTAGATTCGATGAAGATGGAGATGTTGCCCGACGTAGAACGCAACTGTCTTGTATGGTGCAAGTGGTTACCTTGGTTGGATTACTACTTCCGTCCACCAACAGCTTCCCCACAGATGTGGCCGATCCGGACTGCCATCCGTACCACCCATGCAACCTGCACCCGTCATGCCATCCGTGCAAGCCGCGCCACCCGCGCTTTCGATGCATCCAATCATGCTTCAGACTCGAGGTAAGTTTTGAAATTGGATGCAGGGGTGGGAATGCAATATGTCGTCTTCAAGATTTTTGGAAGTCACATTGTTGATGGAATTCAAATTTGCTATTTTGATTTTGGCCGTGCAGTTTTAGGCCTTCGAATATTGGAGTTATCCAGATGATATAGGTTGCAAAACTCTCAACGTGAATAATTAGATTATTTAGTGGTGGTCAATTGTAAAAAATCCTACTAGGATTTATTATCCAAGTCTCTGCATCCGTGGGTAGCTATTAATGGTATAACTAAGCAAATTCCTATAATTTTGGCATATAATGTCCGCCTTGAGCAAAAAGTAGCCATAAATTATGGACAGTCTCAACTGATCACGAGGTACGAATCTTATTTGAAGAGATGAAGAGGGAAAAGGACGTGGACGGACCCAATAATCCGATAGACTCGGGTTCATCGTGATCATGGTATGCGACTTAAATCGTCAGAGACCCGTTTAATCTATCCCGTTTGATCCTGGTGGTTCTAATCCAACAATAAAACTCGAGGACGAGTTTTTTGAAGATGGGGAGAATGATGACGGGCTGAACTCATCCGCCCGACGCACGTTCAGAACTCTGGACCCAGTCTCCCTCGGGTTTATGGTTTTAATTTGCCTCCACCCTTAAATAAGCGTGTCCTTTATTTAGGAGCTTTATTTTAATATTAATTAGTTTCCTTGTTAGATTGTATCTTGTTCTCCAAGTATTGTTTTTCCATATTTAAAGAACTTTGTGTTACCTTTAGAATTTGAGTTGGTTGATTGATTGAATAAAGAATTTTCGTTTGGAGGTATTTTCCAAGCTTTCTAGCGCCGGTATTTGGCCTAGGTTTACTAACGTTGGTAATTGACGTTAGGGTTCATCGTTCTTGACATAGATCAAGTTCGATTATCTATCCATCACGCTATCAAGTGGTATCAGAGCCATGGATCGGAGGAACCACCGTGATCATCGACGTAGATTCGCCGCCGGAGGCAACGACGACTATCACCGTGACCCCCGAGATGTAGAGATTGAAAGGCTACAACAAAAGCTTCGAGATCTTGAACGAGATCTTGAGATCAAACGGCTCCGGCAACGGATCCGAAATCTTGAACGCAAGCGGGAGATGTGCAACGTAAAAACCAAGTCGGATGCCCTCATCTTGGACGAAGGTAACGACGAGGAGGAGAATCCGTTCGTTCATCCCCAACCCCGGTTCCTTGAATCGATCTACGATGACGAATCTAGTCAAGATAGTTTATGGGAAGAAGAACCTAGATTCGATGAAGACGGGATGTTGCCCGACGTAGAAGAATGTTTGTTGGTGCAAGTGTTCCTTGGTTGGATTACTCTTCCGCCACCCACTTCCCCACAAGGGCCGTCCACTCCATCCGTACCACCCATGCAACCTGCACCCGTCATGCCATCCGTGCAAGCCGCGCCACCCGCGCTTTCGGCACCATCATCTTCAGACTCGAGGTTAGTTTTGGTTCATTCTATGATGAGGGAGCTTAAGTGTGCCCGTGATTTTTGGAAGTCAATTGTTATGGAATTCAAATTTGATTTTGATTTTGGCCGTGAGTTTTGGCATTCAATATGGAAAGAGATAAGGTTGCAATCTCAAGGAATAATTAGATTATTTAGTTTAATTGTTCCTATAGGAATTCCAAGTTTGCATCCGTGGGTAGCTATTAATGGTATAAAAGAAATTCCTATAATTTTGGATAAATTCCCCTTGGGTAGCCATAAATTATGGAGCTCAACTCATCAAGAGTTAGAATTTATTTGGGATGAAAGAAAAACACACAAAATCATACTCTTCATCGTGATCTGGATGGAATTATCTACCCGTTTGATCTACCCGTTTGATCCTGGTGGTTCTAATCCAACAATAAAACTCGAGGACGAGTTTTTTGAAGAGGGGGAGAATGATGACGGGCTGCTCAAGGACGACTCAGACTCGGGCCCAGACCGGATTTGGGATGCCTCCACCCAATCGGTCCATTAGGGTTATTTAATTATGTTTTGTTTCTTGTTCTACAAGTATTTTATTCCTATTTAAAGACTTTGTGTTTCCTTTAGAATTTGGTTGATTATTGATTGAATAAAGAATTTTCCTTGGAGGTATTTTCCAAGCTTTCTAGCGCCGGTATTTGGCCTAGGTTACTAACGTTGGTAATTAACGTTAGGGTTTATCGTTCTTGACATAGATCAAGTTCGATTATCTATCCATCACGCTATCACTGAAGTAGTAACAAAACACAAACAACAATGTCACATGTGAGATTTGTAGTCTTATCTTCTTCTTATTTTTCAAATTACGTTTTGTTTTTAAGGGAATTAAAACTTGTCCTTATTTAATTTATTGATCGGTATTTCGTTAAATGACGAAACTTAAAATAAACCGGCTAAACAATAACAAACCAAAGCCATTGACCATAAGTAACGACGGTTAGATATGTAATTTTTTATGTGAATGTAAAAAAAGATATACCTTTGAACCTTAGGCTATTTGTAGTGGTAAATCGCGACACATGAAGGTCCAATTAGCAAAGGTTTTATAGTTATAAGATGTGTAGTGGATGAAGCTCATATTAAAACAGAAATTTAAACTAAAAAATGTTGGACTAATGAGAACCAAACCTTTCAGATTTAGACCCATCACAAAATAGGGGAGGGATGCCACAAAGATAATGCCTAAAGCTTTTTTACCTTTGAACCTTAGGCTATTTGTAGTGGTAAATCGCGACACATGAAGGTCCAATTAGCAAAGGTTTTATAGTTATAAGATGTGTAGTGTGTGAAGCTCATATTAAAACAGAAATTTAAACTAAAAAATGTTGGACTAATGAGAACCAAACCTTTCAGATTTAGACCCATCACAAAATAGGGGAGGGATGCCATAAAGAATTAAAGATAATGCCTAAAGCTTTTTTACCTCATAACACCTAGAACGGTATTGAGACGCTATAGACAGGCCATAAACAAGTTTTAATGCCCGTTACAAACAACCTTAATAATTTATTAAAGTTAGACATTTGTAATAAAACAAAAAAAAATCTTATAGTCAAAATTGTGTGTTTTAAGAAATCGGATTAACCGACTAGAGGAACAAACAAATATGAACAATAACAATATGCCTGGAGTGTAATTAATAACAATTCGTCACTAAGGTCGTAGTCTAATGATAAGAGGCAAAACCTCTTTAAAAAAAGACGGTTCAAATCTTAACATGATGAAAGTTAACGTAAAATAAAAATTAGCCGTTCAAAAAAAAAGTAAAAATAAAAAAAATGAAAAGAGAAAACACCACCAGACTTCATTGAGAGGCGGTTAAGAATCCAGGCACAGCCAGCAAGAAGATGACGTGTTTCTTCCATAGCTACACACGTAAAACAATACACTCATTCACTCCCTGCCACGTGTTTCACTTTTCGAATTACGTGTCCTATTTCCCGCTATATACGCACACCCCTATGCATCTCCTCTTCAATCCATCAACAATTTGTTGTTTGCCCACATTATTATTATTATTATCATTATTACAGTTACAAATTCCATCATATTTCAATGGCATTCAGAGCAACTGTGAGTAAAATGCTTCAATTTGTTGATCAATTCAAAGAAAGCAATATTGTTGTATCTGTATGTATGCTTAAAACGGAATGATCTGTTGTGCGTAATGCAGAATTTGATGAAATCAATGATGAATATTCGGTCAAGAGGAAGCTCCACATTTGCCACATCAGCCTCTGCCAAAATGAAGTAATATTGTTATAGTCTCAACAAGTTGATAATTACTGTACTCTGTGTTTTCAGTAATGCACAAACCGATTTTTTTTTCTAAGCGGTTTCGATTAGAACCTTTTGCCGGTTAAAACCGGTTAGGGTGGTAACTGGTTCGGTTCGTAATCGGTTTAAGAGGAAAAAACGTGTAACTGGTTTTTAACCGATGTGACCGGTTAAAGACCGGTTAACCGATCATTTTACCAGCTTTTATCTTTTCTTTTTTTTATAGGTCTTTTTACCGATTTTTATCTTGGTTTTTTTAACCGGTTAGTGAATAACCGGTGAACATGAGGGGTGGAACCCAGATATAAGTCTATAACAGACTGGCTGGACCCATAACCGGTTTATCTAGAAACCGGTTCTGAATTTTATCCTAACCGGTCGGACAACCTGGTTTTTTTTTCGCACCTCTAGTTTTCAGATTAATATATATGTTGATAGAGCGATTCGATATATATATAAAACTGCAGGTCGTTGAAAGGTGCGTACGCGCCGGTGTACATCTCGCTGGGTTTGATATTGATGTCGGTTAGCATCGGTGCTTTCACGGCGACGCATCAGCTGAAGAGATCGCCGAATGTTTCCGTGAAGAAATCGAAGAGAGAGACTTTGTCGGAGCTGGTGGAGCCGGAGAAGGTGGCGGAGCAGTCGGATGATTTCATCAAGAAGTCGTTCTTCCGGAAGATTGCACATGTGCAGGAGGCCGACCGCCAGGAGATCATGCCTGATCCGATCCGCGGAGACGCGTACGCCAAGTAATTAATAAACATATATTTTTAGTAAACTTATTCATCGAGTTTAGTTAGTTACCAGGTAACTGATATTTGATCTTATTTTGGGAATGAATTGCAGGCACCCGGAGCCATACACGGAGTCATTGAAATCGGTGGGAGTGGAGGTGGAGAAGAAGCCATTTGTTGAGCCACCGCCACTGAAGCAATGAAACTGCTGCATTCGTGTGCGAATTTACTTGGTTAATTAGGCATCTTTTTTTATGGACTGTTGAGAATCGCAAGCCTGTAAGTAAACAAGTTAAGTATTTGCTACCAAGTTGTAGTTTTGAATTGTGACAAACGTGATGTTCATTAGTGAAGTGGTTTAATTCAACTCTTGTAATGGTGCTTTGGCGTGGTCTAATGAGTTTTTGTTTTTAATGAGTGGTCTAATGAGTTTTTGTTTTTAATGATAAATTTGGATTGATGACGAAGTGATGAGCCACGGCCTATCGATGATCTTTATTTCTTCAAGTATAGAACCCGAAGATCCATAGCTAGGAGAAAATCAATTATTTGCGATGATCTTTATTTCCTCGAGTATAGAACCCGAAGATCCATGGTTCGAGTATAGAACCCGAAGATCCATGGTTAGGAGAAAATCAATTATTTGTGAGAAAAACCCTGGTCCATGTGGGTCTTCTATTTTATTTCTATTTTATATCACAGGTGGGATTCGAATCTAAGATTTTTATTAAGATTTTTATTTTGATGTCTTTGTGCTTTACATTAATCACTTGGGTCGGGATCATTTACTCATGGCCCAATGGATTACGTGTCTAAAAATCAATTAGGTGTTCATCGATTAAGTGTCCAATCGGGTGTTCATAGGTTAAGAGTCCAATCGGGTCTCTTCATAGGTAAAGAGTGATGTAAAAATCAATTGGGTGTTCATAGGTTAAGAGTCCAATTAGGTGTTCATAGGTTAATAGTGGTGTATAAATCAACCAACTTAGTTTTTAAGATGAAAGGAGATTGATCGGACCACTCGCTTGTGAGGTTTTACGGCAAGGCGCGAGACAAACCAGGACCGATGTCATTAGCTATACCGAACGATCTCTAAATGGGTTTATAAAACGACTTTGGGTTTACTCGATCATATGAGAAAATACTTTTATGCGTAAAAGTAAGGTAAACTAAGTATCATGCTTAAAACAAGGCTCTAAACCAGTGTAAGAATTGTAAGTGAAAGTAGATAGAAATGTTTGAAGCAACCAAATGACCCAATGCATCCTAGTCGTGCTCGTACTTTAGAAAGTTACAACTTCTAGTCGTGCTCGTACTATAAAAAGTTACAACTTCAAGTGATCCTTTAAAGCGATACTTGTACTGAAACGCGTACAACACTAGACACTAGTTTATCTCGTAGGGGTGAGCAAAAAACGAAAGAAACCGAATAAAAAATAATGGTTCAGTTTTGGTTTCATTTTTATTAAGAATCGAACCGAAAAATCAAACCGTTATAAAAACCGGACCGAACAAAACCAAAGGGCAACTGTGTGAATTAACATTTTAGGATGACACATTGTAAATATTTAAGGGAAAATCACCAAAATGACCCACTTTAATCAAGAAAAATCAAGAATGACCACCTAAAATTATCCTAACTCAAATGACCCAACCAATAGGAAGCAACCAATTGTCATCTTTCAACCAATCAGAATCTAAAATGTGTCGTCCATCTGACAAGAAGGATAAGTGTGGAGTCCACCTCCAACCAATAATAGTTTGACACATGGACAAAAAAGTCAGAATGCTAGGCTTGTTATCCGAACCACTGCGAGCCTGCCACCTGTCCAGAGTAAGCCGACGGTTTGGCTTGTATTCAAGGGCTTGTAGGACGGCTTGGCTTGAGTTGATGGGTTAAGGATTACTTTATCCAACCTCCCCCTACCTCTCCCTACCTCTCCCCTACTTTATCCAACCTCCATCCCTTAGAATTAATCACTATTTACTTTTCTATTAACCGATCTTACCAATATACTTTAATTATACATAAAAATAGAAAATTACTAGAAATATATTTTTTATCCAAAAAAAAAATACAAAATATTATGGTTAAAAATAATTAGCCCCATAAACAAATTACTTCATCTCCAAGCTCCGGTAATCCAAAGCAACATTTTTCAAACCCAAAAAATCATAACCGCTGCTGTTACCACTTGTACCATTCAGACTCAAGGTACAAGTACAACTGCACTCCTCGTCGTTCAAACCTGCAGGCAAAACAAATGATGGCGCCGCCGGAATTTCTCCCGCCGGTCACCAACGCCGCCGGTTGATGTTGTTGCATGTATGATGGTGATACGGCGTCGTTTTGGTAATTAGGATGATGAGGCGGGCTGATTCTCGGCTCCAGGTTCAAATCCGGGCACCGTTCTTGAATTTCCGGCGAGTGGTTGTCAATTTTCCGGCGGTCATGGGAATTGATAACGGGTTTTATATCTTGTGATTCTTCGGGTTTGATGAGATGGTGGGGTGCGGTTGCGAAGGAGATGGTGGTGGTGACGTCGTGCGAGGGATTGGCGGCGGCGGAGACAGCGGCGGCGACGGCGGTGGATTGTCTTTAACAACAAAATCTCAAATAATAAAATGTTATCGGTTGCCTTTCAAAAAAATGTTACCGGTTAAAGTGACGGTTTGGGTTGTTATTATTATTAGAAAATAGATCATAATTTGATTTGATTATTAAAATTCAATTTGAAAACAAAATAAAGAAATTAAAGTAGGGGAGAGGTAGGGGAGAGGTAGGGGTGGAGGTTGGATAAAGTAATTCTCAAGCCACCAATTCAAGCCAAGCCGTCCTACAAGCCGTTGATTACAAGCCAAGCCGTCAAGTTACTCTGGACAGGTGGCAGGCTCGCAGTGGTTCGGGTAACAAGCCTAGCATTCTGACTTTTTGTCCATGTGTCAAACAATTATTGGTTGGTGGTGGGCTCCACCCTTATCCTTCTTGTGAGATGGAGGACATATTTCAGATTGTGATTGGTTGAAAGATGACAAATGGATGGTTTCTATTGGGTGGGTCATTTGAGTTAGGATAATTTTGGGTGGTTATTCCTGATTTTTCTTGGTCAAAGTGGGTCATTTTGGTGATTTTCCTAATATTTAAACTTTAATTTATATTTTAAACTAACACTTAACACTTGACGTTAAGAGAGTAACCCTTGTTCTCTAAATTTATATTTTAGGTTAATACTTTATACTTTATATCAAGATCTTTAGTGTTAAAAACTTTTATATTTTAAAGTCACTTCGTATTTTGTATGGTCACACGTTTCACGTGACTACTTTTGTTTTCTGTTTTTATCTAATAGTTATGACAACACTTGTTTTTTACTATTATTTATTTATCTTTTAAGATTAAACTTCTAAAATTTAAAATTATATTTTTAACACATTAAAAGTTCAAATAAAAAAACTTGAACCGAACCGAAAGTAAAATAATCAAACCGAAAAAACCAAAACCGAATAATTTTTTTCTTATGAAGAACCGAAAACTTCAGTTTCGATTCGTTTGAAGAAAAAAAAAACTAAATGGAACCGAAAATGTGACCTCTAGTTTATACCTCGTGGGCCAAGAATACTTTTATACGTCTCCTGTGGCAACAAAGTTACATTGAGAAACACACCCCCAAAACCAAAATAGCGGGGTAGGGTTAACGTTTGTTGTTCCGCCTCCCCTCGCAGTCTGCTTACCTACAATCTAACAAACTAAATAACAGATAGAGATATGGCTTCACCCACCACCATATCCATGTTCACATCTTCTTCTCCTTCTTCTTGTTCTCCTTTACTTTGGAGGAACACACCTCCACTGAACCCCCCTCCCCGCCCCGCTTCTTTTTCTCCTTGTGGGCCAAACCCAAACCCTAGCAGCAGAGTCCTCGTGGTCAGAGCTGAGGTCAACAACACTCGCTTTGGCAAGTCCAAGTCCGACTCTAGCGAGCAGAAATGGGTGGCCATAGGTCTGATTACCGAATCGCTCCCCAACGGGATGTTTTGGGTTCGTTTGGAGAATGGAGATGTGGTTCTCGGCTACATCTCCGGCAAAATCCGACGCAATTCTATACGGATGTTGGCGGGGGATAAGGTTAAAATTGAAGTAAGTCGATATGACTCCACCAGGGGACGTATAGTATATAGAATTGGCAACAAAGATCCCAGTCCTCCTCCTAAGTAAGCTTTTGTAGTTTTAATCAATCCAAGTTGTTTAATTTTCATTTCAAGTTCACATTGAATTGAAGGTGAGTTTATTTGTTCAATTATTATTAAGAGTGTGTTGTTGAATTGCATTGACCAACAACAAATCAAAATCTGAATTAATTTAAGAGCATTGCAAATGTTGCAAGTAAATTATCCATTGAGATTCTTTCACTGTCTAATACTGTTACTCTATTCACATATTTGTTTGATTAAGAAAGTAGCCATCCGTATTTCAGGTAACCAAAAACATTATTCCCTTCATAACCATTCAACACAACTGAATAAGGCTGTGTAGTGGGCATGAAACCCCCAATAGTGCCCTCATAGCTTTTCAACATCGCTTTCGGGGGCGATGGGTTAAAAAATGGAAGGATCGTGATGGCTATAGCATCTTGTGCTGAAGAATCCTTTGTGGTTAGTTCAACGATGATACTGGTTTTTCCTTGTCTTTCTCGGGTAGTCTTGGTGTTTCAGTTGGATTTTCTCTTGGTACTCCTCGTTGAGATCAATCAGGGTTCCTCGAGCAACCGAAGCACCGGTACTATACTTGTTTAACTTGGATGTCTTCGTTTGTTTTGAATGGAATTAGAACAACGTGTTACCATCTCTCAAGCATTATCCATTATTTTATAAATAGTATTGGCACAAAGCCGCCTTCAAAGTATTGGCATATCTCATATCACACCTTCATTGATTGAGGACGTTGTTATAGAAACCGTTAAACTTTAATAACTTTGTATTTCTCCGCCTGTTGTTGCGTGGATACCAGGGTACACAAAACAATTATTTTGCTAAAGTAGAACATAAATAAAATGCATATACAAAACAACATTGAATAATATAACAAAGAAAACGAAAACAAAAAAATGAAAATGTAAATGCAATGGTATAAAACTAAAATTAAATCTATATGAACCTAAAAGAAAAAAGAACAATATTATGGAATAAAGAATATTAGAAAGCTTACCTTGAGGTAAAGAAAACAAAGGAAGTAAAAAACAAAGTAGGAAAATAATAGTGGTTGTGAGAACTTAATGCCAACTTGGAATCACATAAATAGTTAAACTATAGCAGTTTACTAGCTACATGAAATAGACAAATAGTATTATCTTACTCACATGCGCTGAAACATACATATATGAAAAAAATCTGTTTTTTTAAAAGGAAAATAAACGGCATTAACAAGATTCGAATCCGAGTCAGCCCTGCGAGCAAGGGACACAATTTATCACCAAACCAAATGGGCATCTTGTGGATAAATCTTGAAAATCACTCCTTTAGAGAAATGGTTTTTTTTTTTAAAGAAAGTACTCGGAACCTGCCACGTGATGAGTTGAAGAGCTTTTTGATAAATGTATAAACATATAATCTCTCCATTTTAGTTTTGATATTTCGTATGGAACCCTTCAGTAGGATGTTTATCATTTTGTGCCATTTAGTTGTGATCGTCTTCCAAAAATTCCAAAAATAATAGAAAACATTTGTGAGTTTTCTAAAAAGCAAACATGTATTAAATAAAAGTGTAAAATATTCTATAAAAATAAAATTATAATTTTTTTTATAAATATCTCTAATACTCAAGCATCAGCTTAACGACAAGCCAAAACAATTTTCTTCTTATTTTTCACATGTTAGAACATGTGATAACCCATTAGAGTGTTAACAAAAAGTGTAGACATATAGATGCAAGTCTTTTATGGATGAAATTACAAGTTTAGTTTCTAGACATATAAATTCATTGTCACAAACTTTTCTATGAAACTACAGACGTAATAAGTTGGTATCATTGACTATTAATCATTTCTGTTCCATTTGAAAAAAAAAACATATACATGCATGTGTGTTTTTTTTTTAAAAAAAAAACCGACCCGCTACCATTCTGGACTTGCACAAAGCGCATTCTCCGAATCGTAGCCATGTATCTCGGACTTTGCTGCAGACGACGCGAGCCATGCCTGGAAACTCATACGTGGCAATCGCTTACCCGATATAATAGGTTAATCCAATTTGACTTGACCCCTCCTGAGCTTCGTATATACTTCACAACCGTACTATAGCAAAACAAGGGCCACTGGTTCTACGTTTTTCATCGGAAAATATTCAGAAGATCGATTTGCATTGAGTTCAATCGTCGGATTATGGAAGAATGCAAACCGAAGATTCTTTGTTTGCAGTTCTTTTGTTTGATTTTGATGATCAGTTTTTTCAATTGGCAGATTAACGCATCTTCCGGCAGTGTGAGTGAACTAATTTATGATTATAATAATGCCATTTGTTTCAGAATTTCTAACGATTCTGTTTTCTCTTCTCAGATATTCTTTGAGTCGTTTGATCAATCGTTTGAGGAGAGTTGGATTATTTCTCAGAATGAAGATTATTCAGGTGTGATCTGATTTTTTTACGCTATTTGCTTCGATTAAAAAAAAAAAAACATTTGTTGGCTAATAAAAAAATTGACTAATTAGGTTTATGGAATCACTCAAAGAGCCAAGGCCATGATGATTACGGGCTTCTGGTCAGCGAGAAGGCCAGAAAATATGCAATCGTGAAAGAACTAAACGAACCTGTAGATCTCAACGATCATACAATTGTTCTACAGTTTGAAACCCGGTTTCAAAACGGTCTAGAATGTGGTGGTGCATATTTAAAGTATCTCCGGCCACAGGATTCCGGCTGGAGTCCTAAACAATTCGACAACAAATCCCCTTACTCGATCATGTTCGGCCCTGACAAATGCGGGGCGACGAATAAGGTTCATTTCATCGTAAATCACAAGAACCCGAAGACTGGAAAGCACGTCGAACACCACCTCAGTTCTCCTCCGGTGGTCCCGTTGGACAAGATGAGTCACGTGTATACCGCGATATTAAGAGTACCTGATAATGAGCTGAGGATCTTGATTGATGGAGAAGAGAAAAAGAAGGCTGGTTTTTTGTCAGATGAAGATTTTGAACCATCATTGATCCCTCCAAAAACCGTTCCTGACCCGGATGATAAGAGGCCTGAAGATTGGGATGATGTTAAAAGGATTCCTGATCCAGATGCGAAAAAGCCTGACGATTGGGATGAAGATGCGCCGATGGAGATTTTAGATGAAGAAGCTGAGAAGCCTGATGGATGGTTAGATGATGAACCCGCTGAAATCGACGATCCAGATGCAATGAAGCCAGAAGATTGGGATGATGAGGAGGATGGCGAGTGGGAGGCTCCGAAAATTGACAACCCTAAATGCGAAGCTGCACCGGGTTGTGGAGAGTGGAGGAGGCCCTTGAAAAAGAACCCGGGTTATAAAGGTAAATGGCATGCTTCGCTTATCGACAACCCGAACTACATGGGTATTTGGAAGCCTCGCGATATCCCGAACGTTGACTACTTTGACCTTGATAAACCCGACTTGGAGCCTGTCGCTGCTGTTGGTATCGAGATCTGGACAATGCAAGATGGCATCTTGTTTGACAACATTTTGATAGCAAGTGATGAAAAGACGGCTGCGATGATAAGAGATGCTACGTGGAAGCCAAAGTTTTTAATCGAAAAGGCGAATCAAACAGCGGGTAGTAGTGATCGTCTAAAGGGTATCCAGAAATCTGTGTTTGATGTCCTTTACAAGATTGCTGATCTACCTATCTTGGGTGGCCACAAGATGAAAGTTGTGGTATGTGATCAAACTCGTCAATAACTTTTAACTTACTGGGTACGGTTGTTTGTTTGTTTTTTGTCTACAAATATTTGAAGTTGGAATCTATGTTTGTGCAGGAACTTATTGAAGAAGCTGAGAAAAAACCCAACATTATAGTTGGAATCATAGTTTCACTTGCTGTTGCAATTGTTAGTCCCTTGTTAAAGATCTTGTTAGTTAGCAAGAAGAAACCAGCAGTAAGTAGCAGCCTTTTTTTCTGAATTAACTTACAGTTATTAGCTATTGCAACTTTTGTTGTAGTTAGTTTTTTTTTTTTTCTATTTTGAGCAGGTGAAGGTAAATGTGGCACCAAAGAAGGATGGAGGGAAGACATCAACGGCGGAGGTAGGCGAGGATGCAGGTACTGCTCGAAGGAGGAATACAAAGCATGACAGTTAAGCATGCCAGATCGGCTTCAGTTTAAGTTAGAATCCAGGATTTAGTTTTGGCTCAAGATTTTCAATCAAATATTTCTCTTTTTCATTATAGGAAATTTCATCATATTCTTTACATAAACGAGAGGTCTCTCAGGCTTGTTTCAGATAATGCTTTTGCTTGATTAACGTTAACACATATACAAATGATAAAGTGCACAAACTCTTGAGCAGCTTTCTTTTGTACCGGCCACTTTTGTAACCAAAAGTTATTAAATCTGGTTAATTTGCGTAACATAAATTTGGTTTTATGTTTGAACGCTAGGAATTTTGGTAGAGTTTACCATAACATTCAAGAAGTTAAGTAGAATCCATCAAAAGAATTGAAAAAAAATGTGTGTCCACTTTAAAAAGGCCTAAAAAAGTAAAAGTTAAAACAAATACCTATAGAAAGATTAGCATTTCTGAAAACATATAAGATCAACGGCATCGCTAATTGAACCAATATATGTAATTTAATGTGTACTGGTTCTATCGGACTGATTGAACCAACACTGGTTGGAGCGGTTGGTTTTCAGTTTTCACAAGTGGTGATTAAACCAGCGACTGGGTTTGATGGCTGGAACTTGAGACCTGAGAAAGTGTTTATCCTGCAACGAGTTGATGACTACAACAGCGCAACATATCCAAATAAAACACCAAAAAGCGGGGAAAGTAAACTTATATCACAAACAAAGGTTCATCCGCTTATGGTCTTAGTTAAACTCTTGTATCCTAACACCATCACTGCTGGCCTTATTAAGAGTCTCTATAAATTAGACTACTCAGACAACAAAGAAAACGGTTAAAACTGTCCTCTACCAGAAAAATAAATAAAACAACCCCAAAATCTTCAAAAAAAGAAATAAAAAGTCAACTGTTCTTCTTTGCAGCATGTCATCTCTCTCACAAACAAAGGACTTTAGTAGACCTTGTAATAATCTCGAGCTGCAACAACTATTTGGTGATTTTCTAACGTTTTCCAGCACCAGTTTTCTTGGCATTAGGCAGAGGGTTTTCCTCGTCATCAGACTCGATATCACCATACTCCCACATCCCCAACCGATGGGTACGTGCTTCTTCCTGGAACTTTTCTAGTTCATCCAGCATTTGTTGTCTGTCTTTAGGCTCCCATCTCCTCCTCTTCTCCAACCTTGCTACTCCTCCCTGCACCGTATTTAGATTTAGGTTTAATGAAATGAATGGGTTAATTTGGGTTATATTTTTCTAATGGGTCAGTCGATCTAATATATTACATAAAAGAAATCGGGTCAAATGTGGAAAGTGTATTATTTGAAGGCCGGTTAAATCAAATTTTGGTTGGATTTCACATCCCAGACAACTAGGTATTTTTGCCCAAGAAAGAACCCTAAGGGCCGTTTAGTTGTGAAAAATGTTTTCTAGTTTTCCATTTCTAGTTTTCTAGAAAATGAAATGAGTTTTCCATCTCTAGAAAACACATGAAAATTTTTGAAAACGCGTTCAAATTTGAAAGATGAGATTTTCATTTTCATAATTAGAAAACTAGAAAACATGTTCAAATCAACTGTTTTCTATTTGTTTTCTATCTCTACATTTCATTAGATTTCCTTACATATGACAAATTAAAGAACAAAAATATTAAAATAAAACACATAAAGTAAAGACAATACATATATAAAAGATTTAAAATAATAAGTATTTTTTAACGGATGAGAGGTCGAGCGGCTGTGCGTATAAACCCTAGAAATGAACGCCCCTTTTCTTTTGTATATATTTGGAAAACGAAAATAGAAATCAGAAAACAGTAAAAAAGGTGTTTTCCATTTTTAGTTAAAATTTAGAAAACACTATTTTCTGTTTTCCTGGAAAACGTTTTCTCAAAAATACAATTTGAACGCGTTTTTTGTTTTCCTTGTTTTCTTGGAAAACGGAAATGGAAAACACCCCCTGTTTTCCACAACTAAACGCGCCCTAAGCTTCCGGACCCTCGAAACGAAAAAAAAAAAGTTGGTTACTCAAAATAGAGGTTTGACCAATGTTGGTTACCTTTTTATGCAATTTGCCTGGTCTTAATGAACAAAACATCCTAAACCATTTTATTCAGAATATTATACTGTTCTTGAAAGTGTTTAATTTGTGATCATTATTGACACTAAAAAAACTAATTTAGAAAAAAGTTACAAACTCTGAACGAAAAATGCTTCACGTTTGACCTGACCCGTACCAAAAGTTAAAATAAGGTTTCAGACATACGAACCTTGAGCATGATGGCATTAATACTAGTATCAGACTCCTCGTCAATCAAAGTTACCAAAAGAATATTGCCAGTTCCTTGACCTTTGACTTTTCCTCCAGAAGTATCCCTATCCTCAATTACTGCCTTGAATGCCTTTGGCTCACTAAGTGTGTTTTCACTTAAATACATAGCGGCTTCCTGACCATAATCCTCCTCCAACGTAGGTACCTTCATGTATGCCAGCTGACAAAGCTGAGCCAGCCCAGGTGCGGCAGATACAGATGGATCCAAAGGTCGTAACTGGTTATAAGTAACAGCTTCTTGATTTCCATAATCAATGTAAAACACTTCGAATTTGTCTTTAGCTGATTGAACAGCACCACGTGGCCCACTCACAACCTTAAACATCACACATAAGACAAATATGATTAAGATTATATGAAAAAGAGATTATCATAACGGCAAACTTTTAAAGAAGAAAAATCAGCCTCACCATGGCTCGGTTCCATGAGTTATCTGCGCTAAACTGTGCAAGGACAACATCGCCCTTCTTTGGATTAAATGCACCAATCACAGGTGCTTCTTTTAGGTTTAAAGAAGCAAGTTGCTTTTGGATAGAAGCAACTTTTTGATCTTCAACAGCCTGGACATAGAATTTGCCTCCGCCAAGAACTTCTGTCACCAGTGCCTTCAATTAACCATTCAATTATAAAAATTAGTACATCAAGCAGATTAGTATTGGGTTAAATGAAAAATAGTAGAATCCTAATAACCTTAAACTCTTCTTTATGTTTTTTATCATTAGCTGCACCATTAGAAACTTGCTCTCCTTCTACATAGTTTTCCCATATCTGCAATAAAACTATCAATAAGAGCTATTTCCAGTCTAATTCAATATATGCTTTTAAAACCAAATTTCGTGCCTTTAATTTCTGCTTTTTGGCAGACTGCTCAGCCTGAGCTAGAAGGTGAGCGTCTGGAATCCTATCAGCACCAAACCCTGTCTGAAGTCTAGCAAGGCCAGCTTCTAGAAGGGTAATCCCAACGTTAGTTTTTGATTCCCACAAGGAACCCAAGAAGGTCCCGGTTTTATCAACTGTTTCCACTTCGATCTGAAAGCACAAAAAAAAATCTTAATAAAAAAATTAAGAACTCATAAGCAAAAAAAGAAAAGAAAGAAAAAACAGGTATATCACCTCTACATCTCTCTGCATAATTTTTCGTCTCATAAGTGAAATTGCATCATTTGAGTAAGGCTCTTCACGACCAGGGCATCTAACACCCGATAATGAGAAAGCAATGCTGCATGTTTCTTTTGGGACGAACAGTTTAAATCTATGACCACTGAGGACATATTCAACAACAGCTGACATCCTCCTGTTACGTTGCAGAAATGGGAGAAAATCTTTGGCTTTCTTGGCGGAGGTCTGAAGAAAAACAAAACAGAAATTATAATAATACAAAAACATTGGTCATTGTTAATAGTCATAATTAAAGTAGTTGAGAGTTTCTGACCGTCAAGAGATCTGTGACATGCATACTTGGTGGATCTTTTGCAGAATGAATCCCTTTTCTCCCAGCAGTAGCACGAGATTCAGCTGCAAGAAGATTATCATAGTAATTTGATCTTTCCTCGAAGTCCCTATGTCTAATCACAGTGCCAAATCCACGGGCAATGATGAGCTCAGCAACATTTACACCTGGCTGCTGACTCACTGTTGTAGGGGGGGTAGCTGGCACATCTTCTCTTTCCTTCCCTTGAGACAACAAGAAGACCGTCCCGAACCCCATCACCCGTGAATCTGCAGGCCCAGCTGGAGCAGCAGATCCATCCATAAGTGGGACCTTTCTAGAATATTCCATTGAAACTTGAACCTGGGTTGGAACGATAGTTCAAAAATATTTTAAAATCAACCGACTGCTTTCGATTTACAATTATAGATAAACATGGAGGTGGCCGTTTTGAGCCATTTACTTATATATAGGTCAACTTTGATTGTGTTTTCTCTCAAGCAGATCAAACATGTTGAAAGTTGCTCCGAGTCTAATTTTAGTGCATACAACCAAAGGTTTAGATTACTTGGTTATATAATCACAATTAACGGATTAATTGTTAATAGAATAAAAAATATAATAATGGACAAAAAAATGTTTGTCAACCCACTCAGACCTGGCCTGTTTCAAGTTTCCTTCTATGACCAGTTACAACATGAAGCTGTTTTTTTCGCATTACCTCAGCAACCCACTAAACCACCTCTAGAAACTAGATATAAAAACAAGTTATGAAAAAGAATGTGTCTTACTTGATGGCCAATTAACCTTGTTCGTAGGAATTCTCTTGCTTCACGGGCATAAGGAGCAGGTTTCTCGTCTCTTCTTGGATTTCCCAATTTGGGACACCTGATACTTGAGAGATTGACTCTTCTCTCAGCTGCTGGACTGCCAAACGGTAAGGATTCATCAGCAACAATGATGCAATCTCCACTAACAACTTCAACCACCTGTAAAATAGAAAAATATGATAAAGTTTTAAGTGAATTTTGAGATGATTTGAAAGTAAAGTTTGTATGAAATGTGCTTAGACCACCAACCTTTCCAGTGAAATTATCTGATATTGCCTTTGAATTAGTTGATGGAGGTACATAGTTTGTCCAAAGCCTCAACTTATTCTTCTTTGCTAGAAGTTCTGCAGTCTTTAACTTCCTCCTGGCTTCATCTTCCATCATACTTGCACTCCACTCAACATACTTTGCATATCCCTACATAAGAACAGGAAAAAAGAGTGTTTTAGAATAGAGATTAGAGACATACAATCTTCTTAATTATGTATCAAGTAACATGCCATCGTTGACGGGGTGGAGAGAATGATTAATAATGTTTTTAAAAAGAAAAAACTGTTTAGATAGAACACATTAAATAAAGAAAGCATGAGAACATCATGGAAGAAATAAATAAAGCTTAAAAATGCGCTAAACCCACTTTGATTGATTAATTTCCTAATCTCGGGATGAACTAATGAACAAGTGAAAAATAAAATTGGCAATAAACTTCTACAAAACAGTCATGATGGTGAGCATTGTGATACAATGATCTGATATCGCAGACTTAAAAGAACATAACATACATTTTCAATAAGCTCCATTGCCAGGTCCTTTGCTGAGTCACCATCAGGGTAATACACAGAACCAATCAAATTGCTAAACTTGTCAACGCCCTCTAGAACAATGCGGACCTGTAGGTTGATTTATTAGCAAACTAGATAAATTTTTAACTAAGCAATTTGTTAGATCATATCTTTGCCAATATATAGAATAGCACAAATTAACTAATAGATTACATACATCTCTGTTTAGCACACGAATCTCAGTAAAATGTTTAGCTTCCCTCCCAAAAGCATCAGGGGAAACTTCATTAAAAGTTGGTGAAGCTGCCATTCTCTGAGCTGATGTTAAGGGCCCACGAGACTCGCCATTAGTTTCTCCATTTGGTTCATCAGTTGGTACATCGATTGCTATTGTAGGTTCTTGTGTTGTTCTCCTTCCCATTGATGGTGCCTAATTAAAAATATATATATGGTAATAAGGTATAAGGTTGCTTTAACAATAGTATTACAAAAGAAGTTCCACGAAAAAATATATAAATAATGAATATGCTAATAAACATCCTACCTGGATTCCAGCAACAAATACTTGAACAAATTGAAATTCCGGAAGCAGGTAAACACGAAGTGAGCTCCCATCACGAACTTGTTCTACAATAGCTTCCATGGATTTGCCTTTGTTTGCAGCTAAGAGGCCCATAGCATCTAGATTGCTGGGATCGCCAACAGCAGATGGGGGAAGGTTTCTAATAGCAGCCTCAACAGAACCCGGGGACTAAAATGATAATGGCAATATACAAATCAATTATAAAATAATAAAACTTACGAAAGTAACATTAGTAGGACAACCCAGCATAACATCTAAAAAGATACGTTGACCACGAATCAAAAGAGAAATGAACATTTTTAATTTGAAAGAGAAGAATATTGTGATAGTTTATGGGTTTGTTAAGAAATCAGAGTTACGTGACGCTAAAAGCAATAGCATTGTTTGGTTAAAAAGGAAGAAAGAGAATTAAAAATGATAAAAGAGCAAACACAGAGACCATTTTGTGCAATCATGTGCTTAAAAATTGCATCGCACAACAAATCACCAACTACCAATCCTGGTTCATGTAAATCCAACTCATACTCATATTAATTCCAATCGGAATCATGGTAAATATTATATTAAAAACAAAGATTCAGCATATTCTGATTTGTAATATGATGTGGAAGCGGAAACTAGTAATCATTAGGGTTGAGTAACAGTAACTAACCCTGTCCCATAAACCTGTGCCTTGTTGTCTGGCTTGTTCTTCAAGTCGTAACAGTTCAGTATGCTCAGGAGTGACCTCTCCCTTAACCTCCTTAACCTGAATTCAGTAATTGTAGTTATGTTGAATGCAAAGGTGAAATCTCAAATTTAAAATTGCTAGTAAAGGAACTAAAGTTACCTTCGCCCACCCATGAGTGACAACCTCATTGCCAACATTTGTCGTACCAATGAAAACACTGCAGAATTCCCTGGAGAAATTTGGGATGGTGTATTCTGTTCGGAAAACAACATCCTGGTATAGAAAGAGATAAATTAAGATGACATATTTAGATTTAGATCAGTTAATGACAGAGTGCAACGTCAAAATGCTTTATAAATCAGGACCTTTCCTACGCACAACTTCCGAAGAAATTCTCTGCTATCCCATGCAAATGGGTCATCCTGGCCACCTCGACGTGCCTACATCCAAAGAAAAATAAATGAAGCATTATTTAGTAAATTCCATCAGTAACAATTAAGATCTCCAGCAGCATAAATTAATTAGATTCCATGTATATTTCATAATTCAAGGCATTTAAGGCCCGCATTTAACGTAGACATACTAGTCTTGGAGCAGAAAGATGAGCCAAAACAACAGTCTTCTCTGGCGGGATTTCCGCTTTGGTAAATCCCATAATCACCAAGGTGTCTCCAGATAAAACTGCTTTCACTTTTCCTCTAAGCCATCTTGAATTTCCAGCTGGTTGTGCCATCACTAAAGATCTAGAAAACAAAAAAACATGAAGCATTAACACTTACATCCAGTGCAACTAAACTCCCAAATGAAAGGTACACTCACATAAGCTAAAAGATCAAAATAAACTAACATCTCAGAAAACACACGGTAATAGTTTGCTCATTATTTCATATAGCAATGTCCAACAACTGTATAAACTAACTGGGACATCAGAATTCTGGAAAGGTTCTGTCAGGCATAAAACCTCTCCTCACCATCTAAGGTGATTGGCATCCCGCATCCTTAATACTCCCTATCATGCATAAAACCATCGAACAACATTTTCAAAATTCATGTTATTCGAGTAACAGGATATCTTTAGCATTTATTCATGTTATAAATAACTAACACCACCATTACACGTTTCAATAACTCCGATATTTATCCCCTTCTTCATTCAACACTATAAAGATGATTCTTTTCAGCCTTTCAGGTATAACATGCACACTCCAAAACACATAAACATGTACAAAAACCCGAAATTTCCTACTGTTAAATCTAACATCTCAGAAAACTCTGTCACGACCTAATCAAAAGACGGTAAGCAGACGATACGCTCATCAAATTACATCAATCTACTTCCGAGGGAAAAAAAATACAGTACACCAATCTTCAGATCCAGATGCTAGAACATAATAAAAATAACGAATTTCAAGTAAAACCACATAGCTATCACGAACGCATACATTGAGATTTAAATCACGTCATATATCGGAAACAATCATCCTAGATCAACAATCTGTCAATCAATCAAACAAAATTAATCTAGCCACTCCGATCTATCAATTAACACGAATACAATTCACATTACAGCGTAACCTCTTGCATGTGAACACGCAGATTCATAATCATAAGTTCATTACAGAAACTTTCGTATTAGATCCGAATAGTACAATACCTGAAGGTTGCCTGCTCTGGATCGATCAAGCAAAACACACACACAAATCGAACAAACTCCAATCGAAAATCAACTTTGAATGTGTAATTAATTAAAATCCAGACATAATTAAAGCCGAATTAAGACGATAACGACGGTGATTCAAAATTGAAACCACTGGGAGTAGTTCGGCCGGCGGAGGAAATTTGGTTATAAAAAGGGGCCGTATTTATACAGGTGGGATCAAAAAGTAAAAGTGATTAACGTGCCCCTCTATTTAGGGTAAATTACCTAAAATACCATAAGGTTTGTACCAACTGATTCTGACTGCCTTTTGGAGTTGGAGTACCAGATCAGTATCTATGACGAGATGTTTCTTCCACGTACGATCCATTGGCCAATCAGAATGCGCCGGGTATGCTGACTCACCTGCTTTTGTTACACCTGTATCTTTGAGTATTTATGAAATTATTGTTTTTAAAGGGGGTATTTAAAGGTTTGGTATGGTTTATTCGTTTTCTCAATTTTTATGGGTCTTTTTGAAAATCGAACGGATGCAAATTGAAAATATTTCTAACCGAATAATATAGTATACTCGTTTGATTATCCAATTAAACCGGTTATTATTCGGTTTATTTGATTGAATATTGTTTGGTTATCTGAATAAGTAAAATTTTATGAAATCAAGAACCAAACTGAAAAATAGATAAGTAATTTGAATATGGTTTCACCGGGATGGTGCACGTTGCCATCATTCATCTTAGTTTGGGTATTGAGTAATGGTGTTGCTCCTTTCCATTGTGAATGACTATCAGTTCAGTCGCATAGCTACCTGGAACAATCGATGATCAGAACAATAACGAAGTCAAGTTTTTCAAGTCCATGTCGTCTCGGGTGTCGCGAGCCAAGGCTTCGCAACCCACGACCCTCCTAGGGACATATTTTGTTCTTCGTTTTATTGTTCCATTCCGACTAGTTCGTTGAAATACACTGTCTTGAGCATTGTCAAACACCACAAAGGTGTATCTGAACTTGCTTGATAGTTTAGATATTTTTATTTATTACTTACTATATTTGCTCGTTGTGAAATCA
Organism: Deinandra increscens subsp. villosa; assembly: GCA_039602395.1. Lineage (NCBI taxonomy): Eukaryota > Viridiplantae > Streptophyta > Magnoliopsida > Asterales > Asteraceae > Deinandra > Deinandra increscens. Next base: position 2,767,106 of record JBCNJP010000015.1, on the reverse strand, counting down.
ATTTTATATATTAACTTTGGATTGCGATTGTTAATATTCAAGTCGGTCAAGTAATGTTCGTTTTGAAAGTAACAGATAACTCGAATATCATTGAAAAACCCAACATATGCTACTTAATCTTTATTTAGAAACCTAGAATAAATCTCTAAACTCATATGAACATAGAATTCTCCAAGTCGTTAGTATACATTTTATTCTATTATTCATACTAGCATCATTTCATTCTATTAGGGTAATTTTAGGATTTTCTAAACCGCCTACGACTTTGTGCTTGTGTGGTTTTAGTCTCCGAAACAACTGAGTATTCATAGTCTCTTTTTCTTTTCAAAGTTTGGGTTGTAACATGTATACTATTATTCAAATATTAATTCTTTTTTTACATAAAATATGTGATTCATTCTATGTCTATGTGTTTGATTCTATGCTATATGCTAAACTAAGATGTCATTATTCTATGTCTATATTATAGCATGATCATTAACTATACAAGCCTACGAAAACAATGATGGGTTCATTTGTTAACGCCTCACCTAAATTATTGACCTTGATAGGCATTTAGGCGACTAAATGCGAATTAATTCTAAGCTTAACTTGTGAGTTAAGGACGCTAGTACTTGACAAATTTTTGATTAAGCATTAATGTTCATATTTGCTTGAGTCTACCATTGGCATATGAATCGTAATATATTCTATTATATATGTACTCTAAATCTATGCTTATTCAATAACTTTTAGTTGACTCTTTGTTTTCATACATGTTACAGGAAATACGGTTTCAGTATTTTATGAGTGATGCTACACGTAGGATGCTATTGACCTAGTCATAATAAACCAAAACTTTATTTATCTTTATGTTTATGTTTATGTTTGGTTTGCAAACTATTGTTTTTGGCTATGGAATTTGGTTTGATTAAATAATAAAACGTTATTAGTGTCATGAGCATATGGACAATCTGCACGTCCCAACATATAATCGGTCGTCGGTTGGGGTGTGACACATCCCACCCTCCCCAGACCGACAAACCTTACCTATAGTGTATGCTATTGGTGAGATTTTTACTGGGTATGTTGTTCTTGTTGTGCTTGTAATGTTATTAAGTCAATGAAAAATATGTTTATTAGTTTATATGGTGTTCTTAGTGAGAATTTTTTTTTAGATTTTTAACATGTGATAACCGGTGACTGTTAGTAACCGGTTAGGTTACTAACCATAACCGGTTAAACCAGGTAGGTATTTTTCGTTCAATACTAACAGGTTATTGGCCCTAACCGCTATGCCAATAACCGATTTAGCCACTAAAAATAACTGATTTTTGCACCATTAGGTGGGCCTAATGAGATTTTGGTATAGGTGTTATTTACCTTTAGGCTGTATTTGACGCACTAGCTGAAAAGCTAGCTGCTAGCTGATAAGCTAGCTGTTAAACTATAAGCTAGCTGATAAAAAAATAATGTTTGAGCTGTGTTTGGCGCACTAGCTGAAAAACTAGCTGCTAGTTGATAAGCTAGCTGCTAGCTCATAAGCTAGTTGATTAGCTAGCTGCTATCTGATAAACTATAAGCTAGCTGATAAAAAATAACGTTTGATAAAAACTAGCTCATAAACTAGCTGAAAAATGTAAAATTACATAAAAAGTACACATATATAAATAAATTAAAATTTTAAAAACAAAATATAAATAAGTTAGGGAATGGTAAAACTGAAAATATTATAAAAGCTAGTTGAAACACTAGTTTAACTAACTTTTCACAATCTAGCTTATAAGATAGCTTATAAGCTAGCTGATAAACTAAATTATGGCACGCCAAACACGACCTTAGAGCTAGAGTTAAAAATGTAAACCTAGAAAAGATATTGCAAGAGAGAGCCATTGGAACCGAAAAAGATGATGAAAGTGAGGATTGATTTTGAAGAAAATGTGAAGAATGTGTTCATATTGAAATTTCAACTTCAAAGTTGTCGTTGTTAACCTTTTCCATTTTGAATTTTCTTGCTCCTTCCTTGCTTGGCTACCGATCTATCTTTTCAACAACTTGTAGTAGTAATTTCAAATTCAAAGATTTACAAACTAAAAAGTTCATAACAACTTATAGTACTTTGAAATAATTAACGGTTCGTTTGATTTATGAACTTTTTTATAGATAGGAATTTGTTAACTCAATTAGATTTACAATTGAAATTTACCCAAAAGAATTGCGATTTAAAAAAAAATTAAAGTCTACTAATGAATTTAAATTTATAACTATTTTTTGCCGAGAAAACAACTATAAAAGAATTGAAATATATAATTACTGACACTACCACCGGACCTATTGGTTGCAACATTGTCAAAGACGTCCCCACAGACCAACACCTAAGGCACCGTCACCCAACCTACATACTACCATTGTCATATTCTCGAACAATTGCCGCCATTACCCCTTTTTCAACTACTACATGTCACTTTAGTCATTTTTACATCTAAATCTATAAAATTTAAAGATAGAGATCAAATCATTGCTTCTAACCATATAATTATGAGTGTTATTTACTCTATTTTTCAATTATTTAATTCTTGGTCGTTAGCCTCTTGATTCAATGACATGAAGAATGATAGTTAGAGTTTGGAGCATTTTGATGACACAAGTTCTGTTCTGACTCTTAATGGTTTTTTCATAATGACAGACTTCCTCTTGAACTGACCGGTGAAATAAAAAATGATATGGTTAATATACGAACTTTTCTTCAAAAAACTGAAACATGTCAACCAATGGAATGTTGCCGTAAAAAAGAAAAAGAAACTTATTTAATTCGTAAGATCCAAAGCTTAAGCCGTTAAAACAACCCACATCAAGATTAAGGTATCAAAACTTGAAGAGAAGAAGGCGTCGATGGCATTGCGTGCGCCACCGGTTGACCGTTAACTTCTCCTTCT
>JBCNJP010000015.1:2682206-2763691 GCA_039602395.1 Deinandra increscens subsp. villosa | reverse complement strand
TAATTCAACGAAGCAACCTTCCCAATTTTGGCATCTTTCTGTGTAAAACAATCGAAGGAACCACTTACCACCCAACCCTTTGACCGTTAAAATTAACGGCGAACACAGCAGCCTACGCAATATAATGACAACAATAAATAGTCAATAATAATCAACAAACCGAAGAAATCATCAACCAAACCCCCAAAATCATTAATCTCTAACGTGCAGGCTTCATCCTCCTCCCTTTTCTTCTTCCTTTTCGTCTTCTCAATTACTCTGCTCCACACATCTATGAATTATTATTATTATTTTTCAAGATATAATTAGCACACACACGATTTATTTCATCTGTATAGTGAATTTTTGTATATAACAATTCTGCTAGTTTATAACTAACTTTACGTCACCGGTTAGTTATTCAATTCAATGGAGGTCTCATCGTCCTCATGTTCATCTCCGCTATCCATTCACCGGCTCGACCCCGCCCCACCGGTTCTGATCCGACCCGTTTCGCGCCTCTCTTCCAAACCGTTTACCCGCAATACGTCGTCGTCTTACTTTGGGGTTTCAATCTCTCATAAACCCTTGAAATCGAAGAGCAGTAATCCCACCACCCTTTCGCGAAGAAGACGCGGGTCGTTTTATGTTGTAGCTGGGGTGTTCGAGAGATTTACGGAGAGAGCGATTAAAGCGGTTATGTTTTCTCAGCGAGAAGCGAAAGCTTTGGGGAAAGATATGGTGTTTACTCAGCATCTGTTGTTAGGTTTAATCGCTGAAGATCGGTCCCCCGGAGGGTTTCTCGAGAGCGGAATCGGCATCGAGGCTGCTCGTGAAGCTGTGAGGAGTATTTGGGACGATGAAGAGGGGGGTGATGAGAAGAAGGAAGATACCGTTGGCACCTCGGGATCCGCCACAGATGTGGCGTTTTCGAATAGTACGAAAAGGGTGTTTGAAGCTGCAGTAGAGTATTCCAGAACTATGGGTTATAAGTTCATTGCTCCAGAGCATATCGCGATTGGTTTGCTTACTGTTGATGATGGTGCTGCTGGTCTTGTTCTTCAAAAGTGAGTTAATCATGCTAATTTTATCGCTTTATACGCCTAGGAATAATCAAGATGTGTAGAAAATTAGAAATGATATGCATTTGAATTTGACTTTTAATAGTTCATAATTCATAATTCAATCCTGGTTTCTCAGATTAGGAGCAAATTTGAACCAGTTAGCTGATGTAGCAGTCTCTAGACTACAAGGGGAGCTTGCTAAAGATGGAAGAGAACCCCCTGCATCTAGACAAATGTTAAAGAAATCATCTTTTGGTAAAAAGTCCCAAGAAAACGCCAAAGGTAACCGTTTTTTCCGGCCTCAGGACATGATATTTATGTTAATATACAGTAGTTTATGATAGGGGTTATTGCAGGTAAAAGTGCCTTGGATCAGTTCTGTGTGGATCTTACGGTTAATGCTAGTAATGGGCTCATTGATCCGGTAATCGGGCGAGAGAATGAAGTTGAAAGAATTGTTCAAATACTTTGCAGAAGAACTAAAAATAATCCTATTCTTCTTGGTCAAGCTGGAGTTGGGAAAACAGCAATTGCGGAAGGGTTAGCTATTCGTATTTCAGATGCAAATGTTCCTGTGTTTCTCTTGGTGGGTAGTGTTTTTTTTAGTTTATATATTCAGTTTCTTGAATTTTGGTTTCTGTTAACTTATTCATTTCTTTGATTGCAGACGAAACGGGTTATGTCATTGGATATTGGTTTGTTAATTTCTGGTGCAAAAGAGAGGGGAGAATTAGAGGGACGTGTAACTTCTCTAATTAGGGAGGTTAAGGAGTCGGGTAAGCACACATTTTATTCTTTAAGGTCATAGTTATATTCCATAAACGGTGACAGTTTTAAAATGATTACTTATGAATGAGTCGGTGTGGGTTTTCGAAAAGTATAACGACTTAAACAAGTAAAATAAAAGGAGCTTAAAGGGAAATGGGACGGTTCAAAAGTTGCCAAAAGTGTCTTTTTAATGCATAGAACCTCCTAAATCATAATTATTTTAAAAAGTTACATTATCATTGAATTTATATAATTTTGTGTAATATGGTATTGCAGGCAATGTGATTCTTTTCATTGATGAAGTTCACACCTTAATTGGGTCGGGCACTGTTGGAAGAGGTAACAAGGGATCTGGACTTGACATTGGCAATCTTTTGAAGCCATCGCTTGGGAGGGGTGAATTACAGGTTCCTTTTCTCCCCAAAAGCATTTTAAAGTCTTTAATTCTATCTCCATTTTCCCTCTTTATGAAGTAAAGTAGGCCAGAGACATTCTATGTTACTTTATTAAGGGTATGGATGGGCGTTCTGTAGATGATTATCTGGTTATGGTGACTTGGAATTGCAACGATTGGTTTTTAATGTCTGGATATACATTTTCACTAATGAATATATGATTATTTTATAATTTGTTGGTCGAATAATCAATTTCATACAAGCTGCAACATTATTAATTTTCATATGGTAAATAAAAATTGTCTATTTACCCTTCCTTTTAATTTAATTTGAGAGATTTTCCCTCCATTTTCTTACAAATATGTCACACTTAATCATTTTATCTATTCGCTTCTTTTAAATAATGAGATAGTGTCAAACATTCTAACAATTGATTTTTTAATTATTACAACTAAAAACAACCCGAACACATCTAAACATTCTCTCTTACATTTCCTTCTATTACACCATATTACCTGATTCTGATTATTCAGTCATACACAATAAAACACCCCCTAATTATATGTCATATGACTCATATTTACCTTTTTTTTTAACCAAGAACGTTTGTATTATAGTGTATTGCATCTACAACCATGGATGAGTACAGATTGCATTTTGATAAGGATCAAGCACTGGCACGCAGATTCCAACCTGTATTAATTGAAGAACCCAATCAGGTAACTTGATTACATCTATACATATGTACATTCAATATATTCATTAATATTATAAAAGATGTCAATAATAATGAAATTGTTATATAAAAAAAATACAGGAAGACGCAGTCCGGATTCTGATGGGATTACAGGAAAAATACGAGGCTCATCATAAATGCAGATACACATTGGATGCCATAAATGCAGCTGTCTACCTGTCAGCAAGATACATTCCAGATAGATATCTTCCAGATAAAGCCATTGATCTAATTGACGAAGCAGGCAGTAGAGCAAGAATGGCTGCTTTCAGAAAGAAAAAAGAACAACAAACTGACGTACTCTCGAAATCACCTGATGATTATTGGCAAGAAATTAAAGCTGTCCAGGCCATGCATGATGTGGTAATGAGTCGTCAGATTGCTTTGTTCTAACGGGTTGGACAAGTTGGGTAACGGGTCAAAATGGGTTTGCGTTGACACGAATCTCTTTTAGTATGGTAAAAAGGGGTCGGGTTGTCCTGCAAATACTTCTTTGTCGATTTTTAATGTTTTTGGTTGAAAGCGGTCTGTTTCAGGGGATGTTAAGTATTTTACTTATTTGAGCAGCTTATCGGCGTATTGTGTTTTTTAAGAAGCATATAAACACTTTTGGTGTTTGGATGAAGAATAGTGCTTATGCTTCTTATTTTTGGGTGAAACAAGTTGTTTTCAGTAAGCAGCTTGAGTTTTTGCTAATTTCAAACTGCTTATTTTTTGAGGATTCAAAATTACAAATTTACCCTTAGGGTGGAATAAGTTGTGTGATAATGAGCTGGTTATCTGCTTCGTGCTTATAATTAAGTCTAAATGCACAATCTTTAAATAAGCAATCCCAAGCCCCTTCTTAGTGTGTCTGTTATGATTACGAAAACCGTACGGGTTTTATTGCAATAGTTATATAATTCTATCCATCAATAAATTGATCATGAGGGTGTACTTGTATGCACTAAAAATATAAAATCGAATTTGGATAACATTCAACCCGTTCCACTTTTAAGTAAATGGGTTGAAAACACGACTTCCAATAACATAAATGTAATCTGAAATCAGGTTTTGGCAAGCAAACGCAGCAATCTTGTTGACCCACTGGAGACAGACAATGAGACTGCTTTGACTTCCCCATCTGACGACCAAGAGTATGCTCATTCTTATACTGATACTTATTATTACACTAAATCCTCCTGATATATTTGTTTTCTAATAGTAAATAGTTGTTTTGAATTACTTTTAGGCTTTCAATAGTGGGAGCTGATGAAATAGCAGAAGTTGCTTCATTATGGTCAGGAATTCCAATTCAGCAGTTGACTGCTGATGAAAGGATGCTATTGGTGGGGCTTGATGATCGATTAAAAGAACGAGTTTGTGGTCAAGATGAAGCTGTGGATGCCATCTGTCGTGCTGTTAGGAGATCACGTGTAGGTTTAAAAGATCCCGACAGACCCATTGCGGCCATGCTTTTCTGTGGGCCCACTGGAGTTGGCAAAACTGAACTCACAAAAGCTTTAGCAGCATCATATTTTGGCTCGGTAATTATTTATGCTTTTCGAAACTCTATTTTCCTTGCGTGCAATAAAACAAAATGAAAATATAAAAGTCCTAAAAATTTAGGGAAGTCGAAATGTGAGCCTAAAAAGTTGGAATTTGGGCATGTGGGCCGTCATGACCTGGTCATGAGCACGTAACTCCTTTGGTTAAAAAGTTACATGTGTTTGAACTTCTCGCGTTTTCCGTCTTTCCACTGTTTCATAGACTCCTTGGTCAAGTCTTCAATCTGCTAGCATCATTTTTTGTTAATGGTCATCATGAAGATATTACTGTTTTTTGCTATAAAGTACACTTCTGCCCTTTAACTATAAATCAAATAATATAGTCCATAGAGTTAGCAAGATGGGTGGGTCGGGCGGGTTGGGTTAAGTGTTAAAACGTATTCAGGTTGAAACAGTTAGTTTTTAGTATGGACCGGGTCGGTTAAACCCGCAAAGCTTTCATTCAATTTTCTCAATAAACAGTTAATGCCTAAATAATGATTACAAAAACAATATGTTACAAAAATACCTAGATCTTTGTACAAAAGCAATTTAAGAGGCTACACCCGTTAATCATTAAACTAGTCTAAATTGCCCATCTCTAAACAATGGGCAATTAGACCCAAACCCACAATCTTCCACTAGCACACAAGTAAAAAAAATGTGATTTTATTTTTTTATAACAGAATTTTGTTGTTTTAACTACAGGAAAGTTCCATGCTAAGACTAGACATGAGTGAATACATGGAGAGACATACAATCAGCAAGCTAATAGGTTCACCCCCAGGTTATGTAGGGTATGGTGAAGGTGGGACCCTCACTGAAGCCATCCGTAAACGCCCTTTCACTGTTGTTCTTCTTGATGAAATAGAAAAAGCCCATCCCGATATCTTCAACATTCTTCTACAGATCTTTGAAGACGGCCACCTCACCGATTCTCAGGTTTGTACATCTGGCAAGCAAAAAAAAAATAATACTAATAACAAAAAAAACTGAACTTGAGTTATATTTTAATGAATTACTTTCTGTTATCATGCAGGGTCGTAGAGTATCGTTTAAGAATGCGTTAGTGGTGATGACATCTAACGTGGGGTCAACTGCTATCGCCAAGGGTAGACATAATTCTATTGGTTTTATGCTTGCTGATGATGAGTCAGCATCTTCTTATGCTGGATTGAAATCACTTGTGATGGAAGAACTTAAGGGCTATTTCCGGCCCGAGTTGCTTAACAGGATTGATGAAGTTGTCGTGTTCCGCGCTCTTGAGAAGACTCAGGTTTGTTCCATTAATCATTGTTTTTCTAGTTACATTTACCAACTTTGGTCTAATTTTCGTTTCGATAACTTGAATGGACCCATTTATAAAAAAAAGGAAACGGACACATGGAGAGTACAACCTCCCTCCAATATATGTCAAAATCACTTGTATCAAGCCACATTTTCTTCTTCTTTGCAGATGCTCGAGATATTAAGTATGATGCTCGAAGAGGTCAAGAAAAGGCTCGTTTCGTTTGGAATCAGTTTAGAAGTGACTCAACCCGTAATGGAGCTCATATGCGAACAAGGTTTCGACAGAAGTTATGGTGCAAGACCTCTTCGGCGGGCCCTGACTCTAATAGTTGAGGATCCTTTGAGTGAATCACTTCTTGGTGGTCAATTTGACCATGGTGACACTGCTGTTATTGAGCTTGATGGGTCGGGAAACCCGGTGGTTGTTAATAAGTCTCGCCGGAATGTCTACTTGTCTGACACATCAGCATTATGATGGGTGAATATTTGTGAAGAACCTGGTTATTATTTCGAGTTTTTTTAATGTACAAATGGTGATTCGTATTGATGGTATATAAGTGTATATATTAGAGGAAGATGGTTACAAGTTTAGTGGTATCGAGAAGTGTTGTTCGACAGGGATATTATATCTTATTCAAATTTAATAAATTATTTAGCCCATAATTATGTATGCTACTCTCATCTCAGTATTTTGTTTTCAAGTTCTTTGTAATCATCCACTTATTCATGCTGATTTCCTTGATTATAATCCAAATCACTTTGAGAACAACCCGATTTTTACTTATACTATAGTTATCGATTGTTTTGAGAAGATGAAATGATAAAAATAAGTATCTAATGAGATAAACATACTACCTTTAAATATGTCACGTAACTATTAACATGAAGGTAAAAAAAATTCAAAAAATAAGAAAATTTTGTAAATTTAAAATAGAATTAGAGGTGCTAAGTGAGCGTTGCTGTACGAGTACATGTTATCACACACACGGGTGTTGCAACGGTTTTTTCATGCACCGGTTGAAAATCAAATAATTTCTAAAAATAAAGTAGGAAGTACATAAAGAGAAACGTATGAAGTTATCGCGACTCGGTTATAAACACTTATTCCTTTTAGCTATAATTTAATTAAAAATTATTGTTTTTTAATTAAAAGATTAAAATTTAATAAAAACTCATAATAAAGTTAATTAAAGGAATTAGTTAAACAAAACACCAAATTATAATAATGTGTTTATCTATTCTACCTATAATGTCAATAAAAATATGAAGGTTATAATAAAAAATACACTATAGAATAGAAAAATAACATAAACACAGTAAACACTAAAAATAAAATAAAAACAATAACATGAACTGGTTAGTAATTCAACGGAGGATGACGGTACTTGGCAAGAGGTGAGAAATCGGAAAATCAGGAGTAGACTAACACATTCGTTCTTCATTTCTGGGTTCTCGGAAAAGGTCACGGCAGAAGATCTGTGGAAGGAGGTCGCTCAGTTGGGAGAGATTACCGATTCATACATCGCAGGTAAGAGAAGATACAACAATGAGCGATTCGGGTTTCTACGTTTCAAGAATGTCAAAGATGTCAAGCGGCTGGAGAATAGACTGAACGAATTAATTGTGGGGGGAAAAAGACTACAAGCAAACTTTACGCAGGTCCCTCGTCCGGTCTCTAAGCCGATTGGTGGTAAGAATGTTAGACCGGGGTTTTCTCATTTTCCTAATCCGAAGACAGTGGGAATCCCAAATCAAACGTTCAAAACAGGGGGTAATGCTAGGTCCTTTAAAGATGTGTTTCTGGGAAAGAAAATCATTGAAACTGCTCAAGGTTTGGAGGAGAGGGTGCCATCGTCCAAGTGGAAGAAAATCAACATTCCTGATGGGGCCGAGAAATATCCTTCAACATTTTATGGCCGGACGTTAATGGCCGAGGCTTTAGACGGACCTTCTCTATGTAACATCAAACTGCTGCTAAACGAAGGAGATGGGTCCGATTTCGATGTGGTATACGTGGGTGGCCTACATGTTTTACTGGTCTTTAATAATAGATTGAAAGCAGAGGAATTTCAAGAAGCTAGAAAACAATGGTGGAAGAATTACTTCTCCTCTCTTGAGTTATGGGAGGGACAAACATTTCCTAGATCTAGGATTATAGGATTGAAAATACTGGGAGTCCCGTTGCATCTAAGGGATGATATTACATACGATGAAATTGCTAAAGGGTTCGGGAGGATCATATGGCCTTCAAACTCATCTTGGATGCTTGAAGACTGCTCCGGCGGCTCAGTTCATATAATTTCCGATTCATGGAAGACGATTGAGGAGACGGTAGTTATTTCGTGGAAAGAGATGAATTACATGGTGTACGTGAAAGAAGATAGTTCGCCATGGACTCCCACTTTTATGAAAGAAGAAGTTATTTCACCCCGGAGTAGCTCGCCGGAATTTCAATCGGAGAATGGGGACGGTGAGAACATTTGGGAAGAAGGAGAACTTCGAGATGTGTGTAATCCTGAGGACACTTTCGGCCTGCAGGGTTTAGGTGGTGGCGCCATCCTCGAGCAGGAGGATGACGGCTATTGGTTGGGAGCCGACAACACAGATGGAGATCAGAATGTCAGGGTGCAGGGTTTCAAAAATGTACAGGTCAACGTTGGTACGATCAGAGAGAAAAGAAGGGAGCAGGCATGTGAATATGGGCTGGGTAATAATGGAGGCCCAATAGAAAAAATATGTGAAACAAGTCCAGTTTATGTTTGTGATGAAAGAGATTCGGCCCAATCTGCTCCCCATCCATTATTACCGGACTTAAATGGGGCCATCAGTGTGGAGACGAATTCTCAAGCGGAACTTCCTATTTCTTTACCGACTATTTCTAGAACGCATCGGAAACAACGGAAGCAAAATTCAGGGAACGTCAATCCGATCCTGCGGGGAAGAAGTCTCTTTTGGAATTCAATCGCAAGGGGTAAAGGTACGTCGTCTAAGAATTTATCCTCTAATGGCTCTCACCGGTCGTCTCTATGGAGTTTACAACAGAATCGGGACTGTGAAGCAAGCACATCGGCGGTGGAAGAGGAGGTTTCTAGTACCATTAACATCGGAAACTGTCTGGGGATGGATTTCGTTGGTTGTGAGGATCAGTTGGAAGAAGTAATCAGAGGTACTGGAGCTCGTATCTTTCATTAATGGATGTTCTCTCAATTAATAGCAGAGGTTTGGGGGGAGATAAAATCAGTTGGATAAGTCAATTACGGAGGAGACATCGCATCTCTTGCCTTTGTATTCAGGAAAGCAAGGTGTGCGATATCGATCGATTATCGGTTCAGAACATTTGGGGAAATCAACATTGTCGTTGGGACTGGATTCCTTCGAACGGAGCTTCGGGAGGTATCATTACAGTCTGGGATCCGTCTACGTTTTCATTCAGATCGTCAAGTAAGCACCAAAATTTCTTGATTGTTTCTGGGATTTTAGTTGGATATCAGTTGGTTATTAATGTTTTGAACATATATGCGCCTCAATCGACGTTGGATAAACAACGGGTCTGGAACGAGATTCTAACTCGTATTGACAACTCGACTGGGTTGTGGTTACTAATGGGAGATTTTAACGAGGTTCGGGTACCGGAAGATAGATTATTTTCTGTCTTTAACGATAGGGGGGCAGAAAATTTTAACAATTTTATCGATGCAGCGGGGTTGTTGGAGTATACTATGGGGGGCTCTCGGTTTACTTTTTCTTACGGACAAGGAATTAACTTTAGTAAAATTGATCGTTGTTTGGTTAACAACGAGTTTTTCGGCCGGTGGCCCAATGCCACCCTTACGGCTTTGCCTCGGATGTGGTCCGATCATTCTCCCTTAGTCCTTAAAACTTCCACGGTTGATTTTGGTCCTCCGCCTTTTCGCTTCTTTACTTCTTGGTTGTCTCAATCTTCACTACGGTCGGTGGTGTTAGGTGCTTTGGAGAACAATAACTTTCATGGCAAGCCTGACATGATTCTCCATGGCAAATTGAAAAGGATAAAAGAAGCAATCAGATGTTGGAATAAACATTTGAAAGAAGAGAAGGATTTGAAAAAAGTAAACTTGACTACTGCTTGCAACAAATGGGATATGCTGTCCGAATTTTTTACTCTCACAGATTGGGAGAAGGATGAATGGAGTAGAAATAAAAATGAGTTGGCTAAGTTGGAGGAGGACGAACGTGCGGATATTGCTCAAAAAGCTCGTGTTAAGTGGGTGACCCAAGGTGACGAAAATACTTCCTTTTTCCATGGCATTATGAGGGCAAGGTTTGCTTCTACTCGTATTTCCGGTTTGGGGGATAACGGTCGTTGGGTTTCGAACCCAACTGAGATAAAAATGTTGGCGTGTAAATTTTTTCAAGAAAAGTTCAAAGCTGACTCTCGTAGAAGGCCAAAGTTAGTTTGTCATGGTTTAAATAGACTATCTAACGACGATGCCTTGAATCTTGTTGAGCCGTTTTCGGAGATGGAAATCAAGAACGCCGTGTGGGATTGTGGTTCGGATAAAGCCCCCGGACCCGACGGTTTTAATTTTGCTTTTATTAAGCACTTTTGGGACTTGTTGGGCATGGATTTCAAAAACTTGATGGATCAATTCTATGTTGATGGTGAAATAAATAGGAATTGTATCGCCTCATTTATTTGTTTAATTCCTAAGGTGAAGGATCCGCTACACTTTGGTGACTTCCGACCGATTACTCTTCTTGGGTGTATACCTAAAGTTGTTTCGAAAGTCTTAGCTAACCGAGTGAAAAAGATTATGAATTCCATTGTGTCCGAAACTCAAATGGCCTTCGTTGCCGGAAGAAATATCGTGGATGGCCCGCTAATTATCAATGAAGTTTTGTCTTGGTTGAAGAAATCAAAAATGAAAGCTATGTTTTTTAAGATTGATTTTAATAAGGCCTACGATTCTCTTAGTTGGGACTTTCTAGACTCGATTCTAGAACAAATGAACTTTCCTCCTCTTTGGCGTAAGTGGGTTCAAGGTGTTGTTAAAGCTTCGAGGTCGTCGGTTCTCATCAATGGGTCACCGTCCCCGGAATTTTTTGGATTTAAAGGTGTTCGTCAAGGTGATCCGTTATCTCCTTTCCTTTTCATTATTGCAATGGAGGCCTTCCATTGGATTATCTCTAGAGCTAGGGATATGGGGATTTTTCACGGTATTCGGCTTCCCTCGAATGGTCCCGTGCTTTCTCATCTTTTGTTTGCGGATGATGTGATGATATTAGGTGAATGGTCCTCGAGTAATTGTGTCAATCTTAGACGGATTTTATGGGGCTTTTTTCTTGTCTCGGGGTTAGAAGTTAATCTTGACAAGTGCGGTTTGACGGGTATCAATATTGAGGAGGCCGAAATCCTTAATAAGGCGGATGTTTTGGGTTGTAAAGTTAGTGTGTTACCCTTTGATTATCTTGGCTTGAAGGTGGGAGCAAATATGAACCTTAAAAAGAATTGGTCCAAAGTGATTGATACATTTCATAACCGGCTTTCGAGTTGGAAAGCAAAACATCTTTCCATGGGAGGTCGATTGGTGCTTATCAAGGCGGTTCTTGAATGCCTTCCAACGTACTATTTTTCTCTCTACCGGGCTCCTATGAAGGTTTTAAATATCCTTGAGAAAATTCGGTGTAAGTTTTTGTGGGGCGGTAACACAAATCAACACAAAATTCATTGGGTGGCAAGGGATGTTATTTGTAAGCCCAAGTGCGAAGGTGGTCTTGGATTGGTCCCTTTACAAGTTTCGAACAATTGTTTATTGGCTAAGTGGGCTTGGCGCTTCAAGAATGAAGAAAACTTTCTTTGGCGTCGGGTTATTAAATGTATTCATCACAGGAGTCATATTGATCGATTTATTCCTGTAAAGGCGACGGCAAGCGGTATTTGGAAGGCTATTTCTAAAACTATTTCGGATTTTGGAAAGGTGGGTTTTGATTTACAGGTTCGAATCATCTTGGTAAATGGAGGTTGGAGATGGGTCGGTGAGTCGGGTTCCGAATTCACGGTTCAGAATCTAAGGAGGTCGTTTGAGAGCTTCTCTGGGCCACGGGAGAGGGCTGAATTTCAATGGTGTAAAAATGTTCCGGGGAAGGTAAATATTCTTGCGTGGAGAGCGATGCTTAATCGCCTTCCAACGAAGGATAATCTCACTCGTCGTAACATTCACATACCGTCGGATGCTTGTATCCTTTGCGAGAATGGAGTTGAGACAACTTCTCATCTTTTTTCGGGTTGTCCATTTACTGATATGATTTGGACCTTGGTGGCTCAATGGTGTCGTTTACCACCGGTTTTTGCCTTTTCTGTAAAGGATTTTTTAGAGGTTTTCAAAGGCATACCAAAATTGTCTTGGAAACATAATGCAGTGGAAATCATCTTTCTTGCGGCGTGTTGGTGCATTTGGAAAGAAAGGAATAACGCCTTATTCAATCAAAAGCGTCCTTCGTGGCAACGGGTGGTGGTGGAAATCAAGACGTGGAGTTATTTTTGGTATTCTAATCGTTGTAATATCCGACCCATTTCGTGGTCGGAATGGTTTTCCTTTCCATTGTAATGTTGTTCTTTTGCCTTCCCTAGCGTCTTGCTTGGGTTTTGGTCGTTTTTAATTTCATCGCCGTTCCAAAAAAAAAAACAGGAATATGCCAGTTTTAGACACTGGTTGGTTCCTTTGATTCAACACCCGGAAAGAGAGTACAAGTTTTGACAAATCTGTCTAGTTTTAGACATTGGTTCAGCCACATTCTTCCCCAATTCAACATTTCCAGTTTCTCCAGACTCCATATTCATATAAAGCCTCTAACTTTAACCACTAAATCTGCAAATGGCTGCATCCATGGCTTCTTGTGGTTACAGTGTTGGAGTTCACAACGATTTGGTTGCATTTGCAATGCAATCCACCACTAAATCCGCAATCTTTAGCCGTTCTTTTGGTTCTAATCCTGTTAAATACCTTCTTGTTTCATCCAGATCAAGGTACACTCATTACTCAACTAAAAAAAATCCCAATTCCAGTTCTATTTCAGCAAGGTATCTTGCATTGTGTTGTTGTTTTCTCTATCTGAATTAAGTTTCCTAGGGTTTCTTTGGGATTGAAGATTTTACCATCTCTTTTTTGGGCCATTTCTGTGCTAATTGTCTTTATATCAAAAGGGTTTTTATAAAACTTTAAAAAGTATGATTCTTGATATTAAGATCCGATAATCAACAATTTATTTAATAATTCGAATCAGGATCCAGAACCTAGGGCTAATTGATATATTTTCTTGATATTGGGTTTTACCCAGATTGTCAAACTCACAGAGTATTGCGATCTTAAAAGCTTCATCCACAGCTTTAGAGGTATCAAGCAAGAAATTTATCTTAAACTCAAGTTTTATTTCTTTGAAATTTATCTAATTTCATTGTTATCTTCATTTGGGTGGTTAGCAGGATGGAGTTTATCAAGAAACTGATGAAATTCCAGTACCAAAGGTGATCATAGACCAGAACTCAGATCTTGATTCTACTGTAGTAGAAATTACATTCGGGGATCGCCTTGGTGCTCTTCTTGACACTGTATGGATCCTTCAAAATCTGACCATTTTTTTAACATAAGATTATATTTACATTTTTATGTGATTATGGGAAAATGTATATAAATACAGATGGGAGCTCTTAGAAATCTTGGACTGAATGTTGTCAAAGGAAATGTTCATCTGGATTCTTCAGGGAAGCACACCAAGTTTTCAATAACTAAAGCGTAAGCATTCAGTTGGGTCTTTCTTTTATTAACTTACATCAACATTTCCTTACACGTGATTTCAGCAAGTTTGTCTAGTAAATGCTTATATTTATCTCCATAATTTTAGTTCATCATGTAGCATTAGTTCTATAAATTCTAGTTTATTTATGCGTGGGTAATTTTTTGGCAGCTCTACTGGGCGTAAAGTTGAGGACCCAGAGTTGCTGGAGGCGATTCGTTTAACAATTATTAGCAATCTTCTTGAATATCACCCGGTATTATATCAATTCTGATTTTGTGCTTAAGCACTGCCCTGCCTTTAATTTTTATCAACCAAAGTTTATGAAATTAATGATCCAGGAATCAAGTGCTCAGTTAGCAATGGGAGAAGCCTTTGGTATCGAGGCACCAAAGTATAAGGTAATAAATCTTGTTGTCCTTAAATTAGGGCCCAGCCTGATTTTAAAGTGTCAAATAAATGCTTATTTGCTTCAAATTTTATATTAAAAAAATTTGGTTTTTACCAAAGAACCGCGCTTACATTAGTCTTTAAGAACAAACAGTTTTCCTAATAATTGTTGAACTAATCCAGCTTGATGTGGACATTGCAACCCACATACATGTATATGATGACGGGCCTAACCGAAGGTACAATAGGATCCATTGTAATCATGACCATTAGTTTCCTTTAGATTAATTTGGCAATATGAAAACCGGTGTTAATTAGATGTTAAATTATGCAGTTTGCTCTCTGTGGAGACAGCAGATCGCCCTGGATTACTGCTAGATCTTGTAAAGATATTTACTGATATAAATGTTGCAGTGGAATCAGGAGAGTTTGACACTGAGGTAAATAATGAACTAATATCTGTTATGTATTATTATGCCACCTTTCCGTAAAGCTACAATCTTCAACACATTAATTTATTAACTAAGGTTTATGTGATGTAGGGATTGTTAGCTAAGGCCAAGTTTCATGTTAATTACAAGGGTAGATCACTCATGGCGCCGCTTCAACAGGTGAACCAGCATTAAATTTCAGATTTATATGCAATGAACTGTCCTTCATGAAAGTTTGCGTAGTATTATACTTTTTACCGTTATATTTTCAGGTTTTGGCTAATAGTTTACGGTACTTTCTAAGGCGGCCAACTACAGAGGATTCAAGTTTTTAAATGTTTCCAAAAATGTATCAGAAGCTGTCATGCTGAATATGCAACCTGCAAATGTTATTGTTTTTTATTTACATTTTTTACTGTTGCCAGCTCCTAAATCTTTGTTCATGTTTAACATCCATGCCAACTAGTTCTGTTGTTGTTTATTATTACAATTTAGTTCTATTGTTCATGTAAATCTACAACGATTATGTGAGTGAGATTGACCTTAACAGCAAAACTGGACGTTGAGAGTGCCATTGGTTAAATTAAAAGTATAGATTATTATCCGACACGTTGGGTTATTAAAATCCAAATTGCCTACGAACTTTGTTCATCGTTTCCGATACATGATCGATGATTGTTTTATTAAATAATTGAGATTCAAACATCTCAATGATCTTTCATCTATGTAAAACATTATTTCATCTATTATTGTTCTGTACATTTGACCACTTGCAATCTTGTTTCTGTTAAAACCAGATATGAGTAAATTCAATAAACTTCTAATGTTATCTTGATATTATTTAATCTATTGTTGTTCTGTACATTTGACCACTTGCAATCTTGTTTCTGTAAAAACCAGATGAGTAAATTCAAGAAACTTCTAATGTTATCCTGATATGGCACACTTTTGTCTCTTAATTGAAATCCCCACAAAACTAGATGATGAAGCTTGTGATTGGATATGGCATGAAATTGAATTATGCAAATAACAGTGGCATGACTCATGGCTT
Organism: Deinandra increscens subsp. villosa; assembly: GCA_039602395.1. Classification (NCBI taxonomy): domain Eukaryota; kingdom Viridiplantae; phylum Streptophyta; class Magnoliopsida; order Asterales; family Asteraceae; genus Deinandra; species Deinandra increscens. The sequence goes on along the minus strand of JBCNJP010000015.1, from coordinate 2,748,288 downwards.
TGTTATCAAGATGAGACTTTTGTGGGGAAGATGATGACTGGTTCAGGCAACATCTTTTCAAGCCCATACTATGGGGATAGATGGATGGATGGTGTCCCACATTTCTACCATTATTTTTCAGCTTTCTATCATTATTTTAATATTAAAATGTTCAAATTTGGAATTAAAAGTTATTTAAAAATAAATAAATAAGATTTATGAAGTGTGGATGACTTGTAGGAATGGGAAAATAAATGATCCAGATGATGATGTATGACAAATGTTATCTTGGGAAACCAAACTCTTGTCATTCATGATCAGTTTACTACTTTAAATTAAAAATATTTGTATATAATAATATAAATAAATTTAAAAATGCAAAAATAGATATATAGAAAAGAAAATGATGGGTATAAAAGAGGGGGGAATGGTGAACCTGAAGCAGATCAAAGCTGTTAAGTTGATCCTTGCAAGATGTCTGCAACAATTGGAAGAGGAGCTCAGAACATGCATACATTCTATATCAAGTAAGTCTTTGATCTTTCTTTTTAAGGATTATTGGATTTTAATAATCTGAGTTATTGTCTTTTGGTCAATATTAATTCGCTTAACATATAATAATCTCAGTTATTATCTGTTCAAACCGTTAAAATGAAACTAACTCCATTAAAAAGATTTCATGTTTTGATGATTGGACATCATGGTGGCTTCTTATGTGGCATGTTTTTGATGTATGTGAAGAAAAATTTTCAAAAAACAACCAATCATGACTAAAAACTACAAAAATCCTTAAAAAACTTTTCTTCATAACATCAAAATATACAAAAAGTCCTAAAAATACCTCTTCGTTTGAGCCCAATCATAAAAAAAACTTGACACATAAACGCCACCGTAATTCCCAATCATTAAAAATTGAATTTTTTTTAACGGAGTTAGTTTCACTTTAACGGCAGTCTGTTTAATTCCAACATGATTATTGTTGGGAAAAAAGAAATACGGATTAATATCAGCCAATAAGCAATAATTGAGATTATTAATATCCAATATTCCTTCTCTTAAATGTATTTCTCACGTTTTTTTTATTAAACGAAAAAGTGTATCCGATTCGAATCTAACATGAAAACTTTGAAACATGTTACACGATTATACGGATTATTTTGCACCTACATTACATCATGTATCTACCACTTTCAGACCAGCATTAAGAAAGGCATCATATCATAGAAAGACTGGAGGCGGTTCGGATACCACCACAAGGTTGAACCATGATGAGGCTAAGAACAAGAACTTGTGCAACGGGTCTCCTCCAAATACTACGACTGTTTGGATCCCAGATAGTCGTACCGGAATCTATCATCCAAAGGGACAGGAAAAGCTCATTGAAGATGTTCCTTCTCATGCTGCCAAGGATTACACTGTTAATTGGTTTTCTGTGCAATAAAGTATGTTGTAATTTTCTTACAATTCGTACCGGAGCTATCGATATCTTCGGTATGATAGGGTTTGCTAAATGTGATCATAAGACAGTATTTGCTTGCTACAATATCTACAAATGCAACTACTTAGTTTTCTTTTAATTGAAATCCGAAATTGAAGTGTTTTGGGTTGATGATATATGAGTGAAGTGGTCACTTTGGCAGGGCTTTCATTGGGCCTTTGAGGTACGAGTAAAAAAAGTATCAAGGCTTTACCCTCGAGCCCAAACATGCTTGATCAAATAGATAGTAGAACTTATTATAATTGGATATCCAAAATCTCAGAAATAAAAAAAAGTTAAGGAATTCAAATGAGGGTAGAACAAATAAACCGGTGAGGAGACCGGTTCTATGCTGAGTCCGCTTTTAAAGATATTAAGTTATTGACATTTGTACAAAGGTATGAGTGACATTAATCCTAATATTTATTTAGTACTTTAACCATCCTTTTCTATCTTTAGACTTCATAACCATTCATGACTCCTTATCTATTCCTATCTCTATCTATTAACTAACTAACATTATTTTATAAAATTATTACTTAATTTAAAGAATCTCATACATCTCATTTTCTATCTCTTTATCTATTTAATTGAATAATATTTTTTATTTCTTTTTAAATTATTTTCTCTCTTTATCATTCGTAACAAATAATAGATATAGATTTGAATAGTAACCTCAAATACAGAGAAATAATTTTCTCTATTTCTCTTACTTGAAATTATATGAATAGAGTATAGAGAAATGAAATAAGATGGAGTGACTTTTTAGTAATTTTCTTTATAATTTACGAATATAAATATGAATAAAAAATGATATGAATAAAAAATGAGTTATGATTTCTCTAATCAATATAGATTTATAGGTCACACGTTGCCAGAATTACACAATATTAAAATAAAATAATAGTAATTCAGAGGTGCTTATATATATAAATGAAACGTTCATAGGGGTTTGTGATCGGGAATAAGTGTGGTAGGTGAACCTGGTGGAACCTCTTAAACATTTTATATGCTAACTTTAAAACGTGACCGTCCAATACTTGTTCACGACACCGAACCCAATCTACCTAACTTCTAAATCTAACGTCACATTCATTTGCAGCACTATTATTTTTTTTAAGTTCTTTCTTTTTTTACTTTTTGTTTGTCGACCTGAAATAATTTCTCATTCAAAATTTAGAAAAGTTATTGAAATGAAAATAATAAATTAATTCTTAGATTTTTTAAAAATAAAATCATCACCAGTTCACCACTCATACGATCATACCATACAAGTTATAAAATTATAACATTTTAGTCTTTAATGGATAGGAGGGAAATATGTGTATGTGAATCTAACAAGAGCTTTCACTCTTGTGAGCTTCAAAAATGGTGGTTTCACGGTGAGTTAGATTGCTTTAAAAGTTGTTTCGAGTAAAGTGACCAAATACGAGAAAATATACATTGATAATCAACATGTGTTTATACGGGATGCGTTTTCGCAACTGCGGTGTGGCAGTGGGTTGCGGGTTGGTGCGAAATTCCATACATCTTCGCTTTTTCGGTGGAAGATATACTTCGCATTCACTCGGAAAGATGGGTCAAAGAGAGACAAAAAGAGGTGGTTCACGGGATTGTTGTCACGGCATGTTGGTGTATATAGAAAAAGATGAATGACACAAGATTCAATGGTTCTACCTCGTCTTTATCCAAAGTCATTAATGAAATTAAAAGTTGGTGTAATTTGTGGTTTGAAAATAGTTGTAAGAAAAGAATCAATTGGGTAAACCTCTACATTATGTAATTTGGCGCTTTCTGTTGTGGTGGGTTCTCTCTAGCGCCTTTCTAGAGGTCCATTTGTGTGGTGTTTAATAAATTGCTGTTAAAAAAAACATGTGTTTATACCATTTGTTTTTTATACTTTTGTGTACATTGCGGCAGAGGCTATAAAGCTACTTACTAGAGTTCAACGGGTCTTGCATGTAATAGTATGATTCCGAGATCTATGAACATAGTTTTTAAAAGACATAGTTTTGCTATTCAAAGAGACTAACGACACAACTTGTTATCCATTTATTTCAATGTAAAACTTAGAGTTTTAAGTGTTAATTAGTATGTGTTTTTATTGACCAATCGTATTATCTATCATGTAAACTACTATTTTAAGTTTAATGCTACATTGGTGTCTTTCCCTATAAATTAAACATCTATATTATATTATGATACATTTAAAAATGACAAACTTGTTCTTTATTTAAAAAATTAAAAGTTTAAGAGAACAAAATAGTATGTCTCTTATGTTACTAAAGACAAAAGAAAAATAAAAACAATTAATAACCAAACTAATTTATAGATATAACTAAATAACAATATTAAACCTTCAAATCTATGTGATAATTAACTAATTGATTCTTTAAACATTTTATCGGTATATGTTAGTGTATTGTGTTTCCGTCGCATCTTAGGACACACGGGGACAACTCACTAGCATATATATTAAAAGTATAAAGTTAAAAATAAGATTACGAGGTGTGTTTCTCATCCTAGAGAAGAAGAAGCTCACCAACTACCTCAATGACTCCATTAGAATTCCATTATCACCCTTTAAACCAAACCATAATACCGAATCCACCCCTTTAATTTTTGCCACCAAACCTTGACCACGCGTATAAAGGATTTCCCCTTTTTACAAACCTTTTATCCATCGAAAGTAAAACACTACCCCCTTTCTCTCTCTAAATCTAAAATTCCACCCTCTCTCTAGAAGCAGAACACGGGACTATTTTCCGATCGATGGAGCCGGAGAAGAAGGAGATAATTTTCCGATCAAAGCTCCCGGATATATACATACCTAAACATCTTCCCTTACACTCGTATTGTTTCGAAAACATTTCAGATTTCAGCGACCGGCCGTGTCTAATCGATGGCGCCACCGGTGAGGTTTACACCTACGCTGACGTCGAGCTCACGTCACGAAAAGTTGCGTCTGCACTTCACCAAAAAGGTATCAACAAGGGAGACGTCATCATGATTTTGCTCCCAAACTCCCCTGAATTCGTGTACTCCTTCATCGGTGCTTCCTACCTCGGTGCCGTCTCCACCATGGCCAATCCTTTCTTCACCGCCGCGGAGACGATCAAGCAGGCCAAGGCATCCGGCGCGAAGATCATCATCACGCAATCGTCGCACGTGCCGAAGGTCAGAGACTACGCGTCGGATAATTCGATCAACGTGATCTGCATCGATTCGGCTCCGGAAGGATGCTCGCACTACTCGGAATTGACTTCCGGAGACGAGACGAAACTGCCGGAGGTCGAGATCTCGTCAGACGACGTCGTAGCGCTTCCGTATTCCTCCGGAACCACCGGATTGCCGAAAGGAGTGATGTTGACTCACAAAGGGCTCGTGACGAGCGTCGCGCAACAAGTCGACGGGGAGAATCCGAATCTGTGGATCCACAGCGAGGATGTGGTGATGTGCGTGTTACCGCTTTTTCACATCTACTCGTTGAATTCGATTTTGCTGTGTGGATTACGCGCAGGTGCGGCTATTCTAATAATGCAGAAATTCGATATAGTTCCGTTTCTGCAACTGATTGAGAAATACAAAGTGACGATCGGGCCGTTTGTGCCGCCGATCGTGTTGACGATCGCGAACAACGAAGAATCGGTGGATAAATACGACTTATCGTCGATGAGGACGGTGATGTCCGGCGCGGCGCCGTTGGGGAAGGAGCTTGAAGATACGGTTAGGATCAAATTCCCGAATGCGAAACTTGGACAGGTATGCGTTCCAAAAATTTCTCTCTCACACATTCAACACACTTGAAAACACACAGTTGTTGCAGTTATCTTACACGTATTTTTTAATATTTATTTTCCTAAACAAAATCCGTTCAATAATTTGAGTTGACAAACCATTGAGACTATAGATATATAAACAAATCATGTTAATTTGATAACGACCCGATGATACGATTAATATCATAAGGATTATAATAATAATTGAAAATAGAGTTCGGATAATTTTATACCTCAAAATCGGTAAGGTAGTAGAATCCGAAAAGTTAATTAAGGTGGAAATCTTGATTATGATTTTTAATTTTATTATATATTTTAGTTATGGGTTGAGTTCTATAGAAAACCAATATTTTACAAAAAACCAAAAAAATTAAGAAAAAAATTTATTTTTTTAAAAACTTTTTTTATATGTTTGTTTCATGATTTTAAGAATACTGGAAAAAGAAAAAACTTCAAAAACATTTTCGAGTTTTCTAAAAAATAAAATAAAATTTGGATTTTAGTTTGAAATTAATAATGGAGTATGCAACAATAATATAAAATTAGTTTATGAATATCAATTCTTTGTTTTTTACATTATTCGCATAAACCACGTCCATATTTAAGTAAGTTTCTTCTTTTTAAGTAGTTTAATTATAATGCATTATGCAATACTATTAGTACTATTGCATGATACATTAATAAAAAATCACTAAACTTTTTATTTTAAGTTTTTTTTTTCATAAATAAAGCTAATAAAATTATAGACTTTTTGGTGAAATTATTTTGAATAATTATTGGTTTTCTGTAGATCTCTCCCTTTTAGTTATTTTTATAGGTAACTAAAAATGTATACCTATTAATGGGTAAAGTTCATGTAAGAACCATTTTTTATTGTACAAACTTAATAATTAATATAAAAACCATTAAATTTCAATTGAATGAAGATTATTTAAATTATTTTTGTGTTTCTTCTTCTTTTTTCATTAATGTCTATACACATGATGAAAACTTAACGGCCTAAAAAAACAAAAAACTAAATAAAAATCGTTTTTTTTTGTATGCCCGATATATATTCAACATATGAAACATATAATGTTGCATATATGCAACATGGTATGTCACTATGTTGCATATGAAACATACCATGTTGCATATATGCAACATTGTATGTTTCATGTTGCATATAAAACATACCATGTTGCATATATGCAACATTGTATGTTTCATATGTTGCATATATGCAACATAGTCGGACAGACAAAAAAAAAAAAAAACTTTTATTTTAAGTCATCGGGTTTATACATGAAAAAAAAAACTTTTATTTTAAGTCATCGGGTTTATACGGATGGATATACATGAAATTAAATTAAAAAAAATATCAAATTACCCAAAAAAAAACTTCATTTGATATAGTTTTCCTTTGGTCTTACAAGTTTGTACAATAGATAATGGTTTCACATGAACTTTACTCACCTAGTAATTGTGTTTTAGATTAGGTTTAGAGGATGTGATAAATGTTTAGACACAATTTTAATCATAATCGTAAACGTGCCGACCTGTTTATTACATGAAACTTGTTTAACTTAAACACGAACAACTTGTTTAACTTCAACACGAACATGTTTAACTTCGTGCGTGTTGTACATATCTTGTTAACAAGTCCGTGTCAGAAATTGAAATTATAAGCCCCGACAATAATTCTCCATAGGAATCTTGGATATTACATAAAAACAATAAAAATGGATAAATGGATTGGTTGAATCTTGGATATTACATAAAAACAATAAAAATGGATAAATGGATTGGTAGCTGGGATCTACGATTGAATTTTATTTTCATCTTATATGTACTACACATCTCTATCGTACTATATATTATACATTATTGTAATTTTTAATGGTATGCCTAATTTCAAATGTCCCAAAGTGTTTTATGGTTAAAATGACTGTCACATGCTCTAATTCTAATTCTGTATTTTTCTTGAATTAAGACTTTGATACCGCTATATATGACAAATCAACCCTTTGAACTACGAATGAACCGATGTCACTACTTTATTTTGTTGGTTCTTTTTTCGAATCAAGTTATAAATGAAATGAGGTGGATATGCTTGATGAGCAATAACGGTCAATTATATATTTTTTTGCACGACAAATTTGGACATTACACCACCACCCGATCATCTCCAATCCGCATTAGGGGAAACTCAATTATATTAAATGGATGTAGCTACCTATACATAATGGTAGACAACTTAATTACATGTTACAAATGGTTTATTGATATATTTGGTTTAATTGACCTCTATTGTGAAGCTCAAATTTAAGTACATGCTTAACTGTGAATTGATGGTTCATCAAAAGTGTGTTGATCTGTCTGTCTAGTAGAGTACATAATTAAAGACCGGCAAAATTAGACTGTTATTCTTCACAATTATATACTTTTCATCAATACCACCTATTTGATGTAGATCTATTAATTTCTGTACTTTAATTTGCCCATTCTTGTTATACTTTTAATTATTTATATAGGAGTTTTCAGTTTTACATAATTATTGTCTAGTCAACCCAATTGGTTTGGGAGGTACCCAAAGACATTATAAATGAAAGGTTTTGGATTCAAGTCTCACTTGTAGCAAAAAATAATTGGGGTTACAGGTCTCAGGGTTCTCTCACCTATGGTGAGTTTCCTCCTGATTGGGATTGGAGATGATCGTGTGGGTGGTGTAATGTCCCCGTCACTGATCCAAATTTATCGTTAATTAAAACATAAGAGCATCTAGTTAATTTTATAATTTTGTTTACAATAACTATAACAAGTAATCATATTAGTAAAAAAGATAAAATGAAAAAACTTGAAAAGTTGCTTGTATTACTCGATAAAACTTTTTTTTCTTTCAAAACAACAACCTACCCCAAAGGCCCAAATACTATACTAATCTCTATGTTAAGGTTTTAAGGCTATGTGTAGTGAATATGTGTTTTCAAGTCCCACCCTTGGCAATTTCGCCATGTGGCATCCTACGTGGCAAGGGGCTTGGAAACTAAATGTGGTGTAGCAGGATAAATAATTTTCAAGCCCCATCATCATTAATCCCCCCCCCCCCCCCTCTTCAAGCCACTAATCCTCCCCTTTCAAGCCTCCCTTCAGGCGTCAGCAGTTTCAAGCCCCGAACAATTTTTGTTTTTGTTTTTAGTGCCGGGGTGTAGTGCGTGGGGTGTGAGAGGGGCGCTAAAGGGGCGCAGAAAATCCCTTTCAAGCCCATTACAGATAGCCTAAACCTCATCCACCAAAGAAGCATAAGTCTCTGCCACTAGGACAATTATCCAAGTGGCTACTCGTTAATTAATGTAATAATATTTGACTTTAATTAATTAAATAATTCAATTCTTTCCGACGTGAAATTCAGGAAAATAAGTTTCATGGTCGATACAACAATATAATAATTGTAGCAATAAATGGGGTAGGTGTTAATGAATGGTTGACATGAATGATGACAGGGTTATGGTATGACGGAGGCCGGACCGGTGTTAGCCATGTGCTTAGCCTTTGCTAAGGAGCCTTTTGAGATCAAGTCAGGAGCGTGTGGGACCGTGGTTCGTAATGCCGAGATGAAGATTGTTGAACCCGAGTCAGGTGTCTCCCTCCCCAGGAACCAAAGAGGCGAGATTTGTATTCGTGGTGATCAAATCATGAAAGGTATATATCTTACTTATATATGGTTATTATTTTTTCAATTATTTTATTTATGTACATAATGATATTTTATTAATTGATTAGTTATTGCATCTTGAAAAATATCCACTATTTTTTAATTTGTAGATCCGTTTTTTGCTAATTATGTCTTATTAATTATGGTTCGTGTTTAATATTTTTTATAGGTTACCTTAATGACCCGGAATCCACAAAGACAACTATAGACTCGGATGGGTGGCTACATACGGGTGATATAGGGTTGATTGATGACGATGATGAGCTCTTCATAGTTGATCGGCTCAAGGAGTTGATTAAATACAAAGGATTTCAAGTAGCACCCGCCGAGCTTGAAGCATTATTACTAACTCATCCTGACATTTCTGATGCTGCCGTTGTTTCGTAAGTCTATTCTACCTGAGTATATTGGTATATATGTTAAAAACGAAGGACATTGTTTTTTTAAATAAAACAAAAAATAAGATACAATAATATATAAAACAAACAATAAGATAGAATTAAAATGAAGAGCCATGCCATTGAATAGCAACATATTTCGGTTAGCAGTTCATTTTGATAATTATATATTTTTTGTTGACATGACACTAGCTATCTTACCGGAAAAAGACTAGGTTGGTAATTGCATTTCTTCCCTTTTAGGTAAGCCCCTCATTAGAAAAATATTATGGTAAGCAAGAATGTACGGTTTATTACGTGATTAAGCCAACAAATTACTCAAATTCTGGATGACGTAATTAGGTCGACGTGTTATTAGGTATAGTTATTAAGACATCCTAGATATTATATTGCTTATTCGAATTAGGTAAAAATAATAAGGTAAACTTCATGAGAAAGAATCCCGGGTTTAAATCGATTGTTGTTGCATGTATATGCTATACTTTAGAACTTACATTTTAACGTACTAAACTTTCAGTTTTTTGTTATTATAAGTATATGAACTGCTTCTATAACTTATAGATTGATAACCCACTCCGGTTGTGATAAAGAGCTTGACATATGCTATAACAACAGAAAATTTTCGTATATTAAAAATTATTAAGTTTAAGCTCAATACATATTAATTAAGGTATTAAAAGTCAAATATATTTGCATATACTTTCCCCAAATTAGTAAGTGTATTAGTTTTGCTAAGTGAAGTACCGAAGTTGTCCCTGGATCTGACTTGCAAGATCGAACTGGTGAAGTGGCTTGATCGGATCTGCACCAACTTTGGATCCTGCACATGTTTGGTTCTTGCTAGTTGACACCAACATTAAAGAGAATCTATAATAAATGCAAAAGAACTCTGAATATTCCCTTTCCCCCCGCCAAGTATTGAAAATTTACAAGAAATCCCAATTAAGTATCAGCTTTGACAAATTTGGTACATCTAACTACACTAAGTTTACACCCACCACCACAAATAATAGTAGAAAATGCCTAGTGATAAGTTTCTAAGTGTCTTCCAAAATTATTACATACATTTAACATCCTTTTACAGTTTTACCTTTTGACCTTTTCTCAATTAGAAACATGAATAAAATATTTATTTGATGCACTTCTACCGTTTCCCAAGACTATATTTATATACGCAATTGCATCTTAGACCATGATATTGACTCTTTGGTACTAAAACATTCGAAAGCTTAATGTTGACTGTATGTTTTATCTCAGTATGGTAAATGAAGCAGCTGGAGAGGTCCCGGTTGCTTTTGTGGTGAAAATCGACGGCTCAAGTGTGACAGAGGACAATATCAAGCAATATGTATCGAAACAGGTAACAGATTTTCACAGAAAACCTGGATAGTGCCTCGGGTCGTAAGGATATAATCTTAATATATATGGAGTGTCAATCAATAAAGAACCAATTCTAAATAGAGAACTATATAAAGCTTTGTATATATACTTTAACTCTGGAAAAAAGAAAGATAGTTTTGTAAGTATATAACCGTGTGTTTTCTATCTCTTACTATATCTAGTGAGCCCCGAGTAAAAATATTTTTTTTTAACAGCAAATTTTTTATTTTTCATCAATTTTTATCATTGTTAAATTTTGAACCTTGGCCTCCACTAAGGCTAAGTGTAGTGGATAAGGCCCGAAAATGGCGTTATCCGTCATGTGGACGATGACTGGACAAGGGGCTTTATGGGGCTTTATGGTGTAGTGGATAAAGCCCCCATAAAGCCCCCATTCTCCCCCCTTTCCGGCGTCATCTCCCTCACGCCCCTCTCATTTTTTTGGCTCATAACGCCCCTGCGTAGTGGGGCGGGGCGCACTTTTTTTGCCCCATAACGCCCCATTAAGGGTAACCTAAAAAGGCTTTGTCATCTACCATTATGCTACAACATAAGTGGTCAAAGTACAAGTACTTATGTTATTGTTTATTGTTACATTGTAGGTGGTATTCTACAAGAGAATAAATCGTGTATTTTTTATAGATACAATTCCAATATCACCATCAGGGAAAATTCTTCGAAAAGAGTTGAGAGCGAAGCTTGCAGCTGGTGTTCCAACTTAATTAAATTTCTCTACATACACCATAAATATTTTAATTGTTAAAAGACTTTGTGTGGTTGTTGGTGTTGGTGGGTCAAAATCAGTATGTTGTTTACATGTCAACTCTTTTTTGAAGATTTTATTTTTAAGAACACATTATTGATCACTTGAAATTTTGTATCTAGAGCCCCTTTCATTCATATGTAACATTTGGCCTCTTATATTATATAAATATAATTGACTTCTTTGCCTACAAGTAGACAAGTTGTTGCCCTAATGAAAACTAAAAACTAAATTTTGTAGAGTTTCCTCGTATCCACAATCATTACCACTAAAACGCACTGATGATAGTTTGAGTTAGTTGTGTAATTAGTTAAAGGCAAGGTTATAGTCGTTCATTATTTTATTTAGTTCAGAGGTTGTATGTGTCATCAATTAAAGTTCATAATTTGTGTCGAATTGTTGTTTGTTTTGTCAAGTGAATCATCAATCCAAACCAATAATACGAGGCAAGACATACTTACGAACCTAGCATATCTTATTTTCAAGGTCAATATGAGATTTGCATGCAGACAGTATAGGATTTGTCTAGGTTGTTATTATATATATATTTGTGACACATGTCCTATTTATAAAGTGTCCACATCACTATCGCCACATGTCAAACTCACATTGAATTATTAATTTAGTAAATAATCAATTAAGATTAGTTACCAATTTTGTCAAAACTAAAATTTTATTTTAAAATTTTGATAAAATTAATTTAGATGTGATTAATTTACTCAATAATTTTAGTCTTTTTTGAAAGTAATTCACAACTTGTCAAACATAATAAATTTCTTAAATGTATTAAATTATTGTTTAATATATTATAAATTTTTTATATCAATCATAATTTTCAAATTTCTTGATTATTATCTTTTTCTTTGTATTTATCTAATATTATAAATCTATATTGAACACGTGTAGTACACGGGTTACTAACCTAGTATATATATATATATATATATACACTATATACAAAGATAAAATGGTTAGGGATAATAACCTTATCATGTTAACATGTGTTACATGCAATCGTATTTCATTGTTATGTTGATGTGGAATTAATTTGAGTTATGTCTATATAACTTATATTCATATCAAATGTATTCCAAGTCTTGCTCGTTATCAGTACAAGTATATATGTATTTTAAACCCCAAGCTCTTCAATAAAGATAATACTTAGAATCAACATCTTTCAAACTAGTTTTCTTTTGTGCTATAATTTATATTTGTATTTTAACCTTATATCATCATCATCACACATAAGCATTACTTTAGACACATTAGCCGCTTGGATTTGTCTTCGATATTTGACTGATCATAATGGTAACATTTACTGAATGTTTAGGAAATAAAAACACAAACATAATGGTAATGAACCATCCTTTATCAACAAAACATAATGGTAATGAACTATCGTTTATCAACAAAGCTGCTTCATTTAAAATAAAATAAAATGGATGTTAATTCTTATATGCACATTCAACTATTTCACTACACAAATTAGTTGCTTAGAAGTGTTGTATACCATTCCATGACTAAATTACAAATATGCAGCCAGACATGCTAATTATACAACAGAGCAATCTAAAGATGAATTAAAATTTTACAACCTGCAAACCTTTATTCCTTCAAGCCATGTATACAAACTTTCTCCAGCAGTATGGGCCAATCTCCACCGAGCTGCTGAGGGTTGAGCTCCATAGCAACAGTCAAGTCTAGCAACGAAATTAGCCGTTTGGGTGTAAGCTCTTGCTTTTGGTGATGATAAACAGGTATATAACCGTTGATCAGAGGCCTGAAATTAGCTTGGTGCTTCATGGAATCTTTGTTCATCGACCCTGACCCTGACCCTGATATTGACCCGCTAAGTTCAGAAGAAGACTGTATTAACCTTTTTAAATAAGCGTCTAGTCCATTGTTTACCACACTGCTACAATCCATCGAAACTCGAAGGCCTTGTGTTGCAGAAAGTGCCTCCATACGTTCCTTCAATTTTACAGTCTCTATCAAGCAACCTGTGGCACTGTTACTTGCCAAAGATGAGGCTCTGATGGACCCACTGACCCGTAAATGTGGGATCCTGAGTGGCGCGTGTAGTGAGGGGCTGGCAGATACTTCTTTTTCTGCTTTTTTACCCAAAGATTCACTCGGGTTTTTGCTAAGTACAACCGGAATCGACCCATTTTCATGGCAACTCGTTTTACTTCCAACTGCAGTCTTTAAAAGTGATCGGATCAACTGATTATGCAATGAAATATTATCTTTGCCAACAGTCCGTAAACAAAGCTTGTTGAACTCAATCTTACTCATCTTTAAGCTCAAGAACCTTTTCAAGCAATCAACATACAGATGGGATTTTTCTGGTCCAAGGTTCTTGGTTAACTGATCTTTCAGTTCAGCAAGATTGATCCATGAATGCTTACGTGGAGGATGCATTTCTCAACATAAAGGTTCCATAAAACACTCGATTTCCTACTTCAATAACAAAAACACAGACGCCTAATCTGACTCACTAAATTAGGGTTTCGCTAAATCAACAAAATCCCTATCTTCCGGAATAAATTTGGTTAATTTAGCAGCAATTTACATAACGAGTATCGCAAACACACCACGGAAACCCCCAATTAGGTTTTTAGTACGGATTAACTAACCAAACCGCATAGTACAGTTTCAACGAACTCTCCCTCCAAAACGCAATTCCCAAATTATTCAAATTTACCAAATCACGATCACACAAACCCTAATCCAGTAATCCCAATCACATATGTTTACGATAAAACCCTTAATTTCCAGCATAGACCCCTTTTCAACTCCATGTAACAGAAAACATGAATATGAAGCTAATTACATCAATTTCAACTCTAACAGTAAACGTAAATTTCAACTCTGACCTTATTGCAGCTCTACGAAATTGAGATTGAGATTGCGATTACCAAAGTGTTTGGTTTCAAAATCGTCAATTTCTTTGCTCGTTGCCACTGATGCTAACTGCAATAGCTTCGATTTGGTGTTTCAATCTTTCGATTCGTCGTCTGTGTAGAAATTGCACCGCCGCATTAATGATATCCGCCTGAATTTTCAGTCTGTTTGTTCGTAATTCACAGCCGAAAGACAGCTCTGTGATCGCTTCTTCACTTTCTCTCTCTATTTTCCTTTTCCAGATATCTTTTCGCTCGAGTCTGTATAGCAATGTTAACGCGTGTTACTGAATGCCCCTTGAACTTTAGATATATACAAAATACCCCCTTTTGTTCGATGAATGTTGTATGGGAAACTCGAGGCGTGCAGACTTGCAAAATATATATATTCACGACATTATTTTTTGGTTTGGTTAGCATTGACCAGTAAAATTATGTATATTAACAATATTGATCTCAATATCAATAAAAATCATGCAAACCGAAAAGATATTGTTATAACGGTTATAATAGATAAATAAATAGATAGATACATTCATCATATATGTCGTGATGATGAATTCGGCTAAGTTCAATGGTGAAACCTAACAATGAAATTATATGTCTATTTTAAGGCTCGCACACATAGTTGCGTTGTGTTTCTTTTTATTTTTTTGGAACGGCTAACAAAAACATATATTAACAAACTATCAAGATGGTAGGGAAATGATTACACCACAAAATTCAAAGAACGACAAACCCCGATTACATTAAATAATAGTAAAGCGACACCAATCACCCCAATCTATACGTTTCTTTGAGCGACTTTTGAACCAAAGGTAACCAAGTGTCTTTGTGCCATCTATTATCTTCTCCAATGACACCGGAACTTTGTTGAAAACTTCATTATTTCTTGATTTCCAAAGATTCCAAATGGCCGTATATATTATCAGTTGAACAAACTTCTTTCGAACTGCATTACCACGAACAAACTTATGCATGGTAAGCAAATCTTGCGCAGAAAGTAAATAGAAACTCTGAAGTGCACACCACCGACCCACGAATTCCCAAACTGATTGTGCTAATGCACACTTTACAAAAATATGGCTAGCGGTTTCTTCAAACTGACCACAGAAGGGACATAGATCCGATGCAAGATGAATGCCCCTCGCCAAGAGAGCCTTAGCAGTTGGTAGCTGATCAAGATCGAACCGCCAAACTAGGAATCCCACCTTTTTTGGTATCCGATTGTTCCACTCAAAACGTTGTGTATATAGTCGTGTAATGTTATCATGAGAAAAGTCATTAATGAGAACGGAAAGGATAGATAAGACTATCCACATCACTAGAAAAATCTACGCTCGTAGGATGACGTGGAAGAGGCCCAAACTTTACTTTGCATTGGGTTACGCCCTTATGGAGAACATCCAAACTCAATATTCTTATTTATGGGCATTGCTTTTGTTTATGAACTGGTCCCCAACATAAAAAAAAAATCTTTTATTTAGATAGTATGTTTAGTACGCAGATGATGGTGTGAAAACTAAAAAGGATAATGATATTTATAGGAATAGAGGTGAAATGAGAGTTTTGTAAGAATTTATAAAAATCTGATGTGACGAGGACCAAACAGCTAAGGACTTCTAAGGGTGTGTTCAGGGATGTGGATAGTCTAAAAGGTTGAGTAGAAAGATTATATGTGTAATGTGTTAATACTTATGCTTCTAAAGTTACTAAATGATACTTTCCAAACACAGGGACTGAAAATGTAAGGTATCATAATATAGGAGTGGTTTACGTAACATTCTAGTATTCATGTTTATTCTAGGCTTTTTTTAGTGGAGTGAAAACTCCAATCCGAGTAAATCTAGTACCACTCTCATAAATAGTAAGTGGCGTAAGTGTTCGATTTCTCGTGAAGTATCATTTTTGGGTGCTGTCGCATTTCATGATTGATGTTTTTGGGTTCGGGTTCATCAATTAAAAAGATTTTTCCGAATATGGAAGTCAACAAGAAAAATAGTATTAAACCTAAAATAACAAATTTCATAAACAAAATATCATACAGTATTTTTGTTTGTTTGTTTTATGTTTGAACAATCAAGTAGATAGATGATCGCTAAAAGAAGTTCCAGGAAGCTTTAAGGTGCCTAGAATAACTAATTGCTTGAGCTCTTTATTTAAATTTAAAGTTTTTGTTTGTATTGTTGTTTTAAGATTTCCAATCTAAATATAACTAGGATCTAGTGAGTTTAGTGTTTCCGGTTGTATCAATCAATTTGTCACATTAAGCCCCTCGTATTAGACGATAAACCTTCAATAGATCTCTAAAGCACATCATGTGATTTTCCAGATAATTTTGATATATTTAGCGTTCATTGGAACAACGAAAACCTTAATCTCTCGATGCAAGTGATCTCTGTGATGAGCAAAAGTGAGTGATTAGTGGGTTAGTATATCTGCTATATTGAAGGCATTATAATTAGTGAATGAAGAACAAATGAGTGCATATATAGTAACTGACAAGTGACAAACTGTGAAAAGCATCACGGTGGCAATGGTTTTTTGGATATATGTTGGCGGTGACAGAGATTTGGAGGGCGTTTGCGGATTATAATTCTGCATACAGTAAAAAATTTACTGGTATGTTCAACTTTCCAAAACTTAGATTGAATATAAGAAAACTAAAGGGTCACTTGACCCCGGTGTCGATGCATAGGGTCCGCCCCTGTGCTTACACATACACACATATGAGTAAATTGAAGTCAAACTAGTGTCAAAGTTAATATATGTGTCTGCATAATTTTCAGAGTTAAGAACTGTATTTGAATCTGTGTATATTTAATAACTTTTCTTCTAATCAAAACTATCAAATTCATCAAGAAACCTACTTTTCTTGTATTCTTGGAAAACTTGTGCTTTCCAGTTCAGGGTTTGGATGACCAGTTGGGTTAAGGAAGCTGGTGGTGTCAACAGTCAACCACCATGATAAAAAGTTGACATATTTGGAAAATGGTAAGTGGTTTGGTTGCTTGCACTTGAAGCAATTAAGTAATTGAAAAAATAAGCATGGGATTGATTGATTTAGGGGTAACTAAGAGCAGATTGTTTATGTCATAGTTGGGTAGAAGTGCTTTATATCTGTCAAATTCCGATTCTCCATACAAAGCAACACAATATTAATTATGTCATGTCTTGCACGACTCAATTTATCATCAATGAAGCTTCAACAGTCAAAGAAATGGGGTTTTAATCAAACGTAATTAGTAAAACTTTCCATGAAAGAATTTATTGTATTCAACATAAATCCTGCTAAATACAACTATGTGTTGTATGTATCATGATACAACTATGACCATTTAGAAAGAATCATCCATACATCTTTTAAATGCTTAATAATACTGGAATCTCTGTACTTCATGTAATCTAGATTCTAGCATCTATATTTTCTTTGGTTTCCATCTCATTCAGACCCAAAAGATTGATCATAGCTTGATTCGTCCGAACAAGAAAACAACCAAAAATCACCATCATCATCATCGGAGAATGATGATGATGAGGTGATGGCATTTATGTCAAAAACCTGGTGTGATTCTTCAATATCCTTAATGTCATCCTCGAGTAAACCTTTTAGGAAGGGATGATTTAATAGCATATTAGCTGTTAATCTACACATAACTTTTCTAGATAAACAACCCTTCAAGAAATTCACCGCCTCTGGAGACAAACCGCTAGAGATAAATGGCAAATCGTTCTCATCACATATACGACTTAATATCTCGTCTATATGCAGATCTTGATTTGAAAACCAAAGTGGTTTTCCGGTCAACATATGAAACACAATACACCCCACAGCCCAAATATCAGCAGGTTGTTCCTGAACACCGTTAATGACAGCTTCAGGTGATAAGTACATAGGGGTACCTCTCCAATAAGGACCTAATTTGTTCTTCTTCATATGATTTACATTTACCCTTTTGGCCAATCCTAAATCCCCAATTTTAGCAATAAACTCACCATTTCTAGAATTGTTCACAAGCAATACATTTTCAAGTTTCAGATCACAATGAACATACCCTCGTTTGTGAATGTGACTTAATCCGTGAATAATCGATCTCGTGTGGCGTTTTACGTCAAGTTCCGGCAATCCTGCACTCGAGTTCCGGATTAGATCAGCTAGGGTTCCACTAGAGCCATACTCCAATAACAAATTGTACACCATCTGACCGTTATCTCCGTTGGTGGTTTCTTCCCCAAAACACTTGATGACATTTGGACAACCGCGAATGTTATCCATAACCTCTTTCTCCTTCTGAATTGAGCCGGAAGCAGAGACCTCTGCGGATTTCACAGCCATAATCGGTGGATACGAGCTGTATCTCGATTTCGGATTCTTCAAATTCGCAATGAAAACGCGACCGAAACTGCCTTTACCGATGATTGCACCACGGAACCAAGCAACTCCGTCGCCATACGTCTTCCAATCTTCATGCTTACTTCTCTTCACTTCATAAACGTTTTCAGAATCAATCAAGCTTCTTTTATTCGTGTTTCTATTCGTGTTCAATTCCATGGACTTCATCATATATGTACAAATTTCTGCGTGGAAGTTGAAGGTTTTGGAGAGAAATTAGGGGAAAAACAAAATGGCGGAGTATTGGTGCAATATAATATGTATGTTAATGGTGAGTTGGGGATGAAGAATTGAAATTGGGGAGATGAGGGATGAAATTAGGGTTAGGGTTTAGAAGAAGAAGAAGAAGAAAACGTTTGAAACCGGAATGGGTTTGTTGATGATTATGGAAGTTTATAAACAAAAGTATTTAACGGAATAACGGTCAGTTGCGTTTGCAAAGAGAAAGTGACGACATATTGGGTTTCACGTGGAGTTTCTATATTTGACGACATAATTCCTTTTTTACTTCGTTTCTCCTCTCCTCACCTCTCGTGTCTTTTTAATTAATTTTGATATAATAAACTGTTTTAGAAGTTATAATAAAACAATTGCTATAAGAAGTTGAGTTGCTTCTAAGTTCTAAACTACCATAAATTAGGTTATACTATTTTCAAACTATCAGTAATGTAATTAGTGAAAAAATACGGTTGAACAATTATACAAACGGGCTACTTAGATGATCGGAATGATGAGATCATTCATGTGGATAAAAAGGACTGGATTACGAATTTACGATGTAGCCGGTGGTCAAGTTCGGGTCTTCGAGCCGAGCATGTCAGACACTCCCAAGCCTTACCTATAATTGTAACTAATTAGTTTAAATATGGTTTTTGAACTATCCTTCGATGTTCAACTCAGTATTAGTTTTTATATAAATGTATATTAATTATATGTATGTGTTTATGTATGTATAAAAAAAATCTTCGAGAGGTATTAGTAGAGACTAGGGATAGTGATTGATGGACAAACGAAATAGGGAAGAGGAAGAGATCCCCTCAAATGGAAGGTTATATTTCTTTTTATAGATTTGACTTCATCAACAATTGTTTTCGCAGAAACCCGCTTCTCTTTGAAAATGACATCGTTTTGACACTTCCATACGCACGAAAGCACCACCATTATATGCACCGGAACACCTGACACCTTTCCGTCTATCCACTAATTAAATTAGCAGACATTAATAAATTTCTTATCGAACTGTGAGTACCATCTTAAACGTTACACCAATCTTTAATTTGCCCCTATAGGCCCATACTTCCTTCACAAAATCACAATCTAAAAACAAATGTACCACATACTCAATTTCTACATAAAAATTGTTGTTCATAATAACGAGATGTTCACCCTCCCGCGCGTTGCTGCGTGGTTGAATTTGTATACTGAACGAAAGTTAAAAAGTTAAGTGGTATAAAACGTAAAAGTTTAAAAGTCTCGTGGTGAAAGTATAAACTATAGAAGTATACTAAAAACGAAAGTAGAAAAGTTAAAAGTTTCCTGGCGAAAGTAGAAGACAAAAAAACTTAAAACAAAAAAAAAAATTAAAAGTTAGAGGGTTAAAAAGTTAAGGAGTATAAACGTAAAAGTCTAAAAGTCTCGTGGTGAAAGTATCTTTAATCCTAATAAAGCACTAAAATGGTGCCACATGTCTCATTTCTAGGATGTCCACATAAGAATTGACACATGTCAAAACCACATTCAAGCATCAATTTATTAGATTATCAATTAAATATAGTTACCAATTTTACCAAAGCTAAATTTCCATTTACAAAAGTTGACAAACTTTGAATTTGATAAATTTACTCAACAATTTGATTATTTTAAGAAAACTAATCAACAATTTGTCCAACATAATAAATTTGATTATTTTAACCGTGTTTTTTTTTGTTTATATATATCTAATATAATGAACTCAACCCGTGTAATACACGGGTTACTAACCTAGTAAAACTATAAAAATATAAGTCTAAAAGTCTCGTGATGAAAGTATAAAATTATAAATGTATACTAAAAACGAAAGTAAAAAAGTTAAAAGTTTCGTGGCCAAAGTAGAAGACAACAAAACTTAAAACAAAAAAAGACTTTAAAAGTTATAGGGTAAAAAAGTTAAGGGTATTAAACGTAAAAGTCTAAAAGTCTGTAGTGAAAGTATAAAACTATAAAAATATACTAAAAACGAAAGTAGAACAGTTAAAAGTTTTGTGGCCAAAGTAGAAGATAACAAAACTCAAAACAAAAAAAAAAGACTTTAAAAGTTAGAGGGTAGAAAACGTAAGAGTATAAAACATATATGACTAAACTATGAAAACCAAAAGTTTATTATTTCGTTAAAAAAACAAATCATAACAGTTTAAGGGTAGAAAACGTCATAACACCAAAGTCACGTGGCCAAACTATAGAAACAAAAAGTACACATAATCTCAATAAGGACTAAAATTGTCAACAAAAAAAATGTTGTGGCAAATTTTTAAGAAACACAAAGATAACTATTAATCATTCAATTTTTGTTATATTATATATAAATTTACATTTATTCAACCTATTATGTATTACATGGATTCAAACCTAGTTTTATAAATATTTAATTGTATATTTAATTTAATGGTAGGGCGGTCACGTGCAAGGGGCGTGATCAAACCACGAAGTAAAGCCCTCAACAACCTTTCCGTTGGCATCCCTGCAAAAACACCGCAGTCGCTTTTCTTTTCCTCAGACTATGTTCCCGAGTTCATTTAAGGGAGGAAAGGAAAGGAAAGGGAATGAAACATAATAGACTTTGTGTTCTCAAGTTTCATTAAAGGAAGGAAAGGGAAGGAAGATATAAAATTGTGTGTTCCCAAGTTTCATTTAAGGAGGGAAAGGGAGGGAAAGAGAGAGAAAAATAGACAAGTTTTTTAAGTTTTCCTTTCCTTCCGATTTGGAAGGAAATGGAAGGAAAGGAATCCCTCCCTTTCTTTTCTTTTCATTTCCCTTCTTTTCCTTTCCTTTCTTTTCCTTTCTTTTCTTTTCTTTTCTTTTCTCTTCTTAAGTGAACTCGGGAACACAGCGTCAGTTTGTGAAAAATCTCGATCCGTTTTTGCATCGTTAGGGTTTCGAGTTACTAAAAGCCTCACGCCTCATCCGTACAATCCCCGAATCTTTCTGGGATCGAGGTCCGCTCATCTTCCTTCAATTCAATATGAAGCTCACCGTCAAAACTCTTAAAGGAAGCCACTTCGAAATTAGGGTTCAGCCTTCCGACACTGTGAGTTCCCTTACAGAATCTCAATGTGTTTATAATTATTATTGTATAAGCACACAAATTAAGCTACTCATTCTGATGTGCTGATTTCATATGTTTGTTTAATTGTTTGTAATTCAAACTAAGGCACTGTGTGTTTTGTTGCGAATCTTTTGTTTTTTTTTTCTAGCTTAAATTGATGTTAAACTGACGAAGCAAATCGGCGTTTTTTTCTGTGTCTCTATATGATTTGCCCTTGCTGTAGATAACTTTAGCACGAGGTCCTGTGGTACAGTGAGACTTATTTTGGAGATTTTGTAGGTATTTTAGTTGGATAATTGACATGTTTTTGTGTCAATCTCTTTTGCGGAAGATTAATGGCCTGTGATGGAAGAAAACACATATAAACAGTCCTTTTTCACTGTGTAAAAAAAAGATATTTTTTTGGAAGAAATGACATAGATTTTGGTAAATTTATAATGGTAGTCTTATTATTTGTAGACTGTATGTGCACTTGAAAATGCTAAAAGACGATGAAGTGGGATTTTTTTTTTAAAAAGATGGAAAAGAACTGTGCTTTAGCATCCTAATGTCAATCATCAACATATTCGTTCTCATCGATTAAGGAACAAAAAAGTGTTTTTATGTATGAGATTCTGATAATTTATCATTTTAATGGGTTAAATGTAAAGTTCTTTTCAACTTGGAAGTTCAGAACTGATGTAAAATTCTTATCTTACTAGATTATGGCTGTGAAGAAAAATATTGAAGATGTACAAGGAAAAGATAACTACCCGTGTGGGCAGCAATTATTGATTCACAATGGCAAGGTTTTGAAAGATGAAACTACATTGGCTGATAACAAAGTGTCCGAGGAAGGATTTCTCGTTGTCATGCTTAGCAAGGTATCTCTCCTTCCCTCTCCCTCTCTCTCTCTCTCTCTCTCTCTCTCACACACACACACACACACACACACTGGCATCTCTGTTATTGATTATTTGCCTCTCTTAACAGAGTAAAAGTTCTGGCTCAGGTGGAACTTCATCTACTCAGGTATATTTTTTCTATTGTGCCATTTATGATTTATGATGTTCACTTATAATTTATGAAAAAAAAAAATCTCATTTTAGCTCTTATAAGCAGCCTTCAGCGACAACTGCAGTAGCTTCTAATCCCACCAGTACACCTGACGCTTCTTCCCAACCACAGTGAGTTCTCATGACTTATGCATCTCAGTGATTAATTATTAAGAAAGAAAAAAGAATCTAGTGGTTGGGAGCTCTTATAATTTATACATATGCTTGTTTTGAAGGGCTTCTAAAACCAGCACATCTAATTCTGGCCCAGCAGCTGCACCCGCACCCGCTCCTACTCCTGTAACCACGTCGTATGAGCTCTTTGTTCAAACATGTTTTCATTCATTTTCTTTTAGTTGGATTCGTATAAACTAGACTTGGCTATTTTGACCTGTTTACCTATGAAGGGGCCGATTTTGATGAGGTCAAATGCGTAATGTAGAAACAGATTAAAAGTTGCTTGAAGCATAGAATTATGCATACAACCTCTTAAACTGTTTCTTCTTTAAGTTAGACAAGTAATATTGTAAAAAAGTAGTGTTTGGAATGATATTCAACATATTAAATGTTTATGAAGGTTTTTAAAAATATACAAGAAAAACATGTTTCAGGTCAACCAACTCTACCTATTTTCCACCTCAAATTATGAAGAAATTGCATTGACAATTTTGTGTTGTAAATGCAGTGTTGTTACTGATACATATGATCACGTTGCTTCAACTGTAGTCCCGAATAGTAGCATGGAGCAGAATATTCAACACATATTGGATATAGGTGGTGGTAGTTGGGACAGGGAAACAGTTACTCGTGCCCTTCAGGCTGCTTACAACAATCCGGAACGAGCAATTGATTATTTGTATTCTGTATGTTTTTAAGTTACTTTTTAGATCGTGAGACCTTGAAACTGATTGTCTAATTTTAGTCCAATCTTTCCAGGGTATTCCAGATACTGAGGAAGGTGCTGTCCCAGTGACTCAACTAGCTGCAACTCAAGCTGCTATTGCAAGTGCTGCACCTCTATCTGGAGGACCCAATGCATCTCCATTGAACATGTTTCCTCAGGTTAATATTCATTAAAATGAGTTTTTATACTTCTTTTTTTATATGATGCAAACAGCATCTTTTTGGAATTCTTTGCAGGAAATACCCGCAGGTGCTGCAGGAGGCAATGTTGGATCCCTTGATTTTCTTAGAAACAATCAGCAGGTGGTATTCATGTTTGGGTGGTTTCATGTACTCAAAACACCAGATTTGTGTCATTATAATATTGTATTAACATACTGCAGGGTCGACATGTTTATTGTTCTTGGTGGTATATTGGTTTATAGGCGTTTTTTGATAATTTTATAAATAACAATCTTCATTTCAGTTTCAAGCATTGAGATCTATGGTACAATCAAATCCACAAATACTACAGGTATTTTTCTATTTTTACCTTTTTCATACATGCACACACATATAGGGGTGGGTTATTGGAGAAAGTAAAATTAAATGTTGAGAAGTGTAAGAAGAAAACAGAATGCAGCACGAGACAGGAGGGGAGGGGGGGGGGGGGGGGGGGGGGGGTTATACAGTTAAATAATTACGCAAGTATTACACAAACATATGTAAACTAAATACTCAACAATTGTAACGCACCTATGCTTTTAGTTACACAACCTTTGTTGGTGATAGTACAACCTATGTTTCATAATAAAGTAACCTTTGTCCGTAATCACTCAAACCTAATTACGCAAAGTTATTGCCAGTCACATTAAAAAAAAGTAATCAAGTGTTACCAAATATAATTTATATGAAAGTACTATACTCAAGCTAAATAGAATAGACCACTCGTCTTTGTGGTGTTATTAAAAAATACAATTGGTGAACTTGAAAAAGGTCCACAATTGTATGGCTTCCCTAGTTCCCTACACTCTCAACCATTGATTAACTAGATCAATAGCCAAGATCACTTCCTACGCTTCTCATGTTAATTTGATCCTTTCTCTCTCTATATATACATATATATAGGACTTTTATGTTGCACAGTCTAAAAGCAGTTGTTATTGGTTACAGCCCATGCTTCTGGAGTTGGGAAAGCAAAACCCTCAGCTTTTAGGACTAATCCAAGAAAACCATGCTGAGTTTCTTCAGCTAATCAATGAGCCTGTTGATGCTTCTGAAGGGTAATACGGTCAATTTTTTTATTCTTTGCGTTAACATTATGTCATGTTTCGTTAAGGATGGTTTATTATAATATCATATTATTACTGTTACTTATCTGACCTTTTACTTAATAACTGTTGACAATTTTAAGGGATCTGTTTGATCAAGGAGATCAGGAGATGCCTCATGCAATTAGTGTTACTCCAGCGGAACAGGAGGCCATTGAACGGGTATCAAATTGTTCATCACTGCTAGGTTTTTTTGTTTGTTTGTGAGAAATGGACCTGAATTACCTTAGTTGACTAGTTGCTTCTTGTACTCCCAGCTTGAGGCAATGGGTTTTGATAGAACCCTTGTTATTGAGGCTTTTTTAGCATGTGATCGCAATGAGGAATTGGCTGCTAATTTTTTATTGGAAAATGCTGGTGATTATGAAGACTAAACAGAAGACATCAGTTGTGGTTAGTATTCAGCTTCTTTAAACAGAAATCTTTTATACTCATTCTGTCCCAAAATAATTGTCCACAAGGGAAAATAAGCACACAATTTTAAGAATGCTTACCTTTTGAAAAAAAAAAAAAGTTGTAGGAATGTACAATTATGGCGGTCTTAGATCAATTTGATCATGGGTAGAACGAAAAACTTGGTAAATTATGTTTGAAGTCCTATATGTATTTTGTGACAAAATAAAATAGAAACGTGAGCATTAATTTTAAAGGGAAAGTGTATATGCGTGCTTGGAGTTAATTAAATTTGTGGATCAAATGGTATTGGCAGTTAGCATAACATGGTATGCTTCCTGTTTCTCTTTAGATTATGTCCATACGGTCGACATAATTAGCTAAATGGGAATGGTGTCAATTGTCAAATGGGTTGAATGATGCCTGCCGTGTATTTTTAATGCATACAACAAATCTTTTTCAGAGTTTTTAGCTTCTTACTGCAATAATACTATTATACAATAATTAATTTAAAACGGATTAAAAGAATTGTTTGTACTTCATTTTTATCATTTTGATGTACAGGTGATTTTGACATGAAGATGAATAGAGCCAGTTTTAGGTTGGTGATTAATACAGGTTGGGTGTTTATTGTGTTTGTCTATGGAACTGAAGTTTTTTTTTTCTTTTTTTTTTATTGTACTTCTTTTTTGCACTTCTCCCGAATATGAAGGGATGAAGAGGATTTTGTTTGTGTACTTGAGACTTGAGAGGACTTGTGTGGTCTGACCAGCTTGATACTGCTAATCTCCCAACTTTCATTTTTATTTTCAATTTTTTGACCAATGGATTTTTATAAGCTTTTAGAATCAATGAAAAGTGTTTTTAAATATTTTAAAGCATTTAATTGTTCTACTATTTTAATAGTGGGGCTGGGCTAATAATTTTTATAAGGCTGGCTTGGGTTTGATGATCGACTCATTTATTTATGTTTAATATACAAGAAAAAGTCACTCAATCTGAGCTTGTTTTTTACTTGACATTTTATTTATCTTCCTATATTTTATTTTAACCAACACCATTCATGGCAACAATGTTATTGTCAATGATCGAAGTTGCTACCGAAGAACAAAGCTTTGTCGATACACAGAGTCAGTAAATTACGAACTCTTTTACAAATCAATTTTTAGTATCGAAGCAGAGTTACTCCCTATGCTTTTAGCAAGCAAATATAAGCAATATTCAGTGTACTAAACTATTAACAACCTGTGAATAGTAACTTTGTATCGATATACAACTTTTAGGACCGATACTATGGGCTTTGCCCCTTAGACCCCGCTAGAGGTTGCCAACCGTGGGATTTTTGCTACGAAGGGATTTGATCCCAGTCTAGTATCTTTGCCCCCTTTAACTATTCGATTTTGTATACTAGAAATGTATATAGTCTTGTAGGAGTATGTACTTCAGACCTTACTAACTTGTTACAAACATTACAGGGGTTAATATGATTCTTTCAACATTATTGGTTTTTAGATGAAGGGACTTTATCAAAATGTGGATAATTAATAGTGCCGTTTAGTATTAAAAAGTTGGGTTCGTGACCACCACGCCCCATAAATCTAACATAACAATAGGTTAAAATCATTACCATTTTTCCATACACATTAATGTAAACTCTAAAAAACATGGGTGATTACTGATTAATATAAATCTAGATAGTTAAAGGATTAAATAGAGATCTTCTCCTAAAATTGCTGCTTTTTTCATACACAGTACTAAATTAGTGTAAACTTCTTTTTTTCGGCCTTTGGGATGAAATGACCCACCCCCACCGGCTTCCAAGCGACGGAAAAAGAAATCGTGCCGATACACCCACTTACGCTATTAGTCAAACGTCGTCGTCTCTTACAAACATCGCCTCTCTTTCCTCTCCGATCCGATCCGGCTTCTCGCTCTCTCCTCCGTCTCTTCTTTAATTACAGATTGTTAATTCCGGTAAGTGATTGGATCTGGTTTTGATGTACCTAACGCTCGTTTTTTCTGTTTACTGGTTGAATGTTTGAGCTGTAAATGTGTCTGTCTATAAGCTTGTGATTTGTGAATTTTAGATGATCTTAATTAATAAATCTGTTTCATGTACGATTTACTCTTCTCTGTGTTTGAAACATAACCTGCAATAGATATACACATTTGGTAATTTTCTCACATTCTCGCTAGGGATGAGCTTTTTGATGTCAGATTCTTTATAGTTTTTCTTGTTTTTCGGCTTCTGTGCCCTTCAAATTCGGATTCAGTATTTTTCGGTGTGATGAATAATTCAGCTGTTAGTAATCTTGGAAGTTTCAGGGTTCAAATTGTCATATTACTGGAACTTCAAGGGTGCATTCTGTAACCTTCTTTATTCGGCCGTT
Organism: Deinandra increscens subsp. villosa; assembly: GCA_039602395.1. Classification (NCBI taxonomy): domain Eukaryota; kingdom Viridiplantae; phylum Streptophyta; class Magnoliopsida; order Asterales; family Asteraceae; genus Deinandra; species Deinandra increscens. Next base: position 2,720,191 of record JBCNJP010000015.1, on the reverse strand, counting down.
AGACTTAACTGTGGTTAAGTCTGTTAACTCGTATGGTAACTTGAGGTTGTTAATCATCGCTGTGATCCGATAAGTAGCTTTTAGGCATTTCATTTTGTGTAATTCTTTTTTCCGAATTCAGTTGTAATTCTCTTCTCGTTTCAGTTGAATAAAAGATTTCTTGTTTCAATTTCTATTATCGTGTTTTGATCTTGATGTTAATCGCAACAATTGGTATCAGAGCTATGGAGTAGCTCCTGATCAAGATCAATCGTCTGAATTCCTAATTCAGGAGGCTTGTTGAATCAATCTGATTCAATTATGTCAACGACGAAGTATGAAATTGAGAAGTTCGACGGAAAAAATGACTTTGGCCTTTGGCGAGTCAAGATGAGGGCTCTGCTGGTGTATCAGGGAATTGCGGAGGCTTTGGGGGATCGACCTGAAGGAATCACTGATGTAAAGTGGGCTGAAAAACTCGCAAAGGCCAAAAGTGCTATCATTCTCAGCCTCGGGGATAAGGTGCTGAGAGAAGTATCACGAGAAGAAACTGCTGCTTCAATGTGGGCAAAGTTAGAAGCCCTTTACATGACCAAGAGTCTTGCCAATCGCCTGTATCTTAAAAAGAAGCTGTATACATTTTCAATGAATACAGATAAGTCTCTTGATGAACACTCTGATGAATTTAATAAAATCATATTAGGATTAGAGAATATTGATATCAAAGTGGAAGATGAGGATCAGGCTATATTGTTCTTGACTTCCCTGCCTAATTCTTATGATCATTTTGTAGAAACATTGATGTATGGCAGGGAGGAATTGTCTATGGAGGATGTAATGGCTGCTCTCAATTCTAGAGAGTTGAAGAGGAAGGTTGAGCCTAAAGAAAGCAGTGGTGATGGGTTATATGTAAGGGGCAGAAGTGAGCAAAGGGGATTTAGGAACAAAGGTCAAGGAAGGTCTAAATCAAGAATTAAAAGGAGATGCTATGTTTGCAGTTCAGACAAGCATCTCAAAAGAGATTGTCCAGAAAGAAGAAAGAAATTTGAGTCATCATCTTATTCTAAAGATCAAGGTAATGTGTCTACTACTGATTCTGTAGATGAATATGATAGCTCAGATGTTTTGGTAGTGTCATCAACTGATATTGATCAAAATTGGATATTAGATTCAGGGTGCTCATATCATATGACACCACACAAACATTTTTTCACTAATATTGACATGATAGATTTGGGAACTGTCAAGTTGGGAGACAGTAGACCCTGTAGAATCATGGGTCAAGGGACAATAGATTTAGTTCTTGATAATGGTACTCACATGCAACTTGACAAGGTTAGATATATCCCTGATTTGACTAGAAATTTGCTGTCACTTGGAACCTTTGAAAAAAATGGTTTTAATGTAAGTTTAAAGAATGGGAAGGCTAAACTCATTAAGGGATCAATGGTGTTTCTTACTGGTACAAGGTGTGAGAACAATGTGTACCTCTTAGATGGCAGGGTAAAATTGGAATTAAATAATGCAGTTATGCAGAATGATGATAATGAAAGTATTTTGTGGCACAACAGACTTGGTCATATTAGTGACCAAGGTTTATTGGAATTAAAGAAGCAACAGGTTCTAAAAGGGTATAAAGGGACAGGTCTGGGATTTTGTGAACATTGTGTGATGGGAAAATCACATAGGGTAAAATTCACAAAAGGGAAGCATAACTCAAAGGGTATTCTTGATTATGCTCATGCTGACTTGTGGGGGCCTGCTAGAACAGAATCTTTAGGTGGTGCTAGATATTTTTTATCCATCATTGATGATTTCAGTAGAAGAGTTTGGGTAATAATTTTAAAGTCCAAAGATGAAGCATTCAAGAGGTTTAGGGAATGGAAAATAACTGTTGAAAACCAATGTGGTAAGAAATTGAAGAAGTTGAGAACTGATAATGGATTAGAGTTCTGCAACTCTCAATTTGATCAATTTTGCAAAGAGTGTGGTGTTGTAAGGCATCTTACAGTCCCTGGGACACCACAACAGAATGGCTTGGTGGAAAGGATGAACAGGACTCTCTTGGATAAGGTGAGGTGTATGTTACATAGTTCAGGTCTTCCTAAGTCATTCTGGGCTGAAGCAACTGTCACTGCTGCCTATTTAGTAAATAGGAGCCCTTCTACTGCCATTGAAATGAAAACACCCATGGAAGTGTGGACAGGTGCCAAACAAGATTATAGTACACTTAGAACCTTTGGCACTGTGGCATATGCACATGTAAAGGAAGGCAAATTAGACCCAAGGGCACAAAAATGTATTTTCTTAGGCTATCCAGAAGGTGTGAAGGGATACAAACTTTGGAGACTTGATGGCAATGGTCCCAGGATCATACTGAGCAGAGATGTGGTATTTCAAGAAAAAGTGTATTACAAGGATGTAATTGGAAAGAAAGATAAGAGTCCTCAAGATGAGACAGATCAGATTGAGGTGGAGATCTCAGGCAACAAAAGTTGTGATCAAGGTAATATTGATCATAATGAGGGTGCTGACAAGATTACTAGAGATGGTAGTAGTCAATCACCCCAAGGATACTCAATAGCACATGGTAGGACTAGGAGACAAGTTGTGAAACCTGTTAGATATAGGTCTGATGATGATGAGGATGTATCAGCCTTTGTGTTTCTTGCCGATGACATTGAGAATTCATTGGCTCCTAAAACCTATCAAGAAGCAGTTGAGTCAAGTGATAAACAAAAATGGTTGGAAGCAATGGAGGATGAGATCAACTCATTGTATAAAAATCAGACATGGAAACTTGTTGACAAACCTAAGGGTAAAAAGGTTATTCCTTGCAAATGGCTATATAAAATCAAAGAAGGAACTGTAGGAGGTGAGTCTGCAAGATACAAAGCCAGGCTTGTTGCCAAAGGGTTTACACAGAGAGAAGGGATTGATTACAATGAGATCTTCTCTCCTGTTGTTAAACACACATCTATAAGGATAATTTTGTCCATTGTTGCTGTAAAAAACATGGAACTGGAACAAATGGATGTGAAGACAGCTTTTTTGCATGGTTTTATAGAAGAGGAGATATATATGTCTCAGCCATTTGGCTTTGAAGTTAAAGGGAGTGAAAGTAAAGTGTGCAAACTTGAAAAATCTCTTTATGGGCTTAAACAAGCTCCTAGACAATGGTATGTCAGATTTGATGAATATATTGTGTCTCAAGGCTTTATCAGATCTGATTATGATTCTTGTGTTTACCTTAAAGAGTATAGGCCAAATAACTATGTTTATTTGCTGCTTTATGTTGATGATATGCTTATAGCATGTGAAGATATTGAGGAAATTGCTGCAACTAAACATATGTTAAGCATTGAATTTGAAATGAAAGATTTGGGTGCTGCTAAAAAGATTTTAGGTATGATTATTGAAAGGGACAGAGCTAGAGGTTTACTTAGGTTAAATCAATCTGCATATTTGGAGAAGTTGTTAACTAAGTATGGTTTTGATAATAGTAGGCCTGTCAAAACTCCTATGGCTCAGCATTTCAAATTATCTGCTCAAGATTGTCCTGTAACTAAAGAAGATCAAGATTTTATGGATCAAATACCATATTCAAGTATAGTGGGTAGTCTTATGTATCTAATGGTATGCACAAGACCTGACATTGGTTATGGTGTCAGTTTGGTTAGTAGGTATTTAGCAAATCCAGGTAAAATGCATTGGCAAGCTGTTAAGTGGCTTCTTAAATACTTGAATGGTACTAGATCTTTGGGGTTAATTTTTGGAAATGTAAATCAGCATGCTCAGGTTATCTCTGGTTATGTTGATGCTGATTATGCCAAGGATCTTGATAGGGGTAGATCTATGACAGGTTACATCTTCTCAGTTGTAGGTGGAGTAGTCAGTTGGAGGGCTGCTTTACAAAATGTGGTTGCTTTAAGCACCACTGAAGCTGAATACGTTGCCCTTACTGAGGCAGTTAAAGAGGGCATATGGCTTAAAGGTTTCATAAGTGAATTGGGGCTGAGTACAGTTGAAGCTGTGATTAGGTGTGATAATCAAGGAGCTGTTCAGCTTTCAAAGTATAATGTGAAGTTTGACAAAACAAAGCATATCAATGTCAAATTACATTTTATAAGGGATATTATTAAAGCTGGAGAGATAAAGGTTGTGAGTGTCAGATCTGATGAGAATGCATCAGATATGTTAACCAAAGCTCTTCCTGGTTCAAAGTTTGAAAACTGTTTAAAGATAGTTGGTATTGGTTAAGCTCAAGTTTTCAGTTTTTATAAACTGCTAGTGATGGGTTTGAAAACACACTATGGTATTCAAGTCCATTGGACCACTGTTATCAGGTGCTAATGTTGATAATCATGTAACTAGTTAGTTTAGTTTTTCCTGATCTCTTGAGTTTGAAGCTTAAATGCTTATCGGGTCAACTTTGTTCTTGGTTTTCAAGATCAGTGCTTTATGATGTTTTGCTGCTGGGTATGAAGGTTTGGTAACTCCAAGATCAAGGTGGAGAATTGTGATGAATAATTCAGCTGTTAGTAATCTTGGAAGTTTCAGGGTTCAAATTGTCATATTACTGGAACTTCAAGGGTGCATTCTGTAACCTTCTTTATTCGGCCGTTAGACTTAACTGTGGTTAAGTCTGTTAACTCGTATGGTAACTTGAGGTTGTTAATCATCGCTGTGATCCGATAAGTAGCTTTTAGGCATTTCATTTTGTGTAATTCTTTTTTCCGAATTCAGTTGTAATTCTCTTCTCGTTTCAGTTGAATAAAAGATTTCTTGTTTCAATTTCTATTATCGTGTTTTGATCTTGATGTTAATCGCAACATTCGGTATCTTCAATAATACTTCATTATTTTTCCATATTTTCAATGATAGTGTAAGTCTGAAATGATAAAATAAGTACGAAATTCAATTTAGGCTATCCGTAATGGGGCTTGAAAGGGCTTGAAAACCCCTTTCGCGCCCCTATAACGCCCCGGTCATGCCCTCACCCATTACGGTGGGGCGCTAAAGAGGAAAAATGCGGGGGGGGGGGGGGGGGGGGGGGGGGGGAGGGGGGGTGGGGGAGGCGCCTGATTTTTCACGCCGGAAAGGAGGGAGAATGTGTGGATTTTGTAATGATGTTGGGGCTTGAAAGGGGCTTTATCCCATTACACCTCTTTTGCTTTCAAGCCCCCATGCCACGTAGGATGCCACATGGCGGATAATGCCCACATTAGGAGCTTGAAAATAGAAAACCATTACACATAGCCTTATACTTTCAGGCATGGTGTAAATGAGTTTGGCTCGTTTAGATTTAACAGAGCTTGAGTTTGAGCTCGGTTCGATTACAGTTTTATTTTTGATGCTCGAGCTCGGCTTATGAAGAATTTTTTAAGCTCGAGCTCAAATCGGACTCGGTTCCTTTATTATTAATTTTTATTTATTATCATAAGTAAATTTGTATGAATTTAAAAATATATTATTTATATAAAAATAATACATAATATTTACTTTTTTTATCATAATTTTATATATAATAACAATAATAATTTTATTAAAAATATATATTATAATTAAATAAAAACTATATAAAAAAAGTTCGCTAAGGCTCGCGAGCCGGCTCGAGCTCGTTTATTAAACGAGCCCTGTTTCAAAGCTCGAGCTCGGCTCAGGCTCGTTAAGGCTCAACTCGTTTCGAGCTTTTTATCGATTCGATCTCGAGTAGCTCGAGAGCGGCTCGGCTCGTTTACACCCCTACTAGGTTCAGGCATCTGAAATTTTCAATACGATACTCATCTCATCCCTACGTCTTATTACTGTCAAGTCTCTCATCAAAATCTAGACCTGTAAACGAATCGAACGTTCAGTGAACAATTTGTGAACTATTCGACGGGAAGTTCGTTTATTTAATAAATGAACCAAAACAAACATAATTTTTTGTTCATTTAAGTAAACGAACGAACATGAACAAATATCTCGTTCATGAACATTTGTTTATGTTCGTGTATGTGTGTTCATTTATGCTTGTTTTGTCAAATTAATCAGTTGTGTTTTTGCCTCGTATCTGGCTGTTCATTTCAATAGTTAATTGGATTATTTTGTGTATTAAACTCCAGTGTGATAAGTATGGTTCTAGAGGGCATAATAACTTCACCCCACCGGAGATCACAAACTGCATTTTCTCCATCTTCCTTCAAAAGACAATACACAAAGGATGATGAACTGGGCAGCTTCTCAACTGTCATCAAACGGCATCGCTACCTGCTAACCGCCCTTGCACTCCTTACTCTTTTATGCACTGTTTATCTGTATTTTGCTGTTACTTTAGGGGCTGCGGGGGACGTCTGTTCTGGCTTAAACGCTACTCAAAAGGCATTGTGTCGTGTCCAGTTAGCCAAAGAATCGATCGCCAAAAGAAAACTTAAATTATGATTCGCCATTACGGCATTACTAAACCAAATCATTCATATTTCTGTTTGTTCTTGTATGCTCATGTTGATGAGAGAATCTCAAATGGGAAATTATTTATTTAATATAAATAGGGGTTTGAAACACTTTTAAGTGCACAACTGCATATGATCTGAAGTCTCTGACTCTCTGGTTCTTTAACCAACCAACTTTGATGGGTAATGGGTTGGGGTTGGTTATAAAAACTCACATGACATTTGACACGTTTCATGTAAAATATAACCTAAATTGTCTTATTCTTCTGCTATTAACACATAACCTTCAAATCAACTTTAGAAAATGATAACCTGATTATTAGTTTCCAAGTTAAATATAACCATGTGGTGTGAGGGTACAGTGAAATTAACACAAATTATCTCAATTCTCAAATAGTCATTTTTAGATCGAGCAACACAACTAATCGCAACACCCTAATGTCTTTTAACGTTATTTTATGTAATATTCATCGGGTACAATTTATATACCCATTATGCATATATTTATTTATCAATTGGACCAATATAATCACAAAACATACGACATTTATGTCCTTTTATCTTTTTGTAGGCCGAGAATAGAAAAGTTCTAAAATGGCACAATTGAGTAGCAAATGAGGATAAATACACTTTTATGACACATTTATGTGGTCACATCTCGTGGTAGTCTGATAAATGGTGTACACCCTTACAAAGTGGTAAGGATGAGTTTTGATACTAAAAGTATATTAGTTTGACATTTAAAAATAAAAAAATAAAATGTAGTATTATTGTCAAGCTCTCTTAGCTTAAAATCTAAATGTTTTTATGACATCGGAAGGAGAAAATTTTTATTGTTAATGTATGAAAATCCTAAGCAATTGACTAATTCAATTTTTGGGCCAACAATAAACATAATTAACTGGGCTGTCAAAATGGATCTTGGGCCGGCAGTTGGAACAAAAGAAAAGGAATTAAAGGAACATGGGTGGTTTTTCTGGGGTCGGTGCTAAGGAGTTTGGAGAGGGAAGAGGCAAGAAACCTGGTGGCTAGGTTTGCACGCAGTTAATCAATTAAAGATGAAGAATTCTACTGTGAGAGTATCTAATTCTTTCATTTTGTATGATTTTGGTCAATTGTTTTATTGTGATCATTACATTTCGGTTATTGTTGCATGAATTTGATGGGTGATCTTTATATTTGACACTTGTATACTTATCAAATCGTTTGGTTATGTTGTGTTAATTGTCACATGATTTATTATGGATTACTCGATGATGACATCTCATCTTAGTGAATATAATTAGGGGATGTCTTGTTGGTTTGGTTTGACATAGACCACGTCTAAAGGAAAATCTAGAATTAATACGTGTCATGTCTATGTAGTCTCGTAACTAAGTAGCCAAACTTAAATCCGAAAAGTATCTGCTTTATTTTATCTTGGGTTTTTTTATGTGTTGTTTTTCTTAATTTGAATTGCAATTTAATTAAGTTTTAGTTTAGTTTCAAATCAAACTCAGTGAACTTGTATTTATAATCAAACATAACGTATCGTCATATCTAATTAAAAGCATGCTTATCGTGTAATATATGGCCGACTTTTCCTAGCTATATAAGCTACTTAGGTTTTATATGACTTTATGACGCCTATTAAAATTACCCTAACTATATAAGCTATCTAGGTTCTACAAGACTGTATAACGACAAGTACAATTAAAATTAACGGTATCAAAATACTGTCACGTTTAGTGACACAACATTTATAATGTAATTACTATTAAAAACATTTCATATAATACGTTTAATTTACATAAATATAGTGAGTACATTTTCTATAAGGTGATAAAGATAAGGAGTAGGATGTGAATGCTCTCAATTTATTTTTCTCTTACACATTAGCATCTTTATATTTAAATCATTATCGCTTAAATTTTATGAGATAAAGATAAGAAATTGATAAATATATCAATCGATATGTTTTTAAGGATAAGAAATGAGATGTGAAGTGTTTTTAAAAATCTTTAAATTTTATGAATATAAAAAATTACTATAAATGCTCTCGTAACCTAAATTTAATATTTCTTGTTCCATTACTTTTCATTTATATTTTTATTTCAATATTCAATCATGCTTTCACCAATTATGCATAAACCATGGATGTTTAATCATTCACAAAAGCAACGGTTACAACTCAACATGAAGTACAAGGGAGGCGGGCAACAAGCTGCGCCGCCACCCCTTTCTGAATAGCAAAGCCTAACCGAGTGAAGACCACATTCAAGCCCCCAGGACTCGCCACATTCCCATTCATGACCTTCTGGACGCGGGTCAAAGTATCCACAGCTTCCGGGGCAAGGTAACCGAAGGTGTCGAACGCAAAAGGCACAAACACATGTTGATTCGCCAGACAAGCTCCCTCATGTTTGCGCACTTTCCCGGCAGCAGCATTCGTGGCCGCCTGGCCTGGCCGGAAACCTGACTCCTTGAACCCCACGAGGGGGAAACGCCAGTAAGGTCGACACAGGCATGCTTCCCGTGCTTCCACCCAAAGACAAGGACGTCCGCCGGTCGAAGGGAGGAACGCCCATCCAGTGGGTCCGACAAAAAGTTAACTGGGGCTTCCTTCTTAGCAGATATCCCGGCTCTTCGGAAAATGTCAAATAAGACGTCCCGGACCAGGTCATGCCGGTATTTGAAACCGGGCAACTCTTTGCAATGGACCGCGTGTTCCCCATAAGCATCCAGCATGCCTTGCGGCAGACTGGACATCTCTCATCCCTCGGGTACAGGGGGATCATAAGTCGATATTTAAGAATCGTCCGGTATTCGACTGGCGACATGTGCTGCCCCAGCCCATCAATAGGTAGGGCGAGGAGGAAATCTTGAGCATGTGGTTGGCGGAGGCATTCCCACACCGCTTTATCCCTGGATGACATCCCGAAGGCAGCTTCCATTTCTCCCACGGCTTTACCAAAAAGGACATTCGCCAAAACATGTTGGGCTTTGGGTGGGGCGGTGTCCTTGTTAGAGAAACCGCTAAGATCAAAGCCCGGAATAAGGGCACGGAGGCCAGCCAACGCGCCTGTGTATGCCGAGTCCATAGGGCACACCCCGCACTCTCGAAGGATGTGGTCCTGGAGCGCCCAAGATTGGGCCCTCGAGGCCACGAAAGCGTAGGAGGAGGCCTCGACGGCCGAGTAGACCCCAAGCCCACCCAGCTTGATGGGCAAGGAGGCAATCCGCCATTGGAGGTCTCCAAAGAAAGCCCCACCGCTTACGACAATATCTTCAATGGCCGCGCGAAGGTCGTTGTCAAAAGCCACTGCAGCCAGGGCCACATGAACGGGAGAGCAGGTTCTGAGGCCAAAGGAAAGTTTGGCAATACCCATACACGACCGGAGCAGGAGGAGGGCACATTGGGGATCACCCAGTTTGGGGAGAAGGCGCATTAGATCAGCAGCTGTATTGGCCCTCCTCAGGGCCAACCCTTGGATAAACCCCCCATCGTTGCTGACCGCTCCGCCTAAGAGCTTCACCCCCAAGGGCGGCCTGCTGATGCCAACTGGGAAAAGCCCCGGTAGAGTCTTCCTACCATCACAACTCGGCCAGAAAAGTTCGGTTTCTTGATGTTAAGGTCCAGCCCTAAAGGAGGACCCATAGCCATGATGATTTCGAGAGCACTGGAGACCTCCTCAACATCCCCAATGATCGTGCCATCATCGAGGTACCAAGCTTGTAGAAGGAGGTGACAAGAGTCCCGGATGTGGTGGACAAGGGGGTGAAGAACAAGGGCAAACAAGAGCGGCCCCAACGGGTCACCCTGCTGAACCCCCGTAGTGGCCCAGATATGATCGTCCCCCAAGTACAAACGAGCCGGCTGCCCGTATAGGAAGTCCACCCAGGGCGAGATCGCCGGACACCTCAGCCGAACCTCGCGTAGTAAGGACGAGCGGTCGACAAGGTTAAAGGCGTTAGAGAAGTCCACGGTGAGCATGGCAAGGGACCCATCGGTGTGCCGAGCATCCAGGAAACGGTTGACACTATGCAAAATAGCCTCGGCCCCACTGGGGACACCAACCCCAAACTGAAAGTCTTGGAGATATTGGGTCATGTCCTTAGCAACCCCTCGCATAACGATTTTCGAAACCAGTCGGCGCCAAATAGTGCCCACCGCAATAGGCCGAATCCCATTGTCAGGCTTTAAAAGCGGCGTGAGGGGCGCCGAGGCAACGAATTCCGCAAGACTGACAGGGCACCTCCCCCCCAGCCACAGGTTAACGACTGAAGCCATAGCACCCAGCAGGTCATTGGCAGTGGCAGACCCTTCCCCACAGAGACTGTCCAAAAGGTGTTGAGCTCTCAGCCCATCCCTACCACAAGAAGTCCCTTTAGGAAACGATTTAACGCCGTCAAGGACCCAATCAGCGGCGACGACTAGCGCGGGCTCAGCAAAGGGGTCATTAGGCATGGAGGGCCCCGGACGAGACGGGTGCTTGGCCACCAAAGCGCGAATAGTTTCGGCATTATACGGCGCGACCCCAGAAGAGGATAGCACCTTCACAGCAGCAGTGAAATGGCCATCCGCGACCTTCCGGAGGCACCGTTTGACATTAGGTGAGGCCTGGTCCCCCATATCTTTATTTTTACCAACCGCAGGTCCCCCCCCCCCGGAAGAATCAAGGAGACGACGAACCAACCTCTCCACCCCATCTTCCCCTGCCCAGGTGGCCAAGGAAGTCATGATGGAACGACACTGCATAGCCTTCCGATTCCCGGAGCGACATTCCTGCCGACTCTGGGGTTTAAAAACCTGCAACGTGCACCGCGGGAGGAGAAGAAGGCGCACCCAGGCGGCCACAGAATCAGGGTGACCCACCACCGCGAGCAGAGCATTTTTAAGGGCTTGGGAGAAAGCCATGCGGCAGCTGTGCGGGATGCTCTTAACGGTAGTGCAACGTACCCTGAAAACACGATCAAGGAGCGCCACATCCAACAGGAAGGAGGACGTGGGGGAGCCCAAAACAACAAGAGATTGGGGCGCCGAGATCCCAACGATATGGGTACCCCCACCCCCAGACGGGGCATCGTACCGGACGATGCCATCAGGGTGGTGGCACCCACGACCCAGGGCATGAATCCTCATACACCTTCCACACAACCACACCCCCTGACATTTTAAGGCCCCGTCGAAGGCCATAAACATATCGAGGTCGGAAGCCAAGGCCTCTCGTACAGAACTCTGACGATCATCAGATGAGAGGTGAAGGGTCTTGAGGTGGGCGACGAGACGAGAGAAACCCTTGGCTCCGACGTTCCCATCGGGGCAGCAGTGAAGGGAGCGAAGTGGGCAGCGGACACCACCCGAGCCAAGGGCCGACACGGAACCCATAAAGGAGGAACGACAAAAGGCAGAAGGAGGGAAAAGGAAAGGCAAAGCGAGGAGCTAAGGTAGCCCCCGTCGGTATGCCAACCGGAGGTCCACATCCCGGGTCCCCGGCGGACCATAGGGTGGCGGACCAGGCGGCTGCGGGCAAGAGGACGGCGGACCAGAGCTGGCGGACCAGAGGGCGCCGATTCAGAAGGGTTGCCGGCGGACCAGGGTACTGGCGGACCAGGTTATCGGCGGACCAAATCAGCAGTGGTGGATCACCGGACCAAACCCGGCAGATCAGAGGGGGTGCGGAGCAGTTCAAACTGGTCCGGCGACCCGTTGGGGAGGCGGCGATCTGGTCCGGCAACCAGGCAGCAGGCGGCGAACAGGGAGGAGAGGCGGAACGGAGGAGGGCGGAGGGAAGGGAGGGAGGGGGAGGAGGGGCGGCGGCGGAAGGAAGGGAGGGAGGGGGAGGAGGGGCGGCGGAAGGAAGGGAGGGAGGGGCGGCGGAAGGGAAGGGCGGACGGGAGGATGGCAGAGGAGGGCGGAGGGAGGGAGGAGGAGTAGGGGCCGGCGAGGAGGAGGAGGAAGGAGGAGTAGGGGCCGGCGAGGAGGAGGAGGAAGGGCGGACGGGAGGATGGCAGAGGAGGGCGGAGGGAGGGAGGAGGAGGAGGAAGGGCGGACGGGAGGACGGGGAGGAGGAAGGGCGGACGGGAGGAGGAGGAGGAAGGGCGGACGATATCAAATACGTGAGGATTATATCCTTGTCAAAAACTCATCTTCCTCAAAAAGATTGAATGCAGTTTAGCAATCACGCTCTTGGTGTCATTCGACCCGATAAATCTTACAAAAATAAGTTATTATCGTTGTTGTCCACTTATTTATTTCTCTATATATTTTATACAAAATTTATACTTAAGATCCAACCCAAGTCTGCCCATTTCCGGGTAAGGATGAAAGGGTAAAAGTAATATCCTTAAAAACGAGAAAAGAAACACCGCGTAATCAAAATCGCCACTTGTGAATTGTGAAGTAAAAAGAGTATTTAATCTAATAGTATCTGCGTATATATAGTGTTCATTCTTTTAAAGTTAATTGTAGAGTAGATTAATGAGCGGGTGTCATGCCACTTCTTTCCATTTTCTTCTCATCTTAAAAAGAGGGAAGGTGATGTTCACCATTAGCCTCTCTCCTCAATCTGTAACCATTATCAGGTCACAGGTCATAGAATATTCTCGAGAAAAATTTACGAATTTTCTATAGCCCATATTTTATTTCATCACCTCGTCACTTTTAAAATATATTAGATACATCATAAATATATGCGTTGGTTTAAAAAATATAAATAAAAGTAATTTCAATAATTGATTTCTTTTATTAGATATAATAAGTGTGACCCCACCTACCACTAATTACACACCAACCTCATTTTACCAGTTCAAATGTTGTTCCCGCTTCACCTTCCAAATCTCCAAACCCTTCAAAGTTACCGTTATCTGGAACCAAACTCCACACACATAAATCCAACGTTTTAAACTCACTTCCCAAAGCCACCATTTTTTCAAATTCAAACACTCCTTGTTTCCTTAATCAATGGAATCAAATTACACTACAAAGCTACCACTTACCTAAATCCAATCCTCTTCTCCCAATTCTCCTTCTCCCTCAAACTTCAAACTCCTCCAATCCAAAAATGTCAAAATCCAAAAACGATAACCTCCCAATTCTTGCCGAGCTCAACCGCAATCGAAGCTCTAGCGAGCCAAATACCGCAGTTTTGGAGGTCGGTAACGGTCAAAGGACCATGAAGCTGTCGGATGATAAAGAGAATTCGGAGCCAAACAGGGCGAAAAAGAGCTCAGACCCCTCTTTTGTGAACAAGGAGAATGTGGATTCCAATATCCTTGTTTCCAAACAGACCCCTCCTGTAACTGCCAAGTCTCGTTTGAAAGATAAGGCTTGGAAGCCATCTTCCTTGCAGCTCTGTATGCAGCTCAATGACCCTGCTCCCAGCTTCTATGAATATTCGAGCAAAAACAATTCCGGAAATATTTGGGATTATTCCGATTCCGAGTCTGCTCCTGCTTCCTCATGGTCTACTATTCCCAACAGGTGTGTGTGCTTGTTGCTTTAAATGATTTATGTGAGTGAAATAAGCAGTTTGAAGTTAGTTATTCGAAACAGATAATCAGTTTTTTAACATAGTATGTTTGTTTGCAGGTCGATATTGTGTCGACCTCTTCCGGTTGATATTGGAAGATGTAGTTGTATTATTGTGAAGGAAAAATCAGTTGATGGGCTAAATGGGGGAAGTCTATATACTCTCTACACCAATGTAATGTTGTCTCTAAGCTTTTATTTATTTGAATGTGCAGTTTTAGGCCTTAAATGTAACATGTTTCAATGTTCAGGTTGTTTGCCCTAAATGATATGATAATGTTAATCTGTTGTGTTTAATGACTTGGATTGTAAATTAAATAGGAGGGTCAAGGAAGACAAAATAGGAAACTTGCTGTAGCTTATCATAGGCGTCGCAATGGGAGATCTGAATTCATAATTGCTCAGCATACGAAAGGCGTATTGTGTTGTGCAGATGACAGTTATGTAGGGAGTGTAACTGCCAATCTCATGGGTTCTAAATATCATATATGGGATCAGGTTCATTTTCTCAACTTCTCTGCATTCTTTTCTAGACAATTTTGAACGGTTTGATCACTAATGAGTTGATCTGGGTTGTGTTTTATCGGGTCAAATAGAGATCTATAAGAAATGAGTTAAGCGAGTTAATGCATACAACTTTCTAAATCGTTATGTTGTTTCATTTGGCTGCAGGGAAGACGGCTTAACTCAGTGACCAAACAGTCCAAACTTTTAGCATTAGTTTCGTAAGCTCTATCTATCTTTGCAGTCTTGAAACTTATATCCAATCTTGAAACTTATTTACTAATGTTTTAAACCTTTTTTTGTACCTCTTGAATAGCTTTATGCCTACAATAGCAACATGGACAGGAAGTTACAGGAGCATGAAGGCATGGCTCCCCAAACATCAATCTATGCAATTGAAGAATACAGCTCAGGTTACAACACTTTAGAGACATATAGGAGTATGTAGCACATATTACACGGAGGCAACAAGATGGGTGGGTTGGGTTAACCGCTAAACGGATCTAATATTGTTTTCGTCCAAAAAGTTGTTCCATTTATAGATAGTGCATAAGTAACCATTAAAAAAAGCATATTGTCGTAGCAACGGGTGAAATGGGTTGATTTTTTAGTTTTTTACGCTTCAACCCATTTCACCTGTTTCAAAATATTTTTAGTTTAATATTATTCACCTTTGAATACAAAATATAGCTCTAAATGTTGAAATTTTTTGTCCAGGCACAACATATAAATGGGCTACCTAAAGATTGGGAAGAGAGGATGGATAGAGTTCATCAGCTGTTCTCAAAAGTTCCACACTACAACAATGTAAGATTCAACATTTATCAACATCTAAATAATTTAGAAAAAAAAGCAAATTCGTCTAAATATTTTGTTCTGCTCTAGATTTCGAAGCAATATGAGTTGGATTTCAGAAATAGGGGAAAAGCAGGGCTTAAAATCCAGAGTTCTGTCAAGAATTTTCAGTTAACCATGGAGGTAAACTCAACTTTCCTAGGAATACCAATAAAGGTGTCGGGCGGGTTGGGTTGGTTGGCTGGTTTCGTTATAGTTATTGCGTTAAACATAGTTACAAAACCTTGTTATAACAGTACTCATATTTTGAAATATAACAATCTACGAGGCTGCAAGTCTTAAAAGGACTTTCGTCACATTTCCCTTTTTAATTTAGGATTTTTGACCCGTTAGGAGTAAATCATAATCCAAATTAACTCATTGATAGAATGGATGAATCTTATATAAATCCATGTTTTTTTTTATTCAGAAAGATGGCAGACAAACACTTTTGCAACTTGGGAGGGTTGCTAAATCCAAATATCTGATGGACTACAGGTAAACAAAAACCCACAAGATAATTTACAACATTTTCTTTACTAAATTTATGCTTTCTTCAAGAAATTATATATATTTTTTATAAATGATGTTCGTTTTACAGATACCCGCTAACCGGTTATCAAGCCTTCTGCATATGTTTGGCTTCTATCGATTCAAAGCTTTGCTGCACGATGTGAACATGCTGATCGATTCAAAGCTAAGACTCTTATGAATCAAAGTTACAAATTAAAGTGAAATTTAGCTTTGAATTTTCATCATTCCTTATGATGTATCTCCTGTTTAAAAACAATTTTAGAGGCAATGAACTAATTGTTGTCTATCTGTGCCATACCCCATATATTTAGTATCAGTAGCATCTAGTTTCTTGTTGTGACACTAGCAGCAGCTAGCTTAGCTTGACATGACTTGGAAAAGTCAAATTAAATTGGCTGTTCCAATTGGCATTTATGTATATGCAGCAGATCCTGATTTAAGTCAATGTTTGGTTTATATATTGTAATCGAATAATGAAGCTTTAATTAATTGTTTACTACTAGAATCAAACTATTATCTTCTATAGCCTATTCCAACTACTAGCCGGCTACTACCAAATCTAGAATTAAAACGTGACCAGAAAGATTAGTAGTTTAACCAACCAATCAAAATAGTTGTATCCCAACTAATTTTGTAGAATTTTAACTCAATTATTTTGGTTATAAAAACACCACTTATGCATAGGGTTGTTCACGATCCGAACCGAACCGAACGGACCTTTGCTCGTGTTTGGTTCGTTTACAAACCGATCCGAACCGAACCGAGCATTTTTTCAACCGATCCAAAATCGAACGAGCGACTTTCGATCCGAGTATTTTTCGAGCGATCATCGAGCAAATTCCGAGCGTCGCAGAACAAAAAGGAAAGTGACGTGGGTGGTGATCTGACATAACACCTTCATTCATGTTTCCAGTTTTAAAACATTTTGTCCAATAACTAACACACTAGTCTTGTTTGTATTTTTTGGATGTGCTTCAGAACTATTTTTTCGTTTTCCCTTTCTAGTTGCATCAACATCTTTACTTACGTTCTCCTCATTTTTTACTTCATCAACTAACTCAAAACTCTCTCCATCACTTAATTCAACATGAGAAGTCTCGATACCATTGGATTCTTTGTGAAAAGATATTCTATATAAGAAAGAATTATACAAATATTAATAAAAACAATGACAATGGAGGAAGCTGTAGAGAATGAAAGCTACAAAGATGATAAACTAACATATTAAACTTACATCCAAAGTTAAATATTAAGTGCAAAGAATTTTTGGAATAATGAAAAATCTTAATTCCAATCCTAATTCCTTACATAACAAAATTAAAATTGATAAAATAAATAATAAAAATATATAAAATAAATAACTAAATGTATATATATAAATTCGAGCGAGCATCGAGCGAGCGCACCTATGCTCATACTTGGTTCGTTTTACAAATCGAACCGAGCCGCTCGGTTCGTTTTTAAAGCGAGCGACAATCGAACGAGTATTTTCCGAATATTTTTCGAGCGAGTTCGAACGAGTTTCGAGTTTCGAACTTTTTGAACAGCCCTACTTATGCACTAGAATGTTCTTTAAGAACACCCAAGTACCCAACCAGTTAATAATCTTTTTTAAATGTAACAGGTTATATTGAAAAGTAATAATATAGTAAATATAAATATATTTTTTAGAGTCAAACATTTAACATCCGGCTATCTAAGGCAATCAATTAGCGAAAGAGTGCCCACACTCGGAGAGCAGAGGGCATAGTCATACTCCCGGGTGTGTTAGGTAGGCCACGCATATCAATTGTGTCCATCCCACGGAAAACTCACCGCCCGAAGGCCCACTATGGTCAACAAGTCTCCCATCTTCATCTCATACCATTGGGACAAGTGCCATTTGCACATCCTATTTTTTATCCCCATCTCTATCTCAAACACTTATATATATTTTTCACCATGCACTTATATATATGTTTCTCCATATTTAGAAAATCTTTTATTTTCGAACTTCATATTATATGGACACGGAGAGATTCCAATTGAGTTGAAAATAACAACAAAAATATAAGATGAAGAATCCATTGTAAATGAACTTAGAACTTTGTTTTCACGTGTTATTTGGGGATTTGACTTCATATGAAAAGGGTGGTTTACACTCGTTTGGAATGTGTGCTTAAATTGGAGGGGATACCAGAGATGGCTAATGATCACAGCGGTAATGGATCAACTTTATTTGGTCATTTACTTACCATTCCTGTAATTTTATATTTTGTATAAGATTTTTATTTAATTTAATTACAATAAAACGTTTTGGGTAGTTGATTTAACATAGGCAGCAACCATCAATGTTACGCGCAAGAAAACCAATGGACAATAAGTATAATAAACAGAACGAAGAGACCAAAGTTACAATATAAGCCTTATAGGACCATCTATGTAATTAATTATTTTAAGTGTTTATGACCTTATCTGTTACTTTTCATTATTCACCAGACAAAAACTTTCCCCATAACCCTCCCACCTCAGATCTATTGTTAAAATGCTATTTAAAATACTTTTTTTTTGAACAGCCAGAAAATTTTATTAACACCAGAGGGCCTTCTAGCAAGAAACTAAAAGGAAACCCAAAACACCAAACACCAAGGGGTTACATACAGGTGAAATTATCCCAATCAATACTAGTTTTACATCTATTATTAAGCCAAAGGGAACTCCAGGTTTTGATTTCTTTGATAACCTTGCTGATTGAAGGCGTGGAGGACCGGAAAAGGGCCGCATTCCTTTCCACCCAAATACACCAACACGCCGTGAGAATGATACCATGAACGACCTCCTTTTTCCTCACCGCCAAATCTTTGTGAATAAGCAACAGGTCATCGAAACAGAAGGCATATATGTAATTAATTATTTTAGTTTTCAGATTTAATATAATCTCTAAAATGTTTTTATATACTTTGTGAAAACTAAAATACTACTCAAGAATCAAAAAATTAGAAAAGAAAAGGAAAAGAATTATTACAAATGAGAAGATAGTAAACAACTTTTTAGTGCAGTTTTTGTTCAAATTTTGGTTTTAGTACAAATATTATAAAGTGTTAGTTATCTTGGTTTTTAATACAATCCGATTCAGCCTATTAAACCATCAACGTTTTCTGCTAAAAAAAAGAAAAGAACGAAACAATGAAGCTTTGAAATGCATATAACATTTTTATTGATATTCTTTTTCCGGTAAAACAAAGAAAGAAATATAGAGAGATAAAATGAATGTCTATGCTGCCACGACCCACGAGTATATCTACAGTTACTACTAATATTTCTCAAAACTAGAAAATCCATTCCTTCTTTTCCATTCCATTAATATGTCAAATAGTAAAACTAACATCGTCGTTACCGTCAACCTGTTTGATCAAGCTCACATTGGAACGTAGCCGCCGTCAAATCTGCAAAAATACTGCCTTCCCCCTCTGCGTAGCTGTTCAATTCATCACAGTCAAAATACGTCTGTATGTCGTCGGGGAAGCTCCGCCGTGGCAGATCCGACTCCGCCGAGGAATCGGCCGCCGATGAGGTCCGCTCGAGCATTTCCTTGTATTTTGTTGACTGAAATAGTAACCCTACGGCGGTGCGTTGCGGCGGGGGGACGCAGCTGGTTATCGTCTCGCCGGAGCTCGAACTTTCCTGGTTTTGGTTGTTGCTGTGAACGAAGCTTAACCCTGGATCTTGACTAAGGTTAGGAATTGGGTTAAGGTCGGGTCTTGGCCGTTTGTTGTAACGGCTGAGGTCGAAATTTGTAACGGCGTTAAGTCCTCGATACTCTATTGCTGCCAGGTCATATGCAGTCGCTGCTTCTTCTTGAGTAGCTGGGTGAGAAATGAGGATACAACAAAGTTCAGGGGTATATCCGAGATTCACTAAACTTGAAAATAAAACTTTTATGAAATTTTTATACATCTATACTAAATAGATAATACATTTTATGAGGTTAAATTATGTTTTAGTTAAAAGAACTAAAAGTTTTAGGAAATTATGTTATTAAATAAAAAGATAATCAAAAAAATCAATTTAAAGATATAATTATCTAACAATATTTAACTACAATTTTAAAAATATTTTTCTTTTATATAAATATAAAAAAATAAACCTTTAAATCTATTAAAAAGAGGCGTCTTAGGTTAAAGTCTCACCTTTAACAAAAGGTAAGGATTCCCGATTAGGTCAAGAGATTTTCTCACCTATAACAGGTTGATTTTTTAGTGGCCTGTCGGCCATTTGTGATCAAAATTTACGTTAAAAAAAATTAATTGTTAAAAAGTGGTACCAGTGCCCCATTGATACATCACATTGCATGGAAACCCACTAGTAGTTTTAAACTTTTAATATATAGATTGTACTTTTTTCTCTGGATTTAAGCTAAAAATAACTAAACTATTACGTGCATGAAATATTTGGTGGGAGGTTGGGACCAATGGGTCGACAAATTTACGTCAAAACCAGATTTCATAACGTCACTAAGTTAGCAGTTGAAGGTTGGTAAACTATTATACCAACTACATCTTCATTTATTTTTTTTGACGGAGACGTTTACGGTTAAATGATAAATAACGTCCTATGATTTCATTGGTATAATTTAAATTTGCATATTTTTATATTTATTTGGATTTTCTAGTTTACATATGATTTTACTGAATATAATGACAAGTAAATAATAAGAAATTACCGTATGTTCCAAGGTATAGATATTTATTGCCGAAAACCCTTCCAATACGAGCCTCCCACCTACCATTATGATGGTGCCTACACATTAAATAGCAATAACTAAGCACTTGCTAATGTCACCGTAACAATATCGTTATCGTGGACAAAAAAAGCCACCATCGTCTCGCACTATACCTTGCCACACCTCTGTATTTTGAAACTCCTCGTGAAAAACCGCTACTTTTTCTATAATAATAAATATATTAGGCTAATTAGTTAGCAAATAAACCAAAAATATATGTGAGGTAAGTTTTTATCACTGTAAAAATGAAATACTTGAACTATTTTTATATACTCGTAAACAATCAGAAAGAAATGTTTTGAAAAAAACAAACATGACTTACTCTGTATATCTAAAAATTCAAATTTCTTAAAAAGAGTTTCATACACAATGTATTTTTAAAAAGAATTTACCGATTGATGTAAATCAAGTTTCTTCCTATAACCGTTAACACACGACATCTAATCTTACTCCTAATACTTGAACGTTCAAGTTTCAACCATTTAGAAACACTGGCGAAGCATATAAGGGACCGGGGCAGGGCCACCCCCCCCCCCTCCCCCTCACCGGGATAAGGATCCAAGACTGCTCGCCCACATGACTTTTTCGGTCAAATTTTGCTAATGTTTAGAAATGGATAACGTCGTAACAGTATGAGTATGACGCCATTGCGCTAAATAAAGTCATTTCTGTCATTCTGTGACCTATATGGTTAGATATTAAAAAATAAAATATGCTGTTAAAAAAAAAGATATTAAAAATATAGAAGCATTATAAACTACTAACTGACAAAAATAATTGTTGGTTTCTAAGATATGGTATGGTGATTTTTACCTTCTTAGAGATCCAATATACTCCTCTTTTGGCAAACTCTCCATTTCTTTAAGCTCATCTTTGTATGAACCGAGCTATAATATATTGTAAAATAAATTTAAAAAAAAACTACTAATTCATCCTAAGAACTAATTGGAGCTTAAATCTAAGAAATAAATATTTATAAAAAAATAAAGGAAAAAGAAAATTACCGGAAAATTGAGGATGGTTTCTTGTCCCCAATACTTCAGTGCTGCCAGGTCATATGCATGTGCAGCGGCTTTTTCATCATCGTAAGCCCCTAAATTACAAGAAAATTGGATAAGTATCCAATCGTATTTGAAAAATACTTTGAATTCAAAACATCTTTTTCCCACTTTTTATATTATAACTTTATTTTTTTTTAAATAATTTAATATCATCAGAGATATTGATGCCAAGCAAGCTTACCTAAATACACTGTTTGCATCAATGAATCACCACCATTTTCATGAAGAAAAACAGAAACAATCCTCAAATTAGCAACACGTAATTAGTCACTAATCACGATTTAATCGAAACTGCAAGGGGAAAAAGTTAAAAAACCTTGTCGTCCTTTTTTGTTCTGAGATTCATTCCAGCAATTCTTATCCCACAAATGAGCTTCGTAACGCCCGGTCCATCTATGCCTTCACGAAATCGAAACTCAAATCTCTCAAATTCCTTAATTAAACCTTCAAATTCCTTAATTAAACATTCAAATTGATTAATCAAACATTCCAAATTACTTAATTAAACCTTCAAATTGCTTAACTAAACCTTCAATTTGCTTAATCAAACATTCAAATTGCTTCCAGATGGAAGAGCGTACCTGGTTACGCCTCTGTAGATAGAGCTCCGTTGCGGCGGCGAATCTCTCTGAACCGTTTTACGCGTCCGCTTAGCTTTACCAATAACCGGTTTAATTTCAGGCGACGACGCACTCTTCTTCTGTGAGATCTTCGCCATGAAACTCAAATCCGATCGAAAAACAAAGCTAATTCTAGTATTCCACACAGGGCGTTCAAACGACAGAGCTAGAAGCAATAGAGGACAAATTCCGATCCAGTGAGAGTGGCCATATAAAAGCGATGTGAGAGAGAGAGAGAGAGATGATATATATAAATAATAAAAGGGGTTTGGATGGAGAAATATCAGTTGGGAGCCGGCAGAGAGATTAATGGGGGATTGAAAGAAGGAAAAAAGGGTTCTTAACTTCTAACTGTAACTGTGTGTGGGTGGGGGTGGGGGAGGGGAGAGAAGATGGCCGTCTGTGAGCGGCTTTCAGCGAATAGTTTTCAGCTTCTTCGTGATCTGTTTTGTGCTTTGTGTTGTTTTGACTACATTTGGAATTAATTGATTGCGAAGGGGGTGATTTGGGGGTGGGTTTGTAATTTGTTTGTTTACTGATTGATTGTTATTTGTGCCCTAATCTTCTTTACACTTCTTTGTTTTTTGGGCCCAAATCAAATCTAATCTAATAGTGGACTTTGGAATTAACCGCTAAGCTAAAAGTTATTCTTTTTAAACTATTTTAACTTTCTTTCCTGCTTCAACTTTTTCTATGTGTTTTGGAATATTTTATGAAAATTTAAGCTTTAACCTTCTTAGGAAATGGTTACGGTTTGGTTCGGTTCGGTCCGCTATGATGATAATTCTACATTCAATCGTTAATAACAGTTTCGAAAAACGACCAACCCTACCCACGGTTTTAACGGTTTGAACTAGAGGTGTTAAAAAAACTGGTTAGGGATAGGGCTGTCCAAAAAGTTCGAAACTCGAAACTCGTTCGAACTCGCTCGAAAAATATTCGGAAAATGCTCGTTCGATTGTCGCTCGCTTTAAAAACGAACCGAACGGCTCGGTTCGATTTGTAAAACGAACCAAGTATGAGCATAGGTGCGCTCGCTCGATGCTCGCTCGAATTTATATATATACATTTAGTTATTTATTTTAGATATTTTTATTATTTATTTTATCAATTTTAATTTTGTTATGTAAGGAATTAGGATTGGAGTTAAGATTTTCCATTATTCCAAAAATTCTTTGCACTTAATATTTGACTTTAGATGTAAGTTTAATATGTTAGTTTATCATCTTTGTAGCTTCCATTCTCTCTAGCCTCCTCCATTGTCATTATTTTTATTAATCTTTGTATAATTCTTTCTTATATAGAATGTCTTTTCACAAAGAATCCAATGGTATCGAGACTTCTCATGTTGAATTAAGTGATGTAGAGAGTTTTGAGTTAGTTGATGAAGTAAAAAATGAGGAAAACGTAAGTAAAGATGTTGATGCAACTAGAAAGGGAAAACGAAAGAATAGTTCTGAAACACATCCAAATTTTGTAGACATCGAGGACATGTACAAAGGGAAAATGGTAAAAAAAGAAAGAGTGCATTCATTATAATTATATCAGTTCATATTAGTGTTAGTTGGTCTAATAAAATACAAACAAGACCAGTGTGTTAGTTATTGGACAAAATGTGATAAAATTGGAAACATGGATGAAGGTGTTATGTCAGATCACCACCCATGTCACTTTCCTTTTTGTTCTGCGACGCTCGAAATTTGCTCGGTGATCGCTCGAAAAATACTCGGATCGAAAGTCGCTCGTTCGATTTTGGATCGGTTGAAAAAATGCTCGGTTCGGTTCGGTTCGGTTTGTAAACGAACCAAACACGAGCAAAGGTTCGTTCGGTTCGGTTCGGATCGTGAACAGCCCTAGTTAGGGAACCGAAACTGATAGTCTAACAGGAAATCGGTTACAGAAAAAGTTGGTTAGAATCAAACCGGTTCTGGTTCCTAACCTAACCATTGACTACAAACTAATTAGACTACTTAGCCTCCAAACCGGTTACAAACAAAATTAGAATAAAAATCGGTTAACTATTCTCTAGTCGTCACAAGGGTTACAAACCAATTACACTTAATAAAAATATAAACAATTAAGATTTTAGAATAAATAGATAAAGGTTTGTTTCTAGATTTAAATCTTAAACCATTAAACCGGCTGAACCAACCTGCCATTTAAAGTTTTAAACAGTTAAATGGATTTTAGTTGTTTATATTTAATAATTCATAATCGACACAGATTTACTTATCTGATGGTTATTAAAAAATATCTTTATGATTAAATACTGTATTGTGTCTGTTAAAATTAGATACACGGACTAATTTGCACCATTTGGAGGTCACGTGCTCACGTGATTATGACATGATGTCTACTTTGATAAACAACTTGTTCAACAGACATAGACATTGCACTTATCTAAGTGACTCATTTGGGGAATAAAATACTTTACAAAAGAAAAGGAAACTGTATCATCGTTAAAACGCATTGTAAAGTATACGGAGTCACTTTTATTGAAACCTCTTTCGATGTTTTGAAGTATAACTTCAACTAATATAATTTAATATATAACTTCTCAAAACCGTTAAAATTTTCATGATTTAGACTCATAATTTTTTTAATATTGGAGTCATCACTTTATCAATAAGTGTCCTATTCAGAACCTTTTTATATTTAGAGTTGGTTTCTTAGACAACCGTAAAAATCTTTTTGTATCTAGAGTTGGTTCTTTAGAGAAACACGTTGAACCCTGTCAAGTAGCTCAACGGCCTCAGGTGCGAGAAAACCAAAGGTATCAAAAACAAATAGTATAAACATGTGTTGGTTGTCTGGACATGCCCCCTCATGTTTGGTCACTTTGCATGAAGCGACTTTCAAAGCAGCCTGACCTGCTGTGAAGGTACCGCACCCTAAGCTCACGAGAGAGAAACCCCTGCAAAGTCAACACATGCATGTCCCCCCCCCCCCCCCCCCCCAATACATCCAAATATCAAAACATCATATGGTATGAGAGTTGATCTTCCTTCCAATGGATCAGTCAGAAAATTCACGGGGGCCTCATTTTTTTTTTTACAAAAAAAACCCGTTCGCTTGAAAATGTCAAAAAGGACATCCCTAACTAAATCGTGTCGGTACTTGAACCCCGAGAGATCCTTACAATGAACCGCATGCTCCCAGAAAGAGTCCAGACATGTCTTGCGACAAACAGGGCATATTATGGTAAGTCATAAGAATGGATTAAAATCTTTAATTAATAAGTAAAGGATTTTGTAATTTCTCTCTAACTAATGTAAGACTTGAGTCCAAACAAACATCTTATTTAGAAACGAGAGTTGAAGTTGGCAAGAAAATGGAAACCGGACTAAATATAGATTGTCCGGGTCTGAGCAGGGAGCCTAGAGGGCATGTATGCATGTCGGATATTCAAGTTGGGTGAGTTACTCAGGATGGGTCTGCTTGTTTTAAAAAAGGGAAATACAAACCGTTTGATAGCCTAAGACCAAAATATGACGGCCTACATGAGTCATGCTCGATTAAAACAAAGTTTTCTACGTTTCAGCTCATTAGCACTGATGACCGTTGTCAAATCATACAAAAACCTAATCAACCTAGATAGCTACGACAAATAAGGTATCGTATCCACAAAGAGAATGTGGTTAGTATTTTGTACTTTTGTTTGATTAAGGAAAAAAAAACATAAAGATTTGATTGATTTAAAGTTAACTAATGTTAACCTAATTTACAATTAAACTAAGAAACATTAACAAACAATGAACAAAAGCACGAGAAAAAAACAAGCAATCACATTGGGTTGATTTTATAGCACAATGTATAACCTGACTTTAACTAACTATACCAGTAAGCTACATAGACATAGCCCCGATTAACATATATGAACAGGATTATTAAGGAATGCATCATTCCTGCAACTTAGATTCAACGATTCTATACCGAATGAATAAGATAACATAAGGTACATAACACAACCTTCAACAAAACTAAACTCTGTAATCAATACCAAATTGCTCCATAATGATAAAATCCAAATGAAAGGGATAATGCATTGATGTGTGATCAAATAGTTTGTCCTACAAGGCTCACATGTATTAAACATAGAAACACACTCAAAATTATTAACTAGTAAAAATAATAAGCGTACATTCAAGTCTAGTATATGCTAAAAAGCCAGATTGAATAAACAGCAACACAAACCCTAAACTCAGGTTTGGAATTAGGAACCAATAGTATAACCCGATTTCACTTTACTAACAACTACATAGACATAACACTGTTTAATATATGGAATGACGGACAATTGCGAGACTAAGGAATCCAGCCATGTCGACTTGATAATTCCAAGACCAAATAAGGGCACGTGCTAGGATGTGTACTACACAACTATATCAAGCAAAATATAACAAACCCTAATTGTCAACCTCTTTGAACAGTACATTTCATGTCTAGTAAAGATGAAACCAAATTAAATACATTTACTAACCTAAAACCTATACCCGATTGTGATCAAAAGTAGTTACTTAAAAACACATAATGACAAAGAAATCAGAGATTATAACCATAACGACTCTTCATTAAAATGTTAAGTAAATTACTTAGATACCTCTCAGATCCTTGTGATGAAAAGAAGCCGGTCACGTAGTTTCGCCTTTCTTTCAATCCGTGCATAGCAAGTTAGCAACCCCTAAAGGGACTACCGCTTGGACCTTCGCTTCTCCCACAAACTGTCGTGAAGTACCCCCAATTCCCCAAAACTGATGTCGACTCTCTCTTTTTATTTTTCTGTTCTCGGTTTATTACTACCGCAACCCAGGCCCAATCTTGAGCCCAAAATCCCATCCGATTTGGTTAATCCCACCACATGACCACATGCACATTTAACGATTATTTTTATTCTTCTCGTGAGCCATGCCAAACATTTAATAATTTTTTTTGTTCTATTAATAATAATAACCTTTTCAATATTTCATATTTGACAGCCACACAAATAGCATAATAACATATATTTTTTTTTTCTAATGCTTGTTCCACATAAATGACTTAATGCTTATTTCATATTTGTATCTTTTTTAGCTCCATCACATTCTCATGCTTACAAATATATAACAAAGCTAAGATAGTATAATTATGATTTTTAATATAATTGATATCAAATGAATTGTACCTAAAATGCATCGATCAGCACAAAAAATCTCAATCTCTCCCCCTCTCTCTCTCTCTCTCTCTCTCTCTCTCTCTCTCTCTCTCTCTCTCTCTCTCTCTCTCTCTCTCTCTCTCTCTCTCTCTCCTGTGTTCGGTCAAGGAAGGTCCAGTTCCTCAAGAACTTGAGTATTGAAGCCAGCTAAGCTCCAAACACTCACCTCTTCACTTCTTTGGATGATTCTGGAAGATATGCTAAATATCCACATGTTGTTCATTATTTGGAAGAAGGCATGAGCTTTAGTCAGAGTTTTGAAACATCTCAGTACGTTACGGTGCACACAATGAGAAATTTGAGGTACAAGCTTATATGCACGAACTTGGGTTTCGTGTGTGTGGTTGTCAAAAGGATCGTTTGGGTTGTTCATAGGTTGTGACACTGAAAACCCAGAGTAAAATGGACAAAAAATGTGAAACCAATATGCAGGAAACAAACCGTTCAGGAATCAGGTGGCTGAGACCTGGACAAGCCGGTGAACCCCGATTATTTTGTCAGTTTGTTGATGTCCACAAAATACGGATTGTCCGTGGACTTGACAAAAAAGTAGACAGTTCCCATGTTAGTGTGTTGGTCGTTTGATAAGGAAATTAGAAGGGTTGTGTAGCAGATGTTAGAATAGCAAGTCAACATAGTAGCTCAATTCAAGGGGTCTACTAATCACCCACTCATTTCCAGCTCAATGACACCTTTTTTCTCCAATTAGAGTCAATGTATTTCCTTTTATATTTCTTGTAATTCCCCTATAAATGGTGGCTCAATATTCATGGAATAGACAAGCAATTCACAATTCTTTTATCATTCTGAACAAGATGGTATCAGAGCAGTGATTGGTTTCTAGGACCATATCATATTGCTCATCATCTTCCTTCTCAACCCTTTAAAGAGCCAACCTAAAAAAATTCATGCCTTCCCCTGTTCTGATCGTCCTTTTGCAATCAACCTACAAACTAATTTTTTCAACCTAATAAAGTTTCCACACGTTCCAATTTTAAGAAAAGCCCAAACTTAAAAATTCCATGCCTAAACCTACAATTCAATTCTTTCACCTTTCTTAAGAATTGCAACGTAGCAAAAACCATTAAACTCTTACATTCTTATCGTTATCGATACCTATTCCGACATGGCCGCTCCATCGGTAAATTGTACCAGTAACTTTTATAATGAAGCTGTGGCGGTCGAAGATGACGTAAAGTTCGCATTTCAGCGGCAACAGATGGACACCACGAAGATTATGGGTTATCCGGAATGGGGGAATGACGACCGCAAGAGAGGAAAGCAAACCGGAGAAGGAGAGGGAACCGAAGCCGCCACCGTGAGCGGAAGAATTGCCGACAATATTGACACCGCTCTTGAGAAAAAAACATTCTGTGATGTCGTATGGTCTAGGGCAGGAGATGATCTAAGAGGTAAAGGGTTTGGGAATTTACACCCAAGCCCTTGTTTTTTTTCTAGTCCTAAAGTTCCCCCCTTCAACCTTGCTGAATTAACAGATTCTTCCCCTGATTATGTGGGAAAGGCAAATATCACAAATAGTTGTGATAAAAAACATGATAAACCGTGGATTTTTGACTGCGGGGCAACTGACACTATGACATGTGATAGTTCCGACATAGTATTTCGTTCTAAACCGACTAAGACACATATTCAAACCGCTAATGGGGGAATAATGTATGTTGACGGGGGAGGGACAATTGAAATATCACCAACACTCAAACTTTCAAATTGTCTTTATGTCCCATCATTGTCACATAAATTACTTTCACTTAGTCATGTAACGAAAGAACTTAATTGCATGGTTCTAATGTACCCCACATTTTGTATCATACAGGATATCAAGACAGGGGCTATTATTGGACGTGGCACTGAGCATCATGGATTGTACTACGTGGATGAAATGGCTCAGCAAAGTACTGCGATGCTTGCTCATGGTACCAAAAATCAAGAGACTTGGTTATGGCATAGACGGTTAGGACATCCATCCACGAGTTATTTACATCTTTTATTTCCTAATCTTTTTCCCTCTAATAGCAAAATAAACTGTGAGACTTGTTTACTTGCTAAGAGTCATCGACAATCTTTCAAATTAAATAACACTCGTGTTAAGGAACCTTTTTCATTAATTCACTCAGATGTCTGGGGTCCTGCACCTGTCACAGGGGGCCAAGGTTTTCGTTTCTTTTTGATATTTGTGGATGATTGTACTCGCATGACTTGGGTGTATTTTCTAAAACACAAAGCCGAAGTTTTTGAAAAATTCTCCATGTTCTATGCTATGATTAAAACTCAGTTTAATCAAAACATCCAAATATTACGATCTGACAACGGCGGGGAGTTCGTCAATACCTCAATGAAACAGTTTTTTCAATCCAAGGGATTAATCCATCAAACCACATGCCCTCATACACCGGAACAAAATGGGGTCGCTGAAAGAAAAAATCGCATCCTTCTTGAGATGACTCGGGCACTTCTAATTGAATCCAGGGTCCCAAAGAATTTTTGGCCCGAAGCACTTGCTACATCCGTCTATCTCTTAAATCGGCTTCCCACCAAAATTCTCAAACTCAAAACTCCAATACAAACTCTCTCCGAATATATGAAAATTCCTTCCCCGCTCACTCTTAAGCCCAGAATCTTTGGTTGTTCTGTGTTCGTTCACATACCCAAAGTAAATCGAAACAAATTTGATCCATGTGCCGAAAAATGTGTGTTTGTCGGCTATGGAATAAATCAAAAGGGGTATCGGTGTTACAATCCAAAAACTCGTCACATGTTCACTACCATGAACTGCGATTTCCTTGAAACAGAGTACTTCTACTCTAACCAAAACAGCGGTCAGGGGGAGAAGGAAGATATCGACGCACTGAGTTGGTTAATTCAAAGTCAACCCTCCGAAGAAGTCAAAACGGGAGAAGATCACAGTACTGAGCAAGAAAATGAGTCATCCTCACCTACAAACGTACAATCCCCAATGCACGGTGTCACTGAAGGTTCTAATCCCTGTCTGAGTCCTGAGGTAAGTGGTCCTGAAAGCCCTGAAACTTTTCATACTTTGGATTCCTCTAATACTATGGATTCCTCTAATAATGATGATGTTGAGCACAGAGAAGATTCCTCTAATGATGATACTGAGGTTGAGTACACAGAACCAGATACATTGGAGCCAACACAAGCGAGATATACACTACCTCCAAGGGAGAACAGGGGTGTTCCCCCAAAAAGATACAGCCCAGAAAAGGAGTCCCGAAGGTCTAAGTATCCAATGGCTAACATAGCAAGGGGGAGGTTGTCTCAAGAAGCTAAGGCCTTTGCCTTCGCGCTATACTCTGAGGAAGTCCCATCACGTGTGGAACAAGCATTAGAGTCAGAAAATTGGAAAGGTGCAATGGAAACAGAAATGAAAGCTTTAATGAAAAGTGACACATGGGAAAAGTGTACTCTTCCGCCAGGAAAGAAATCAGTAGGATGTCGCTGGGTCTTCTCAATTAAACACCATCCTGACGGATCTATTGAGAGGTATAAAGCCCGACTGGTTGCCAAAGGATATACTCAGACGTATGGAATTGACTATTCCGAGACATTCTCTCCGGTGGCCAAGATCGATACTATTAGAGTTCTCTTCTCAATTGCAGCTAATAAAAACTGGCCGCTTCACCAATTTGATGTAAAAAATGCTTTCCTACATGGAGAACT
Organism: Deinandra increscens subsp. villosa; assembly: GCA_039602395.1. Taxonomy (NCBI): domain Eukaryota; kingdom Viridiplantae; phylum Streptophyta; class Magnoliopsida; order Asterales; family Asteraceae; genus Deinandra; species Deinandra increscens. The sequence goes on along the minus strand of JBCNJP010000015.1, from coordinate 2,689,066 downwards.
TAAAGAGGAGGTCTACATGGATCCTCCCCCAGGATTTGGGAAAGGTTTTAAACCTGGGGAAGTATGTCGGTTAAGGAAGTCTTTATATGGTTTAAAACAGTCACCCAGAGCCTGGTTTGGAAGGTTTACTCTAGCAATGAGGAGTTATGGTTTCAAGCAGAGTAATTCAGATCACACTTTGTTTCTCAAAATTAACAAGAAACGTGTGACGTGCTTAATTTTATATGTTGATGATATGATTATCACAGGGAACGATGAGAAGGAAATCACAAGATTAAAAGAATGTTTATTCACAGATTTTGAAATGAAGGACCTGGGAACGCTTAAATATTTCCTTGGAATTGAAGTTCTAAGATCTAAACAGGGGATCTTTATTTGCCAGAAAAAATATGTTCTTGACTTATTAGCTGAAACAGGAATGATCGATTGCAAACCTGCAGAAACGCCAATGATGGTTAATCATAAACTCCATATGGAAGAAGGAGCAAAGTTAGCTGACAAAGAAAGCTATCAGCGAATGGTAGGAAAATTGATATATCTTTCTCATACTCGTCCAGACATTGCGTATGCTGTAGGAGTGGTGAGCCAGTTTATGCACCAACCTCAGGTTTCTCACATGAAAGCAGTATGGAGGATTATCAGATATCTCAAAGGAACAGCAGGGCATGGAATCCTCTTCAAGTCCAATGGACATCTTAACATTCAAGCGTATACAGATGCTGACTGGGCAGGGGATAAAGGAAACAGAAGGTCAACTTCGGGTTACTTTACTATGATCGGCGGGAACCTTGTTACATGGAAGAGTAAGAAACAGAAGGTGGTGGCCCTCTCTAGTGCAGAAGCGGAATTTCGAGGAATAGCTCGTGGCCTGACAGAAGTGTTATGGTTGCGGAAACTCTTAAGAGAAATTGGTTTTCCCCAAGCCAAGGCATGTGAGATCATGTGTGACAATACAGCGGCTATACAGATATCAGAAAATCCAGTGCAACACGATCGGACGAAACATGTGGAAGTTGATAGGCACTTCATCAAAGAGAAACTAGAGACGGGAATCATAAAACTTCCATTTGTTCATTCAAAAGAACAATAGCCGATATCCTTACCAAAGCAGTAAATGAAAGGATATTCAACGAATGTCTTGCCAAGTTGAGTATTGGAGACCCCACTACCCAACTTGAGGGGGAGTGTTAGAATAGCAAGTCAACATAGTAGCTCAATTCAAGGGGTCTACTAATCACCCACTCATTTCCAGCTCAATGACACCTTTTTTCTCCAATTAGAGTCAATGTATTTCCTTTTATATTTCTTGTAATTCCCCTATAAATGGTGGCTCAATATTCATGGAATAGACAAGCAATTCACAATTCTTTTATCATTCTGAACAAGAGCAGAAGCCATAAATGGTATGCATTGACAAACTTTGATCAGGCCGTTTGATTTAGGAATCAGACAGATCATCTGTTATGTTATGGAAGGGAGTGAACCTAGACGATCCACATTTACTAGGATTGACCATATTATCTAACACTGAGTTACACACGTTTGTCTGAGTAGGATTGGACTTCGACGGTCAGATCTGTGTTGGATGTCAGGTGACAGGATGTGCTCGAGGTCAACGCTAGTGTCGGGAGAGTTATCGGTTCGTAATGTAGAAGTTGCTTTTATATGTTTAGGTGACTTTTTAAAATCTCTAACCGTTAAAAAAAATAAAAAATTAAATGATTTTCCTGTTCGTGAGAACACGCGATCGTATCGTACACGCAGTCAGTCTCCATCTCCCCATAATCACACTCCCGAAAAAGGTAAAACCTTTCTCCATTGTAGTCAGCGCCATTCAACAAACCCACACCACCACTGCCACCTCACCTACCCAATTTCTGTTTTATTCTAATAATTTCGCTTCATTGATCTTCAAACCAGATCCCAGATACCTACCCCTTTAGTCTACCTTCTGATTAATTAGGGTTTGTAAAATTGTAACAGTTTCTTAAATCAGCAACAATATCAAATTCCCGCAAGGAACAAACAAGTTGTTTTGATTGTCTCGTTGCTCACGATGGACGAAGAAGACGAGATTAAGAGAAGAAAAGAGGGAGGGTTTGTGAATTTGATCTGGAGGCCTGTCAACTGGTTGAAAATGTTGAGTGATGAATTAAGCTGGAGGTTTGTTTTGGCCGTGATTATTGTGTACGGAATTAATCAGGGTGTAAGTATAGGGTTGTATCGTGTAAGTGTGCAGTATTATATGAAGGATGTGCTGAAATTACAACCTTCGGAAGCACAATTTTACTCTGGAATTATTCAAATTCCTTGGATTATTAAGCCTCTTTGGGGTCTTATGACTGATATTGTTCCCATTTTCAGATTAAGGAGACGCCCTTACTTCATATTTGCTGGTATATTGCACTTCTTTTTTACCCTTTAGTATATATAGTCTTCAAGTGCAAAATTTATTTGAATCTTGTTGCAATTTTCAAAAAATATACTTGTTTTTAACTAATTTTGTTAGCAAATTGTTATTGGAAAGATCAAGTTATCAAATTTGAAGCTGAAATTTAGCTGTTTGTTCACTGTACCATGAACTAGTTTTGAGTAATATATAGTTAGTCTCAAAGATTTATACTATTACTCCATGATAACAATTTTTAATAGTTTGAGTTCAATTTTGCAAGAATAAAATGGGTGGGTCAGGTAACAGGTCAACCGATTATTCAATTGAAACGGGTCAAATAAGCTGGGCCATGTCGGGTCGACCAGCATACAATTTCCTATTTTGACAATTTTTGTAATTAATTAATGTGGTAGTTATGATTACAGAAAACATTATTATTCTGATAAGAATATAAATCTTCAAATAGATACATTTTAGGAGGTTGTAAGCACTAGATATAGGCTCCGGGTGACTTTCAACCCGTTTGAGATGCAGCATAACCCAAATCATAAGTAAACTGAGTCAGGATCACTACCTTAGTTTCACATAGAATTCTAAATGCAATACTTAAATTAAGTTTGTTGCTTCACTGTTCCAGGTTTTGTTGGTTCAATAGCCATGCTAATACCAGCTTTTAGCACAAACTTGCCACAAGTATTTGCTGTATTGTCTTTTATGACAGCTGGCGCCGGGGTCGCTATAGCGGATGTGACAATTGATGCGTGTGTAACTGAAAACAGTATAAGTCATCCTTCTCTTGCTGGTGACATGCAAAGCTTGTGTGGAGTTAGTTCCTCAATCGGCCAACTTGTTGGGTTTGCTATGAGTGGCGTTCTTGTTCATATAATTGGACCCCAGGTTATTTGCTAGAAATTATTTTTGTACTCAAAATTTTCATTTAATATAGTCTCCTAATGGTTAACACATTTCTTAGATGTAATTGGATTTGAGTTCAATCCCATGTGCATGATAATTGATTGTATTTGTGTGTGTGCATTTCAGGGTGTATTTGGGGTATTAAGCATCCCTGCCGGATTGGTTATTTTGGTTGGAATGATGTTACAAGAACCCCTTGTCCACAGCTATTCTCACAAGCGGGTAAGGTTTTCTATTGTTTGGGAACAAAATTTGCTTCTGATATTTTTAAGGTTTTTATTGCGACTTGAAGTTGCAATAATCAGTTTTCAAGGTTTTGAAAGACAGATGATGCTTCTCTTCATTTAGGGGTTATGCTGGGTGCAACAGGCTTTGTTATCAAAGAGTTGAATAAAATGGCATATTTTTCTCTTTGTTTAAGCTAATTTGAAAGAATTTTGCTCCATACTCAATTGAGGCATCCCCAATAAGTTTCAAATTTCAATATTGTTCCACTGAAGTCGATCAAACTTTTCTGTTAACTATTAGAACCTGTCAAGTTTCAGTAATTTTCGAATTTTCATAAATGCTTAAGCTGAGTGACCTAGATGGAACAATTATGAAATTTGGTTACTATTTAGTGACTTTTGTTTTCATGCTTCATGTTAAATTTGAAAAGAATAAACTTCAAATAGTAACCAAGTTTTGTATATGTTCCATTTAGTAACCTTTCGAAAGTAAAATATTTAGTAACCAAGGTTCATAATTGTTCAATTTAATTACAATATTGAAATTTGGTTACTAACTATTTAGTAATCTCCCAAAACAAAATCTTGGGAGAATCGAACACTGATAAAATTATCTGATCATTACAACTCTAAACAACAAAAGCACGTTCAAATAATTTCTTGTATAACCCATTTTGTTACCACTGATTATTTGATTCTGATTAATGCTACTATTTTGTCTTGCAATTGATATGGTCTTATGTAGGTTAGCCAAAAGTTTCTTGATGCTACTAAAACCATGGTGACAGCCCTGAAAACACCAGATGTTTGGAGACCATGTTTGTATATGTATCTATCACTTGCATTAGGTGTGAGTATTCATGAAGGAATGTTCTATTGGTACACAGATGCAAAAGCAGGCCCATCTTTCTCACAGGTATTTTAAGTAGAGTTGTTTTTTATACAAGTTGGGTTGACCCAAATCACCTTTTCCCCAAAAAAATCAATCTTTTACCTATAAATGTGTATGGTTATAAATAGTTTAATCTTTTGAATGACTTATGAGGTTATATGCATTAAAAATACACTTTTGGATACTTTCAACCCTTTTGATGTGTTTCCTTTTAAGTTATACTGTATTTTACATGTGTGACTTGTTAGACATAAAACATAACCAAAATTGACCTAATGATAATGAAACTTCCAATCATAGCTTCGTCAGTAATGCTACACGCATATGCTAAATTTGATAATGTTGACATTAACTTCTCTCTTTAATTTATTTAGAGTGAATCTCATAATCTAGTAAATAAAATGCTTAAGAGAGTAAAACCTCATGTCATTTAATGCAGGAAGTTATTGGATCCATATTCTCAATGGGTGCAGTTGGATCGCTTTTGGGTGTTCTTCTATACCAAAATGTGTTCAGAAAACACCCGTTTCGTGGTGTATTGTTTTGGAGCCAATTGCTCTATGGCGCTTCAAGTCTTCTGGATTTAGTTTTGGTGTTACGTTTAAACTTAAGTTTCGGTGTCCCTGATTACATATTTGTAGTAATGGACGAAGGGGTTTCTAGAATGATTGGGCGTCTCAAATGGATGCCACTTCTCGTTCTCAGCTCCAAATTATGTCCCTCCGGAATCGAAGGCACTTTCTTTGCTTTATTAATGTCAATAGATCATGTCGGGATGCTTACATCATCATGGGCGGGAAGTGTTCTGCTTCATGCTCTAAATGTCACAAGAACACGGTTTGATAATTTATGGGTTGCTATTCTCATTCGAAGTTGCGCAAGACTTTTTCCTGTTGGGCTTTTGTTTTTAGTGCCCAGTAACGATCCGAATTCGACTATTCTTCCATCTGAATTGCTGGCGACAAAAAAGGATAATGATGTACTGGAATCTAGAAATTCAGAAATGATCTCGTTGGTTGATAACAGCATATGATCGAATGCGGATTCTTCATCATTCATCATGGATCAAAGTTGGAAATAGTTAATTTTTCAGATCTTGAAGATTCTGCAAGTACATTTGTAGTTTGAACAGATTCTAGATGGGCAATTCAGTTAACTGGAAATGAAGCAGGATGCTGTTGGAAACTATTTACTTTATGTACTACTTTCTTCAATGAGCTGGAATTAGAAGATTTAGATCATTCAATTTACACACTTGTAGATCATAAAATGCTTACAGACATTCATAGTTTTGTAACTTGTGTACTATTACTTAACTTGAAGTGCAGAACAAACTACAGAGTAAATGGTTTATATATTTTGGTAGCCTTTCTACAAGCCAAACAAACAAGATGATGAAAATAAATAAATAAATGGATGGATGTAAACTTAAGGGTCTTGTGGGTCTTGATCATCTTCTATGTTTTCAGGCTCCTGAAGCATGTTCATCAACATTTCGACCTGGTTCTGCAACACACCATTTTGTCGTTCCACATCTGCACGTTTGCTTCTTTCATCCAGTAGCTGCAGTTGAAGATGTTCCAGAACACGTGAGTCCTCTTCTAACTGCTCGTTTAGGCCATCGATCTCTCTGTCCTGTAATATCAGTATTCATGTTCTTTGTTTGTATCAGTAATCCACATTATTTCATGACTAGCTAAAAATAAAAGGCAAATTGGATTTTAATAATCCAAACTATCAGTTTGGCCGGCAGTAGTCCCAACTTTCATTTTCGTTATCAGGAGCAATCCCAATAGCATAATAATCATACATTTACACTTGATTTTTGGCTCGTAATGATGAATGTGAACAAAATAAGGAAGCATAAAAGCAAAAACAAACGAAAAACAAGTGTAAACAAATCATGTGTAAATGTATGATGTTTCGTGACTAAGACTGCTCCTGATAACGAAAATGAAAGTTGGGACTGCTTTTGCCAAACTGATAGTTTGGATTATTACCGGCCAATAGGTCATAGTTTGAATTGTTAAAATCCAATTTGCCAAAATAAAACCATTAATCCGTAAAAGGAAGTGTACCTTTCGGTTCATTTCTTGTACAGCAATCCGACGCATGCTTTCAACAACATCCACGTTTACAAGCTTTCTCTTCTTGCCGATGAGCCATCCGCGGGGGTAACTGGCAGGATCAAAGTCCGGTGGGGGAAGTAAAGATTCAGCTGAAGGTCTTCTGCCATTCAAATCCATTATTGGTTCAAGAGGTTCAAAGAGTGCCTTACGTTTCTCTGAAAGCACGGTGGTCGACCCTGCTGCAATTGCCGTTTCGTCCATTGTATCGTCTGTTGCTTGGTTGTTCTCGTTAGCGTTAGCTTCGTCTTTGACGTCCTTATACAAGTTCTTAGTGCTAGCTGCACCCATAAAACTGTAAAATCAGT
>JBCNJP010000015.1:2645272-2681706 GCA_039602395.1 Deinandra increscens subsp. villosa | reverse complement strand
GCAGAAGCCATAGATGGTATGCATTGACGAACTTTGACCAGGCCGTTTGATTTAGGAATCAGACAGATCATCTGTTATGTTATGGGAGGGACTAGGGAGTGAACCTAGACGGTCCACATTTACTAGGATTGACCATATTATCTAACAGTGAGTTACATACGTTTGTCTGAGTAGGATTGGACTTCGACGGTCAGATCTATGTTGGATGTCAGGTGACAGGATGTGCTCGAGGTCAACGCTAGTGTCAGGAGAGTTAGTCGGTTTGTAATGTAGAAGTTGCTTTTATATGTTTAGGTGACTTTTTAAAATCGAAGGAGGTACCTTGGTGTTTAGTGCTAGACATTGTTTAGGTGACTTTCAAAATCTCTAACCGTTAAAAAAAATAAAAAAATAAAAAATTAAATGATTTTCCTGTTCGTGAGAACACGCGATCGTATCGTACACGCAGTCAGTCTCCATCTCCCCATAATCATACTCCTGAAAAAGGTAAAACCTTTCTCCATTGTAGTCAGCGCCATTCAACAAACCCACACCACCACTGCCACCTCACCTACCCAATTTCTGTTTTATTCTAATAATTTCGCTTAATCGATCTTCAAACCAGATCCCAGATACCTACCCCTTTAGGCTACCTTCTGATTAATTAGGGTTTGTAACAGTTTCTTAAATCAGCAACAATATCAAATTCCCGCAAGGAACAAACAAGTTGTTTTGATTGTCTCGTTGCTCACGATGGACGAAGAAGATGAGATTAAGAGAATAAAAGAGGGAGGGTTTGTGAATTTGATCTGGAGGCCTGTCAATTGGTTGAAAATGTTGAGTGATGAGTTAAGCTGGAGGTTTGTTTTGGCCGTGATTATTGTGTACGGAATTAATCAGGGTGTAAGTATAGGGTTGTATCGTGTAAGTGTGCAGTATTATATGAAGGATGTGCTGAAATTACAACCTTCAGAAGCACAATTTTACTCTGGAATTATTCAAATTCCTTGGATTATTAAGCCTCTTTGGGGTCTTATGACTGATATTGTTCCCATTTTCAGATTAAGGAGACGCCCTTATTTCATATTTGCTGGTATATTGCACTTCTTTTTTACCCTTTAGTATATATAGTCTTCAAGTGCAAAATTTATTTGAATCTTGCTGCAATTTTCAAAATATATACTTGTTTTTAACTAATTTTGTTAGCAAATTGTTATTGGAAAGATCAAGTTATTAAATTTGAAGCTGAAATGTAGCTGTTTGTTCACTGTACCATGAACTAGTTTTGAGTAATATATAGTTAGTCTCAAAGATTTATACTATTACTCCATGATAACAATTTTTAATAGTTGGAGTTCAATTTTGCAAGAATAAAATGGGTGGGTCAGGTAACAGGTCAACCGATTCAATTGAAACGGGTCAAATAAGCTGGGCCAGTTCGGGTCGACCAGCATACAATTTCCTATTTTGATAATTTTTGTAATTAATTAATGTGGTAGTTATGATTACAGAAAACATTATTATTCTGATAAGAATATAAATCTTCAAATAGATACATTTTAGGAGGTTGTAAGCACTAGACATAGGCTTGGGGCGACTTTCGACCCGTTTAAGATGCAACATAATCCAATTCAACAGCCCATTCATAACTAAACGAGTCAAGATCTCCACCTCTGGTTTTACTTCATGGCTTATACATAGAATTCTAAATACAATACTTAAATTAAGTTTGTTGCTTCACTGTTTCAGGTTTTGTTGGTTCAATAGCCATGCTAATACCAGCTTTTAGCACAAACTTGCCACAAGTATTTGCTGTATTGTCTTTTATGACAGCTGGCGCCGGGGTTGCTATAGCAGATGTGACAATTGATGCTTGTGTAACTGAAAACAGTATAAGTCATCCTTCTCTTGCTGGTGACATGCAAAGCTTGTGTGGAGTTAGTTCCTCAATCGGCCAACTTGTTGGGTTTGCTATGAGTGGCGTTCTTGTTCATATAATTGGACCCCAGGTTCTTAGCTAGAAATTATTTTTGTACTCTAAATTTTCATTTAATATAGTCTCCTAATGGTTAACACATTTCTTAGATGTAATTGGATTTGAGTTCAATCCCATGTGCATGATAATTGATTGTATTTGTGTGTGTGCATTTCAGGGTGTATTTGGGGTATTAAGCATCCCTGCCGGATTGGTTATTTTGGTTGGAATGATGTTACAAGAACCCCTTGTCCACAGCTATTCTCACAAGCGGGTAAGGTTTTCTATTGTTTGGGAACAAAATTTGCTTCTGATATTTTTAAGGTTTTTATTGCGACTTGAAGTTGCAATAATCAGTTTTCAAGGTTTTGAAAGACAGATGATGCTTCTCTTCATTTAGGGGTTATGCTGGGTGCAACAGGCTTTGTTATCAAAGAGTAAAATAAAATGGCATATTTTTCTCTTTGTTTAAGCTAATTTGAAAGAATTTTGCTCCATACTCAATTGAGGCATCCCCACTAAGTTTCAAATTTCAATATTGTTCCACTGAAGTCCATCAAACTTTTCTGTTAACTATTAGAACCTGTCAAGTTTCAGTAATTTTCGAATTTTCATAAATGCTTAAGCTGAGTGACCTAGATGGAACAATTATGAAATTTGGTTACTATTTAGTGACTTTTGTTTTCATGCTTCATGTTAAATTTGAAAAGAATAAACTTCAAATAGTAACCAAGTTTTGTATATGTTCCATTTAGTAACCTTTCGAAAGTAAACATATTTAGTAACCAAGGTTCATAATTGTTCAATTTAATTACAATATTGAAATTTGGTTACTAACTATTTAGTAATCTCCCAAAACAAAATCTTGGGAGAATCGAACACTGATAAAATTATCTGATCATTACAACTCTAAACAACAAAAGCACGTTCAAATAATTTCTTGTATAACCCATTTTGTTACCACTGATTATTTGATTCTGATTAATGCTACTATTTTGTCTTGCAATTGATATGGTCTTATGTAGGTTAGCCAAAAGTTTCTTGATGCTACTAAAACCATGGTGACAGCCCTGAAAACACCAGATGTTTGGAGACCGTGTTTGTATATGTATCTATCACTGGCATTAGGTGTGAGTATTCATGAAGGAATGTTCTATTGGTACACAGATGCAAAAGCAGGCCCATCTTTCTCACAGGTATTTTAAGTAGACTTGTTTTTGGTACAAGTTGGGTTGACCCAAATCACCCTTTTCCCAAAAAAAAAATCGATCTTTTACCTATAAGTGTATATGATTATAAATAGTTTAATCTTTTGAATGATTTATGAGGTTATATGCATTAAAAATACACTTTTGGATACTTTCAACCCTTTTGATGTGTTTCCTTTTAAGTTATACTGTATTTTACATGTGTGACTTGTTAGACATAAAACATAACCAAAATTGACCTAATGATAATGAAACTTCCAATCATAGCTTCGTCAGAAATGCTACACGCATATGCTAAATTTGATAATGTTGACATTAACTTCTCTCTTTAATTTATTTAGAGTGAATCTCATAATCTAGTAAATAAAATGCTTAAGAGAGTAAAACCTCATGTCATTTAATGCAGGAAGTTATTGGATCCATATTCTCAATGGGTGCAGTTGGATCGCTTTTGGGTGTTCTTCTATACCAAAATGTGTTCAGAAAACACCCGTTTCGTGGTGTATTGTTTTGGAGCCAATTGCTCTATGGCGCTTCAAGTCTTCTGGATTTAGTTTTGGTGTTACGTTTAAACTTAAGTTTCGGTGTCCCTGATTACATATTTGTAGTAATGGACGAAGGGGTTTCTAGAATGATTGGGCGTCTCAAATGGATGCCACTTCTCGTTCTCAGCTCCAAATTATGTCCCTCCGGAATCGAAGGCACTTTCTTTGCTTTATTAATGTCAATAGATCATGTCGGGATGCTTACATCATCATGGGCGGGAAGTGTTCTGCTTCATGCTCTAAATGTCACAAGAACACGGTTTGATAATTTATGGGTTGCTATTCTCATTCGAAGTTGCGCAAGACTTTTTCCTGTTGGGCTTTTGTTTTTAGTGCCCAGTAACGATCCGAATTCGACTATTCTTCCATCTGAATTGCTGGCGACAAAAAAGGGTGATGATGTACTGGAATCTAGAAATTCAGAAATGATCTCGTTGGTTGATAACAGCATATGATCGAATGCGGATTCTTCATCATTCATCATGGATCAAAGTTGGAAATAGTTAATTTTTCGGATCTTGAAGATTCTGCAAGTACATTTGTAGTTTGAACAGATTCTAGCTGGGCAATTCAGTTAACTGGAAATGAAGCAGGATGCTGTTGAAAACTATTCACTTTATGTACTACTTTATTCAGTGAGTTGGAATTAGAAGATTTAGATTATTCAATTTACACACTTGTAGATCATAAAATGCTTACAGACATTCATAGTTTTGTAACTTGTGTACTATTACTTAACTTGAAGTGCAGAACAAACTACAGAGTAAATGGTTTATATATTTTGGTAGCCTTTCTACAAGCCAAACAAACAAGATGATGAAAATAAATAAATAAATGGATGGATGTAAACTTAAGGGTCTTGTGGGTCTTGATCATCTTCTATGTTTTCAGGCTCCTGAAGCATGTTCATCAACATTTCGACCTGGTTCTGCAACACACCATTTTGTCGTTCCACATCTGCACGTTTGCTTCTTTCGTCCAGTAGCTGCAGTTGGAGATGTTCCAGAACACGTGAGTCCTCTTCTAACTGCTCGTTTAGGCCATCGATCTCTCTGTCCTGTAATATCAGTATTCATGTTCTTTGTTTGTATCAGTAATCCACATTATTTCATGACTAGCTAAAAATAAAAGGCAAATTGGATTTTAATAATCCAAACTATCAGTTTGGCCGGCAGTAGTCCCAACTTTCATTTTCGTTATCAGGAGCAATCCCAATAGCATAATAATCATACATTTACACTTGATTTTTGGCTCGTAATGATGAATGTGAACAAAATAAGGAAGCATAAAAGCAAAAACAAACGAAAAACAAGTGTAAACAAATCATGTGTAAATGTATGATGTTTCGTGACTAAGACTGCTCCTGATAACGAAAATGAAAGTTGGGACTGCTTTTGCCAAACTGATAGTTTGGATTATTACCGGCCAATAGGTCATAGTTTGAATTGTTAAAATCCAATTTGCCAAAATAAAACCATTAATCCGTAAAAGGAAGTGTACCTTTCGGTTCATTTCTTGTACAGCAATCCGACGCATGCTTTCAACAACATCCACGTTTACAAGCTTTCTCTTCTTGCCGATGAGCCATCCGCGGGGGTAACTGGCAGGATCAAAGTCCGGTGGGGGGAGTAAAGATTCAGCTGAAGGTCTTCTACCATTCAAATCCATTATTGGTTCAAGAGGTTCAAAGAGTGCCTTACGTTTCTCTGAAAGCACGGTGGTCGCCCCTGCTGCAATTGCCGTTTCGTCCATTGTATCGTCTGTTGCTTGGTTGTTCTCGTTAGCGTTAGCTTCGTCTTTGACGTCCTTATACAAGTTCTTAGTGCTAGCTGCACCCATAAAACTGTAAAATCAGTTTAAAACTTAACAAATGATTTTGAAAATTAAATAAAGATTGACTTTTGAAACTAATCCGGTTAAGTCTATATATATATTATTTGGATTTGGATATATTAAAAACACAACTCAAGCAAGAAGCTAATTAGTCTTATGTTTTTTATATATTGAAAACTCAAAAATCATAAATAAAACTTATTTATTTTAAATATATCATAGATCTATTAGAATGGATTCATGCTTATATATGTTTGCACATAAAACATGCTATCAATTAAGATGAATATCATTGAAAGAGTAAAAGAAGGTGGGCTATCTGATATTTGATAGATAATTAATTACTTACCTGATCTCTTGCGAGATTTCCAGAATACAGGTGTAGAAGACACCTGAGAGAAGCCATTAACAACACCCATCTGCTTATTATCTTCTTCCATTTCCATCGATTTCATCTGCTAATTAGCTAGCTGTAAAATAACACCACAAATAAGTCAACAACAATAAATCACGTCAGTCAGTCAGTCAGTCAGTCAACTTGAAATCACTAGTCTTCGTTTTGCTTAAAACTCCAAAACACAGATACTCAAATCGGTGGAGAAGAAGGAAGGAACTCAATTGCTTTGCTTTGCTTTCTTCTAAGTTGTACAAACTTTGTTGTTGTTCATTCTTGTAAAACGTGTAGTTGTCGCTTACCCGCAACTGTTTTTTAATGGCACCGATTATGTGAATTTCGACGGCCAGGATTGATTATGTTTGTCTCTCTTAGTCTGCTTTCTTATTACTCTATCCATTCCTCTGCTTTCTTTTTACTCTATCCACGTGGGACCACTTTTCCTGCAACAATGGAATATAAAATTTCGGGTAATTAACCAAATTGCACCCCATGTTGTGCAGTACCACGAACAAACAATACTAAGAATAATGTGGGCAAAATCGTCAACAAAGTGATACGTGTCCTTAAAGTACTCATTTGACACACATTACAATAAAGATATTTTACCATACCTTTAAAATTTAAACCCAATCACTTTTTGAGTTTTTTCTTTACAAATGAGTATAGTTTTTTTTTCGCTTTTTTTATTAACTTCCATGAGGTTCGGGGGTGTTAAATGCGGTACATATTTATAGATTGTGGGTCAACATAATCTAACTTAAAAAACTTAACACGAATCTGACCCAAATTCAAAAAGCATGTCATATATATTAACCTGAGTCCTAACACGACACGGATATTTATAAGTTGATCAATACAATCTGTTTGACCCGATTTTTTTGTTGTTTTTTAATTTTTTTAAAATAATGCTTAAAAATTACAAATATATATAAAATAATTATATTTGAATCATAATATCTTATGTTAATTTCTATTTTAGGTTTTAAACTTTAAAAAAATTTATAATACCAGCTTAATTTATGACATGGAAAACATTTTAAAAAATAAAATATTATATAAATACGTTATAATATTATATAAATACGTTAAACAAGTTAACCTGCCAACCCGAAGAGTTCAACATAAAGACGATCCATTTAGCTAAACGGGCTCGCGGGTTCGACCCAAAGCTGACCCGAACTCTGTTATACTAAACCTAGACCTGTGAATTTCGGGTAAGGTTCGTGTCGTGTCAGAAATTAACACCCTTAATTATGGTGGAGGGTATCCCCTCGGCTTCACCCACAGCTTCTTGAGACTTCCCTTCACATGACTTTCACATTGAAGTTGTCGTCTCTTTCCGCTAGTCGTTGCTAGCCATGCCCATGACTTTTGGGTGAAATGTGACCATTCAACGGTCCCAAACATTAAAAAAAGTAAAAATCAAATCTCCCATTACACTATCAAATATAGTACATGTAAACCTCAAAAAAGTCACACGTTTCTCTACATTTCTTCTTTCACTCTAGAAATCCAAAATGGAACCAAGAAAAACACACAATCACCCTCCACCTGAAAGTTTAGACCCAAAGTACGAGCGAGTCCATCTGAACAACCACCTCCACCCCTACATAACCGTTTCCAATCCGAAAAACCGCCTCCACCGGTTTTTCATTATCAACAAATGCCGCCTCCACCACAAGGGTTTCAATACCCACAATATTTTGTTGGTTTACTATCGGGCCCATTTCGTACCCTAACTCTGAGCAAAACCCGTTTCATTCATCACATAACCACCGTCGTTCGATGTACCAAAATCAACAATTTCGGGAGCCAAAGACGTTTGGTAGATGATTCCGATGATGAGGAATATGATGAACAACGATTTGAGGAATATGGAAGAGGAGGAAGAGGAACACAAAGAAGTTGAGGAAAAGAAAGGTAAATTCCAAAATCGTGCCCCTCGTGTCGCTTGGAATGTTGCCGAAGAAGTTGAATTAACAAATGTTTACGTTCATATATCCGAAGAAAAATTTGTCAGGAATCAACAAAAGTTCGATTGTTTTTGGGGTCAGGTACTTCAACACTTTAACGAGTTGATTGGTATAGTTAATGGACGAAATGTTCATCAACTTAAGTCAAAGTGGATCAAAAAATAAATGAAGCTTGACAACTTTAATGCACTCTAGAATCAAGCAGTAAATATTTATACCTTTTTGTTAAAGTTATTATTTAGAGTAAATTGTCATTTTAGTCCCTGTGCTTTGTACAAAATTGTCAACTAAAGTTTAAAAATTACCAATTTCGTCCCTGTGGTTTTTGAAAATTGTCAATTCAGTCCAAACCAGTATTTTTTTTGACTGAATTGACAATTTTTTACAAAACCACATGGACAAAATTGTCAATTTTTCGCAAACCATAAAGTGTCTAGTGCAAATTTTAAACAATTGGACTGAATTGACAATTTTTGCAAACCATAGGGACGAAAATGACACTTTACTCTATTTTTTAATGCATGATGTTCAGGGGTATCAGAGACTAATTGATTTTCTAGTTTGCCATGTATGTTTAAGAATAGTAGCAACATTGGTGGCCTGAGTGGAGTAGCGACGGATGTTAGAAGAGTATATTGGCAGAGCAGCACTGCTTTGTTTTATGCCGATGTTTATAAATAGGTAGCATCTGAGCGAGTGATGCAGATAATTAGTGGGTAGGAGTTTTCTGCGGAGCGTGCGGATAGCGGTGTTAATGGATCGTGACGTTTTCGATATATTTGGATATGTTCCAGAGTTTTCAGTTAGAAAAAAAAGAGTTTTAAAATAATGGATATACTCACTGATTTAATGGATAATTTAAACCTCGTTAGTTGACAAAAGACATTTTCTGAAAACAAATATAAAACAGTAAAGGATGTTTAGTGTAATTATTTTAGTCTAAAAGACTTAATCCGAAAATTGGTAATACATTAAAGAATCTTTGATGTAACTTACTTTAGTTTTATTGGTTTTAGTTTTCACATTGACTCCTTTTAATATTTACACCAATAAAATGAAATATCGTGTGTTATATAAAAATACACTCGCAGTAATGTATGCAACATAATATCTAGTGGTATAAAAAAAAGGATTTCATGACTTTTGAGCGGTCTTAAGAAATTTCATGACTTTTGATGACAAGTAAATAGTGGTGGTTCCCTCATGGGTGTTGGCTCGATCTATCTGTGTCCATGAACATGGACCTATTTTTAAGGGTTGTGGCCATCGATCTGGCCACGTGATGGTACGCTCCTGCTTCTGGATCATCAGTTGCTGCTGATTATGGTCATAAGTGGCTTCTCCACTAATTAATGAATATTCTGTTAAACGATATTTACAGAATAAATACAAGTCAGTCAAATATAGGCATCCAAAAGATCGAGTCAATGTGAAAGCTTTTGAACAAATATTCGACATATTACTTTATTCTAATTTAATTTGTAGTCAAATCAGATGCTAATTCAATTACATGGTCAATTATGCACAACTTCATAATGTTTGTGTTTGACTGCACAATTAAATTGCTTCTAAAGTTCTAATCATCAGTTTTATATATATAAATAATTGTACTTTAAGATACCATGTTCAAATTTTTTTCTTTCTTTCTAATAATCAGTATATATACTTAGTAAAGAAACAAACTATTCAGTAAAATTTCACCTCTAGTCAAATTATTATTGATCAAGTCTCGAGGGGCAGAATAACAACAAACAATTCTTCTATCTCATAATTTTTTTTCCAGTCTTTAGAAACCTCTTTTTTTCCCATAAAACTATTGTAGTGTGGGACTTTACGCTATATTTCATTTTGTAAACAAAATATTGTTCTTAAAAGTATAATTATAACCATAGAGCTCACTGGGCAAACGGAGCTCTCTACGAGAGCCCGAACCAGCAGTAATTGTTAAACCCATCCGTAGAAAAACACACATTCATAAACGGCAGGGTGATAAAACCTGTTGAACTTAGAGATCAAACTCGTGATCTCTTAATACAAAGTATTCCTCTCATTGCCGGCTACCACTAGAACCCCAGTAATGCACATGTGACAAATAAATTCCTACAACCAAACTTCCATTAATTATTTAATCCAAACTTTAATCTCAATAATCAATCAGCAATTAATTGCAATTTCTATATTCAATTCTCATGTAACAAGCACGTGGGATATTTAAGCACACATAAGTAGACTAATAATGTATCACATATACATAACCTACAAAAAAATAAGCATCTTAGATTTGGTCATATTTTAGAAACCTAATCTAAAAGTTTCCTATAGATCAACAATACACAAAAAAAAAGGTAATAATTCTATCAATGATCAACAACAAGCCTATATATCTTAATTACTTGAATAACATCGTAACGTCGAGAGGACAACGTTTGACAGTTAGTTATTCCGTTAAAAAAGTAAAAACAGTTCCTCCTCCTTCTGTCCTTTGTATTATGTCAAGTTGTAAGGAAACGCGGCTGCCTGTTTGCCTTTGCCAATCCCCACATGCCTAATTTTAGAAACTCCATCCCCACTCCCGTAAACCCTAAATTTCCAATTTCCATCCCTAATTTCATCCCGTTTACTCCCCCTTCTCAAATCCTTCCTGCAACAAAACACACACTCGGATTATCCATTATCATCATTATCCACCATTCATCATTCACAATTCATCATTCATCATTCAACGTTGCTTCTTGTGCTCCATAATTCCGTAATCAATCAGGAATTGGAATCAACTTAACCTAAGCATTTGTTAGAATGGAGAACAAGAAGAAGAAGAGGAATCTGATAATTAGTGAAGATGATGATTGCGAGCGGAAGAGGATGAAGCAAGAACATCACGGCAAGTACGGCGACGGAATGTCGTGGTTCCGAGGTTGTCTGATCGGAAAAGGCTGTTTCGGGTCGGTTTATCTCGCGAGTTTGAAAAAGCCCAAATCCAAATACAGCTCTTACCCACCAATCATGGCTGTGAAATCGGCTGAGGTCTCTGTTTCGTCTTCGATTCAAAAGGAGCGAGAGGTGTTGAATAACATCCGTGGGTGTCGCAATGTGATCAGATGTTTTGGGGAAGAGATTACCACCGGAGAAAACGGTCAGATGGTGTACAATTTGCTGCTGGAGTACGGTTCTGGCGGAACCCTAGCTGATCGGATCAAGAAATCGGGTCGGAACGGGTTGCCGGAACCGGATGTCAGACGTCACACTAGGTCAATTCTTCGTGGATTACGTCATATTCATGGTTGTGGGTATGTCCATTGCGATTTGAAACCCGAAAACATCTTGCTGGTTGCCACTTCTGTTAACAACAATTTCACAGCTAAAATCGGCGATTTGGGGTTAGCAAAGAGGGCAAAACAACAGAGTAAAACTAAAAAGGGGTGTTTGATCGATTACTGGCGGGGGACACCGATGTATTTATCGCCCGAAGTCGTGATCGAAGGCGTGCAAGAAGCTCCGTCGGATATCTGGGCGGTCGGGTGTATCGTTCTCGAAATGCTGACAGCTAGCCCCCCGTGGGATCCCGAGGACACGAATGGTGACGGGATTATAACGCGAATCGCCGAACTTAACGAATCGCCATTGATCCGAAGCACGTTGTGCACGTTGTCGGGCGAGGCCAAGAGCTTCTTGAAGGGTTGTTTCGCGAGGAAATCGATATACAGGTGGACGGCTGAGATGCTTTTGGCTCATCCTTTTCTGGAAGGGATAGATGATGATCCGGAGGAATCATCATATGATGATGGTGATGACAACAATAATGTCAACAATGTTGACCATTTCGATGGCGTTTTTGACATAAACGCCATCAGCTCGCTAGCTATGTCTGAAAACGAAGATGATGATGAGGACACCATCAGTGTTTCATCGTTGTTCTCAGATGGTTGTTATTCCTGGTCGGAAGAAGAGGTTGATGGTACCGAAAACAACGATATAAATTCTTGTTATTCTGTAGAAGAAGAAGAAGAAGAAGAAGAAACAGTTGAGGCTGCCCCATTGAATGAAGTACACCAGTACCCTATTACTTTCACCATTTCTTCAGGAGTCTAGACTACGTGTTGTGAGATTTATTTATAAGTTACATACTCTTTTTGTTCAGTAGTCATGTTTAAGATACAGAGTAAGTACACTAATATATTTGTGAAATTTGATCCATTTTTCGTGTTATCTGCATAATCAATGCGGAAATCAGGATGTATGATAAACATTTGCAGCTTTAGATCTTCTTTACTATATAATTCCTCTTTTATAGGTTGTATGTTTCCTTAATTAAGTGTTTAATGATGCATCATCTATCTTCAAAAAGGTATGTTAATGAATGAATGTGGTGGATTGATTCAATATGATTTTGGTTCTGATATATATAAGGTTGCAGTTTTCTTTATCTTTATGTTATAGTTACAAATCCTGTATAAAACCACATTTAAAGGGATGGTGCAGTGGTAAACGCTTGAGTAATTCAAGTTTCAACCTTTAATCATTAATTAGGCGGATATTGACGGGATAAAAGAAGCTAGATTTCAATTTCTCTATACATCCTCCCCATAAAACTAAGTGGTTTAAGGTATCATTTACATGCGTATCAATCAGAGGATTTGCAGGTGTTTGTGTCGTCTTTAGTAGTTAAACGGGTTTAGATCAGTAGCAGTTAAGATCATTAGCAGTTAGAATGAGATGAAAATGATGATTTAATAATAGTATGTTAGTTGTTACAAATTAGTTATCACAGGTTTTATGTGTGCGCATGCTATGGCTTGCGACGCGTTAAACCATGGAAAAGATTAACTTTCTTAAAGGTTTATAAAAAAACCCAAAACTTTTACATAAAAGCACTCGGTGCGAGAAGAGTGTATAAGAAAAGTTTAGAAAGAAATCTAAGAATTTAATTAAAGAGAAAGTTAGAATAAAAGAAAATGAAAGCATAGAAAATGGTGTAGAAGTTAAATTGAAAAACGACGTTAAAGAACATTGCTTGTGTTTGTGCTTTGATAAGTTGTATATTTTCATACACAATTTGTTTTTGTATAAAATTTATATCATACAATAAACACGTTGCAACGATACTTGCAGAATTATATAAAGGGGTAAATTTGTATAAAAGTAACCAAGTTTAAAAAGTGTTTCAATTAGGTCACTCAATTTTTAAAAGTGTTTTAATTAGGTCACTCGACATTCATATTTCATCAAAATTAAAAAAATCTGACACCAACATCTTGTGCTTCATTTTTTTCTTGACATATGGAACAAAAGGACATGGCTTGATTTGAATATTAAGTTATCTAATTGACACAAAAACGATATGAGTGACTTAATTGGAACAATTTTGAAACTTAGTTATCATTCTGTGAAATTTTCCTAATTTCAAATACTCCAATAAATCGAATCGAATTCTTCAAATTTTAATTTGTAAAACCTAGATTCGAATTCGAAGCATATTCGAACAATTCGATCCGAATTCGAATTCGAAATAGGAATCCCATTCGGATTCAACTCGATTTGAATTAAGTTTCTGAATTCAAACCAAATCCAAATTAAATTCGAACATATTCAAAATTATTTTTAGTAAAAAGTACAAATCTATAAACGTATAAAACTAACACACCCAAAAGACATATGATAAAAAATCATAGTTAAATATTCAATATAGAAACATTCAAATTAGTCAAAGTTTAGCGTAACATTCAAAACATCCATATCTAGAGCAACTTTGTTTACCAATTATTGTGGCTGCTAATTTATTATTCAAAATCCAACTTAAGCATCCTTAAAAACATAAAATTTACAATTTCATTGTACGTTCAAACAACAAAATAGTTATAGCACATGATATCATTAAGTCATATGGAAAGGTGATGATGATTTGATGAATCCACATAATACTAAATTTTGGGACGTCAATTAGAGAATGCATTTAAAACGGCTAAATTTTTTAAGATTTTTAAAATTTTTAAATAAATGACAATGAGGATTGTATGTGAAAACTAATAAAAATTTATTTGTATGAATATTTATATTTGTTTATATACAAAATAAATGTATAATATACTTATATGTATATTTCTAATTTGACTTTCGAATCAAATTCCAATTTACGATTTAAATTTGAATATGATTTGAAATTCAGTTACAGACATTGAAATGAATTCAAATTTGAAATTTCGAACTGAATTTTAAGGTAATATTTTTTAAATATGTGATTTTTTTCCGAATCCGATTCGAATACTGAACTTCCTTATACCACCCTAAATCTACTCTATGCCTCAAGTGAGGCTCAAACCAAATATCTTAAGGGACATACACATTAATTTGTATTATAAGTTTAGTGTTTTTTATGGGTCGATCTTTGATATGTTCTTATTGTTTTAGCTAGTTTTAGCTCGAATTGTAATTATTCAATACTTGAGGGACTATTCTTGTAAATGTCAACTAACGCCAAAATGTTAGTTACATATACCATTGATTGTTGATAATAGCTATGCAACGGTTTGAACCTTCTCATTTTAGTTTCTCACTCTAAATTTGTTGCTATTAATTGGCATCAGAGCCTTCGATCCCTCGGAGCTCCAGTGACCAGAATTCGTTGATGATTACAATTTTCGATGAAAATTTCCAATGGTTGTATAACTTTCATGCCAAGCCAAGCTTGCATGTATTAAAGCTGAGATCAGATCGATAGTTTACTCACTAAGGCTATCGGTAGTGAGGCTCTTTGGGGGCACCATAGAGCACCATAGCGCCCTACATCGTTACACCCCCTCCATTATAGCGCCCCTTTCTCCTCCTTGGCGTTGTAGTGATGGCGCCCCTCCCCCTTCATTCTGATGGGTCCAATTTTGAAGGGTGTGATGTGATTGGTCCATAATTTTGTAGTGTTTGTTTCTTAAAAAAAAAAATTGGGGGCTTTATGAGGCTCAATGACTACACCAGTTTTAGTCATGGAGCCCTTTGCTGACTAGGAGGACAAATGTCGTAAAGCGCTAAACGCCCGGACTCCATGATTACACATAGCCTAATTTGAAGAAAAAAAATGATTTTAAATTTTTATAGGCATATAAAAAATGGACCATTCCTTGGAATGGAGTTTGACTTTTGAGACTAACTTCTTACTTTCTATATTTAGTTATTCATTTTCTATCAAGTGCTTCTAGCCTAATGGTATTCTAGTGTTGCTTAATGTATTCATCCTATACAAGTTGAAGGTATAAGTCCCATAGTAAACAAATGGTGAAAACTAAAGCTCTTAAAAAGAAGTTATTCACTTCCTATCCTATTTTAGAAAGAGAAAAGTTTTAATGACATGTATGGTTGAACAATTAATGAGGTGAAAACAAGATGATGAGGATGAGCAACTCATTAAGGACAAGACTGACAATATTTTGATCCAATGTGAACAAGTTAAATTTTCTCAGCACTGATTGGAAAAGGAAGCACAATAATCCTTTTCATGATCTATGATAAGCCTCAGACCACCATTAATGAGATTATGAGAACTTTTATATGGATTTGGTATATGATTTCCCATTAGTAAGATACCATTTCTTTTTGTTCAGTATTTTTTTGGTTAAAATTTCTTTTTGTTCAGTTGATCTGTTATGGAAATAGAGCAGCAAAGCAAGATCACAAAACACTGTAATACTCTTTACTTTTGATGCCTCAGCCAATATTTATATATACAACGATAACAGTTTATGAACGGGAGTTGCTTTTACATGATTCTTCTTTAAACACTTGTATCCATCATCTAGAATTAAGCTACCTGTGTAATATTGTGCAGCTAGTGAAAATGAGATCAAAGATGACTGTATACCTTTTATATTATCTTCTTTATGTAGTCTGCTCACTTCAACTTCTGCAGTTTATAACTGTCTTCCCCATTAACTAAAGCAATAAACTGATAAGCTGATGAAAAACTGTTTCAGCCTCCACTCACATCAACAATGTGTCTGGGAAAGGTTTTATGGATGATGAGGAATTAATATAAAGCCATTTTAGATAACCTACAAGAACTTGCTGAAAAGCTTCATGTGTTCAGCTTGTAGCGAAATGGCAATCGACAAGCTCCCATAGTTAACTGCCGTAACACAAAACTAAACCCTTCATAAGCTATCCCACCCGGCCCCATGAATATGGGTCGGTCGCCCCCATCCAAAGTCGGCATCATGAATCGGGAGCCTAGCCCAGCTGGTTATCCCAAGATTCGGACACTTAAATGTATGCGCCCCACGGACCAAGGCCTTTACATCGGGCTGCAGTTCTAAGTAATCTAGTGCGGATTTTAGATAATCATTGTTCATCTTTGCTAATGTGTCATGAATTTTACCCGTGGCATACCAGGTGGGCTTTGATTGTAAGTCGCCCGATACTGCTATCGGGGTGGTAGTGAATATGACGTTCCCAAAGTAGCCAGGTGGCAGTGACGGGCGGAGTGTAGAGCTTCGTGCCTTGATCGTCAGGAAGGCCACGCGCTTTACACACGCACCTCCAAACATGACCCTTTATTATTAAAGATTAAAAGAACACAATACGTAAATATTAAGGGGGTAAGATCAAAATTTAATGAATATTGTCAACGACAGAAAAGAATTGGAAAATTTTTAATAGGTAAAATTTACCGTGGGTTTAGTCATAAAAAAAATGAAATTTCTGTTAAATTTAGGCCCAATGCATCACAAGGCGAATCTAGATCATCACTAGCCCCCACAGCCCAATTTCAAATTATGTTTTGGCCCAAAAGTTCTTCCGTAATCGTAAATGTTAGATTTTATAATTGGGTCCTTAATTACTCTTTGCTCTTATAGTCTTTATGTACACTTGATCTTGATATCTTCTTTCAAATCTATAATTTCTTTTTATTGTCCATTATTTCCATACCAAACAAATTGGTTTCTAATTTCATATTTTATATGATAATATAGTTGTTGGTGCGACACAAGACACAAAGGTCAAACAAAGCTTTCGATGTGTAAGTGATCCCTAAGTTATTAAGTACAGAAAACTAAAACTAGTGAAACTGTGAAAGTTAAATTCGAATCTAAGATTTGTGCCAAGGGAATCAAGCGTGTAAGATGAGTGATGATAGACTAAATTATAGAGAACATCCAAACAATTTCATGTTACATCCTAGATGTTTAAAAAGCGTCCGTAATATCCTTTATGTGTATAATCACATTCTGTTTTTATCCTTTTAAGTTAACTTCTGTTAAAATATTTCACTTAAGTTTATAACTAATATGAGAAACATATGAAGATATTATAGTAATTTTGTTATCATTAACTTAACTAGCCGTGAATCCCATATGACAAGAAAACAGTTAGTCGGCTACACATTAGGGATCAAGGAACATTACAAGTATGAACGCTGAAGTATAGCAACGACATAATAGTAAAACATGATAGTTGTAATGGAAAGCCAACATAAACTATAAACTAT
The DNA here is from genome assembly GCA_039602395.1 of Deinandra increscens subsp. villosa. Taxonomy (NCBI): domain Eukaryota; kingdom Viridiplantae; phylum Streptophyta; class Magnoliopsida; order Asterales; family Asteraceae; genus Deinandra; species Deinandra increscens. Next base: position 2,664,327 of record JBCNJP010000015.1, on the reverse strand, counting down.
AGAGAAAAATAGTATTAATATTTTCTAGGAAACCCTTTACACAATATAAGATGAAATTCAGCTCCACAAATCATTGACTGCAAATTTCGTATAATAACTTTAGTGTCCAAAGGCTATAGTTCAATTGCATGCACAATAAATAGCAACCTCTTTATCAAGGACTGCAAAATGTCAAAACTTTCAAAACTCCACTTTGCAAAACCATGGCTATGCTGAGATTATTAACAACTGCAGTCTGCAAAACATGCTACTAGGCACTAGCAGTCTAGCATATAGGACAAAAAATAAAACCCATACGGCCATACGAAAACAAAGTTCAGAAAAAATAAAATAAAAAATATAGTATTTACACGTCTATAATATAATCTCCTTCTTATCCCAAAGAAAATTAGATATTTATGTGTAGGGAACTTGAAACAAAAATCCTGCAACTTGCTTATTTTGAGAGATATTTAACTTGCATACAAATTCCATATTACTTACCTTTTTTCTAAAAATTTGGATAATGAAATACTTTTGTGGCGAATACTCTTAAAAAAAGTAACTGCCAGATGATTTTGTCGTTGGGTAAAAAAAAAAAGATGATTTTGTCAAGAGATTAGTAAGATAAAAGAGGAGTTATCACATAGAAATCAAGTATATATTAATTTTCTAAAATATGATTCATAGGTTTCACTTTTCAAACTCTTTTGTTAAGAGTATTCACACCAGTTTTTTTTTTTAATATTACATCTTTTATTTAAATTTTAAATAAAATATATAAGAAATGTTTTTTTTCTATTACATCAACTTTTTTATATTTAAACCTTATACTTAAAATTTAAGAGATAAATATGAGGATTTGGTAAATATACAGCATTCATAATAACTTCTTCATCTTTGTCTTTAAAATTTAGGAAAAATTGGAATTAAATAATCCCAACTTTTGGGTATTGGCCAAAAATAATCCCACTTTTCAATATAACCCACAACGGTCCCAACTTTTCACTTAATTATTTACAATGGTCCCGCCGTTTAAAAAATTAACACCGTTAGTTTTTGATCCTACGTGGCGTTGACGTGGCGTTGACTTGTATTTTCTTTTTATTTTTTATTTTATTTAATCACCTAAAAAGCCACATCACTAATTCAGGGATTATTATTGTGATTTAATTAACTTGAGGGGCCAAAACCCTTCTCCTACGTTATGGCAGCTCCGGTGACCTGAGAAACCGATTTACCACCACAAAATTCCTATCGTCACCTCATCCATTACCGACATAGAACCCCCAGAACCAGATTTCTACTGTTCTTCCCAAATCTAACATTCTTGACTGTAATCACCTGGCTTTCGATACACATTTCATCAATTACCTCCATGAATCGAATCAATTCTCGACTAATCGCTCGTTTACCATTTCTGATCCCACAAATAAACTTATGTAACAGATACAATGAAAATAAAGTCAAATCGAATATGATTGATTAGGCACATAAACTTTAAAAGTTTGAACTCCGAATAATCTAATTATTAAAAAAAACAGTCAAATCAAACAGAATTGAGAATTTATCAAATTGAACGTTGAAACCGTACGCTTGAATCTTATCCATGATTGAATCGCTAACTTCTATTGTCGGAACTTTAGACTGTTCCTGAAATTGATATCGATTGAGGACTATCGTCAATTGACGATTTAGTTATCCCCTAACTACGGGTGAATCGAGAACTGTTGTTTTGAGGATTGTCGGTTCACTATATGAGATGAGAGAGGAGATGGTGGGGTTGGGTGGTGGTGGGTTTTCTTGAGCGTTTTCGTGGTGACGGCGATTTGGAAAAAGGTGGTGGTTTTGATGGGTTTGAGGGGGTGGCAGAGGATCGGAGGGTAATGGTCGGAATGGAGGTTAGGCTGGTTTTGGGGTGGGGGTATAACGTAGGAGAAGGGTTTTCAGAAGGAAAACCAGTGGCCCCTCAAGTTAATTAAATCACAATAATAATCCCTGAACTAGTGATGTGGCTTTTTAGGTGATTAAATAAAATAAAAAAATAAAAAGAAAATACAAGTCAACGCCACGTCAACGTCACGTAGGATCAAAAACTAACGGTGTTAGTTTTTTAAACGGCGGGACCATTGTAAATAATTAAGTGAAAAGTTGGAACCGTTGTGGGTTATATTGAAAAGTGGGATTATTCTTGGCCAATACCCAAAAGTTGGGATTATTTAATTCCAATTTTCCTAAAATTTATCAAAAAAAACATATTTATCCATAAAATTAAAAAAATTTCAAAGACACTCCACATCTCATATCTTATCCTTAAAAAAACATATATGGATTTGTATATTTATAAATTTATTATTATTATATTTATACATTAAAATTTAAGGATAACGTTTAAATATAAATATGCTGAGAGAGATAAAATATACACTTCCTTATATATGTTTTTAAATTTTAAAGATACAGTGTAAAAATAAAGAAGCTATTGTGAATATTTAGATCATTCACAGTAGAGTCTTTATCTTTACCTTTATAATTTATTCAAAAAACACATTTATCTATAAAATTTTAAAACTTATAATGAACACTCTACATCAAATGCTTTATCCTAAGAAAAACCATATATGTGTAATGGATTAGTATATTTATCAATCTCTTATATTTATTCTTTAAAATTAAAGTATTAGGTTTGAATATTAAGATTTGTTGCAGGAGAAAAGTTAGATATTTCTTATATAACGTGTTCTTTTACTAATTTTTAGACCAGTAAATATACACATTTCTATATATACGTATAAAAAAACAATGTGTTTTTTATAAGATTTAAGTAAAATGTGTTTTTATACTAATTTGGAAAATTGGATTTTAATAATATGAGTTTTAACTCATTGGCGAATAATAATACGAGTTTTAAAGTTGGCTGACAATAATACCAATTAATGAGGTGGGTGTCAATAATGAAATGCCGTTAGTTGAACCCTAACGGCGTTACAAATTTACTGACGTGGCACTCAATGAGTTTCAAACTCTTTTTGTAACGCCGTTAGGGTTCAACTAACGGCATTTCATTATTGACACCCACCTCATTAATTGGTATTATTGTCAGCCAACTTTGAAACTCGTATTATTATTCGCCAATGAGTTAAAACTCATATTATTAAAATCCAATTTTCCTACTAATTTTAGACTGGTAAATTTACTTTTGGAAATTTTAGTAAAAATGTGTGTTTTTTACTAATTTTTAGACACAAGTAATAATAATTATATATGTGTTATATAACTAAATGAATATGGGTTTTGGTTTTAACTATGAAAGTATCACAACGTACCAAACAATGTCTAAAACAAAGCTAAGGTGACAAATGAATAAAAGAGAGTGAGAGTAGATTTATATATGAGTTTTTTTTAACGATAAAGAACGTGATACAGAGTGTTTTTTAAATTCTTTTTTTTAAAATTTTATGAATAAAATATATTTTTGATAAATTATAAAGATAAAGACCTTAATGTAAAATGTTTTTTTTTTTATAAATAAAGATATTTTCTGATAAATTTTTAAAGAAACCATCGAAACAATTTATCGCAATGTTCTCTATCCTATCCATCGTGGCTATATTATATCTCCGATGATCCAATGGACGCCGTTTCTTCTTCGTTATTGACCGTTTCTTTCACGCTATCGATCATATTCAATAATTGATGATTAAACCATCTATTGGAAACGGAATCTTAAATAATATTTAATTCAAATCAAATAATATCTGCCCCTTTGATCGCTATTTCATCCTTCATAATCCATTCTTTCACACATGTATATATAAATCAATCCTTAGAGACCGATCTCCCAATCTCATTTTCAGAAATTTCAACTCCATTTTGTGAAAAGGAAGAAATTATGACGACACTGATCAATGGATACGTTTCATCATCTTATTCGTCTTGGGGAAATTTGAAAATTTCGCACAGGAAGAAGGCGGTTGAAGGAAATCGTGGCGGTGATCATCGGAGGTTTAGGGTTGGAGTTACGTGTATTTCATCAAGTCCTTTAGCTTCAGATCCTTATAAAACGTTGAGTATTCGTCCTGGTGCTTCTGAATCTGAGGTTAAAAAGGCTTTTAGAGAGCTAGCCTTGAAGGTAATGTTTAATTTAGCCGATGAATCCATCATAAACCTTGTGATTGTTAGAGATCTTAATCGTCTATTCGTCAACAGATCATTTGTTTAATTCAGTTAATCCCTAACTTCTGTTTTGGATCGAATTTCAGTATCATCCGGATGTATGCAGGGGAAACAATTGCGGAGTCCAGTTTCACGAAATCAACGAAGCTTATGATGTACGCTATTGAAATTCGATCTATTACTCTTCATTTCAATGAAGAATCTATTAAAATTTATACTCTATACTATTGACTAAAATATGAAATGAACTTAAACGATGATTTGCAGGTGGTGATGAGTCATTTGAGAAACGAAACATCATTTGTGGGGGAGATGGAAATGGAGATGGATGAACCGATGAGAGGGATGGAGGATCCGGATTGGGACATGTGGGAGGAGTGGATGGGTTGGGAAGGTGCTGGGATCCGAGATTACACTTCACACATTAACCCCTACATCTAATGTTAATAATATCCCTAATTGTACATAAAGTCTACTAATTTTATTTTATGGTTATGATTTAATGGAAAAAAGGTTTCTTTGTACATAAAGAAGTAAACCAGTTTGTTTTCTGTGTGTATCGTACATCTATAGCTTTTGCTGTGTTGTAATTAATGACATTGTGCCACATCCCCAAAGGTGGTTTTTGTCAATATAAACCTTTTTAAGAGTAAATTTTTTCATCATTTGTTAACTATGTGTTAGGTTTACAAAGAGAACCTATAAACTTTCAAACGGACACGTTGAATAGGTTAGGCTTCAAGAAAAATTAGAGAAGGAAACGATAAACCTTGAGGCAAAGTTCTTCATTAGTTTTTATTCTGTCAGTGCAAACTTAAATAACAATTGAAAAGGAAACAACTAGTCTATCCTAAAAACAAGGAATAAATAGAAACATGTGATCATGCAACATGGGATGTATCTCGGAAGACCAAGAACTAACTGTTGGAATTTTGGGAGAAAAACTAGTGGAAAATGAGATTTTTCACTAAGTGTGAAAATGAGTTTTTCACCAACTTTGGACTAAAATAAAATACAGATAACATAGGTTGTTGCCTCTGTATTTAATGGGTTTGTGTAGTACGCTGTGAGGGCTTTCCAACGCATCAAACCACGTCCAAATCCGAGCTCGTATGAATGAGATATCGAAGCTCAAAGTTGAGGTCTCGCAACTTGTGAAGCTGCGAAAATTAGAGAGAAAAAATGCTAAGTATAGCATGTTAACTCATCCCACATTGGTTGGGGATTGAAACCAAAAGTGGTTTATAAGGTGGGAACCTTACCAACTATTGTTTCCTTTAGTAGGACACATCCCTTGGACCCTGAGGGGTGCGAAGCACCCCTAACTCGCGCGTGGCGTGGGCAATGAGGCGCAATGAGGCGCAATGAGGCGCATCGCCGCGAGCCGCCTAATTGTTTTTGGGTTCAACCGGAAGGTGTTCCGGTTGAAGTCCAAGCGGACCTGTGTGGTCTGGGCGGAACCGAGTTCAACCGGAAATTCTTCCGGTTGAAGTTGGGACGGAACGGAAGATCAGTTCTTCCGGAAAACAGCTGTAACGCGGAGTCCTCCGGATTAACAGCTGGAAACGCGTTTTGAGCTAATTAAGGTAATTCCGCGTTAATTAGAAATGAATTTGCATTAAAGACGTTTAATGCAAAGTTTGACTACGAATTATTTTTGTGTGCTCAACAAGTCTTCCCACCACTATAAATACAGCCTCATTAGTTGAGGCAAAACACACCAGAATTCATAGAATTCTTTCTCTCTACCTCTTCTCTCATCTTCTTCATCGTTCTTGTTCTTCAAGCTTCAAGGTAACTTCAAGCTTAGAGTTATCTCGGCCGTACAATACGGTTTAGGCGATTGTACCCTGGGAAACAAAACGGATCTTTGGTAGACCCGGAATTTGTTTTAAGGGACCCGGGTTTTGACCCGAAGCCTTCGCCAAGGTTCCTTGGAACCTTTCTCGTTTTTCTAAACTAATACTAAAGGATTTTCTCAAAACATTTTCTTTTACTTTCTGTCACCATTCAAATCTTTATTATTTCAATATAACTTTCTGTCTCCTTTTATTTCAATTTCATTTCCTTGTAATCTTTTATTTTTTACTTGTATTGTATTTCATTTCCGTGTATTGTTCTATTATTTCCTTGTAATTGTAATAGGAGTAGATCTATTTCTTTCACTTGTATTGTAATAGAATAGGTTTATTTGATTTGTTGTAATCGTACTAAATAAAATATTTATTTTATTTTAATTTTACGAACGGTTCTCCTACACTAACAAGCTAATTAACCAATTCACTTGAGCTCCAAGATTAATCCAATAACTTGATTGGCAGCATCGTAACCCCTTTGGGCCGATCCAATGGGCCCGCTGCAACTGATCGGCTTGCATGGGCTACATGGGACGGTCTAGTCGTGTCACTATAGAAACATGTGATATCTAGTCGTATCACTATGAGACTTGAACCTTTTTAACTATAGGCGAGTGACACCTTATTAATCATCAAAATATCATTGAACTAGAGGCCCTTTGCTTTTTGACGATGACAATATAATTAGTACATTGTAAGAATGAGAGTGAAGTTTTCTTTCTTTAGATCATTCAACATGTTTAATTAAGTTTCATACAAATAATTTAATGGTTAATTTAACTTTCCTACAAATAATTTAATGATGACTCTAAAGAGTGAAGACTATTGTAAAGGTGATTTAATCGGTTTAACAATAGGCTCGATCAGCTAATAGTAAAATGTGTGTGTTAAATTAAAGCATGCATTGTTTGCTCATCAAAATTTTCCTTTTCTTGTATTTTTTTACAACAATACCTAGAATATCTAGGATAAAATTAACTAACACCAAGATAATCAAGGATGTTACCTCAAAACTCGAACTCACAACATTTGATTGGGATGAAAACACCGCTCTAACTCCTTGCCATCAATTTGAAACCTTATACCTAACTCGTCACAAGTGTGACATTGTTACATTAAATACTTTTATATTTTTCACCATGTACTTATGTTTACTAACCGTTAAAAAGTTTGTAAATTGATAGTTCTTCTATCAAAATTATAAATCCAACTTCACTAAACTTATCGGCTATAAAGAAAATCTAACCATAAAAGTAAAAAACAAAAAATGCAATCGGTATTGGATTGTTGCCACAAATTACAAGCTACAAAGACGTTAGGACCCGTCACCTTCAGTCCTTCGATCCGAGGAGAATTACACTCAAATTTTGGTATCTCCATCTTCAATTATTCAGTTTGTTTTTTGTGTTGATATTCTGATCGAAACGTCTACGAACATATATTGTTTGATCATCTTGTAATGATATAATTGACCTTTTTGTTCTGTTCCTGGAATGAAACCCTAATTCATTCGTAACAGTGATCGACTGAATTTTCAATCCAATTCTGATACTCCAGTCGATTGTTCCTTAGATTTTTCTGATTTCTCGTCCTTAGTTACGTACTTACGTTCTTCATATGAGTTCGTTTTCATCAACTCTGATAAGTGGATAATTGAATCTGTTGATCTGTTCTCGTTCATTTGTCACGAATTGGCCGCTTGTTCTAGCAATTTGATTAAATTCGGATGTAAATGCTGTAGATATTTGTCCGTTCTTACCGTACTTCTTTCTGTTGTTAGACAATTCTAATGGGAGACCTAAAAGAGCGTCTTCTGCCAAAACCAGCATCAGCAATGAACCTCGGAGATGCATCTTACACGCCATTCGGATCTCGCCGCCAGCCTTTTCAAGGCGTAGATGTTTCCGGCCTGAAAAAACGCGGCCAAGGTCTTCGATCATGGATCCGTGTTGATGCTTTAACCGGTGATTCCCAGATTATCGAGGTAGATAAGTTCACTGTCATGAGAAGGTGTGATCTTCCTGCTCGTGATCTTCGTTTACTCGATCCGTTATTTGTTTATCCCTCAACGATTCTGGGCAGAGAGAAGGCTATAGTTGTAAATTTGGAGCAGATTCGTTGCATTATAACTGCTGATGAAGTCTTGCTTCTCAATTCTCTTGATAGTTATGTATTGCAGTATGTTGTGGAACTGCAACGGAGATTGAAATCTGAGGGGGCAGGTGATGTTTGGCAGTTAGATGGTAGGGATTTTGAAGATGGATCGAAAAACGCATCATCTGATTATTTGCCTTTTGAGTTCAAGGCTCTAGAAATCGCTCTGGAAGCTGCTTGTACATTTCTAGATACACAGGTTTGACCTCCTGAAAGATTATGTTGTTAATTTTGTTTATTAGTAATATAATCTGATAGTAGGGTTTATCAGGCAGCCGAGTTAGAAATTGAAGCGTATCCGTTGCTAGATGAACTTACATCAACAATCAGTACTTTAAACTTGGAACGAGTTCGTAGATTGAAAAGCAGACTTGTTGGATTGACTCGCAGGGTCCAAAAGGTACCAAGTCTTTGACTTTCATGGACTTTGGACCTTTGACCTTTGACCTTTAATCTATCATTACTTTGACATTAACTTTCATACAGGTAAGAGATGAAATAGAGCAGCTTATGGATGATGATGGGGATATGGCTGAAATGTACCTAACTGAGAAGAAAGCAAGGATCGATTCTTTATCCTATGGTGGAGATCAATCTATGATGGGATACAAGTCAATCGATGGTCCACAATCGGTTTCAGCTCCCGTATCTCCGGTTTCTTCACCTCCAGATTGTCGAAAGCTTGAAAAATCTATTAGCTTTGCAAGGAGTAGGCATGATAGCATGAGGAGTACAGAAAGTAGCAAGCAAAACATTGAGGAGATGGAGATGCTTTTGGAAGCTTATTTTGTTGTTATTGACAGCACTCTTAATAAGCTGACCTCGGTATTACATTATTAATTTACCCGGAAAGATTATATTTTTATCTGGTTTCTCTGTAGCACTACTTGATCCCTTTGTTTTGTCATACACCAGCTGAAGGAATATATTGATGACACAGAAGACTTCATTAACATTCAACTGGTATGTGTTCCTTCTTAAAATGATTGCAAACACTTTTGTGTCCATTTTTTCAAACATAAGTTATTCGTTAAATTTTAATGCAGAAAACTATATTGTTACAATAATAAGCTAGTATTTTGGTTATGACTAATAAGCTAGTATTTTGGTTACACTTTGGCTACTTTCAACCATTTCGAATCGTTTCCCCTTTTTAGCTATCCTTATTAATTTGACCCATCTGACCTTTAGAGATAAAATAGCCCAAATCAGCATGTTTATAAGTAATCGAGTCAAAATTGTCACTGCTGTGAGAAGGGAAAGTTGGCACCAAGTTTAGGACATTTCAATATATGGTAATGTAAGATTAGACATGGCAAGATGGGTGGGTTAGATGTGCTGGGTAATGGGTGAAAACAGGATTGGACCAAATTGCTCATCTTTTAGTGTAGAGGTGGTACCTGGAAGAAGTTTGCTTACAATTTTTTGTTCAAGTTAAAAATAATTGGATGATTGTTGACTAGTCCCCTTTTTACCATTTCTTTAACACAGTCTGACTTATTTGATATAAAACAGAAATAGAATAATGAAACAACCTTAACTGATCTTTTAACTAATATTTTGATGTTGTTTGTGTAACCTTGGGTTGCAGGATAATGTGAGGAACCAGCTTATACAGTTTGAATTATTACTGACAACTGCTACATTTGTGGTTACCATCTGCGGGGTAGTAGCAGGGATATTTGGTATGAATTTCCCAATAACTTTGTTTGATAGCCCCGTGGCTTTCGATTGGGTACTGCTCGTTACAGGAGTTACTGGACTCATTATATTCTTTTCATTTTTGTGGTTTTACAAGTCTAGAAAAGTGATGCCATTTTAGAACTAAATGAGGTATGTTCAAAATCAAAGAAGTATCAAGTTTCTGCACATTTTACAGTTAAAATGCTCAACCTATATTAGTTATCACTTATTAGTTACTTATTACCATTACCAACTTGTGGTTTGTCTAATTTGAGGCAGTTAACTTGAAATGTACACAAGTCAAAAGTCCCGAGGGTCAACAAAGATCACAGAAGGAGACGATGACGTAGATTTAATCCAATCGTGTGGTCCAAGATTCTTGTTAATTTCCTGCTTTGCGGTACCAAGCTTCTTGATACACCAAATGTCTTCGGCCCAAGAAAACTTCCTCCAATGCGGCATCACCTCTCTCACTGGATCCCTCTGCCCGACTTCCGCCACCAGGGCCCGACACAAGACGTCGTTTCTTGCCATATTATGTGCGTGTGCACACAATGACTTCATGAGCCGCGAACCACCGTATCCTCTCATGTGAAGTCCGTACAAAAAGTAAACCCCAAACTGCTTAAAAAAGTTAGGCACAGAAGGCAGTCTTAAACAAGGCATCAAAGTGTCCAACACCCTGCTTCCTGCACATTCTGCGTACGTTAGTGGTGACACCCCTTTCACCTGAAACCGGAACACCTCCTTAGTGTTCCATATGCTTAAGATAGCGAAACTAGGTGGGAATCTGTTCATTTTAGGATCCCAATGGTCAAGATAACTCTTGGGTATGGCCACAAAAGTTCCTAAATTTAGCCTGTTATGCAAAATTACATCTATATCCTTGGGGAAAAACTCAGAATCTCCCATGGTCTTGTAATAGACCAAGCCTGCAAGTTGTGGGTCGAGCCGTTTGATCACAACACCTGAGATTAACGGTTTGTTGTGAGCGTGAACCGGCTGGACCAAAATGGTGAGGCTACGGAACTTGATGTAATCACATTTTAGTGTAAACAGGTTTAGTGAGGCTTCGTTGTAGGAATCCGTAGCCATGTAAGCATAATCCGCACCATTTTTCTTGCACCATTCTTCTAAACCTTGGACTAGTTTTGTACCGATGCCTTGTTGTCTATATGCCAAATTCAAATATAAAATGTCAAATTTCTAAGTGAGATAAATTTGTTTATGTTGATGGACTCATTATCTGGTATCTGGTATTTATTCTCATACAAACGCTAAAAGGTAATTACAAGTCTGACAATTGAACACTTAGGTGGCGTTTGGTTCACGGAATGGAATGTAATTGGAATTGTAAAGTTTTTCTTTTAAAATTGTGTTTAAGTTGGGTAAGGAAGGAGTTTGAAATACAATGAATTCCTTTATTCAATGGAATTTAGAAATCCTTCACTTTAATGAAGGAAAGTTACATGACCTCAAATTCCATTGATCAAAGGAATTCATTGTATTTCAAACCTTTCTTTACCCAACTTAAGCATAACTTTAAAAGGAAAACTTTATAATTCCAATTACATTATATTCCGTGAACCAAACGCCACCTAAGAACTACATATAAATGGTCCTAATTGAACACTGGGGGTGTTTGGTTCACGGAATGTAATTGTAAAGTTTTCCTTTTAAAGTTGTGCTTAAGTTGGGTAAGAAAGGAGTTTGAAATACAAATATACAATGAATTTCTTTAATTAATGAAAATAAAATCTTTCACTTTAATAAAAGAAAGTTACATGACCTCAAATTCTATTGATTAAAGGAACTTATTGTATTTTAAACTCTTTCCTCACTCAATTTAAGCACAACTTTAAAATAAAAACTTTACAATTCCAATTACATTACATTTCGTGAACCAAACGCCACCTTAATGGATTTTAGGACCGTTTACAGATGAAAAAGTCATTATATATAAATACGGATTTTAGGACAATCACTATCAAAGGTTGGTATCTATCTGAAGAATCCATGTTTTAGCCATGGACAACTATATGTTGCCTTATCAAGAGTGAAGAGTAGGTCTGGGTTGAAACTTCTCATTTTAGATGAAGATGGAAGAGTCACAAACGAGACGCTAAATGTCGTCTACAAATCTGTATTTTCCAATCTGTAGTTCTAAAACATTTTCTGTATTTATAGATGCAATGGAATTATGATACTTACTATAATATTTTATGTACTTAACAAGTTTTTTAAAACACAGCCGTGCGATGCACGGGTATCAAAGACTTCTTATATATAACCAATAAGTTCAATTATTGGTGTTAGAATCTAATCAAATCTTCCTTCTATAACCAAAAAACTTTCGACACTAATTAAATGTGATGCATTAAACACTTCCAATTTGATGCTTTACTTCATAGTGTTTATTGTTTAACCAATATTTGATTCTAATCCATTTAATATTTTGTAAAAGTTTACAAGCCAGTTGAAATAAATATTTTTTTTATATTTAATATTTGCTTTGTATGTGAATATGTGATGGTAAGAATCACCAAGTTCAAAAGACACCACTAACTAGGAAAGAAGAATAACACCAAAAGGATCCATCCTCCATCAAGAACTAAATGTATGGCAATGTTTCATTAAACTTTTAAAGTGTCAAAAGGATCTCATCAAACACTCCCTCTTCACAAATAAATCATAACCCATAAATGGTAATTCCAAAAGCTTTCATGCATGATTTTGATAAAAGACTAAAAAACCACATTTAACCAACCTTTAATTAATTATCAATTAATTACTTTTAGCCGAATGATATGATATGTGGGTTTATTATAAGTCTCATATTGGACAAATAGGCGTAAAGGTTGAAGATTTAAGTCCTATAACGAACAAATAGTGTAAAATTATCCTTTAAAAAAACTTAAAATAATGAAGAGATGGATGGATTATGGATATATGATTGATTACCTATGGAGTGGTGAAACCCTGAGTCCAAGAACATAGGCCAGCTTTATGTAAACCCGATGTTCCTGTTCGCCTTTGCTTACCGTCTTGATGCATCCCCTTATTCCCCCCACTATTTCACTCTTCTCCACATGCTCAGCAACCTGTGCGCCATCGATCAGTTACTTAAGTTATGACCGTCAGATCGGTTTATAGATGCAACATATATGAATTCAATTTTGAAGGAAAATAGTTAAGTTGCATGTGTGTGTATGCATATAGATATATACCAGCATGACATGCAGGGGGAAATGACGGACACGACAAAGAGGGTCGCCCAAGAGATTGGTGACGAGTGAAGGTTTTCCGGTCTGCTGGAAATCACAGCGGCTCTCAAACGCCTCCACTGCGGCCTTGTCTCTCGCTTCTTCGTACTCCCTAATTACCACCGTCACTTCCGGAGGATTTTGATGATTTTGAGCCAACATTATTATGTGATTTATTATATATGAGGGAAGGAAGGGAGGAAGGAATAAATGTGGATGATATTTATGGTAAGAATTTTTTCTATATTTGAAAGTACCCATGACCTACAACCTCCTTCCTCCAACGTATATATGCAAGTACAGTAGATCATAGCCAGGCCCGGATATCATGCCAACTTGGCAGGATATGGATGTTCTTTCATTAATTAATTATTATTATTATATGTTCTTAAATAAATCATAAAATAAGGATGAGCTTTGGAGCATACATACCGTAAGAAAGCGTATATACATCCGATAATGAAAAGATCCGACACTCCTTAATCCCCTGCACAAAACGTAAGTTAAGTCAAACGTTAATTTCGCCCTATATATGTTTCTCTGTATAATAATTACATGATTCTTGTAAGTTAAATGTAGAATCCGGAAGGATAACTGGATAGGCTGCGGCCTAGGACGAGCTATCAAGGCAATTCGACTACAAGGATGGGAACACAAGTCTTCTGGAGTTCTGGTGATCAATCGACTCGGCAATGGATGTCTGAGTGCAAGTCTTTTGATGATCATTCGACTCGGCAATTGGGGTCTTATGTTGTAACCTGTAAAACAGAAGTGCCGTTATTCTTGAGGGGCAATTGGGGTCTTATGCTGGTGATCACTAACCATCACACTCAGCTCGGCCTTTATGGCCTTTATGATCCACTCAGCCTAAATAACTTACATAGTGGTGCTTGGTCACTAACCGACCCACTCGGCCTTTATAGCCTACATCGTGGTCGGTTATCGACCGATCTACTTAGCCTTTATGATTTACATAGTGGTGTTCGGTCACTAACCGAACTACTCGGCCTTAATGGCTTACCTCGTGTCGGTCATTGACCGATCCACTCAGCTTTTACGGCTTACATAATGATACTCGATTACTAACCGACCTACTCGGGTTTTATGGCCTACATTGTGGTCGTTCATCGACCGATCAACTTAGCATTTACGGCTTACATAGTGCCATAGTGGCATTCGGTCGCCGACCCAACCACTCGGCCTAATTTTCTACTTAGATTGTGGTGCTTGGTCGTCGACCAAACCACTCGGCCTTTATGGCCTATATCGTGACCGGTCATCGACCGACCCACTCGGCCTTTATAGCCTACATAGTGACATTCGGTTATAGAGACCGATAAAAAATTCATGGTTTATTTTATTTAAAAAAACATAATAAATCTTTTAGCCATAGGAAATATGTGAAATTAGTAAATGTGTTATGCGGATAGGAGACTTTTTTTTTAACTCAAAAATAGGTTATTTATACACTAAAATATTTGAATGGGTGAGAACCTATCAAACACAACTCACACACATCACCCCCAACTTAGAATCTAACTAGTTATGGACTTAATTAAAGCCTATTAGAAAAGAAGATTATGCTAAAGGATTTTTACATACAATATGAGTATTTATTTATTTGTAAGAACAATGATTGTGGTATGTATTAATTTTTAATGCACGATCTAATTTGGCATCACCTATTACGTATCCTCAATAAACTTTGTGAATATTTAAATAAAATATAATGTTTAAAAGGGCTTTTAACCCGGTAATACCAATATGTTTATGAATTTTGTTAATTCTTAATTAAGTGGTTGATGATTAAGGGTAATTATTAAAAGAAGTGTCAACTTAGGAGTACTTTTATTGAGAGAGTGTTTGCCTTTCTAAAAATTATAAAATATGATATAATATAATGATTATAATGGATAGATATGAATTATAAAGTTAAATGTCCCTAAAATCTCAATCAAAAGCTTATAAGTTGAAATTCTATAGAGTATAAGTTTGGTGAGTTTATCCTAAAAAAATTTAAGTGTTTTATTCAAGAAGAATAAAAAAAAGGATAAATAAATTTAAATTAGTATGTTTTCAATGTGTTTTTTAAACCCTACTTTGACGGGAAGAATAAAGGGGAAATGAGTCTGCACATGCTTTGCGGTCACTAATGGATCGTTATGAGAGCCAGGAAAACACGAATCTATAAAAGGTAAATACTCGTTCATTTTTTAACTAAACTATTTTAACAATAACAATTCATTTGTTTTATATAATAACTTTATTTAGTTTATGCAATACATCACCTTGTTTTAATTGCATTTTCAAGAACACCAAATGATCGTACAGAATGGATCACCTCAGAGTCCTTAATAACTCTATGAAATGTCAACGCCGAGCTCAGGGAAAGGATGGAAATGGATTCTGAATCAAAACCTACACAGTAAACAACGCGTTAGGGCAGTACAGGGAGATAAGGGTCCATGTATCGGCCTTCAGTCCTGAGAATCAGTAACTCGAATAAAGAGTGTGTGTGATTATTGGAGTGAAAGTGAGGGATGAGAGCATTGAAGAAGAAATGTACCATTTGAACCAATATTTATAGACTTAGCATTAGGGTTTGAGCACCTGGGTTACGTCAGTGCGTGGATCTCACGCCACATGATCAGAATGCCAGGTGTGATTATTCCTTTTGCATTGTGAATTCTGATTGGCTGAGAGTTGTATGCAGAATGCTGGTTTGTTTGAGGTGGAGTCTTCTTCTAGAATAAGCATTGAATGTAAAGTGTGGTGTGGTATGAACCACATTCTTTTATTTGATTAGCACGCATGGTGGATCCGACCCGCAAAAGGTTTTGCGGGTTGCTTACGGGTTATGGGCCGGAGCGCATTATGGGCCTGAGCGCAGGAGCCCAAAAGGGTTAATTATGGGTTGTAATCTGGTCTGCGAAAAGCCCAGAGGATAAATCAAATTCATTTTTATCCTCTTCACATTTATTTATAGTGATATTAATTGTTTAGTTTTCGTATTTTATTTGTATCACTATTAATCATCAAACAAGAAGATAAAATCTTATATTTTACTAAAACATCTACCCTACTAATTTCTTCTTGCCAGTTAAAGCATAAGATAAATATCGTATAGTTGTGATTATATTGATTAGAGTTACAATCTATATAAAGAATAATGTTACACTACACTAATATTACCCAAGCAAACATTCATATCTTGTTTAAAATTACCATAACAAACTTTTTAAAATGATGTTTACGTTACACACATTTTATAATCAACATTAAGATGAAGATGATAGTTGGCAAATCTATTATTACATCCTTAGTGGTTGATGAGGTGTTAGAAGAAGAGATTAGCAGTCTTCCACAACAACAAACTGGATGTTTAAACATATCTGCCATTTTAACGAGATAGATCACTACCAAATTTAGCGAGGTCACTTGATCAATATCAAGATTAATAAGATGAAGATGTGATTATATTAAGTACTAGGTTAGTAACCCGTGTACTACACGACTGAATTTAGGTTAATAATATAAAACAAAAAAAAAATTAAAAAAAAAATTAAGAAAATTAAAAATTAAAATTAACCTAATTTTTTTTATAAATCGGTAAATGATAATTTGATAAATTAAATAAATTTATTATGTTTGACAAGTTGATTAATTTTCATACAAACACTCAAATTATTTAGTAGCTTTATCAAATCTATATTAATTTTGTCACTTTTTTTAGATAAAAGTTTAATTTGGACAAAATTGGTAATTAGTCTTAATTGGATTTATTAAATTTGTAATTAATTATAATTTTAACATGTGGCAGTGGTGATGTGGACTATCTAAAATAAATACATATGAAAACCATTTTATTTTTTTATTAGGATTAAAATGCCATACTACTAGTGAGACGAGTAAAATTGTTGTTTTGGGCCTCATTTTTCTTGATGCGCAGTTTAGTAAATTTGTTGTTTTGTTCAAGGATCCACTGTGCCAACCAACCCAAAAAAAACAAACACACTACATATATAGAGTAAGGTAACTATGGGGAATCTTAAAATGGAACCCCTCTTGAATAGAGGAAATCGTAGAACCTTTTAAAAAACGGGGTAAAATTTTGTTTTTTTTCCTTATATTTTTATGGTGGTTATTTAGGTTATAGACTACTCTTAAATGGAAAAAAATTAAAAAAACACCTAGTAGATTTTAAAATATATATATATATATATATATATACTAGGTTAGTAACCCGTGTATTACACGGGTTTAGCTCATTTTAGATACATATAAAAGCGGTTAAAATAATCAAATTTATTATTTTTGACAAACTATTGATTAGTTTTCTTAAAATAATCAAATTATTGAGTAAATTTATCAAATTCACATTAAGTTTGTCAATTGTTATAAAAGGAAATTTAGTTTTGATAAAATTGGTAATTATACTTAATTGATAATTTAATATATTGATACTTAAATGTGGTTTTGACATGTGGCAATGATGATGTGGACCTCCTAGAAATGAGACATGTGGCACCAATTTTAGTGCTTTATTAGAATTAAAGATATATATATATATATATATATATATATATAATTTACAAGACATTTTTTGATATATATTTTTTTAAAAAGCTACTCGGCGTTTTTTTTTTGTTTTTTTTTTTTCATCTAAGGATAACCTATAACCTAGGAAAACATCAGAAAAAAATGAAAAAAAAAATGAAAAAAAAAACGGATTTTGACCCCAATTTGCCTTCGATTAAAAAGTGATTCCACGGTTTCCTCCACTCAAGAGGGGTTCCATTTTACCCTTTCTCGGGTAACCGTTAAAGCATTTGACTCAATGGTATGGGGATGATGATTATAGCTTTGAATCCTTGAGGCCTGAAGTTCAAACCTGACTCAAGGGAGGATTTTTTCCCAAATGATGAGTTTCCTCCTTAATGGTGTTCCTTGGTGAGTAAAGTCTAGAGTGTCAAATCCAGTATGGACGGTTGCAATCTCATCTCGGGAAGGCTCACTCAGATTTTGGTGATTTGGAGTAGTCCAAAAGTTGTTCAAAAAGAAAAGAAAAAAAAACAAAAGCTGGCACTCTACGTACATTAATTGGTTAATTTCATCATCGTATTTCAGAATCCAGAATACATACTCGAAAATCAGCACTCTAGAACCCATCGATGATCTTGGTGGATAGTTCGATTTCTCATTAAGCATTGCTAACCCCTTCCATTATGTATGGGGTTTTCTAATATGTGTCCTAAAGGCACACATAAGGTGTAATAAATGAATCTCGAAAATTCGAAAATACATTTAAAAAAAAAAATTGTACCTTTCTCATTTTTCAAGATAAATCTTGGTATCTTTTTTAGTTTTTAAAGTATATTTATTGCATCTAATGTGTACCCTCGTGACACATATTAGAAAACTATGTATTTGGTTGCTTCTAATAATTGTTTCTGATTCTTTGTATTGTTGTAGGAGTTAATTGCTATTTCTCCGTTACCCGTGGGCTATTTGGATCTATGACTCTTTTCATGGATAACCGTACTTATTTTGGGCTTCTATCTCTACGCCAGACTACTTGGGCCTTAATGCTTGAGGTTTTAAATTGTACTTTTTTTTTCATTTCAAATCGGTTCGTGTCTAGAGGTACAAATTTATAACCAATTTTTTCGGTTAGTAACCAGTTCTAACAAAAAAACAGAACCGACCCGAACAGGTTATGGGGTAACCGGTTTAGTAACTGATCCAAACCGACCAGATAGGAACCGGTTGGGGTTTTTTCTTAGTACTAACCGGTTTTCAAACTGGTTTAATACTAGCGATCAGTACTCATTGATTTTAGGTGGCGTTATATAGCCGTTACTAGCCGTTGTGGGGGACCTAAAATAGCCGTTCTTTTACCGTTATATGGCAGCTTAGAGTTTTGGGTACATGTCAAATATTCCGA
>JBCNJP010000015.1:2559296-2644772 GCA_039602395.1 Deinandra increscens subsp. villosa | reverse complement strand
TCTCCTCCCATTTGATTTTTTGTTCAAACCTCGTCAACGTTTATAGCAACACCCTATTATAACGAGTTAACAATTATATTAATTAAGAATGACATACTAAAAAGGAAATTATTGATTGGTCTTACTTTCGGTTTTTTTTCCTTTCATTTCCACTAGTTAAATACAAAATTTGTATTTTCAAGGGTTTATACTCCTCCGTTAAATTAATCGATTATCACGCTTTGATTTATAAATAAAATGTTTGATATATAAATAAAATGATGATCTATCTATCAGAATGATAACAAGTGTCTCAATCTTTACTCTAAAAAATACAAGATTTGTAAAGACTCGTAGAGGTCCCGATTATCACATGTCTCCATACATTTTTTTTCTTCCAATATAATGTAAAAGGAATCTTGTTTTATTTTTTATTTTTTATTTTTGAGGGAGGGGGTGGGGGGATAAAGATGAAGTTGGTACGTACGTTTTGACAACATTTTCCACGTTATTATATGAGAGTTTTAAATAATGGAAGTGGGGTGAATTCTTTAATAAGTTTTGTTGTGTTCGATACGTGTACCTCGTGTGCGTGACGCTTCCAATAATAATTCATTATATTATTATTATTATTATTATTATTAGTGGGTCAAATCAAACCAATCTTAACCTTTGTGAATCACATTGGTGCGTCGGTGTTTAACTCTCAATATTATTATCTCTTCGATCTATTCAAATATATATCTCGGTAAAACAAGGTGTTCATATGATATTATTGTCAAAGTCGTCATTTTTTCTTCAATGATATATGGGTTGGGCTGCAAAGATCTTAAAGAAATGAATTGGTCAATTTCAATTCCCCAAAATACACATAGTCATATAGTTATAACCTCCTTGTTTTGAGTCAATTACATATTTTTTGTTATTCAAAGTATATGTCAATTTGAATCTGTCATCCTTACAATGCAGTATTAGGGAGAAAGAAATCTTTATATGAAAAATTGTGACATTTTTCATCCTTTTGTTGTTCTAACAAACGTTAGATGTTTTTATTTCAATAGTATTGCAAAGAATTTCTGATCGATTAGTTCGAGCTCGACTCATTTTACAGTAGAAGCAAGGGTTAATATTTTATCTTTACGTATTCTTTCGAATCGTTTTCTTGTAGCAAAATCTTGTTGGTAGAGGCAGTGATATTCATACTTATTTGTGCCCGCTTGTCACATTTTTCATCATTCGGTTAATTAACTTATGGGAGCTCAAGCTCGGCTTATTTCAGAGTAGTTGAGCTCGACTCATTTCAAGTTCTATTTTTAAAGCTCGAACTCAGATTGTGAATAAAAATTTTCAAGCTAGAATTTGGCTCGGACATGACTCTTTTTTATTGTTTATTAATGAATTTATGTATATCTGTATACTATTATATATATATATATGTATGTATATCACTTATAACTTGTATATGTATAGTAACTGGATTTTACTACTTGCGCATTACCTTCAGAGATAATATCGGTATACAAAACAGTTGTATTACTAAATTGCAACGTAAAAAATGGAAATACAAAAAAACTAAACATTATAAATATCGAACATAGGATCTAAAGATTATGTATGACCTAATATAAATGCCGCATAGTTATATGAAAGACTACACAAAATTAGATACGTAATGATAACAATGTGAAAGATACGCAAAGATAACAATGTGTAATTGAAACTAAAACTAAAACCAAGAAAACGTTTTAGATTTTTTTTTCTTAAATAAAAATAAAAAGTTAACCATAGTGTGAGACATGGCAAACCATAATTAGATCTTACCGACTGAGGAGTTATCAAAGAGCCCTAAGTTTACTAACAAATAGATAAGAATCCTTACCAAAGATTACAATATTTAATAAGATCGACCATTCGCATGTCTATTAATTAATAGAGCTGTAAGAAAATTGAATGGAGTCTTTGTTCATGTTTGTTTATTTACTATTGAACGTGTTCAAGAACACAAACTAAAGAAAATTTTGTCTGTGTTCGTTTATTAAGGAGTTAAATTTGTTCAGAAACGCACAAACAGACATATATTATTTCAACTAACAAAAATCACCATTCTTAATTCAAAAATTAAATATAATTATCTTAAATAAATATATCATTTAGTACTTGACATGATAATTATAAACATAATAACCCCAAAACAAAACATAGTAGTGACAAAGATGTAGGTTTTAAATGACTAAGTTTTTAATAAGATATAAGTTTCAAATGACTAGAGATTCTAGTATAAATGTTAGGTGAAAAAGTAGATATTAAAATAGAAAAAAAATGTAATGAATGAATGAATATAAATAAATGAACAAAAAAGAATATAAATTTACAAACATATATGAACAATCTTACTGAATGTTCAACAACACAATCTCTTTATGTTTGTTCATTCAACTAAAACCCATTAATGAATTTTCCAAATTCATAAAAAGTTTATTGAACATTAAGTTCATTTAGAGTTCTCTATTTTAATCTGACTACTAAAAAATTAAATCAGAGTTTCTCATTTCTCAAAAGCATTATGATATTATGATAGTTTGATAATTTAACTACTATTCTACTTTTAAGTCTTCAAAGTAACATCCTAATGATAAAGTAATGATTATGATTTTATATATGTGTGCTAATTTAAGAGTATAGTAGATGTAGAATAGAGAGTGTAGTTGGTATGTGTGTAGTATATGTGTGCTAATTTAAGAGTATAGTAGATGTAGAATAGAGAGTGTAGTTGGTATAATAAAAACTATCCTACTTTACACGTTAAAGAATCAAATTTCTCTTGTTAAGTCTCGAAATAATTTAATTTGACAAAACTACTCTAAACTATATTTAAAGTAAACAAGATTATGATAGATGAGGGAAGAAAAACTTCATTTACTTGCAAATAAGGTATATTACAAGTGGAAATGAAAGAATAACAATACATATAGTTAGGTGTAAATTGTCAGATCCTTTTTTCTAAACTAGTTCTACTCTATTTATAGACTTACAGTGTCGCATCTGTCATATCAAGCGTCCAGATCTGTCGCATCTGCATTCGTCTTCCCATATGTTCCATAACTTCATCCTGATCCAAATCCTTGTTTTCTTGTTACTCATGACTTATTGAATGTTTCAGTTTTTTATATAATCGACGTACATCGCATCGGTAAAATACTTAGTATCATTAAATCCCTTACTCTATTGCTATTCTCACATGCGTGAGATAGTAATAGACTAGGTAAAAAAGAAATTAATTTTGACAATTCCAACTAAACTTAATACACACGCAATGAATGCCTTGTGTAGTACAGATGCATGTGAGACTTGCACGGAACAAATGTTTTCACTTTTTACTGGTAAGGTTGTCAAATCATAGAGGACCGATGCATTTTGCATTGATAAAATACCTACTATTATCATTCGTCATTTTTAAAATTATTTATTTAGGGTACTGCTATTTACATCGTCCTATATGCCATTAATAAGTCTATCCGTAACAAATAGTGGTACTATTTAAGTTTATTAATGACTGATTCATTCTTATATGACATAGGTAGGTCTATCCATGACGTACAAGAAGCGTTTAACAAAAAAAAAAGAGGATGCGAAAAGAATGAGGGTTTATTTAGAGTGCTTATATAGACACCCAGGGGTTTACTAAAAACACCCAAACCATACGATCGTTTCGTATGAAACGGTCGTTTCAAGGCCGTTTCAGATGAAACGGCCGCCACGTGTCGCGATGACGAAACCTTAAATTCAGGGGGCCCCCCTTTATTACGACTGTTTCCTCTGAAACGATCTCCAAACGATCGTTTCACATGAAACGACCGTGTGATTTGGATGTTTTTAGTAAACTCCTCGGGTGGATATAGCCGAACCGTTTATTTATTACTTCCATTCAATAATATGTCCTTGGTTTGTTTATCAACTTGTTTTAAATATTAAAAATAGTTACACTTTTGTCAAGGAGTGTAGTCTTTCATCCGACTAGAAAAGTCCCCGACATGGAGCCACCGCCCAAAGAAAAACACATCGGTTATAAAGATTTTTATTGATCTTGTAGTCAAACTAGTTTTAAATTTTATAGAATTATTTAAGATAATTGCTATAATTAATTTAGAAAGAAACAAATTAGATGAAGAATTCTTATGCTTTCTTGAAAATTATATATTTATATCCTACTTAAAAGTTATATGATTAAGAGTCTTTTCTTTAACATAGAGAATATAAAGTTTTAGATAAGAATTAGGGGTGTAAAAGAGCCAAGTCACTCACGAACTAGCCGAGATCGAATAGAAAAAACGCTTGATGCGCGAGCCCCTTATGAACCCAAATCAAGTTCAAGCCCTGAAATATGACTCGTTTAATAAACAAGCGTTATCCTTAGCGAGTGTTTTATTTATGTAATATATATGTAATTTATTAAATACAATACTGAAAAATAATTATCTTTATGGATTAAATTTTAATAAAATAATATGTATTATGTTAATATATAAAAAGTATAATTATAAATATATAGCAAATTTAGTTAGGGCATGAGGTATACCTCATGCCATGTTAATGTTTAACACCGCCACATAGGCGCCACATAGATCTTAACACACATGATAAAAGTGGGGGATACTCCCTGTGATGTTAAACCTTTAAAAAAAAAACCTTGATACAACGGTCAAAAAATCGACTGTTAGGCCCACTTTGAAGCCTTTAACGCGCGCCAAAGATTTCACGGGGGGAGATGGCGCCGACCCTTAACGCCTTAGGGGGCGGATATTGGCAACCGATGGCGCCGCCAAAAGCGAAAGTTGGCGCCGTGAAAGAAGAGTATAACCGTGTGCCCTTATAAAAATATACAGATAAAGTAGTTTATGTTAAATTGAACATAAAATATATTTTTTCAATAATACGGTTTATACGGTTGAATACAGTTTATTCGGTTTTATCCGAAACCAAAACGTATCGAATACGATTGAATATGGTTTGGTTTGGAACTTTTTCAATACGGTTCGGTTCAATTTACAAATATGTTAAAAAGATTTTGAACCGAATAAACCGTAAACCGAATCGTTTAACAGATGCCATACACTTTCTATATTCTTGGGTTTAAAAAAAAAAAGAGTTATAGATATGTTTTATATAGATTAGTATCTGTATTTGTGGATATGCTTTGGGTAAACCCGAATCCGAATTACTTCATTTAAATTTGACTCTGTTAAGTTTGGATTTCTAGGTTTTCGATTTATTATCTATTATTAGTAGAAAACCCGCGTAATAGTGCGGTGATAAAATTTATAACACGATATTCGTTTATGTGTTTGAAAAATAATTTTCACATTTGTTTACTTTTTCACTTTACATATATAAATTATTAAAATTAATCCATCATTAACTAAATTGTTTAAATTTTAATTTTAACCATTAAAAGACAATTTTAATTACTTGTTTAAAAGACTATTGTAACCCTTTAAACTCTTAATTTTTTAAGTAAAAGACAATTTTGTTCTCATATTTATTATAATATAGTATAGATATATCTATATATATATTTCTTTTCGTTATCTTAATTGTAAATGTACGTTGCTATAGTTACAAAATAAGCCAAAATCTATTACCAGAATTAACGATTGATATAGAAAATGCGTATTGCGACTCACATACAAAAGTCGTCATCGGTTTGTACAATTGGATTATATTACAAGGTCTAATAACAGGATTCCTAAGATATATATGAAGGAGTTAATCCTAATTTGGTGAAAATATTTTTGGAGAAAAAGTCAAGATAAAACATGAAGAAATTTGAAAATGATTAATTAAGGTTTATTTAATTAATGAACTGCGTTTATTATTTTTATTTGATTTTCTAGTTTAAGTCTAATTAGAATTCTTGTTTTTCAAAATATAGGATTAGTATAAATAGATAGATTAGAGGCTTTGTACTTTTTTATATGGTTTGGTCATCGTATTATTCTAGAATTGAGACAAGTAGTCTTTATTTTTCGTTGTGTTATTTATGTGATAGTATCACAATACTCGGCCAGCAATATATAGAACACATAGTGATATCATGTGTAATGTGTTGGATTAAAGTTACTTTTTCCTTATAATGAAGGTTCAATTCCTATTAATAATAAAATAACAATAATAATAAATAAGCCGTTAAAAAGGGCTTATTCATAATCCAAAAGGAAAAAGTCAATTTTTATTAATATATATATTGTATTGTAGAAATTCAAAACAAGACATTACTTTTGTAAATAGTAATCTTAACTAATAATTAGTCCAAATACGACCTTAAGGTGAATAAAGTTCATTGAACGGTTTAGAGGTCGTTGTTTCTTCGTGTTCCACACACACAAATGCATGAACCGGTTTAGTAGTCAAGACATTAAGTGAAAGACAGCATGGAATTGAAATTCAACCTTTTTGAAATCTTGTTTGTTTTTGCAGACTTAATGGAAATTTGGGGTCTTCCATGTTAATTATTTTTTAAGTATTTATTTTCCTTGTGTTTTTTGTTCAAACTTAGGGGCTGTTTGGATGCCTCTGAACCAGGTTTGAATCTGACCGATTCAGAGGGAGTCCTGGTTCAGAGTGTTTGTTTGGTCGTCTGGATGAGCACACGTCTGATCAAATAAGAGCTTTGTGGTCTGACCGAATCAGCTTTCAGAATGATGCTGAATGAAGCAGAGGCGCTGGGAAACGACCGGAGGGGCTGGAAAGAAACAAAAACGAGACCGAGGAGACTGAAAACCGGAACAAAAAAGAACAAAAACTTGCCTTGCACGAGGCTCGGGTTTTCGGAGTTAAATGAAATAATTTTTTTAGAATCAGACATCTCATTCAGAGATCCAACCAAACAGGTCCTTATGGTTCATCACTTACTGGTTTAGAGTCTCTTATTAAATCAGACATCTTACTGGTTCAGCACTTAGTGAAACAGTCCTTACCAAACAACCCCTATTACCTGATGATTGCTTCGCTTCTGCATATGATTTGTTAGTTTTCTATTATTGTCTACGAGGATTAGAATCTTAACTATGTTTGACTCTTTTGTTAACTTTTGACTATGAATACATTTTGATTGTAGTAAAGTGCTTATCTTTGTATATTATGATACGTATGATTGCCTTTTTATATGTTTATATGAATCTAATTTTATTTGTTAAAACCTTTAGTTTGTGTAAATGTATTCATCTTGAGAGTTTCTTCTATTTCTAGGTTGTTAACTTTTTGATTGATGATTTAGGACTTGTGACTCTAACGAGTGGTAGATAAGAGAATTAGATACATAAATATTGGCAAGCCTACTTGTTGGGAATTTTTTTATCATTCTTAGTTTAGTTGTGATTATTCCGGCGTGTCTTGCCTCGTGAAATTTCTTGGTTAGATTTTCATTATCATAAATCATAATTGATGGAATTTGACACTGCTTAATAGTCTTATTAGACTCCTAGCGTGTTTATAGCTTTTATATATCCGGGTTAAGAGGGATGTCGATGCTTTATAGCCTATCATTACGGTTGTCGATGCTTCATTGTAGTAAACTCCTAAGATAGCCAACCTTTGAGATTTTGGATTTTAGGCTCTTGCTAACTGGCGTCGAGGATACTGATCAAAGATAAGAAGATGTATGTTCCTAGTTATCGTATTTAGATAGAGTAAGTAGGATCTAGGATGTCAAACAATGAATAATTTGTGGCCAGTGGTAACGTGCAATTGATAATTGAAACTAAACTAAAAAATTTAGAAATTGTGCTTTTTATTAGGGGATTAGAATTGAAAAGACTAAAACACTTACTGGCATAAAACATGTGAACATAGAATTGAATTTGATTAGCAAAAACTTATATATGGAGAATAAATTATCATTTCAAGATTTGGATTAGTTATGGGTTATGAAAACTTAGTTTGATTACGCAAACAATGTCATAATGACATGAGTCGAGTCGATTATAGTTTTAGTACACATGACTCACACAATATCAAATAATCCGACGGATGCAACTTAATGATACGAAAGTAATGAGTGCCCCAACTAATATTGTCTTAGTGCGGGTCAATTGATAGTAATAGAGTTAATCAATAAGGTATCAATTAATAATCAAGCAACGTCAAAAACAGTAAAACGAACCGTTAATCAACTAAATAAATCAACTGTTTATCGCTCAATCATTAGTTGCATGATTGAATTTATTATAGCCAATGTTGGAACAATAAAAGCATAAGAGAATTCATAAACCCTAAACTAACTTTACATAGTGAGGTTGATCACTTGGTGAGTAGCCGATCATCATGATCATGAACACTTTAGAAATCTGATTCATCATTTTTATCAGGTTGAACTTCGTGATTCGACTAGTTGAAGAACTCTCGAAAACCTCCAAAATTCGTCTCTAAGGGTCTGTTTGGTTCGCTGGAATCTCATGGAATTGAATTCAATTCCTTTCAAATTCATGTTTGATTGGTCATTTGATAGAATTGAATTATAATTTTTTTTATCCATCTAATGGAATTCACATTCCTTCCTATATGTGATGGAATTCAAATCATTTCATTGGAATGTTCCATATTACCACCACCACCCCAAACACCACCACCACCGCCACCACCGCACCACCACCACCACCACCGTCGCCGCCACCACAACCACCACCACACCACCACCACCATTACCACCACCACCACCACCTCCACCACCACTACACCACCACCACCACCACTGCACCACCATCACCACCGCCGCCGCCACCACCATTGCCACCACACCACCACCACTACCACCATACCACCACCACCACCAACACCGTCAACACCACCCACCACCACCCGCCACCACCTCACCACCACCACCGCAACACCACAATACCACCACCACTATTATTTTACATTTCAATTACTTTGACAAATTTACAAACCAAACAGGATTTTGAAAATGATTATGTTGAATTCTGCCAACTAAACACAGGACATGAATCCAATTCATTCGGGATTCCAATTCCTTTGACAGACTCCTAATCCATCAGAAAAATTTTGTGAACCAAACGGACCCTAACTCTCAAGGCCTCAGGGAATTGATCATCATTCGTAAGCCTAAGATTTGGGTTAAATACCACTTGAAAACCTCTAAAAAATTGGAACCTAAAACAATCGCACCGCCATAGTAAAAGAACAATTTGATCTGAAAGTAACAACCCTTCGCAAAACCAAAGCATCAAAACAACATGTCTATTTATTTTTCTAATATTCATTCACGTTATAATAATTAGAAAATACAACTTATAGCTCATGTTTAACTTAACAGACTCAGAGACAATTTGAGCTGATTTTCTCTTTAACCTACTAATTAGAAACCATCTCAAATAAACTCTAATTTAAAAATGTGACTAATATTCACCCACGTACGTATGTGCGAAATAAGTTTGAACTTAGTAATGTAACATAGCAAGACTTGTATATACGACCAAATTCATTGATCTTGAAAACACGTGCAAGTAGCTAGGGAGATAAATGCCAAAGAACAAGTGAAAGGAAATACCAAGTCGCACCTTTCTAGTATTAGAATATATCTTATGAAAAAAAAAAAAAAAAAAAAAAAATAACCTCTCTCTCAATGAGCGGCGATAACAGGCGCCGTAACCCTAACTCCGATGATCAACCGGAATCGCAACATACTTCCGATCGGCGACCTTCATTCCACGACACTGACGTCGATCAATGGTTTTTTCCGAAAAAGAGGAACCGTAAACCCAGCAGAATCACGAAAACGTTTCAGGATCGCAATAAGGTATCTTCGAACCCTAATTTTAAAGATCTCCGTAAGGTTTCCACGTCGGTTTTCATCACCAATTTCCCACCAGACGCAACCTCTCAGGAACTGTGGAAACACTGTGAACGTTGGGGCAGGGTCTCCGACGTGTTTATCTCTACAAGACTTACCAAATCAGGCCGTAAGTTCGGATTTGTGAGATTTGTAGGGATTAAGGACATTAAAAGTCTCATCTCGAATTTGCGTACCATATGGATTGGATCGTACCACGTGTTTGCGGATGAAGTACGTGACTCCAAGGCACGTCCAACGATTCCAAAGACAAATATCCCTGACCAAGACGAAACGAAGGTTGCATCGTCGGTAGCCAAATCCTTTGCCGATTTACTGAAACCAAAAATAAACTCTCAAAAAGATGTGAATCCAAAACCATCACCTAAGAAGCGTATCTCAGTCCCATTGGATGATTGCTTAGATGTGAAGACCTCTAATTTTCTCATGGGCAAAGTAATTGATCCGTTATGTATCCCCAATCTTCCCGCTTTGTTTGTCAAGGAAGGTTTTCACGAGGTTCGTTTTCGCTACATAGGAGGACGATGGATTGGTATGTCATTCCCCGATGCGGACTTAGCGTTGAAATTTGACACTTGTGAGGAACTCAAAAAATGCTTCTCCTCTTTGCAAATTATATCGAACTCATTTGTTCCGGACGAAAGATGCGTATGGATTGACGTTTTGGGTCTCCCGATAGTTGCTTGCACACCGGTAGTGCTTAAAAAGGTGGGTGAAATATGGGGGGAGTTCTTGTTCTTCGGTAATGACAAAGATGAACCATTAGCTAACGGTAAGGTTTGCATTATAACCAAATGCAAGATCTTGATTGATGAAACCATTGATGTTATTGTTGGTGGGAACGTTTTTGAAGTTAAGGTTAAAGAGTATGATAATTGGACTCCATCTCTTAGGCTTCATGAGGATTCCACTTCGTCGGACGATTCCGATGACGAAACTATCTTTGAAGACGGTGAAATAAATGAGAATGATGCTCTTAAGGCTGAAGAGGATGACTTAAATGATATTCAAAATGAAGTAGGGGAAAAATCTAGTAAAAGTGGGGCTGTTGGTCATGCGTTTGTAGAAGAGGAGGTTCACGACTCATCCTTTTCTGATCTTTCTAAACCTCCGGGTTTCGAGGAGTATGTGAAACTCCTATCCAAGTCATCGGAATGTGTTGGGGCAAAAAACGACGTCGGGGGTGAATCTTTATTTTCGGTTTCAAAAGGCGACAGAAGTAACGGGGGATCGATTATGCAAGAATTCTCTAAGTTTATTCAGATGGGTAAATTAATGGGTTTGGATATGAATGGTACAACTACCGACTTCGAAAATTTTGTATCCAAGATGAGTGAGAACGTTGTGGATCAATGAATATAATCTCTCTTAATGTTTGTGGGAGCGGGTCTTTAGAAAAACAGAAAAAAATAAAAAATATTTTGGTTAAGTTTTCTGTCAACTTCGTGGGTTTTCAAGAAACGAGGATGGACGAGGTAGACTTGAGCCGTATCAAATCGTTATGGGGGAATTTTCATTTTGATTTTGCTTTTTCTCCTTCGTTGGGTGCTTCAGGCGGTATTCTTTCTATTTGGGACCCTTCAATTTTTTCTAAATCTCAAGTTATCAGAATGGATCACATCCTTATCGTCAAAGGTACGTGGATTAATTTTTCTATTGATTGTTATATGATGAATGTCTATGCTCCTCAGCTTGAAGCTCAAAAACGTGACCTTTGGAATGTTATTATTAACTTTATGAATCGCAATCCCGACACTTTTATTATCTTTGGTGATTTCAATTCTGTGAGAAGCGAGGCGGAAAGAATAGGATCCTCTTTTTCCCGAAACAATGCTATTCATTTCAATGCTTTTATTAGCGATGGGGCTCTTATTGATATTCCAATGGGTGGTTATAACTTCACCCGGGTTGATGCGAGAGGTAGAAATGCTAGCAAGTTGGACCGTTTCCTTGTTTCTCCGTCTATTTTAGAATTAGTCAAGAACGTGGAGGTTTTGGCTCTCGATAAATCTATCGCGGATCACCGGCCTATTCTTTTTCGCCAATCCCGGATTGATTATGGCCCCATTCCGTTCAAGTTTTATAATTCATGGCTTCAAGATCAAGACTTAATCGATATTGTCACCAACTCTTGGGATGAACCGTATTATCACGATTCCAAACTCATTTTATTCAAAGATAAACTCAAACGCATCAAAGAAAAAATTAAAGTTTGGAAAAATGCTAGACCAGATCCTAAGGAACATATTTCCTCGATTCAAAAGAAAATTGTGGAGATTGATAGGGCATTGGATAATGGGCTTACTAACGAGACTTTGGGCTCATGTCGGGTTGATCTGTTAAAAAAACTCCATGAAGTTGAGAAACCGTTGTTAGATGATCTCGCACAAAAAGCTAAAATTAAATGGGGTGCGGTCGGGGACGAAAATTCTAAATTTTATCATGGGGTTATCAACTATAAAAGACGTCAAGCGGCTATTCATGGTTTGAAGGTTGATGGCATGTGGATAGAAAAACCCATCGAGATCAAAAACGCGTTTGTGACTTATTTTTCAAATAAATTTAAACGGTACAACGGAGCTAGGGTTGTTAATCGTAGTAGTCGGTTCAGACACATCAACGAGGTCTCTCGGATATGTTTAGAATCCACACCTTCCCTCATTGAAGTTAAGAAGGCGGTGTGGGATTGCGGTTCCGATAAAGCACCCGGTCCCGATGGTTTTTCGTTCGGATTCATCAAGAAATTTTGGGATTTAATGAAAAATGATGTGATGGCCTTTGTCCTTGAATTTTTTGAAACTTCACGTTTTCCCCTTGGTTGCAACGCTTCTTTTATTACCTTGATCCCAAAAACGCAAAGCCCGATTTCGATAGCGGATTATCGTCCAATTAGTTTGGTGGGTGTCCAATACAAAATAATCTCCAAGATTTTGGCTAATCGCATGGCAGGCGTAATAGAGCAAGTCATTAGTCCAGAACAGTTCGCATTTATCAAAGGGAGACAAATCTTGGATGGGCCTCTTGCACTAAATGAGATTGTTGATTGGTACGCTCACAAAAAGAAAAACCTCTTATTATTCAAGATTGACTTCGCTAAGGCTTACGACTCCGTGTCTTGGGATTATTTGGATACTATGCTTAACTTTATGGGATTTGGCGATAAATGGAGGAATTGGGTTGGCGGTTGTCTTTCATCCAATCGCTCTTCGGTTTTAATCAATGGTAGCCCTTCATCCGAATTCAACATTGGTAGAGGTCTTCGACAAGGTGACCCTTTAGCTCCGTTTCTTTTTATCCTTGTTATGGAGGGCCTACATGTTTTTTTGGAGGATACGATTGAAGCGGGTTTGTTTACCGGCATCCGGATCAAAGATGTTAATCTGTCTCATTTTTTCTATGCCGATGATGCTATCATCATAGGTCAATGGTCCGTAAATAACGTGATCAATATTGTGAAGATTTTAAACATGTTCCATATGGCCTCTGGGTTGGCCATCAATTTGCACAAATCCTCCATATTTGGTATTGGAGTTCCTATCGATGAAATCAACCGGGTTGCGAAGATTGCCAGATGTAAACCCGATCAGTTACCTTTCACTTATCTTGGTATTCCGGTGGGGGCTAATATGTCGCGGATCTCCAATTGGCAAAAAATATTTGAAAAGTTTTACAAAAGACTAAGTAGATGGAAACGTAACCTCCTTTCAATTGGAGGTAGATCGACACTCGTTTCCTCCGTGTTGGGCTCTCTCGGATCTTACTACTTTTCTTTGTTCCCACTCCCCGTTAAAGTCAATAAAAACCTTGAATCTTTACGTTCTAGATTTTTTTGGGGTGTTGAAGAGAAGGATAGAAAAATCCCTTGGATCAGTTGGTCTCAAACCATTGCTTGCAAAGAACACGGTGGTCTTGGTATTGGTAGTCTCTATGCGATGAATCTGGCTCTTTTATACAAATGGAGATGGAGACTTGTGTCGAATGAGGAGGCTCTTTGGACGAGGATTATTAAAGCCATCCACGGATCGAATTTTAGCGAGATGGATAATTGCAAATATTCTAGTACATGGAAAAAAATTGCGAGATCTTGGGACGTTTGCCATAAAGATCAATTCATACATCCTAACACCTTACGTAAAAATGTTGGATCGGGGAACAACACTAGGTTTTGGAAGGATGTGTGGATTGGTGACAACCCCCTTAAAGATCGTTTTCCTCGTCTCTTCGCGTTAACTCTCAACAAGGATGGATGCATAGAAACTTTTCGTAATAACGATAATTGGGATTGGGAATGGCGCAGGTTTATTAGAGGTGGTGCTGAATCTGAACAACTAGCTCTTCTTTTGGATCTTGTTGCAAATTTCACTTTCTCAAATGAAAATGACAAATGGGTGTGGTCCTTGGATGGCGATAACGAGTTCTCGGTCAAATCGATCCGTACTCGAATTGATCGTTTTCATCTTCCGGTTGGCGAATTTGCTACGAGATGGTTAAGGTACATCCCAAGGAAAGTTAACATCTTTGTATGGAGATTGTTTTTGGATCGTTTACCTACACGTTTAAACCTCTCTAAACGTGGTATCGAGATCAACAGTATCTTATGCCCCATTTGTAATGCTCACGTGGAATCTTCTTCTCATGTTTTCGGAGAATGCGACCTCTTTGTCAAAATCTTGGATCGTATCAAAGGTTGGCTAGATGTAGAGTGTCTTGTTTCTTCTAACCCCCACAGGTTGTTCGATGCTATAGAAGAGACGAAGATTACGAGGATCAAGAAAGATACGATTCATGCTATCATGTATACTACATGGTGGCTTGTGTGGAAGACTCGTAACATGTTCATTTTTCAACCAAGTAAAGTGCGGAACGGCGGCTTATTTGATACTATTGTTTATAATTCCTTCTTGTGGTTCAATGCTAGAAATCATAAGTGTGCGGTTCATTGGAACAACTGGATGATTAATCCTCTGCTTTTCATGTAATTTCTGCTCCTTTGTGAGCCTGTTTTAATAAAATCTTACTGCCGTTCAAAAAAAAAAGAATATATCTTATGATGATGTTGTTGATTTGTCGGCATATGTAATAAATTTAAATTTCTAATCAACTCAAACCTCTTTTCTACAAGCCCACTTTATTGACGTTATCTTTTCTTTACACCTTTTTCAAAAATCAAAAGCTACTTCAATCACACGTTAACTAGCAAGAAAAGCTCGCGCCTTACATTGGAAATTTATAGTAGTTGGTATCCGGACGAACATAAAAACATACTATAAGAGTTATATATTATCTAGATTTGCTACCCATGTACGGAGATAATGCTGAAACATAAAATCGCATCATTATATAATGGTGCGTAAAGAAAACGTAAACAAAAAAACTTGTACCTACCAAAAAGCTCAAAACCGAAAACTAAGTTACTACTGTACTTAGAAAAATCTATATATGTGTACTTATTATATCACATTAGAAAAACACCAACTCCTTTGCGAAGCTCAAACGACTCATTTTAGTGGAGTAAGCCTTAAAGAAGTTGGTATTTTACTGTAGCGACTATAGTACGTGCATGCCGGGGTGTGGGGGTGGGGTGGGGGTAACTGAAATGGCAAAATCGTAAATAACTAAAACTTTGTATAATAGTATAATCGTAAATAAATATTCCAATGGAGAAATTGTAAATAACCTAAACTTTCTCTTTTGTTATATAGAATATATATAATACACATAGAAATGATTCATTGGTCTAAATAAAATTTTGAGACCCGCACGTTGTCTCGGAAAAACTGCTAGTAAAAAAAACTTGATTAAATAATTTCACATAGCATATATATAAAAGGTATAAAAAATTTAAATTATACATTTTGTACAACTCAGTAAAAAGAAAAAGTAATGTCGTAATTTGATATAAAAAACCAAGCAAGACTAAATAAATGTATACTAGATTTTACTACCCGCCGTATGTTGTGAGATATCGCGGGTACATTAAAGAATTGCTTTGTTAAAACACAATCTAGAAAACGAAAATACAAAAAGATTACGTAATGACATTAAATTAGATGCCTAATTAAATACAACATTATAAAAATTAGATAGTTAAAGACAACTATATAAAACTAAAACTAAAACTAAAACTAAAACCAATAATAGTTACAAAATATTAAAATGAATAAAAAGTTAAAGGGACATTAATATATAAAAACAAATAAAGACTATCATACGAGATACACAAATTAGATATTTCAAAACAATAATGTGAAACTAAAATAAAAAATTATATAAGATGTCACACATGAAAGAAACTTTGGTTTGATAACTACGAGGCCATTTGTAACTTAAAATTTCATAGGGAAGATTGAAATCTTGTCACTGAAAATTATAATAAGCGTTGTTCAAATAGGGTGAGGATATCTTCGCCGGAGATTGGTTTTCCGTCCTGTTAGCACACCTGTGATCCGTTTGGAATCGCTTCGGGCTAGTGATCTCTCCGGTGGGTCTTGTTAGGGTTTTTCCCATCCTCATCGGTGATCGTATCCTCCGTGGCGGTTTGAAGCGTCGATACGAGTTGCTTCTAACGGGAGCTGCGACTGTTCTCTTGGCCTCCTCTCTTTTTCTGGTCTGCTTGTGTCTTTCTGTCTTGCTTGAAGGTTCCCTTTCTATTTTTTGGTTCCCGTGGAAAAGGATGGTAGTCGAAGAGTCAGGGTGGACAAAGGTCTCCCGGAAGAAAGCCGGCGACAAGGACCATTCTCAGGAGCTTCATTCTATCGTTGCGTATTATATTTATAATCTTCCCTCTGATTGTAGAAAGGAAAGGGTGTGGGAGGAATGTAAGACCTTGGGGAAAGTGGTGGATGTTTATATTTCGAAGAGGAAAAGTCGGGCCGGTGATTACTTTGGTTTCGTTAAGTTTGAAGACGTGAAAGACATCTGGGCTATGGAGAAGAATCTATCTTGCATCAAGATTGGAAATATGAAGATCTCTGCGAATGTGGAAAGGTTTAACAGAGATGGAAGGAGGATCATTCGTGAGGTTCCCTTGCCTAGGCCAGCTGGTCAGCCCCATGCTCAGTTCAATAAGAGTGTTCCTGTGGCTTGGGGCCCACCGGCCGCTTTCAGTAGATCCTTTGCTAATGTTGTTGGCGGTGGAGTGGGCGGGGGTAAAATGAAGACTGTGGATTTGGGTGATAGGCTAACCCCGGCTTGGTGTGAATGGGAGGATAAGGCACTGGTGGGCCGAGCGATCGATCTACGTCACCTCTGCAACTTGCACAAGTTGGCGGAGCTTGTGGATTTTCTGCATTGCAAAGTTCGATATGTGGGGGGTTTTCTGGTGCTCTTGACATTCCCTGACAGAGAGGCTGCTAATCTCTTTCTGGAATATACCCAGATTTGGAAGGAATGGTTTTCCAAACTAGAACTTTGGTCTGGGCAATCTGTGGCTCCGGAGAGGATTGCTTGGATTTCCATCAGTGGGATTCCTCCTCATCTCTGGGATTCTGAAGTGTTTGATACGATTGGTAGAACGTTTGGGAAGGTGATCCAACCGTCTGAAGCGGATACATCTGATTATGATCTCTCCTTGAATAAGGTTGGTGTTCTTGTCAGCTGCCAAAAAAAGATTCAAGAGTCCATCACCGTGTTGTGGAAAGGAAAAAGATTTTGTTGTGAGGTGTTTGAATCCCAGAATGATTGGACTCCAGACTTTGTCCAGTTGATGACTTGCGTTGGCGTCAACGGTAGTTCTGATGATGCTAATGGCGTTTCCGGCAACAATGGGGGCGGCGGGGGCGAAACTCCTCCTGCCGGTAACACGACAATGGAACACGAAGAGTCGTCACAGTCTGCCTCGGGGTTGGAGGGTGGCGCCGCCAACGTGCGTGCTTCTCCCAAAGCTGTCCAATCCTCTCCGAAAAAGGTGGTGGGCCCAGAGAGCCCTAGTAGTTCTTCTTTGGGCCCTTTATGCTCGGTTGGGCCTGCTGTTGGATCTTCTTTGAAAAGGAGGCCATCTAGAAGTCCTGGGTCTGGCCCATCCCCGTTGGACCCCCCCTTATCTGAGTCCTCCCAATCCGACCCGAGCCTTAACTTGAATTTACTCCCTAATAGAAAAGTCAAAGGGGGTGGCGTGAAGAAAAGAAAACAGTGGGCTGGGAATAGAATTCATGGAGTTGGGGATCAAGAATCGAAAACTGCTTCTACCTCCTGTGGAGCTGCTCCGTCTTTCACCTCCCAGGAGTTGCGTGACATCCATCTGGCCGACGAGGTCCTTGAAACTCTACGTATTAACGCTTGTGTTGGTCTCGATTTGGAGAACTTTCGGCCGGAAGTCTCAAAGGTGGTTTTGGAGAGTGGTGTTGACAAGTTATCCTGATGGATCTGTTGTCTCTGAACGTTTGTGGAGTGGGGGGCAGTGTTAAATCGGACTGGATTAAGGGTATTAGAGCCACTAACAGGATCAATTTCCTTTGCCTCCAAGAAACGCAATACTCTGATGGTTCCAAAATTCCGTTCAAGAATCTGTGGGGTAAGGGTGGCTCCGATTACGTCTGGGTGGATGCTACAGGCCGTTCGGGAGGGTTATGCTGTTCCTGGAACCCCTCTGTCTTCAGTCCTGATGAGATTCTTAAAGACAGGAATTTCATTATGGTCAAAGGTAGGGCTATTGGTATAACTGATAAATTGGGGATCATAAACGTATATGCTCCACAGGGGGCTGGTGCCAAAAAGAGATTATGGGATAAACTCCTCTCTATTATTGACTCTGATGAGCTGTGGATTCTCGCTGGGGATTTTAACGAAGTCCGCTTTCCTGATGATCGTCTTCACTCTGCTTTCTCCCATTCTGGTGCTCAGAGATTTAACCAGTTTATTTACGAGGGTAATTTGGTGGAATATAATATGGGAGGAAGAAAGTTCACTTTCTCGAGAGGCAACGGTAAGTATTTTAGTAAAATTGATCGTATCTTGGTGAGCTCCTCTTTCTTTTGCAGGTGGCCTAACGCCTCGTTAACTGCCCTCCCTCGGATGTGGTCCGATCACTGTCCTTTGGTGTTCAAATGTTCTGTCCCCGACTTTGGCCCCACCCCTTTCCGCTTCTTTTCCTCTTGGCTTGGTAAGCCGGGTTTGGAGGAGGTGGTGAGAAGCACTTTGACGAGATGTGATCTTGTCGGGAGGCCTGACGTCTGCCTTCTCGCCAAATTCAAAGTGTTAAAGACCGCTATTAAAGACTGGAGTAGATCGTTTAAAGAGTCTGAGGCTGTTAGTGTTATCGGTCTTAAGACTGCCTGTGACTTGTATGACGAAGTGTCGGAAGAGAGACTTCTTAACGACGATGAAATAAGGGATTGGGCTGCTTGCAAACATAAACTGGCCTGCCTAAATGAGGACTTGATTAACGATCTCAAGCAAAAGGCCCGGATTAAATGGGTGTCGGAGGGGGATGAAAATTCGTCGTTTTTTCATGGCATCATCAATCAACGGCTTGGGGCGGGTCGGATCGGTGGGATTGATTTTAATGGGAAGTGGCTGACTAAACCAGTTGACATCAAGAAGGCTGCTTGGAGATTCTTTAAAGATAAGTTTAGCGATGAGATGATTGTTCGGCCTAAGGTAACTGTTTCTGGTTTCCAGCCGCTTTCTGAGGAGGATGGTAGGCTGCTTACCCAAAACTTCACACGACTGGAAATTAAAGAAGCCGTTTGGAGCTGTGGTAACGACAAGGCTCCTGGGCCCGACGGTTTTAACTTTGCATTTATCAAGAAGTTTTGGGATTTATTTGAAGGAGATTTCGTCAACATTTTGGACTTCTTCCACTCTGATTGTTCTATTGGTAGAGGATGTGGTTCCTCCTTCATCCATCTTGTCCCCAAAGTGGATGACCCCTTATCCTTCTCGGACTTCCGTCCAATTAGCCTCATTGGTAGCATTCATAAGGTTATTTCCAAGGTCTTAGCTAACCGTCTCAAAGGAGTTCTTGGGAAAGTCATATCGGAGACGCAAATGGGTTTTATTTGTAACCGCAACATTATTGACGGCCCGTTGATTGTCAACGAGATCATCTCTTGGGCCAGAAGATCTAAAGTCCCACTTATGATTTTCAAGATCGATTTTGAAAAAGCTTTTGACTCTGTGAATTGGGGATTCATTGACGACGATCTTGGGCAAATGAACTTCCCGAGCCTCTGGAGAAGGTGGATTAAAGGCAGCCTTGAGGCTTCAAGAGCTTCTGTTCTTATTAACGGGTCCCCCTCTATGGAATTCAATTGTGCTAGGGGGTTGCGCCAAGGAGACCCGCTCTCCCCTTTTCTGTTTTTAATTGCTATGGAGGCCCTTCATTCCATGTTCCGTAGGGCTAAACAGCTCGGTATATTTCACGGGCTGCAATTTCCGGCTACTGACACTTATATCTCGCACCTCACCTATGCAGACGATGCTTTGGTCATCGGACATTGGTCGTCGAGGAACATAAAAAATCTTATCCGTCTTCTAAGGGGGTTCTTCCTTGCTTCGGGCTTGAAGGTCAACCTAAAAAAATGTGGTCTTTTTGGGCTAAATGTTTTGCAGGAAGATGTTAATGCCATGGCTAGTGGTTGTGGGTGCAATGGGGGAACTCTCCCATTTAAATACCTTGGGCTTCTTGTGGGTGAAAACATGAACCGCATTCTCGCTTGGAACAACATTATTGATCTTTTTCGCTGTCGGCTGTCAAAATGGAAAGCCAAGCACCTCTCGATGGCGGGTAGACTTGTCCTTGTCAAGTCGGTGCTTGACAGTCTTCCGCTATATTATTTCTCTTTGTTCAAAGCTCCCAAAAAAGTTCTAAACACTCTTGAAAGTATTAGATTCAACTTCTTATGGGGTGGTGGTGATAAGGAGCGGAAAATCCATTGGGTCAAAAGGGAAATTATTTGTAGGCCTAAAATAAAAGGGGGGCTTGGGCTTGACCGGCTTGAACACATTAATCTCGCTCTGTTAGCCAAATGGTTTTGGCGTTACTGTCACGAATCTAACTCTCTGTGGAAGAAGGTTATCTTGAGCACTCATGGTCAGGGGAATAATGCTGGCTGGCTAACCGCTAAAAAGGTCTCCAGTGGGGTTTGGAAAAATATTTCCAAAGTGGAATATTCTCTTTTGGGCCTAAATGTGGATTTGAAGGCTTTGCTGTGCTTGGAAAATGGTTGCTGGACTTGGAAGGCTGATCCCTCTGGTTCCTTTTCTTCCTCTTCTTTACGTAGGTGTTTGGTGCAAAATTCGGCCTCGGATCCTGGGCCGATCTCTTGGCCCAAGTGGGTTCCGGCTAAGATCAACCTTTTGATGTGGCGGGCTAATCTTGGGCGGCTGGCTACAGCTGACAGTCTTAAGCGAAGGAACATTAACGTCTCCTTTTCTCTTTGCCCCCTCTGTTTGGAGATGGAGGAATCGGTTGATCATCTATTTACGGGCTGCAGAGTGGCGTCGGAAATTTGGATTCATATCGCAGAATGGTGCAATGTCCCGTATTTCTACTGCTTCTCTGTTAAGGATCTGGCCCAGATCTCCTCGGTTTCAGGGCTCGGGGTTGAGAAGGCTACGGTGGTGCAGGGTATTATCCATACGGCGGTTTGGATCATTTGGAGGGCCCGTAATGATGCGGTTTTTAATCGGAAGAAGACGGCGTTACAAAGGATGCTCCTTGATATCAAGTCTTTGAGTTACTTTTGGTTCTCGATTAGGAGTCGGAAAGGTATTTGTGGTTGGAGTGATTGGTGCAAATTTGATCTTTCCATGTAGTGTCCTTGTTACCTTGTTCTTTGTCGTCCCGGCTCTAGCGCCTTGCTTGGGGTCGGGCGTCTTGCTTAATGAAATCGCCGTTCAAAAAAAAAATGTACCAAGATAGTTTGATAAATATACTAACTTTAGTCAAAAAGCATTTAATTATGAGGTAATGATTACATTTTTCTTAAAAGTTTTATTTCTCACTCTAATTTTTATTGGATAGATGCTTTTTATAATTTTAATTTTTACAAAAGGTTTTTTATAAATATTATCTATTTTTTTAATAGCAAGTTATTGAAAAACCCTAGCAAGTTTCTTTTTATCATATTTTTTTACAAAATGTTTTTTTAATTAAAAATTAACTACTTTTTTAACAACAATTTATTAAAAAACTCTTTATATTATAACTTTTTATAAAAGACTCGTTCACAATATTATCTAATTCTTTTGCTAATGTTTTCTTTTTACAATATTAATGCTAACTTTTTACAAAAGACTTTTTACAATATTATCTATTCTTTTTACAATATTAATGGAAACCAAATTAAGAACTAAAATTTTGACAAAAAGCTAAAATGCTAAATGGACATAAACTAATATGAACCAAAATTCGACAGAGGCAATCGCATATTTTGATATTGAGATGACAATCTTTTCCCATCATCACGATAGATTTAAAATAAAAAAATATATATAAAAAGAAATAAATATAGAAAAAGTAAGAGAGAAGACAGTAAAGTAATTAAAAATAAAAAAACATTAAAAAATACCAATTTTAATAAATAAGTTTTCAAATACACTATAATAGTAAATAAAATTTAAAATTACACTCTTTTGGTTTAAGTTTCTAAATAAGTTTATAAATAGAGGGGTTTTAATGCTTCATTAATTAATTATAAATTATAAATGATTAGTTTAGTTTTTAATCTATATAGAGTAGGGTGTGGTGTAAATAACAACACCCAATCACATTTTGTTGATACTAAAAACAATAACAAAAAAGTAAAAGGCAGTTGACCTCTTGGTATATTTAACAATACCCTTCAAATAAAAGTTATAATTTAACATGTCACTCTCGCAAAATATTTTGCTACACCTAATACAAATTGAGATTTAATTTGTCGCTTAGTGTTTTCTTCAATGTTAGTTAATTTTGACATAGATCAAGAGTAATGAGGATTAATCGTATGGTATTGAGGATGAAGATAACTAAAAGTACGTGTGTGGGATCTATAACATTTGCAAAATACCCAACTGAGAAATCCGACCTGTTTTAAACCTTCGCAATTGAGTGATTTGTAAATTATTGAAAACCGAAAGAATTTTCGGGTGTTTACACACTCCAATTAATGGATCTGAATGATTTATAATCGTTTATCGAAACCAAATACTTAATTACGATCGATTGTAATCAAAATGGACGTCTCGAATTGAAAATAAAGCAATTTTGCAGGTTTATTTTATGTAATTTCGGTACACGATTCGTCGTTTACAGGGAATCTCATATTTGGTCATCGTATATCAAATGTAACATTTTTATGAGTCTAAAGATCAATTATCATATCATTAGTCATCACACACTTAATCGAGTCACGAATCGTTGGTGAATTGCTTAAAATCGATACGTACGTAAATTGGCCCGAAAATGTGTTTCAGTTGCTCATAATTCCATGTTTGTATGCTATATTCAATTTTATATGCTTGAACGTGTTTCATATGTTTGGTAATGAAAAATGATGACAATCGGTGAAAACGTGACTCAAAAACGATAAAGAATGAAGAAGTTATAGCGAAAACGGTGAAACCGACCGAAAACCGACCATAAAATGCAATTATTTAAATTAATCATCAAATGAAAATGTTTATATATAACATTGGTACTTGTTCAGTGGAAATGGCTAAATGAATCCAATGGTGATGAAATCGTGACCAAAAACCCTAATTTACCTGGTTAAAACATTGATTTACAGCTCTGGTCAACGAAAGTCAAAGCTGATCAAACATTAAATAGTGTTGTGTGCATCTGGACAATTATCGCGTTCCGACATCTTCAGCCGTGGTTGGGGTGTGACATGATCGATATTAAGAGTTATCAACAGAAATCAAGTATTAATATATTGATTATTTGAGTTAATAAAGTTCTGTCTCTTACAATGGTGTTAAGAGATTTTCTGAGAAGAAAATCCCCTCAAATGAAGTGTACCCCTTTTAAGGCCAATACCTTAAAATGGGATATGTTTTTTTGGACCTACAAGGCTTGGTTTTTGTAGGGTTGGACATTTCTCTTAATTAGATTCATATCTTCTAGGTTCACCGTTCATTCGGACCGTGTTTATTCCGTTCCGTATTATCATATCTCTTCAGACTAGTCATTAAACATTTATTATTTGGTTAGTTTCTAAAAAGACTTATTCTAAATAACGATTTCATCACGTTCGTATTTTGGATATTGAAACAGATAAATATCTTTGGTTGATCATTGTTCATGGCTCATTCTTAGACCTCATAATATTAACAGTGCGCTTTAGATCCCTAATATATAATTAGGTTATCTTTGGATTTTTATCTTGATGTTTGTTAAATTTTGAACTAAGTTTAAGTATTTAGATATTATATACACATGGATTTGTTGAATTTTAGTCACAAAACTTTTAGTTTTGATACTTAAAAGGGCTTTACAATCTGAAAATCATATTTTTAAAGAAGCCACGCCTAATTATAACCTAATTAGAGTTTCAAATCGTTAATATATAATAATAATTATGAACTTATTAGTCCATGACTGTAATAAGTCATGAATGAAAGTCATGGTTCACGGATGGAACCCACAGTCCACAGAATTTGAAAAACAAGCCCATAGGTAGGAGCCATAGAGATTATATATATGCTAGGCACAACTTTGACACGGCACTTTGCTACTTGCCCTTGTCCACCATTATTAGTCTTCCAATATTGTCTTAGTAAATTATATGTTTTGATGGAAATTATGTATAATTTAATTCTTAATTATACTGTTCATTTTCAAATATGACTCGATAGTGTTGCGTAACAAGTTATTATGAGGCGGAAGCGAATATAGAAGTTGAGCCAGAAAATGATATATGATACATATATGTATGCCTAGACTTTATTTTGAGCTCCTCTTATTGTGAAATATTCTAGCATTTAGGTAACTATGATTTTTTTCTAAAAAACTATGAAAACGTGTTAGGTTCACTTTATTTGAATAAAATAGACAAAGATATATGAAATATAGAAAAATATGCAATGATACGAATTTCTTTGGTCTATATCCGAAGATGTACATACCTACATAATAAAATTCTACTTATAAAACGTTTCAAAGCACTTTAGAAAGAAAAAAAAAACTTTAAAAAAGTTTTTCATGATCATCCTACATCCCAAGCTCGAGCTATACCTTTTCCCCAAGAGGGTTGAGAATGTATTGATGAAATGACCGAGTTGCTTGAGGATTCAATACCGCAACTACAAAACTATCAGGGGGTTTACTATCCGACTAGT
The DNA here is from genome assembly GCA_039602395.1 of Deinandra increscens subsp. villosa. Lineage (NCBI taxonomy): Eukaryota > Viridiplantae > Streptophyta > Magnoliopsida > Asterales > Asteraceae > Deinandra > Deinandra increscens. The sequence continues at coordinate 2,619,664 of JBCNJP010000015.1, read as the reverse complement.
TCTTTTATACTTTATAATTTATATTTAGTGGCTAAAAATGGGTTTTCATCAATGGTTTTAAAGCATGTTTGATATTTACTTAAACCAATATGATTCCACAACTCATATACACCACTCCATGTCAACCAAAAGTACTAGTAGCTCAAGTATGGACTAGGGATGAATTTAGAAATTTTGATATCTTGGTTTGCTAGAAGGAAAAGAATGACAATATCATATCCTATTAGCCATAGCTCAAGATATATGAACCGTCCAAGCTTTTATGGTAGCTTCAGAATTTGTATTTTCTTATAGTGGCAGGGTATTATCTTACGAAGAACAAGGCTCACTCTGAGTTCAATAGAGATGTGTATTTGCTTGAATGATCATTTGTATGCGATGAAACGTATACAGCATGTTTAAACTCTTAAAGACAAAGCTACTCTTGAAGAAATGATACATGTAAATAAGGTGGTTAATGCCAATGATCCACGATCTGACGAAGAAACTACTACTGATATACAGTGCGCATCACCCAGAATAGTTCCGACGAAGATATAGCCTAAGATAAATTCTAAGAACTACGAGAGGTAATAAAGTTTAAAATAAATAGTATTGTATTTCGTAATCATATGCTTTTTTAAATGATTCATAAACATGTGTTATTATAATTGATTTGTAATTTCTTGTTTTTATACTTTTAAAAGTTAATAAAGTTTGAATTTTATGTGTTTTATTTAACGTATTCAAGTTAAAAACTAAAAACAAAATGTAAGGAACCAACTCAATCGTAGAACCGGTTATTAAAGGAACCGGTTCTGAACCAAACCTAACCGAACCGGTTTAATATGTTTCGATTTTTTATTACTCAGAATCGGTTCTAAACCCAACCGATTCTTCTGAGAACCGATCACAATTTTATTGACAATTGAAACCAATTTGGAACCGGAACCGTTCCTAAAGACTTGTGGACCTCTAGTTACTTGTATATTCTAACTAGCTTTCTAGTTGCTGATGTCAAAATTCAAGATGGATACTCCTCACTACCTATCTCTTACTTTCTCTCCACAACTTTATCACACCGTACTTGATACGAATCAACATACCACCCATTGTCATCACACGCAACATAGCTATCAAAATGCCAAAATCGTGCTACTCTTTTTTTTTTGGCTCGATTTTGAAGAGAGGGTTACAGAAAGATGGAGGTTTTAGTCACTTAAAGACGTTATCCTCTTTCTCCTCGATTCATAAATGTCCATATTTCTTCTTCTGGCTTTAATTCTAACCAAATACGTGATATCGTTTGACTTCTTGATGAAGATAAGGTGGTTAATGTTAGAAATTTAGTGTAATTTAGGTTACGTATAACATTCAAACAAGACTGTAGCTTGTTTAAATGTTGTCGGGACTAACGGGGGTTCGGGGACAGTGCCCCCGAGAGAAGCGGGGTCCGAAAATGCATTAAGTGAAATTAGAGGGACCAAATATGTCAATTTTAAAAGTGCTCCATTCTGGCGAATTAAAAGTTCTCTCGGATTTCTGATTGATCGAAAAACACAGCAATCCAGAATCATTCTAGTAACCATAATCTGATTTTATCTGATTAAACACTTGGTAATTGGTACCCACTCCATTTAGTTGATCGGAAAATGATTTCACGACTTCAGATTTATCCAAGTTTCTATTCGAAATACCAACAGTTAATATTTGACATGGGCTCACCGCTAGGTAGTTCCACGGTTCCAGTACTTCTAGCCTGCTGAACATGACTATTATGCGTAGTTGTGTGTATATAGATTATCATGTATGCAGTGGCGGATCCAGGAAAGAATATCAGGGGTAGCGGGGACTAACAGGGGTTCGGGGGCAGCGCCCCCGGAAATTTTTTTTAGGTAGTTAACGGGCTTTTAATCATATTTTTATGAGGCTTTTGATCATATTTTTAAGTAAAAGCCATAAAATTTCTTCCAGGGGTCGCGAAAAATTCGATTCAGGGGTCGCGAAAAACCGAAAACCTATAAAAAAAAAATTGCACGTCGGGGTAAAAGTTCAGGGGTAGCGGGCGCTACCCCTGGGCCCTTACTGGGTCCGCCCCTGCATGTATGTAACATATATATGTATATGAATTCAAATAAAAACGAAACGTGCAAAGTTGTTGGTTTAAAATTAGATGTTAATGGTATGATTCGTCAAATTTTAAATTTTAAAATTACTTACTATTCTGTGAAGTTTTCCCTGAAATGAATCCTTGTATATGATTTTGAAAAAACAACCAATCAAATCAACCAGATTACATCTTAATGTAATTGGGATTTGACGATCGAAATTAATTCTTTTAAAGATTAATAGCGGTTATAAAAAATAAAAAATTCTAAAAACTACCGACTCCAAATTTAAAATCATTACTGTAACATCATAGGTAGATTTCACATTGATTGGTCGTGGACAAAAGAGATTTCTGATGAGATTATTGGTTGATCTTCCTGAAAAAGTTTTCACCCTAATAACTAAAACGAACAACTAAAAAGTAAATCTGTAAGTTCCTTATAGACTTGGAAAAAAAGAAAAAACAATACTAGATTGACATGTTTTAGTTTATACAAGAAAATTGATCATATCCGAAAAACCATAGTCGTTCCTCGCAGGCCAGGGTCTTCTAGAAGTTCAAGGGGTCATGTCAACCACACAACTCATGCATGCATGCATGACCGTTGACTATATAAACCCATACAATTAAATACCGTCAAAATTTCGAAATTTTCTCCTTTCATGATGTCGCCAATGATGTCACATGTTCAAATTGTAACCACATCATCCCTTGATATTGACTTTCGCTTTTCTCTCTTATTTTCTTCTTAACTTAATTTTGGTCTAGTTTTCCATTTCGTTATGATAACGTTACTTTAAAAAATTATTCTTTTTTATTATTAGAACTCAAAATTGCTACGAAAATATCATGTATCCACATTACATGATTCGGTTTAAAAAAAAATACTAAATCACAACATAGATAGCATGATAAAATTAAAGTAAAATGTATAGAAATGGAAAGGATTTTACAAAAAACTAGCATAACTAAAGTATAAAATAAAAAGTTTCTCATTTGCTAATAAGTTTATTGTAAGGTGTCGACTTTCTACAAGAAGATTAAGATTTAAATATTTATTTTCAGCTAAACTGCTAAAGCAAATGAGTTAAAATAAAAAAGGAAGATAAATAATATATAATTGACTTTAATTAAGGGCAATTGAAAATGCAAATAACACGTTGAAAGAATTAGCACCGGCAATGGTCTTTCAATCACTAGCCGAAATTTCAATAGTACGTTGTAGCCATTAGGTGGTCTCTCTATTTCTTTTTTTATTAGTGCCTTTTTCAACACTTTGGACTACTTTTCTTTACTTTTAGGTGGAGGAACATTCACGCGTTCAAAAGATATGTAAGCTAGAGTAAAGTGGTAACACAACCCCAACACCTTCGATTAAGTGTTCAAAATCCTGTTGTTGAAGCCGCGGGTTTAGGGTACGACATGAGGGTCCATGGACCATGATGTTTAGGGTACTTGTACTTAAAAAGATAAACACCCCTTCAATTGAGTATTTTTGGATAAAGTTAATATGACACGCAAGGGGGCCCGGGGTGGCCTCGGCCTAGATCTTCGTATTTTTTCGTTTGATAGTGTTAAATTTTATCTCGTCCACTTTGAACTATTTTTATATATAGTAAATAGGTCCCCAATTTAATCAACTTTTCTAATACTTTCGGCCTCCTCTATCTAAATGTTTAATGGTGGAAGGGTAAGGGCATTCCTATTGTTGTTACCCACGAGTACATTCAACACCACGTCACCACCCAATTAAAACATGTCATCAGTAGTGGCAGATATATAACGATAAATATATGTGTATCTAATATTTCTCTTAAATCTGCATCCCTATCTATCGCAAAACTCAAACTCTCGACCTCATAGGAGCAACAAAAGAAAAAACAAAAACAAAAGAAAAAAGAAAAAAAACTTAAGGGCTAGGCTACCTATGTGTTCGTAAAAAGAAAATATATGAAATGCGTGTGAAAATGGTTAACATGCTTAATTTGTATAATAGATTAAAGTTTTTAAAAGATAGATTATATTGCTAATTAGTTAAAGAAAGCTATCATCGGTCTTTTGGGCGAATGATATGGCGATGAGGGGAAGTGGGACTGAAAGGTCATGAGTTCGATCCCCGACTTCAACAGGTTCTACCACCTGACCGCTAGCGAATGTGAGTTTTCTTAGAATGGGTTCGACTTGCGAGCTTTGTTTATCCAGTGAGCTTCCTATGTAATTCAAGGCTATGTTTGTTAGTCGTTACAAAATAATGTTTGTTGGTAGTTAAAAAGAAAAAAAGAAGAAAGAAGAAGAAGAAGTTAAGAAACTGATTGTTATATGTAACCCTTTTTTTAAACGTGCTATAAGTTGTGGGCCTGGGCCGGATATTCAGGAACAAGTGAACAAACCATTCAACGAACTTCCAGTCTCTCCTGCAAGTTTGCTTCAACCGTTTCCAAATTTGTTCGAGTTAGTTTTTCTACTCCGCGTGATCTCAATTAACTCCATTGATTCGTCTTCATACAACACAATCTCGATCTGCGGGATATTATCGTTCATCTTCATCGTGCAATCAAAGGTACGTATTTCAATTCTCCAGTATTTTCTGTTTTCTGTTGGTGTGATCTGAATCAATACAATACAGAAGTAAATGAGCATTTTACTATTCGAAATTATTGAATTGAATTGATTATAGTTCTGTTATGCAACTAGTGCTTTCGAAGTTTGTATTTATGCTCGTTCTGGATCATGTTGATCAATTCATGTTAATAAATCATCTGTAATCAATCGACGAGCAACATTTTGTTGTAGAATCGATCAGAGAGTATGAAACCTCTCAAATGGAAATTAAGTGACTAATTACAGTATCTCTTGCAATATCAGTGATGAAATGCTTGATCTGATTAGGTTCTGTTATGTGATTTGTGAAGTAATTCAATCTTACAATCTACATTGTTCACATTTCTGAATCTATGCGTAAATTCTCTGAAACGTGCGTAGAAAGATGTTGTGAAATGTGAATGCCTTTTGAAGATTAGATTCTAGGGTTTTTTATAACTAGATCTGTAATCAAGCGACATATGATACCTGTTATGGTAAATCAGCAGCATATTTACCAGCAATCTAAGATTGATACATGTTCAATGCCACATTATAGTATACATATCTAATTAGTCAATGATGGTGTATGAACAGATGAATTCAGTACCTTCATTTGAACCAGTAAATCAAAATAAGTTTGAATTGGGTTGGATAGAATGGCTCAAAGGATGGTACCATTTGGTTCTAGAGACATTCTTTGAGAAATACTGGTCAAGGCATTTACCAAACCCGCTCCCTCTGCCACCTCTCGATGGTATAACCGCCATTGTGACTGGTTCCACCAGTGGAATTGGACTTGAAATAGCCCGACAACTAGCTGAGGCAGGCGCACATGTTGTTATGGCGGTAAGAAACACCGATTCAGCTCATGAATTGGTTCAGAAATGGCAACAAGAGTTGCAGGGAAAAGTTCTTAACATTGATGTCATGGAACTTAACCTAAGCTCGTTCAGATCCGTAGCGAGATTTGCACACGAGTGGAATTTGAAAAACAGACCTTTGAATATTCTTATCAACAATGCAGGAATCTTTGCAATGGGAAAGGGTCAGATGTTTTCAGTTGATGGATATGAAATGCATATGCAAGTAAATTTCTTGGCACCAGCTCTGCTGTCATTACTACTTTTGCCATCTTTAAAAGCTGGTGCTCCTAGCAGAATTGTGAATGTGAATTCCTTAATGCATGCCATTGGTTTTGTAGACATGAGAGATCTAAACTTTGATAGAAAAATAACCAAGTTTAGTAGTTTAAGAGGGTACTCAAGGAGTAAGCTGGCACAAATCATGTTTAACAATGTTCTTCATCAAAGCATTCCTAAAGATGTCAAAGTTAATGTCGTGTGTGTGGACCCCGGGAGTGTTCGTACCAATGTGGCGAGGGATCTCCCGAGAATGATTCAAGTTGCGTATCAAATACTACTGACGTTTCTCTATACCGCAAAAGAAGGTTCTAGAAGCGTGATGTATGCGGCTGTTTATGATGAGATTTGGGACTACTGTGAGAAGTTGAAAGAAGAGGAGTGGCCTGTTTGTGCTTATGTGGCTTGCAACTGTAAGACCATGATTCCTAGTAAAGAAGCGCAAAGTTTAGAGATTTCGCGGGTTGTGTGGAAGAGGACACTTGATGTTTTTGGGTTCCCAAATGGTGCTGTGGATCTTCTTTTATCTGGTACAGAAATTCACTGGCGATACTCAGATCTTGTTACCAAGATCTCCAGGTGATCAAGACTTTAAGATTTTGATTTGAAGAAATTCATAGGCTTAGAAAACTTAAATCCCTTTTGGGTTCAGTCCATACGTTACTTTCTGGATTACTAGTGGGCCCATATTATGCAAATTTTAAATAACCAGCAGCCTATATAAGATCATATTCTTTATTGGGTAAGTGTTCACGGTTTATAAAACCCTAACACCTGAACGGATAAAATCGATTTTTATTGGGTAAGGTTCACTTAAAAACCCTTCAAATCCTAAAAACCTAAAAACCTTTTTTTATTAAACTCTTTTCTCTTTCTCTCCCCTCAAAACACAAAAACACGTATCTGAAAAGCGACCCCCAGGAACTTGAAGAAACCGGCGACCTCCGATCGCCTCTCCGGCGACGACCACCGTTCCGGCAAGCTTGGCATCCGGTCGCTATTCATTCGAGGGTCTCGATAACCGGTTTTGATGGACTCGGTTTCTTCTTCGTCTGAACAACATACGACGGCGGATCTAGGGCAAAGTGTCGCATCCCCGGCGACGAGTACCACTTGACAGTGGTGGCAGCGGCGGCTGCTCCGGCTAGCCCCAAGTTTCATTTATTCAGAGACACATCCACGCCTCTTATCTTTACTTTCAAATTGCCCTACCAGTTTCTATCTCTCTAGAACGATCGACACGCTTTCTATCGATGATGTGATGATCAATTCACTTCCGATCCACCGTCACACAGTTTCCACCAACGTCGTTGTTGTCGAGACTGGCATAAAAATTAATTTGCAAATTGTTTTCTGTTTTCTTCTTCCCCATTCAATGAATTTGCAAATTGTTTGTTTTTGTTCATCAAGTTGAAAAATTCCTTCAATTGCTATCACTATTTTTATGACTGTATTTACATTTGGTGTTGAATCTGTTATATTCATTGTAGATTAAAATGACCAAGGGTGGTAATTTGAAGAAATTACGCTCTCAAGTGCAGACTCACAGGTGTGAAATTTATTTTTTCCCTTTTTAGGGGTATATCTATATTTTTGATATTCCGGTGAAATTCATAAAATTATAAGTATTTGGTATGAAGGGTCTTGGTTTGAAATGCTTTTGAATATGGAATTTATTAGTGTTTTTTTAGAGATTAAAGAAGGAATATCCGGTTACAGTGGAATCATCGACTAATCCTATCCTCATATGTAATATGTTTACGAATCCAAAAAGTTTGATATTGATTCGTTTGTTAAAAGTATGCAATACTACAATTGCTAGTCCCTGTTTTTGGTTAGTTGAGTTTTTGGTATTTGATGGTTTGAATCTAATTGTATTGCATGTTGGCTGTTCCAATGCTTTGCTTTGTTGTATGTTTCAATTGCGTATGTATTGTTACGAATTGCAGATTTTGCCTTGATTGTTGTATCATTTTTGTACCTTTTGGTACTTAATAAAGTCATAATTGACTATTGATTTCTCATTCTTGTGGTTATGTTGGCTTTGCATGTTTTCAATTGCTCATGTTCATTTGGCGAGCTCGCAAAAACTTGGTCCACAATAAGAAAAGAACAAAGGCTGAAATGTTGAGTGGAGATATCAAATCCGTTATATATTTATGGATCAACAGTCGGTCGAGGAAGTTTAGTTTGGATTTGGAGAAATGGTGCAATTTTGATATCTAAATGTAACTTATTACTATAGTGTTCATTCATGGTTCCTTCTATGGTTTTTTCTTTTAATGCTTGTCGCTTGAGGAAGTTTAGCCATAGGCTATTTTTTCTATAAAATATATCTTCGCAGTTCAAAATAAAATAAAATTTGTGGGATGTTGAGGTGGGTTTTAGCATCGGAATTCGTGTTCGATTTGCAGTTGTTTTAGTGATTCATCAATATCTAATGGGTGATCACATTGTGCATATATGTGCTAGTGTGCTACGCAGAGTGTTGCATATGTGCAACATAGGCTGTTGCATATGTGCAACGTAGAATGATGCATATGTGCAATGTATAATGTTGCACACGTTCAACGTAGAATGTAACCAAACGAGACATAACATCCATAAAGTTTATATAGTTCATCGTAAACCATAAAATCTACATAAGCTAAAGGCCATAAACACAACCTTTTCACCCAAAAAAAATATAAACACCATCAAAAAGTAATAAAGCGAACATCAACATCCACAGAACCAAAATATGCATATATAGGGTTTAAAATTTACGGTTTTGGATAGCAAGATGAAATATGATGGTGTTATGTATATGCAACACGTCGGGGGGTGGGGGGGTGGGGGTGGGGGGTGGGTGGGAGTGGGGGTTATATATATGCAACACGGGGGTGGGTGGCTGGGATGCGAGTTAGAGGTTATGTATATACAATGTAATTATGTTGCATATATGCAACACAAGGGGTGGGTGGGTGGGTGGGTGGGGGGGGGGGGTTAGGGGTTATATTTACATGCAATATAATTATGTTGCATATATATGCAACATGGGGGCAGGGGAGGGGGACTGGGGGTTATATACATGCAATATAATTATGTTGCGTATATGCAACATGGGGATGTGGGTGGGTGGGGGGGGGGGGTAAGGGTTATATACATGCAATATAATTATGTTGCATATATGCAACACGACGGGGGGGGTGGGGGGGGGGGGTTATACATGCAATATAATTATGTTGCTTATATGCAACACGGGTGGGGGTGTGGGCTATATACATGCAATATAATTATGTTGCATATATGCAACACGGGTGGGGGGTAGGGGTTAGGGGTTATATATATGCAATATAATTATGTTGCATAAATGCAACACGAGGGGGGGGGGGGTGGTTTAGGGGTTATATACATGCAATGTAATTATGTTGCATATATGCAACAAGGGTGGGGGTTGGTGGTAAGGGGTGCGGGTTAGGGGTTATATATATGCAATATAATTATGTTGCATATACGCAACACCGGGGGGGGGGGGGGGGGGTTGGGTTGGGGTGGGAAGAGGAGGGGGGTGTGTTGTAAATACATGATACATGGAGGTAGTGTGGTAGTGATAATATTTAAAATTAAATATTAAATTACTTTATTGACCTTCATTTAAGTGGTTTTTAGGTTTTTAGGCTAAGGAGTGGTTTTCACATGATCTTTACCCTTTAATAGCTTATTTAGAACCAGTTCATAATCGGTTCTCCACTTTAAAACCTCAAATCGGCACCAAAGCTATGTTTTCTATCGGTTTATAACCAGTTTATACTTTATTGGTTATTGGGTCGGGTAATTTGTTTTTGGGTGCACCTCTAGTCTAATTGTATGCTTGTATGACACTTCATAACACTTTCCTTACTTTGGAGAATGGTCTTCTAATTTAATAGTGAAATTAGTACGTGTTTGACATATAAAGACATTTTTAACAGAGAATTTGACACACTTTGGCAATTGTGTCTAATCATAATTATCAGACAAAATATTAGACATTCGGGTTTGGCCTGAGGACAAAAAACGTTATAAAGTGTGATTAGAACCAAAAGACTAATTCATCAAACTTTTCGACAAAAAATAGAACTTTTGTAAATAAGAGGGACGATATAGGTAATTTACTGAAAACGTTTTTCGTATGGCCTCTTTCTTGATTCAGAAGTTTGAAGATAACCAACTATCTCTAACTTAATTGGCTAACGTGAAGTACTCACGTAGTCAAAGAGATTAAAAATGAGGGGTCTTGGTCTTTGGATTGAAGTTTCAGCTGTGATAAAAGATAAAATGGGGTTCAGGTTGGGGTTGGGGGGGGGGGTGGGGGGGGGGGGGTTCTGCCATATAGTGAGTTTCCTCTTAATGGAAAATGAAGATGAATAGATAACCGGGTAATTAGGTAATGCTCCCGTCAATAATCCAAATTTACCGTCCAAAAACAAAAAAGAAATTTGAAGATTATGTTATGACGTTGTTGTTTTAACTAATTGAGTTGTAGTCAAACGGATAAGAGGATAGAAGTGAATATTTGAGTAATTAGATAAAGACAAAAGATCTCAACGTGTTGATAATGTAATTTGTAAAGATAAGATTAGAAAAACGCGTCAAGATTATCTACTTAATTACATGATTTATTCTTTGTTTACGTAAATAATTATAGTTTGAGATTTCTCTTTTTACTAACATCTTATTCGGTAAGAGGGTAATAAGATGTTCCTCCTCTTAATAAGGTGTAAAAAACAAACAACATTTTTTTCTAAAACCTCTTACCGAATCAGAGGTAAGAGGAGTTAAGAAGAAATTTAACAAAAACAAACAAGCCCTAAATTTATAGAAAATCATTTCATTCAGAGCTTTGTAACAACTTTTTTTTAACGGCTAAATCTACACTAGACCTAAGCTACCCCATTAATCCTCAAAAAACTACTTACGTCTGAGATAGAACCGAGGAGCTCCAGGTAAGACAAAGTCTTACCAACCTCCCCCCCCCCCCCCCCCCCGGGGACCACTAGGCCAAGAGCTTATTGGCGCTTTGTAACAACTTAATCCTTTGAATTACATCATTATTTAGGACAAAAACCTCATTTGTTGGAAATATTATTTTTTTTAACAACCATTCGATTAAGACATAAAAGAATCTAGCAAAATGCTAAGTTATAAATGGGAGACAAAAGGGAAATTATACCAATCAACACAATTTATTTCATTGAGTTTTCCCCTCGTAGTGATCCACATGTACGTCCAAGACTTCACATTCTCTAGAGCGTCCTGCACTTTTGTTCTCCTATTGTTGAAAATGCGATTATATCAAGTCTTCCAAATACAACATAAAATAAATAAGAGAATTCTATGCATAACGTTCTTAATCTTCTATGAATACGGCCACTCTTTATACAAACTAAGAACACTCCTAGACTAACTCCACACCCAAGCAGCCGAATTACAATTGATAAGATGGTCCGAAGATTCCTCAAGAGTTTGACAACCGGTAGACACCTTACACATCATCACGCCCCTTTTTGCTAAAGACACTTTAGAGGGACTCCGGTCCATACCCACTGTAAAGACATTAACTTTTAACTAGAACCATCCTAGCCCTACATCTCATCCCCTCCACCAGATTGACACCCAAATGTTGAAGCTCTCCATAAACTTTTACAATGTTTTTGCAAGGGCCCACCACCGCTTAATTAACCCGGATCTCCTTTCCTCTACACCGAGTAAGTTACTTTGCGACTTAATTTTGAAGACCTATAGCTGTAACTCTCCATGTTTTTTTCGGGAATTACTATAGTTGTAACCCATGCCTTTAATAATTCTACAACTATCCTCTATTTAGGAAGACAACTCGCTCAAAAAAAAGTTGCTAGTGTAAACTTTTTGAAACATTGAACTATAACAAATAAAAAACTCTCTCCAAAGTAACCCCTCCATAGCGCATTAGCGCCTATGGTCTTAGAAGATATTTAGTTTTTTATTTTATTTTATTTATTTATCTTATCAACGAGGCCATTCTATCACTTCAAATTTAATACTCTCTCCACCTCTAAAGTCATCATTATTTTATTATTCTTTTTCAACGGCATTACCTTGTTTTTAGTAGGAATTGTTTTTCATTCCTTTTCAACGGCATTACCTTTTTCTTCTAATAGGAATTATAAAGTAAACAAATAACATTTAAACTTCATTTTGTCGTTAAAATTATTAATTTGAAATCAAACTTTGTGTTTCACAAATGTAAAATGTTAATTAATATTGTGATATAGTGAATCATGTGTTTTGATTTGTGAATTAGTTATAAAAATATGGCATTTTCAACTAACAAATGCATCATAGCTTAGATTCACGGTTCATTATAGATATATTCTTTTAACATATTTGTTTCGACGCGTTTAGTCGATTCGTTTTGACCCGTTATAACCAATCCATCTTAATGGTTTTAGTTAAGTCATTTTAACAATCTGTTTTTTTATCAACGCTGACGAAAAATTCTTAAATAGTCACTGTCAGCACACATCCTAATTCTATTTTTAAATCTACATGTTTATAGTAAACATAGCTTTGTACGTCAAGAAACATGAACACTTAATTATTTGGACAGAAACTTCACTTCTTTTAACACCTTTGATATTATTAGACCAAAGACCCCTTTAGGTAGATAAACAGATTTAAGGATGTGATGTCTCCGTGTTTAAGAATATTAATTTACAATACAAACCTTGTATGTATATGAACTAAAAACCTTGTATGTATATGAAGTAAAGAACTTCTATCAAATGGTTTTTTAATCCAGTAGTATTTATGATGTTATTTAACGTCTTAACTCCACAAAAGTTCAGGTTGAAATCATATAATATACAAGTTAGATGGATTTAAAATAGGTTATGTATAAGTAAAAAAAATGAAAACTAGATTTAAATAATCTCATCTTTTACCTATTGACAAATAATAATCCGTATTTTAACCTTGTCAATTACCAGTCTCACCTTTACACTTATTTTTTTCACTGGTCCCTCTGCTAAAAAAGTTAACGGAGTTACCACAATCTTTGATTCACCATAACTTCTTTAAATCTTCATGAAAATTCAATCCGTAAGTTGCTATGAACTCGTGGCGAAAAGCCTAACAAGACTAGATTCATATTGCTTAGGTTTTAAGTAGATTATGATGAAGAACAAGAGCATCAAAGTTATGACTTTTTCATAACATTGGATCAAAAATTGAGCATCAATTCCATTGTGTTTGTGAGATTGACCGATTCCAGGAGATTTAACATGTTCTCACAAATCTATAGCAAGTTACGGAATTGATTTCATAGAGTTTTAATCGGATTTCAAATTTCACAACTTCATGTTCTTCATGAAGCTTCAACAATGGTGGATTAACCAATTTCAATGGTTTTCAATGATTCTTGTTGCTATAGATTCGATTTAAGATCACAAATGCATTGGTGAAATCAATTGTGAAAACCTATTGAGAATTGGTCAATCCACAATTGTTGAAGCTTAATGAAGGAACATGTTCATCATCATAATCTATTTAAAACCTAAGCAGTATGTATCTAGTTTTTTGTTCAATTTTTTGTCACGAGTTCATAAGAACTTACGGGTTGAATTTTCGTCTAAGATTCGAAAAAGTTATGGTCAACAAAAGATTGTGTTGAAAAAAAATGGATGAAAAAAGTTAACGGAGTTAATTTTAAGGGAAGAACTAGTGAAAACAAATAAGTGTAAAGGTGAGACTGGTAGTTGTTAAAGTTAAAAAGACGATTATTATTTGTCAATAGATTAAATATAAATTTATTTAAATCCCATTTTCTAATATTTTTTTACCAATTAACCGTGTTTTCCTCGCAACCTACAAGAACGCTCAATGAATACTATCTATTCATCTTCGATAAATAATACATTAAAACATGTTTTGAGTAACATAGGGCGTGTATATATAACATTTTATTAAAAAATAATATAAAAAACATTTCAAAAATCAAAATCTTTAATCCGTCCCACATATCTATGCACGTGTATTACGTAACATATAATCTATAAAGACCAGACAATAGTAAGTGCTAAAATGTATACACCATACCTGTATCTAAATATGCACACATATATTGGTGTTATTTTATATTAAATATTAATAAATACCCACTAGTTTGTGAGTAGCTAGTGCATGCATAGTTTAAAAATCATTTATTTACATTAATACATCGTACACTTTATGGATTCAAGTAGTTAATTTATAATATCTTCCAAATTATTGTAGATATAATATTATCATTATTGGTAAATTATTGATAAAGAATGTTAAAATATGATCAATGATTAAGCATGCAAACTACATAAAAAAGTTCTAGATATTTATTCCTAGTCTTGTATTGAGCCGATAAAAACCGAAAGGTTTAGTAGATATACACGACAAAACAAAAAAAAAACAATTTTAATAAACGGCAGCTTATAATTATACGTCTAATTTTCTGGCTGCAAATAGAACACACCTAATTAATTACAATATTTATTTTTAAAATTATTCCTCATATTAAAAAATTGAGTAAACTTCGTTTTTAGTCTCCAACGTTTGCACATTTTAACAATTTTAGTCCTAACCTTTTTAAAAATCTCAATTTAATGTCTCACACTTTTTTTTGTCTCAACGTTAACAGTTGTTTAAAAAGCCGTTAGACTGTCCTCATGTGGTCCCTACATGAGGTGTATTTTTGTCATTTCCGTTTGTTTTAACTCATACTTTAAAACAACGGAAATAATAAAAATACTCCTCACGTGGAGACTATGTGAGAGCAGTTTAACGGCTCTTTAAACGGTTGTTAACGTTGTAACCAAAATTGAAAAGAAAATGAAAATGTGAGACACTAAATTAGGATTTTCGAAAAGTTAAGACTAAAATTATTAAATGAATATGTGAGACAAACGTTGAGAACTAAAAACGAAGTTTACTCTAAAAATTTATACCTTATATACACAAGACTTTCAACTAAAAGATATAAAAGGGTGTTACATATATTTTTTTAATGACAATGTGAACTGGGAAGCCTAATTGGTATCAATAAACTGGATTACATTTTACGATATAGAGTTTCGTTTTCTATTACAAAACACGTTTATTGAGATACTAGTAAAACTCTGAGTGTTTACAATATCCTGTTACGAACCGAAAAAATTGTAAGATATAAGACGTGTCTCACATTGGTTGAATAGACAAGTGATCTTATGTTTATGTCTCAAGTGGGTTATCTCATCTATTGGTAGTCTTTGAAGTTTTATGTAATCGATTTTATGAACTAGCTAATTAGTCTAATGACAAATATGTATGTCCTTATTTTAGAGGTGTGGGGTTCTTAGTTTCATCTAAGCCATAGATCAAGTAAGTTGGAGTATACCATTTCAATTTTATTTAAAGAAATCGGTTACTATTAGTAGCAGAGAAATATAACTATTTTTAATAGATAAAAAATAAATTCTTTTAAAAAAAGCAAAATATATTTTCTTGAAAGTATAAGATTCGTTTTATTTAAATTCGAAATCAAAAACTTCGTTATATACGCAACGGATATGCATTATTTCGCCCACTAATTTCCTTGATTCACTAATGAGATTGAGATCTTCACGTAAATTTCATATATATTATATCTTCTTAGATTTTAAAGGTTAAATAATACATTTGTCCAACTACATAATATAAAATTATCATATATATTGAGCCTAAGTCCTCAAGGATTAATCTTGGTTTTTGTTTCAATAGCATTTCTAGATTTTTTTAGATAAATACTTACACTCTTAACATTTTAGCTCCAGATACACTACTTAATGCTTTAAAAAAAAGATACACTATTTAACGATTTATGTATAAAAATCTTCAGATGAAATTTATACTTGAAAATAACGAGACTTGTGTTTTTTTAGTGGGGAACCATCTTAACATTTTATCGAAACAACCCAAATTTCTGTAAAATAGTATGTAAGTTAGAGCATTCATACTCCACATATTCAAGAAAAAACATTTATTCTTAAATTTTTAGGAAATTAAAACAACACAAATCTTTTCGGTCTCCAACTTATTCTAGATCCCATACCCCCATCGTCATATATTCAGGAAAAACGAAACTCATCCCCCAAATTTAATGTTGCATTATTAATTTCATATCTATTATTTTATATATTTTTTTTACTGAGTAATAGAGGATGGACTATTGAATGCTCTTGAGTAACTTAGTTATTATTGATGATTGTCATAGTAACACGGTTATTATTGATCGCTTTTTTTTGATCGCCTAGTTCTTGTTGATGTCTTGATGACTTTTACTTTCTGTTTAACTTTTGTATACCCATTTACATTCGAAGGGATATGTAGTTGTTTTGCATGTGCAATTACTTTTGTTGTTATTTCATAATAGTGTGAATTGCAATTAATTATTTAGGTCTAAATCTAACATGAATTTTAAGTTTATAAAAGTTTTAATTATGGTATCTTGTCCCTTTCTTTATGTTTATATTGACCTCTTATTTTCAATATAAAATATTACTATAATTATTTTTTATTTGTGTTTAGAAATTTTTAACTAAATGTTATAGTACTTTATATGTTGAACTACCCGAGCTGAGACAAGTATAAAACTACTGGTAAGAATTACCAATGACATTACTAATTAACTACTATCGCTCGTGTCGATAGACCATGTTAGTACTAATCTTACTTCTCACCATTGATCGGTGATAATTAAACTAATAATTAGTTTTCATACATGCAACTTTACATCAATCATGTAGACTTGAAACAAGCTTCACTTACTTCTTTAACAAGGTAATTAACCAAAAGAAATACACTTAAAGTCGAAGACACTTGTTGACCGGAAAACTCTCCTGAGGGGTTCGTCCCTTGGATCGGACTGGGGCACCGCCCGCCACCAATAAACATAGACTTGACTCTTGAGTGACCATGCACCGCAAATCGATCTTTAATAGAAACGACATATGCCACATCTTATATATAAGGTATCAATGTTTATTCTTATCAAAAATAAGTACTTGAAGTTAACATTCGACTCATGTTTTTAAGTTCAATCCAAAAAATGAAGTTCATTATTTGTTGTTGAATTATGGTATAGCAGAAAGATCCCCTTACCGAGCTACAACGCATCGTGTAACCTTATAAGGGACTTTAACTTATTTTTTTAAAAGAGCCGATTTGATAATATTGAATTATCAAACACAGCATTAACTGCAAATGGGATAAAACCCATAAATAAATAAAGAAAGGAGCCTAACAACCGGCCAATCAATCAATAATACCATATTCCTGATTCCCAAACACATTAGTATTGGATTAATTAACAAACACCCTACAATTAACAAACACCACGTTATACCAAAAATGTCCCTATTTTAATTACGTTTACTTTTTTTTTTAACGGCCAGAAGATATATTAATGAGCTAGCAAAATGTTAGCTCAAAATATCCAAATGGTATAAAAGGATCACTAATATAAAAACGAAAATTACAAATTTTAATGTTATAGATAGAGATCGAAATTGCTCCAATCTTTCCTCTGGTTCCAAGCATAACGGATGGATAACACTCTATCCAAAGATATTGGTCATATGAAGATATTTACTTTTATGCGTATTCAATTATTCCAAGCGTGGTTGAGTCTTTGACATTTCTCTGCTTCGGCCACCATCTCCTCTAAGGATAGGCAAGTGGTTTTCGTCTCAAAGGTTGGATTGCTTTCAGTGAACTGATTCATATCAATGTTAGCGTATTTGAGAGCGGCTGCCACTTTACCAATTGCTTTCCATGTTCCTGCTTGTGAAGCTTTAAAACGGATGATGTGTAGTGTTTGCACCCTTTGTTGTGAGGGGATAGCCATGATAACCTTCCTTCATAGGCAATGTGGTTCCTGATTAAATCTCCATAACCATTTTGCTAGCACCGCAAGATTAGCAGCCATTAGTGTACCCACCCCAAGCCCACCCTTATTTTTCTGGAAGAACAACATTCGACGTTTAACCTTTTTAACGACAATTTTCCTATCATTATTCCTAAACTACATCTATATATTACACTATCTTAGTAATCATATATTACACGAGTTGAATTTTGATTCATAATATGAGATAAACACGAGAAAAAAAATAGATGAGAGATTTAAAAAATATAAATGACATAATTCTTTATTGATTTTAACTTTGTTAACTAGGGTTCGTTCATATTTAAGAACTATGGCAATATGAATTTTGTTTATCATGTAATAGGTTCAGTAATCACAGTAATCATGTTTGACCGATCTAATATTTTATTTTCGATGTTGTAGTTTTCGTTAGATAGTCGACCTTTTACCGACCCATGTTGTCATGTTTCAGTTGTCGTGAAGCAATGAGACCGCCGGTATTGTCATTTTAATTATTACAACATAGTAAATAGCTTTTTTAGGGGCTGTTTGGTTCAATCTGTTTCATTAAGTACTGGATGAATAAGTGTCTGGATGGTAAAGACTTGTGTAGAAGACTGGATGAATAAGACATTTTTAAGGTAAATCTCTTAGCGATTCAGACATTTTTACCATTCAGATGTTCCAAACAAACAGTCTGTATCTATACGATTCAGACAATTTACCATTCAGACCTCATTAAGAGGTAAACCAAACAGCCCCTAATTGTAGTTAGGTAGAAATTAAGGATTTGTTAACTATTATAATAACTATTTAATTAATAATTTAAAAGTTATTAAATGTATTTAATTAGAAATTTAAAATTTATTAAATGTAATATTGAATTTTATATAAAGAAAGATGAAATAATAATTTGAAAATTTGAATATATAAAACTTAAGTTTAAAAAGTTGAATTCTATTAAAATGCAATGTTGAATTTATATGTGGAAAGTTGAAATAGTAATTTTTTAAATTTTGGATGTTTCAGAATTTAAATTTAGAACCTTGAATGATTTGACAATTTTAATTTATTTATTTAGAAATTTAAAATTTATTAAATGTATTGTTTAATTTATATTTGTAAAGAAATAATACATGAAATTTATATTAAAATATATATACATTGATTTTGCATCTAGTAGTAACACGTGAACATAATGATGTAGAGGCGTAAAAGGAGGCAACGTGATAACCATTTTAATATTTTATTAGGATTACAATAAAGATTAAAGACTAAAGATTCAAAAAATTAAAATTTAAGCATCCATGTCTACCTTAAAAATAAAAATATGGTTTGTATCTTAAGCACTTAAAAAAAAAGAAAAATATACAAAAAATATAAAGATAGAAATAAAGAATTTGACGTAAAAGATGAAATAAAATATTGCTATAAATTTAAAAAATATGATTGATTGGAGCTAGAAATAGAAAATGATATGAGAATCCTCTAAAACAATAGATGACATTACATTTCTCTTTTATAAAATTGTGTTATTTTAATGTTTTGATTGAAAAGGTTTAAAAGTGCACTTTATATTGAAAAAAAAAATAAGAAGAAATTCAGAAAGACGTCAGAGTCTCGATTTATCGGGGCTACTTGTCAATCCACTATACACAGAAAACATTTTTAACATATATACGAGAAACCATGTCCTCGCATTATTTAATATGTGACAATTATTTAGCATCTAAATAATTGTTTTTGAAAACTCAATTAAAGCTAATTAGGTCAGTCGGTTAGCAAAGATTTTCACTCCAACCCACGTGGCAAACCCTCATTGGCACCAATAATGTAGTGTATTAAAAACAATGGCCTGGCCGCTCCTTGAATATAAATCAGAGCCGCGAAACTATGTCCTCCACTCACAAACCCAACTCTGTAGGCTCCACCCCCCAAATATCTCACTTTTATACCCCCTTTTCACTCCTCCTTCCTTCCACACAAATTATAACTCCACTCCACTCCTCCGCCACCTTTAATTCCGGCCACCATCGAAAACCAAATTATTCACCATATATATGGAACCATCCCACCCTAATTAATTAGGATCCAGTTGTTAAATTGAACAAAATGGAAGACAACTGCCACGTCAGCGCCGGCAGCCGGAACATAATTTTTGGAAAGTACGAGATGGGCAGGATGTTGGGACAAGGGACGTTTGCCAAAGTGTATTACGCCAAGGACCTCGCTGACTTCTGAAAGTGTCGCCATTAAAGTCATCAAGAAAGACCAAGTTCGAAAAGAAGGTAATAATCTTATATTAGAAGATTATAACCGAGTTTTTAGTCTTAAAGTTTGATAAACTAACATAAAAACAAATATATATCCTTGGTTTATTACTAGTCTTATAATATATATTGATGTATTTTGGTTTATTATCAGGTCTGATGGATCAAATTACTCGAGAAATCTCCGTCATGCGGCTCGTCCGCCACCCAAACGTCGTGGAATTGAAGGAAGTAATGGCTACAAAAAAGAAAATATATTTCGTGATGGAATACGTCACCGGCGGCGAGCTTTTCGCCAAGGTTATAAAAGGAAGGATGAAAGAAGACGTGGCGAGAAAGTATTTCCAGCAGTTAATCAGCGCCGTCGATTTCTGCCATAGCCGCGGCGTCTCCCACCGTGATCTGAAGCCGGAGAATCTACTCCTAGACGAGAACGGGGATCTGAAAGTATCCGATTTCGGGTTATCATCGTTGCCGGAGCATTTGAGAAACGACGGGCTGCTTCACACCCAGTGTGGGACCCCGGCGTACGTCGCGCCGGAGGTTCTCCGGCGAAAAGGGTACGACGGCGCGAAGGCGGATATTTGGTCTTGCGGGGTTATTTTATACGTTTTGTTAGCCGGGTTTCTTCCGTTTCAAGATGAGAATCTGATGCATATGTATAAAAAGATCTTCAAAGCCGAATACGAATATCCACCGTGGATTTCCGGCGACGCCCGGCGGTTGATTTCGAAAATATTGGTTGTGGATCCGGCACGCCGGATCTCAATTCCGGCGATCATGCGATCACCTTGGTTCTTTAAAGGACTCCAACAATTCTCCATCAAAGAAACCGATGACTCCGGAATCGAAACCGAAATGATCACTAAATCAGAATCGAAATCAAAATCAGCTCCGCCGTTTTACAATGCATTCGAGTTCATCTCGTCAATGTCTTCGGGTTTTGATCTTTCAAACATGTTCGAAAGTAAGCGAAAATCGGGTTCGTTGTTTACGTCACGAAACTCGGCTTCCACGGTGCTGGAAAGGCTCGAATCGGCTGCGAAGAAGTTGAACTTCAGGGTTTCGAATTCGAAAGAGAACGATTATAAGGTGAAGATGCAGGGGATGTCGGAGGGGAGGAAGGGGAAGTTGTCTGTGGCGGTGGAGGTGTTTGAGGTGGCGCCGGAGGTGGCGGTGGTAGAGTTTTCGAAGTCCGCCGGCGATACACTGGAATATAAAAGGTTCTGTGAGGATGATATCAGGCCGGCACTGAAAGATATAGTTTGGAAGTGGCAAGGCGAAGATAACATTTGTAACACTAGCTAGCTATTAACTTTTGAGTTTTTTTTAGAGTTGTGGTGGAGTCTCTCCCTATGTACAGAAGCTGTTTTTTAAGAGTGAAGTATAATTTTTATAGATTAAACATGGATTATGTCACTTCTATATCTTACGTTAGTGAAAGAATGAAAGATGATTCGACTCCTTACAACTTATAAGCAGCACCGGGCACTCGGTTGACCTTTGAGTAACTCTTAAAAGAAAATCGTTAGCCTCCGTCACATAATTAAAAGATAAAGGAGATGTTTTGGAAGTTGATAAGTAACTTTTCTGGCGGTTAAATGAGATATTTATACTCATGGTTTGGCCCTAGGAGCACGACCCAAGTTAGTGGGGAGAAAGTAGGGTAAGTGCCACCATATAACTGCAGTACTGCACTCACCAAGGTGGAAAACCGGTATAAGACTAGAGCCTAGAGTGCATAAACCGGTTTTTTTCCTAGCCAGTTTTAGTTAGGAACTGGTTTCGGTTACGACCATTGATCAATCAAAATCGGTTAAAGTGGTAACCGGTCAGTTTGTAACCGGTTTGAAAGGAGAAAACATGTAATTGGCTAATTGGTTAGTAACCGTCAGTTCCACTTAGAGACCGGTCAACCAGTTTTTTTGCAACCGGTTTTTTTGCATCTGGTTAGGAAATAACCAGTTTAGTAACCGGTTTGTGGACATGAGGGGTGAAACTGATATATAACCGGTGAGCCCATTTGAAACCCAACCTGATTTGTCTAGAAATCAGTTCAGGTTATTTTTTTTCCTAACCGGTTGGGCAACCGTCTTTTTTTGTTCACCTCTTTATGAGACAAGCCGTTGAGTTAGTGTTAAATACGGGTGAAAATTTTCAAGGATAGATTGAGTATCACTAAATAATAAACTTTTTTGGTCCGATTCTAATTGGGTCGAGTTATATTAACAAATTAAACCACGAATCATATGTAAATAACGAAGAAGATTATTGGATTAATTATTGTGCTTAAATGTAAAATTGAACTTCAAATTTTAAAATAATTATTGAGTATTTGGTTAATCGGATTTTGTTTGATATATTAATAATTTAACTAAAATTTAAATATGATCTTAAAATTTAAAAGTGACAGTTGGTATTTGGGTACTTAGGTTTGTTCTATAACCTATAAGATTTATTTAAGTAATAGAGATTGTTTGCATTTTTTTTTTCAGATTATATTTCTAAAATTTTGACTTTCACTCGGATTTTCTATTAGCCAAACCAAGCTTCACAACAATATTGCCCGTTTTGTTTACAAAGGGAATATTTTGGAAATTTTGAGATAAAATAATAAATGTATTTTTTTATTAATTTGGTAAAATGAATTTTGTCGAGTGGAAAGATTAGTATTTGTTGTAGTTGGATGGGTAGCGAATGAAGACAGAGAGAGTAGAGCATTTATCTTAAAAATCTAAACTCGTTACAAAAATTAAACAACAAACTCTAATTAAACATACCACTTTTCAAACCTAATATCTAATACTGTTATTTTTGCCAAACCTGAGGCACTATATGTGTAATTAAGTATTTTGTTACAAAGTAATAGTAGAACTTAACCTAAAAGACCAGCTGATGGGTGAAAAAATTAATTTGACCTATAAACTCCACATCAATTGCTCATACAATCAATATGAAATAACTCCCATACCTTACAATAATTTCAATCCATAACAATCGACACTTCTTAAGTGCCAACGTCCTCGTTTTTCATAGTCATGTTAGTCACGACTAGCTCACTCCAAGCCACCACTCTGTGGGCCACAACTCCGAGTGCTTGTTGGTCAAGGTCTGAAGGAGACAAGGATGGTTCTCTCTAGGCCACCACTCCAAGTTGGCTCTAATACCATTGTTACACACCAAATATGATAACTCAATCTAAAAGACTAGTTTAATAGGTGGGAAAACTCATTTAGCCTATAAACCTCATATACGTTCCGAATACAACCGATAAAAGAAAAATCTCATAACCTATAATGATTTCAGTCCGTAATACACTTTTAAAGTTGATGTGAAGGCAAAAGGGAATATAATAAAGAAAAGAAATGCTGATAAAAATAACATATCTTGTCTATTGCATCTGTGGTAATAAAGGTAATAATCTTTTTTAAGAGAGTTAACTTTAACATTATTAATTGATTAAAATTTACTACTTTACTAAAGTTGTCATAAAGCAAGTGTATTAAATAGTTAACCTTTAAATTAATGAGTTCATGAAAACTTGGCATAAGCTCAACAATAAACGTTAAACTATATATGATAACTTAGTATATTAAATAGTTAAAGTTGTTATAATTTACTTGGTGTTTGCGTTTTATGTGTAACAATTTATGTTTTCGTTTCATTTCATTTCAAAGTTATATTATGGATGTTGGTTATATCGATATCACCTCAGCAGATCCATTATCATTCATCAACGTGGGACAAGTTAACTTGTTAAAAGTTTTGTTCTCTTAGTTGTAAATCATGATTCAAACCTAGACAATTGAGTAATTAGTATAATTTAGTTTGTCGAGTAGTTTAGATTCGCCGTTCAAAAAAAAATAAAAAGAAAGAAAGACCTATTATCATTCCTACCCTAGAGGTGATAAATTGACACAAACTTAATCGACAACGAATCATCCTACTTTTTGAGCACGAAATGTCTAGTTCCGATCATGTTTGGTTGCGAAAACTACGGCCTAAACAATTACAACTTTTGATGCACAAATACCTAACCACTTCTCAAATATAACTTCATACCCTCAAATATCTATCTGTAGAAAATTATTGGTATACATCATGACTTGCATACATGTTAGTTTCTATTAGGTAAATAGAGATTCCTAGGCACACGTTATTGCGTATTTTTTTATGGTTTGAATGTCTAGTACGTTATTAGACACATGTTGTTACAGGTTTTTATGCACTATTTTGAAATCAAATCATTTAATTTAAAAAAAAAGAGTGCTGAGCACGGAAAAAGAAACATATAAAGTTAACGTAACTCGGCTATAAGGAAATCGTAAGAAAAACCTTTAAAGGTTAAAAGAAAACATGAAAAAAAAACATTTGTACATTATGCAACAAAAATTATAAAGAAAAAAATATTATTTTATATAAGTATATAGGTATAATATAATTTAATTAAAAAACTATATTTTTAATAAAAAAAAAACCTTTAAACGTTAAAAGAAAACACTTAAAAGGAAAACAATTAAAAAAAAATATGTGTACATTATGCAACAAAAGTTATAAAAAGGTTGTATTTTACTATTTTCTATATAGGAATGATATAATTTAATTAAGGAATATTGGATTTTTAGTAATATCTTTGATATTGCCTGTTGGCCAACATTAATCCGCTCACAATAGAATAATCTCAGTTATTGCATGTTGAAAATAAATAGACGGCTGGTAAAATAAAGGCAAATTGGAGTTTAATAATGCAAAGTATGGCCTAATAGCTAATAATAATCTATACTATCAATTTGGCCACTAATAATCTCAACTTCATTTTTGTTGTCAAAGGCAACACAAGTGGAAACAATGTGTAAATGTATAATTATTTCGCTACTTGGATTGCCTTTAACAAAAAAAATGAAAGTTGAGACTGTTAGTGGCTAAATTGATAGTATAGATTATTAACGGCCAATAGGTCATAATTCGGATTATTAAAATCCAATTTGTTTTAAATAAAATTAATTTTTTTAAAAACATTTCACTTTTTGATTATTAGACGTCACGTTGTCGTCTTATGTGACATACCATGATTAAAATCTATAAAATCCCTAAAAATATATTTCTTCAATGCATCAAAACATATAAAAAAATCCTTAAAAACCCTATGTGTTTGAGCCCAGTCATAATGCCACCGTAATGCCTAATCATTAAAATTTGAATTTTTTAACGAAGTTAGTTTCATTTTAACGGCGATCTGTTTATTTCC
This sequence comes from Deinandra increscens subsp. villosa, assembly GCA_039602395.1. Lineage (NCBI taxonomy): Eukaryota > Viridiplantae > Streptophyta > Magnoliopsida > Asterales > Asteraceae > Deinandra > Deinandra increscens. The sequence continues at coordinate 2,594,421 of JBCNJP010000015.1, read as the reverse complement.
AACATGATTAAAGCCGATTTATTATAGGGAAAAAATTAAATACGAATTAATATCGGCTAGTATGCAATAATTGATATTACAAAAATTCAATATTCCTTGAATATATTAGAAGAAGTTGTATTTATAATTAAAATAAATTTATTTATAATTAAAATAAATTGTAATAAAAAAAATTTTTAACTTAGAGAGTCACCATAAAAAAATCGGAACAAAAAACGAATTTTTTAGCTTGGTTTTCACTTACGAGACGGTCATGAGCTTCTCCACGATTTCTGTCTATATATGTGTGTGATATGAAACAACTTGAAATTGTCATATCTTCAGATAGTAGAACTACGCTCGAGACATCTTTGCCAACACAAGCTTGTTATTTTCTTCAAACAAATCACCGGAAGACTTGTCCGAGCTAGAAGATGAAAATGCAAGTTGTCAAAACTTCCTATATGAAGTATTATGAAGTATTGTGGGAGGTTTGTGTAAAGTTGTGAGAATTGTTGTATTTTATAGTTGATATCGAGTAGAATTGGTTTAAATTTGATTATATTTTTTTTAGGAAAATGACCGTTGTAACGATCATATTCTCGTAAATCACTTGGCGCAATTGTCACATATGACCTCTCCCCTACTGTCACGATTGGGGGTTGGGTTGGTGTTCCCCTTCGACGTTGGCTGACGTAACGCCTTATTGCGTAGCGTGTTTAAAGCAATTTGCCAGCTAAAAGAAAAAACCAAAACAAGTCACATGTGATGTTTGTTGCTTAATCAGGACATACAAAAACCATGAATATAATCATTAATCTACCAATTTTGTTTCTTTAATGATTTTGAGTTTATTATAGATGGTTTTGATCAAGTCACATGTGATGTTTATTGCTTTAAGCAGGACATACAAAAACAATGAATATAATCATTAATCTACCAATTTTGTTTCTTAAATGATTTTGAGTTTATTATAAATGGTTTTGATCATATGATAATCACAATAATAGACAAACATAAATTTTCAAACAAATGATGATCTACTTGTGGGGTTATCCACTCTATAATTCCAATTAAAAATTGTCATGCTAGAATATTTGTGGGTCCATATTTCTAAACCTACTAAATATGTGGCACAGGTTTTATTGGTTCGAATTGACCGAATCAACTCGCTTTTGGTAATGGGCCATGTGTCAAGTTGCGTTAACCCCATGGGTTGGGCCACAAGACATACATAATGGAGTTAGGCTTAAACACTTGATCCACCTTACAAGACTTTGTCATCATTTGATTTTAAATTATTGTTTGTAGTCGATTGATAATGTATACTTCATGCCTTACGATAGATCACTGTCACCAACAGCTGAATATGGTCAAGTGCTAATGCTACAATCAGGGCATAAATTATTAAAGCTTTAATAAAAGCTAGACTAAGCATTAAAGTACCTAGCTCGTATTTTTTCCTCCGTCTCGGGCTGTCTCGTGATACCTTCTACAACTTGACCCACAACAGTACCCGACCAACTCCAGGTCCAATAGAAGCAAGTCCTATAGCCAATCCAACAACAATAACGGAAGCGGCAGAAATCAGTGGATTCATGATAAGTTTCTTGTACAAAAAAAAGGTTAATGATACATTCAACCAATGAACTATGACTTAATTATTCCATTGCTACGATTCATACAGTCGAAGTAGCTACGAACTTCGAATTCAAGTAATAACATTTTTGAATCATCAAAATGACTTTGATATCTCTTTTTTAGTTTCTCCCAATAAAGTATTTGTGAATCCATACAACTTTAGTTTTTCCGTTTATTTGTCCCGAATCGCTCTTTTAATTCTTTGATTTTTTATTGACTTCATCCGTTTATTCAACTCACAGTCCCAGATAATAGAGAAGGACTTCTATAGAATCCCATCTACATTCACGTTCGATTAGTAGGGAAAATTAGATGTATCTTTAGCTCGTATATATTGGTAGGTTGTATGTGGTGGATCGATACATCCTACTTCCCAGGGATGTATAAAGATCTGTACACATTAATTGATCGAATTTGGGTATACATATATATGATACAGTTTTCTCTGTTTTAGTTTAGTGACCAATGTGCTAAATGAGCTAATGACCTTGTATTCTCCTGTTGCTGAATATTTCCACAACTCTTATTACATTTTAGATTTAAGGGTTTAATTAAAGCGGGTTTTTGGTTGTATGTTATAGAATTTTATTCTTCAAGTTAATTGTGACATTCATTAGTTTAATATTACTACATGTATGTTTTTTTGTTAACATGCTAGGAGGGAGGATGATGACTAACATGTAGACTTAATTTGATGGTTGTGAAGCGTTCAATGGTGTTAATTTGAAAACAACAGAGATGGAAGTTGATGGAGGAGGATGCAATATCATCTTCTTATAAATTAAAGGGATTGAAACGAGCTAGCTATAAAGTTAGAGAAAATCATATGAATAACAAATAAAATGATTTAGCCATCGTCTACCAAAGAATTAGTCATAATAACATGTTATTGTTATTGATATCAAATGGAAATGGAAACGGGTACATAACATGAATACTATTGTAACATATAATTATAGGGGAACTATAATTCCGAATTGAAAGGATTTCAAAACATAACGGGGCACATTGATATGCAATACAAACTAATAACCTTCGAGATGGGTAACAACATAAGCCTCGATAGCTTTATAGGTTTTCTCATATAGATCTTTTAAAGTTGAGAGTCTGAGCTGATGTCTTCATCTTTACAGTTATAAATAACCGTCAACAGAATGTCCAATCTTAACTAGATGGTTAATGGAGTCTAATATCCCCATCAACTTGTCGCCTTAAAAAAAAACATTTAGTTTTAGGTACAATTGATTGCATCAAAATGACATTTTCCTTGAACTTTTCACTTGTGAATGGAACATCTGTCGTTAGGATTAACAATGTTAGTATGTGATGTTTCTCAAATTATACATGTTTTGTACGTCATTTGATTCCTGTTTTTGGTTGTTTTAATGGTAATTTCATGTGTTAAGAAAACACATTGAATTGAATATGTTATAATATGTCAAAAGTTTTAGGCCCGATATGCTAAAGTAGTCCATCTAGATTTTAGTGCTACATTCTTGTTTTGTTGCAACCTGAAAGTGACAAATGAAAATTAAAGAAGCCCAATCGCCAAAGTAAAAAAAAACAGGGAAGCCCATTTTGAAGATATTCGACTTTTTTATTTATCTCCCGGGTCACAACTCACAAGTCAAAAGTTTCATAAAATCCTTCATTACATACTAATGCCATAAAGTGGATAAACATGATAACATAGTGACGAGTTGACTTGATTTAAGCTTGTCTAAACTTAAGCTCGGATTTGTCTAATACGTAAGGGCTTGAGCTTGTCTCGTTTTTACTATTTTTAAAGTTTAAGTTTGGATTGTTAGTAGTATTCAAACTCGGCTCATTTCAATCTCTATTTTTAAAACTTAGGCTCATGACTTTTCTCAAGCTCGAGCTTATCTCGAGTTTGATCTATTTGTTATTTTATCAATTAATTTATAAACATGTATAACTATTTTTGTGTATTTATAATTATAATCTATATATATAACTTAATATATATTTTTTAGTTATTATAAATATATGTACATATATAAAATAAATTTTATATAATTAATAGACTCATAGTTACTTGAGCTCGATAAGTGAAGCTCGGACTTAGGTTTATTGATTAACATTTAGACCTAGGTTTTGTCTTCTTTAAGCTCAACTTGATTCAAATTTTAACGTATTAATAGTGTGTAACTTATAAATGGTTTAGCTCGTTCACACTTTTACTTTATACATATCTTTTTTATTATGTCTAAAAACTAATTCGAATGGTTTGACCCCGAAATCATGTCCTTATCTTTATGTTTTAGTATTATAAATTAATTATATAATAGACCGGGCTAAAGTTATATATTCAAAATAAGCTAGTTTTCATAATTTATAACTCTAAAAATCGTAGCATTTGTAAAATAGTTATATAATATTATAAACCTAATTATGTTAGTTAGACTTATGAAAAAACTTAGTATTGTATAAAGTTAACACATCTAATTACTAAAGATAAATAACTAAATATGTAACTTTTAGCATAACTAAAGATGAAAGGTATAACTTTTAAGTATTAAGGATGAAAGGTATAACTTTTCATAAAAGTTAATATATTGGCATATTGATTACAATACGTACAGAAAAATTATTATAGAGCCAAACCAAAAAAAAAAAAAAAAAAAGGACGAAGCTAGGATGCCGGAAAGGGGGTATTTACTATTGAGTGGAATTGTTTGGGTGGTGGAGAGAAAAGATAATTAAAGAATAATTTGTTTTAAATTTTTAGTAGTATTCCGGTCATCTTAAAAATATACATATTCTTTTAAAAGTACCACCATTTTGTTTTAAACCACTCGTCAATCAATGATCAAAGGAAAGATGGGAATATTTGGAATGTAGACAAAAATGATAATAAAGAGTGGTTTACACTCGACGAAGGATTTATTCGTAAGTTAATAGAGGAGATTGTAGTCTAGGGTTATGATTTACGAAGACTCTATTCTATGTTATTGTTACCTAATATTTCTTCTGATAAAAGATTATATTCTTTGTTACGTGTAATAATCATATTCATAGTAAATATTTTGTTACTTGAGATTATTGTCGGTCAATTGATAAAACTTAAGATAATTTAAATTTAATTTTCGTTTAAATTTTAATATTTTTAATACATATTGTTCCATTTTAAAGTACCACTCTTTTTCTATTTGGGTTTGATTTCATAACATTTTGTTTACTAGGTTACTATGATAGCAATAGAACAAATAATGTTTTGTAAAACTTATGCATGATTAAAAAGTTTTAAAATCTTAAAATTTACCATTGCAGATAAAGAACCTTTTGCGAGTTGTTAAGAGTTTAAATTATAATATTCTAAAAAAATCTTATTAAACTTTGTTTTAATAATAGAAGTTTTAGCTTTCATTCTAATAAAATACACACCCTTTAAATTATAATCTCACACCTATGCATTTGGTTGTCCACCAATAGAAAAAGCACGCTTTAAATTTGACATTAGGCCCAGTACTCGTCGAACAACTATCCGGGTCTGATTTGACAAACTAAAAAGTGTGAAATTAGTAATATACTAATATGGTGTCTTTATAACAACACAACTTTTTTTTTTCTTGTCACGTTTATGTAAGAATTTGGAAATAGACTATCAGCTTGTATAGTTGATTTTATTTAACTTAACAGATGGTATTTTTATCATAATCAAAAGACTTGTATACACCAGTATTGTATATCCTTTGTTGTGGCCATCAGTGCACAGGAATACTATGCCATGAAATATTGCCAAACAATAAACGACTATATGTTTATAATTTAATTATTCAATTATCAAAAGAAAAAGCATCAAATATGGAAGACGGTTATTAATAAAAATGTTATAAAATCAGATATATATTATCTATTCTCTTTCTTAGCAGTTGTTAAATACAGTTATTGTACATATAAAGGATGAATATTCTTATGAATGAAATATAGACATCGACATTCTCTCTGTTTTTTTCTCTCTTATAGACATTGTTTTTATTACGTTATCAGCACGATTGTCTCTAATCATTCGATGGTGATAGATTGTTGAACATCCAATTTTCAATTCTCCTCATTTCAGATAATCAGATTCATCCATCCAGGTTTTGATCATATCTATCTTAATTTTGTTATATATACATTTCTCTGTTACACACTTGAAACAATCATACTCTCAAACTCTCAAATTTTTCGGTTGAATCCGGTGATGTAACAGAAGTATACAGATGAATCATTTAGAGCCCTCTATCTTACATTACTTGTTTGAAAATAGATGTTCTTTTACACACTTGAACCACCCGATTTTCAAAAATCATTCACTTTCTTTCTTCAATTTTTTTAGTATGGGGTACAATCCAGTGTTGTAAAAGAACAAGAATAATTTTTTTTTCTTTATTTGCGATTTCGAACGCATGAAATGGTTGGTTTTTTTAAGACCCGTTTTGTAGATTTAGATCTGAAATTTTTAAGAGCCCGTTTGTAGATATGAAATACAAAATTGATATCCAAGTCATAATCTGAAGTTTAAATCAATATTACAAATCAACGACAGTTACTACTGTCCGAATCCAAAACTACAAAACACAAAAACAAGAACAGATTAAATTTTCTCCAAATTGATGGTCACTGCCACAAAATATTACACACACATGCACATACCGTGGATATTTTATCTCAATCTATCTATCTTTCATCGACTCGCCGGAAAACGATCATCATCTACTATTATCATCGGTCATCACCACCGATTCTTGACGTTTATTGCACTACGGCAGCACAATTTATGGCGAGTCTTCTGTGACAGTTCCAAATCCCGGACGACAAGGTTCTTCAATCGGAGATGCACTTATTTGGAGCAACGACTATTTGTGTAATCTGGGTGTGAAGCATTTGTGTGGAGCGGTGATTATTTGTGTAATTTGGGTGTCTCTCAAGTTCTAGAAACATAACCCTAATATATGCATAAATATCCTATCTTTTTCCCCAGTCTACTAGCCGCACACTCCCATCGTTTTCTTTTACTCAGCCCAATATGGTTTTAAATACTATGGGCCATAGTCCTATTTGGCTATTTTGAATTTTTAAGCATCACACGTACACATTTTAAAAGAACTTTACATATGGAATTCTTTGAATTTTATTTTAATGACCAATAATCTGGGTGAAACTATCAATGCGAATAATAAAGCTCCCCTCCACGATAAAGCTAAAGTTATGCTTTTCCTCTGTCACCATCTCCATAAGGACTTGAAGCGAGAATACCTCACTGTCAAAGATCCTTTTGAGTTGTGGAATAATATTAAAGAACTCTTTGACCACCAAAAGTTGGTCTTACTCCCCGTGGCTCGCTGCGACCAACTCCATCTTAGGTTACAAGATTTTAAAACAACCGGCGAGTACAGTTCTGCTCTTTTCGCATCACATCTGAATTAAAATTATGCGGAGAAAATATAACCGATTAAGATATGCTTGAAAAGATTTTATCAACGTTCCATGCCTCAAACATGATCCTATCGCGACAATATAGGGAACGTAAAACTCACTAAATATTCTGAATTGATTTTATGTCTTTTGGTCACTGAACAAAATAATAAGCTTTTGCTACAAAATCATCAAGCACGATTCGTTGGTTCAAGCCCATTACCTGAAGCTAATGCGGCTACTTCTCAGAGCAGTCGTGGGAGAGGAGGAGGTCGCGGCCCCAGTAGAGGTCGTGGTCGTGGACGGAGAAATTCATGGCATCGTGATTCTCAAAACTTTAAACCTGAGAGTGGCGAATCAAGTCAACAGAATACGGGACGACATTCTAGGGGGCGAGGTCGCGAGAGCCAAAACAATTCTTGTTATCGTTGTGGAATGACAAACCATTGGTCTCGCACATGTCGCACCCCCAAGCATCTTGTTGAAGCTTATCAAAGAATGATCGAAGAGAAAGGAAAAACTGTTGAAACTAATCTGGTTGATAATGTACCTAACACCGATCAAGATATCAATATGTCAGACATTCATATCGATGTGTGTGATTTCATCTAGTTCCAGCAGAACTACTGTTCGTGATGAATGTCTAGTAAACAGTAATGATGCAAATACTATTGTCTCCAGCAGAAACTATATTCGGTGTTAGCAATCTTATTGAAAGCTCCAGAAGAGCATATCTTATATTATATATTATGACGAAACTGATTAGTTTTAACACACATATATGATAATCAATGTATCATTGCACCAAAAAGAAAATAATACCAACTGCTAATCACGAATACTCCCCAGATACATCAAATATTTTTATATGAGAATTAATATGTCCCAACTAAAATGTATCTGGTTGTACGATCCATGTACAAATAACACAACCATATGATTGACTGGAGAGATATTTACAGCGAAATATGCTAATTGTCGATTTAATATGACAATATTCCCAGTCTTAGGGGGAGATAAGAGTAAAGAAAGACTGGTCATACAATGAATAGTATGAAATGCATCATGAATATCAAGATAAATCTGAAGTCAAATATGTCATACATTTACTAGATGCATTCACAAAGATAGTGACAAAGTCACATATACCAGTATGTAATATACCTGCTCAGATTGAAATAATCATATAAAGATTGAATGATAAATCGGTTCCAACAATAAAACTCATGAAAATAAAAGAGCAGAGGAAATGCAGTTGGTATAATTCCATAAGAGATTATACGCAAAAACCTAGAAAAGGTTATTGATAAAGTCTCTGAAGCGACTGATTAGATTTAAAATCCCAGAAGAGAGTGGTCATATTCAATGTCCCAGAAGAGGCAAGAAAAGTTATAGAACAAAAATTGATATTGAATGAATATGAGATCTCAATAAATTATGTACAAGAAAGTACAATGTGGAACCAAAACAAAACACGTGTATAATTGAAATACTTCATATGTTATAGCAATAGATGTACTCAATGAAAAAGATTGCGTACACAAAACTATGTAAAAGTATATATAAAGATGATTTACCAAAAGTGGCAAAATGCCTTAAAAGGCTTCGCCTGACAAGCGAAACGTTTTCGAACCTGTAGTTCGAACACTTATAGACGTCAAACCAGTAGGTTATAAATGAGTGTCTTTATATAAAAAGAAACGTTATATAATGAGATTATGCGATGTACGGCCCCGCATTGTACCATAAAGGTTTCTTCCCAAATCCCAGTAGTTGATTATGTGGAAACGCATTCCCCTGTAGTGGATGCGATAACCTTTAATATTTAACCGGGCTCGTAAATCTCGAATAGACTTCAGATGAAACTTATGGATGTCTTTACTACATATTTATACGGGACACTTAGAAATTGACATCCACATGAAAATCCTTAAAGGATTAGAAATGCCCGAAGCATTAAAGTAGTACCCCGAGATATATGTGTTATAAATCTCAAATAGAATATTACATGATCTCAAGAAAACTGGTCGTATTTGGTACAACCGACTCAGTATATAGTTTTGAAAAACGGGGTATAAATAGATAAATCAGTCTTGTCTGTTTATCAAAATTTGCACTCTTAAAGTTCGTTTAAAATCACAGTTTATAGTGATGATCTAAGCACTGATCATCGAGAGACTTTGTCGGACTTTTAGACAGAATTTTGAAAGAATTAAATATAACTAATATAGAAACATCAGTTTATCTTACAGTCCCCCAAGTACTGATTTAACATCATCCAGAAGTATGTTGTTAATTATGTGGAAACGAATAGTACTATATCTCAGGGGGAGAAAATATGATTTGCATTTTAGTTTTCCTTTGCTATGGTTTTTGTCCCACAGGGTTTTTCCAAGCGAGGTTTTTAACAATGCATTGCGAAACTCAAGACTTGGTGATTATCAAAGCACACATGACAAAGTCGAAAATTCAACATATTCAAGAAGAATACAGACAAAAGTATATCAAACAAAGTTCAGCTACACTATATGAAGATAATGCAGCATTTCATGTTCAAATAAAAGAAGACTACGTTGAAGATCAAGTCAAGCAATTAATTATCATAGAAGATTACACATCACAAAGTAAATGATATATATTAAGTTGAGGGGGATCATTATACACGCTGTACTCTTTTTTCCTTGACTAAGTTTTTTCCCACTGGGTTTTCTTAGTAAGGTTTTTAACGAGGCAGCATAACTGGTCCAGTAGTACCAGTTTATATTATGGGTCCTGAAGTACCAATTTCAGCATCATCCTGAAGTATGTTGTTAATAGTGTATAATGTACGATAATGTATATCTGAGGGGGAGTGTTATAAAATCAGATATATATTATCTATTCTCTTTCTTAGCAGTTGTTAAATACAGTTATTGTACATATAAAGGATGAATATTCTTATGAATGAAATATAGACATCGACATTCTCTCCGTTTTTTTCTCTCTTATAGACATTGTTTTTATTAAAAAACACATTTTATACAAGATGGTTGTTTTTATAAAATATTATTTATAATAAACGATTACTTATAACAAATATCGCCTATACAAACAAGTTCTAAATGCAAGACGAAAATAAAATCCAACTCAAATGCAGGAGAAAATGTAACTTATAAAAATAAATTATATTTACATCATATATACTTATTTTTATACAAATAAGCCAAAAAGCATACTTGGATGATAGTGTGAACGTCATCGTAAAAACATTACATTTACGCTAACAAGTTTGTAGACGATTGAACGCTATAAATGAGGTCTGTTAATTTTTTATAAGAATCATTTATATTTATAGTTAATTAATAGAAACAAATAATTTCGACTAACCTAGATCTTAACTAAAAGGATCTTGTATTTTCTATAATTTATCTAAATTAAAAGATCATGTGTAAATGTCTCTGAACCAAAGAATGCAAATCTACTTTTTAAGTGATTTTGAGACATAAATTCGTGATCACCAAAAATAGTCAGCAAAAGAACCCTTCACTTTTCTATCCTCTTATCCATGTCCTCCTGTTTATTTGACCGGGGGAAGGAAGATGTGATTGCGGATTTGCGGGAAGGAGTTCGGGGATCAGAGGTAACACCGGCCCGCCACTCTCAACGGTGCTCCTTTATTTTCGCAATCATGTTGTGTCTCCAACGTATAGATGTCTTTAAACCCTTCAAGAAGATAGCTTGCTAGTAAAATGATGATTCTACAATCAAATGATTATGATTTCAAATCATCTAAATGATATCTATGTTGTTTTAGCCCTTAAAAAACAAAAACATGCCATCAAACGGCTAAATAATTGAACTGAGTTTTTTAGACAAAAACTTTATAGAGTGTTGGGTATGAGGTAATGAAAAGAATGAGAATGAAATAGATGAGGGAATGAAATAGTTGAGAGAATGAAATGGATCGTTACCATAATATTTGTCCTTTTTTTGCTACCTTACGAGAATGAAATGAATTATTACTTTGTGCTATTTGATAGGTAGTAAAAACGGAGGTATGGAATACAATTCTACTGGCAGTTTTGTTTGGAATTAGTAAATCCATTTTATTTCTTTTATTTTTTATTTAGGTTTCTATATTTATATTTATTTTCATTGTTTTTATGTTTATTTTCTTATTTTTGTTTTGACTTTATTTTTTATGCTACTTATATATATTTTTATTCTTTACTTTTATAATTTAATTTAAAATCAGATTAAAAAAAAAAACTTAACACCAATAATTCAAGGAGTTAGAAAAAACACCCCTTCCCAATAAATGAAAATCTTTAAAAATAAAGGAATCGTAATTTTTATGTAGTGGTCTATCCATTCTTATTGATAACAAATATATTATCTCTTCATTCATACATAATGACGCATTCATTCCACCTTTTATCCATGCATACCGAACACTACCGCAGTTTGTTAGAGTCACGAACGAAAGAAAATCACCATAACTTACACCATACAAGAATTATAAAATGTATTATTTAATTTTTTTTATTCAAAGTAGCTTACATGTAGCTTTGATATGATTTGCCTGATATGGTGCCTCCATCTAATTGGGTTTTTCAATTTAAATAAAGTTACATGGTTGGTTGGAGCTAATACAAGATGACAAATGTGGAATTCAGTTTATTAACCCTTTTATATATAGCTAATGGCATGCTGCCACTATTACGATGCTTTATCTTATGTAGTGGGAGTCGGACGGTATAAAATCACTTGGATTTACAAACATTTATATAATTTGGATTGGAATTTTCCAGTACAAGCAAGAAAACAAAGTAGCCACGCAACCTGCAGCAAGCCATGTTAATTTGGTTCCTTTTCATTACTTTCTTTAACTTGTAATTTATAAATAAAAAAAGTATATACTACTATTTCAAACTTAACAATTAGTTAATGTTTTCTTCATCAAAATTAATAATATAAAATGATAGAAACGATCTTATGAATGTTGCAACTAATTAAAACGTACTGTTACAATCAACAGTGTAGGGATAGTTAAAAAGAAACATCAAAGATGTATAAAATTCTAAGTTTCTAACGCATCTTTTATAGAACATGTTTTTAATATATAAAAATTCTCGATTTTATTGCATACCTTTAAAAAACGTTAAAGTACATAAGTTATCTGATATAAAAGAAACCGGTGAAACTAGATTTCATGGTATTGTAGCTTAACATGGTGATTACTTCTATATTTTATAGCAAGTGTTTATTTTTTTTCAAAAAGATAAATGATATTTAGGAGTAATTGTTGTTGAAAAAAAAAGAATTGTTATATTCCGAACCGGCCAAATAAAAGAGACAACGATTTCAAATCTGCAAGGATGAGAGACAAATATATGTTAAATGGTGAAGGACCGCTAATTATGGGGCTAGACTTGTAGATCCATTCGGGCCATTATCTCCTTTTTAGGTAACAAACAAGCGATGTAAGCTCTACTCGTGCCTTGCGGTCCACACTTGCCCCTTGTTGTTTTCTTTGTGCAAATCCGATCGAGTCAGAAGGGAAGATAATGCAGACCGAGTCAGCAGATTTTGTGCTTGGGTCAGTGAATGCTGACCGAGTCAGCCACAATTTTATACAGATAAAATACATCAAACGTGATGACCACTGATCAAGTCAGCATTTATAACTAACCGAACCGGATCAGCAACCCCTTCATCCCTTCATTTGACTCCTTATATCAACTAGATTGTATCTATGTATGTATGTGTTATAACTTATAACAATATAAATATATTTAACATAATAAATATGTTGATATCAAATAACTTATAAATTGAATCGAATCGAATCAAAGGACCAGGATCAAAGTACATGACAACGACCAACACTTTCCTAGTTTCATATGATCACCGTCCACTTAGCAAGTTAGCAGTCACATTTCACTAATAGCTGCATAAATATGTTGCTTACATTTAAATACTTTTTGTATAAGATATTTAAAAGATCGAATTGGAATCACAAAAGTTCATCAATATGTCTACGTCAATGAAATGGAATACATTAAAGATATTGTATTAATTTTTTTCACTTTGATTGTGAGTGTGATCTTGAAATGATAAAGAGTATTCACAACTCAATCTCCAATTATTATTATTATTATTTTTTAACTTTTGAGATTTTTTTATGTTTATTTTTCATTACAATCTTCATCTACATGATCTCTATCTCCAAAATATAGAGATTTTACTTTAAAGAAACTCTATATATGAAGAAATTGAAGAAGCATATTCACACCATCTATAAAATATAAAGCTTAAATGGTTTGTATTTTAAGCATTCTGGTTTGTACAGTAAGAATTAAGAAAAAGAAAAAACTATTAAAAAACAATATAGAGATTGAAAGGTTAAATAAAATATTAATATAACTTTAAAAAGTCATATTTTTATTAAGATGAAAATAGAGAATGAGTTGTGAATCCTCTAAGTTAAATAAGGATGATGGCTTAAGATGAAGTTTCTTACCGCCTCCTTTTATAAAGCCGCTATTTTTACCTCCCATCGACGTTGGCTTGCCGAAGGCTTGTCGTTCGACACATATATATCATTATATATATTTTTTATTATTTTTAAAATAAGTTAGGAATGAGGAAGATGGGTTGTAAAATCATGTGTTGTGATCGTTACTTATTTTTATCAATTGCAGTTGTCATATACGTCTTTTTACTTCTATCTTTCATCTATATTAACTTTATATTTCATTTTCATTTCTTCACTTTCACCAGAGATCAAGTAAAAGAACACTTTTGCTTATCTTAAGTTACAAAGCAGGGAAAGATTAAAAAAGAAAAAGAAAAAAAAAGAAGAAAAGAGATAAACAACTGTAAAATTTGAGTAATTTTTATTTAAAGTATTAAATAATAATAATAATAATAATAATAATAATAATAATAATAATAATAATAATAATAATAATAATAATAATAATAATAACAGTAATAATCTAATTATTGCATATAAAATGTGTACTAATGAAATTAACGTTACACAAACGTAAATGTACTCAACCCAAAAGATCTTAATGGTTGAGTCTCAAACTTTTCCTTGATCCTTTAAGATTAAGTCATATTTGGTTCTTGAATCTTCAAGATCCTTCTTTACTTCAAGATCTTCGGTTTCACGGGTGTCTCACAATAAGGAAATAATCTCTAAGAAGTGTTCTCCTTATAAACCTCTCAGATGTTTGTCATCCCACCAATGTGGGAATGTTTCACTTATGTCTAATCCATTTTTCCAAGCATTATTTAATTCTTCCATCCAGCTTCGAGCAACGATGTCACTTTCATCTTATTTCATTTTAAATACCGTTTGGTTAATTGTGAAATTCTCACAAACTAGAATCAAACCCGTAAATAATAATTATATAACATATATATGTAATAATTATTTGTGTTTCATATTAATGAAAAAAACATAATTTTACTAAGTTTGTTCGATAGATACAAAGAAGAGAGACAAGAAGAACGAGAGAGGATGTAAATACGGTGGAAATCCATGTACTTTGTCCAAAAAGTGAGGTGTCCACAAGGATGGGGTGATACACCTCTTTGTTGTTTCACTTCACTCTCTCGATTTATGCGGAAAACAATTACATAAGAACTAAGGATTAGAGGTTAGGGAATGCTTAAGGAAAAGAAGCAAATAAGAATAATAAAACGCTAACACGATTGAAATTGAAAGAGAGTCAAACGCTAATACATATTCTCACACCCTCATAGAAGAGAGACGATAAATACTTAAGGTTTTCACTAGGTTATGCGTTTTACTTAAAAAATAATAATAAAAATAATAATAGAAATAGTAATAGTATTTTTTAATATTATAAATTTTTATTTTTGCCATGTATATGCAAACTAGATTTATTTTTGCCATGTGTATGCAAACTAGATTTTTCTACCAATGCATTATCACGGGTATACAAAGCAGTTATTTATATTTGTTTATATACAATATAGATGTATAATATACATACATACATATATATGAATATATGAATATTTCTAATTCGAGTTTCAAACCGAATTCGAATTTGAGATTAAAATTCAAATTCAATTTGAAATTCGATATCAGACTTTAAATCGAATCGAATTTGAATTAGAAATTTCAAACCGAATTTCGAGCCGGTGAATTTCGAATCGAATCAAGCCGAATTTCAAATTTTCGAATCCGATTCGAATATTGAACACCCCTATAACGTAGACACACAAAACAGTTGCGTTGTATAACGTAACGCAAAAAAGACGGAAAAAATTGCGTGACAACCAAAAAGGTTAAACCATCGAGTCTACGACCTAAAAGCTATGTTACACGACTATACATGTTACACCACCAACTCGTGTGTTAAATTCGTTGACGTTGAAAATTAAAAAATATATTTTACACGACTGTACTTATTACACCACAAACTACTTTAATAAACTCGTTGCGATCGAATAAAAAGAACACAAACATACTAAAAAGTAATAAAGAAAAACTAAAAAAATAATAATAAAGAGTTAGATACTAAAAAACAAAAAAATAAAGACACAAAAAGACAAAAAGAAGTTCTTTTTGTATATATTTAGGGCAATTACATTGAAACGTTGTTATTGATATACCAAATGTTTGTTATTGATAAAGACACAACCATGTTATTTACCATCATCTTTTTTTCATTATGTCATCAAATGTTTACCATGTTATTGATATACCAAATGTTTTTATTAGTCTCCAGAAACTAAATAATATACGGTTAATAAATTGGGTCATAACCCAAATATGTGTTAGAGAATATTGACTTTATTAAATTTTAGTGGATACATGTCAAATAACATGTATCAATATATCAAAACAATCTTTTTGCATTCTGACATTTTTAAAATTGTTATTGACAAAGGCGTGAAACTTATCCCGTTTATAAGTATGTTTCCAAAACGCATTCGTTTGTTCCATTAGATAAGTTAAATCGATGATATAAATTACAAAACTAACAAACATTCAATGGAAAATATATGACGAGAGTATTAATAAACTAACAAAAGGCAAGTATCGCGGTGGTTGTTGCCGTCAACGGATAACGCTTTATAAACTGTTGCCATTGTAAATTGTCGTTTCCGCCGAACGTGTGAACAGAAGATAAATAACAAGCTATAAATTGTCATGCCGTCATAACAAGCGAACAAATGACGAATAGCGCCCTATAAACCGTCGCCGCCGCAACGCGCGGGTACCCCCCTAGTGAATGAATAAATATATGAAAAGTAAAATAAGGAATAAATTTTAGAAATATCGAATAAAGTAATATGATAAAATACAATAATATGGTATAATATAATACAAATAAAATAGTATAAAATAACTAAAACAAACATATCATTTTCAATATAAGTCCCTACACTTCTCTCACGTTTTCTCAAACGAGTCATTATTTTTCGTCGGTCCAAACATAAGTCACAAAACTACTATTCTACAACCATATGCCCAAGTTTAGTAATAGAGTAAACATTTATTCCGTTGATTTTTATGCACATCTTTGAGTTTTGTAAGAAAGATTGATTAAATATGTTTGAAAGATTTAAACCTAAAACTTATTGGTTAAGAAGTTACATCAAATTATCTCTTAAAAACAATTTTTAAACATTTTGATTTTCCATGACTACATTACCAAAATAGTTATTTGACTAAATTGTACATATAGTGACAGAAGACATGACCTTGAGAGGGGTCAAAGACCCTACTTGTAGGTTAAATAAATAATATTGTGTCTATTGTTTAGAATTTTAAAACAACCCCACTAATTGTTGTTAGTTGTTTGGCTTCTTATTGTGACATTATATTATTAGTGGATAAGGATGTTTTAACGGAATAGTTAATGTTATTATTTCGTATGTCGGGTGTAAATTCCACTCCCATTGATGAGAAATTTCATTGTAGCAACTAGCATGTACCGTATATACTACACATCCTAAGGCATAAAGGTCTAGTCTCCCCGATGTGAGATTGTAAGAGGATGTTGCTAGCTATACCATGAAGGTTATTTCAATGGCTCTTAAGAGGGGGTGTCCTCAAAATGATAGACATAGTTATATGGTCCTTAGGATGTGATATTGTAAGAGGACTTGCATGAGTCTTGACGCCGAGACCAATTTTGCTCAGGTTTCTTTATTGAGATGTGAAAAACTAATAGTCGTACATGATCTCTAAGAAACTTCCATGGCCAACAAGACACATTGGCTATGGTGTGTAACATTTGTATTTTATCCGTTTGTAAAACCCGACTTATTTTGAATTTTTGCTCATTTTTTGTTTCCGGTTTAATATTTATCGAAGGAATTCTGCTATATGTTTATTCGCACTTCAAAAAAAACTTTACAGAATGTGTTTTGCTCGATTTTGGGTTTTTGACTTATCCAATTCTCGATTTTAACTCGTGTTGAACGTGGATTTCGACCCCTTATCACCTCTTATGAATGTAGAGGCTTAATGGACCTCTTCCACATTCTAACTATAATCAATTTGATCCTAGTCGATTTATTCAATGTCTCTTAAGTTTCACTTATCCAATTCAAACCCTACGTTCATCCTCCACTATATATAGACCCATGTATTGTCTCCTTAACCTCTGCTCGCCATACACCCTCTGCCAATTTCAAAGATCAAGCTTTCGTTCGTGTTTCCAGAAGTCAATGCAAGCTCGTTTAACCGTTCGATTTCAAGACCTTTCCATCACTTTTTCGGGTATTTCTTTTTGCATTCATCTTTAGTTTACAAGGCTCTTCGAAACCCCTCTGTTCTTTTTTGTTAAATGAAGAGTCAATCGAAAAGTCAAACCTTTTTCCACTTAAATTAAATTGGGGATTTCTCTCTAAACACAAATTAAAGCTATAGATCTGTTTTCTAATCATTCTAAACTATTAATATGATTCAATATGATGTTTTGGAAATGTAAAACTTGATCTTAAACCATAAAGGCTGAATCTTTAATGAATGATCCATTAAAAATCATGACTTTTTTGAAGTAAATCAATATCCACCACTTTCATGAATGATTTTGCATATGAAACTGATTTGGACTTTTCGTTTGAACTTGTTTACGTGTCATGTTGTTAGAATCCTAATGACATGTGCACATATGCAATTTTGTCATAAGTTTGAACTATTTTTGTAAATATTATAAGTTTAGGGTAGTTTTTGTAAGTCTAGCAAATTTTGTAATATTTATAGTTTTGGTCATGTAGTTTAGGAATGTTCATATTTAAACTTAAGTTTGATTTTTCATAAAATATATATTATTTTTCCTAAACATATAATTAGTCCAGGTGGTTTATTTATATAAATTACTATGTGACGACATTCAAACGTAATGGATATGTACTAACTGGAATGGTGAAAAACACCAGTAGTTGAACTTCTATCTAGGATTGACATTGGATATAAATCCAAACCAACTGTTGGATCCGGATGCCTACCCGGGAAGTCTCGATGAGAGTGTTCTAACATATTAGGCCAAAACATGTCTAGTAACGCCTAAGTGTTATTACTTTAATCAATTCAAACTATTTTTGACACATTAATTAAGTCAAGAAAATATCCCCAATCTCATGAACGTATAAACCTTAACTATGTTGTCCATTTATTCATTTGGTCAATTCGTCTCATTAGGGTGATATTCGGGGTTACTATTCTCCATTTCAGGCTAATCTTTCAAATTCAACTCAGTTATCATGTGAGTAATCCTTGTCCCTTTCCCATTTTATTATTTTGGGTGCAATATGTATCGTAACTCAATGAGTTAGTTTTCTCAGTGTTTATCATAATAATGCGATTTGTAGATTATGTGTGAATTATGTGTTATGTGAATTTTAGCATGTTTCTCAATGTGCTTCTCATTGGTTCTCAAGTATCTCATTAAGCATAAACATTAATGTAAGGCCTATGGTAACTAAAATAGATCTATTGGTTGACGACCCACTAAATTTGATTGGTTTTGGCATTAGGTGTTTGGAACCTATCTCATTTTAGATTAACATGCGGGTTATGTTCTCATTTTCACCGAGGCTTGTTTATGTGCATCTTTGGTTTCTCAAAATTGTTCTAGTCTGTTATGTTTCATATTATTCTATCATATGACGCAATTCACATGTTTTTCACTATACTATGTTATGTTCTCTAACTTGTGATTGCTCACCAACTTTTTAGCTGATATTATTTTATACATGTTGTAAGAAGTTGATCAATGTGCTATCACATAAGACGCTGGACCTTGATTATGAACTTAATTAGTGTTTATGTTGTATTTATTTCATTCCATGTACTTTAACTCTTTTATCAATGAAATATGGTTAGATTAAGTACTTAAACTTTAATAGTTGTCATATGCTATTGGTCAAAACTTTAATAGTTTCGGATTCTATTGAACAAAACTTTAATAGTTGGCACATGCTATTGAACAATCTTCCATCGTCGGTTGGGATGTGACACGGTGATCGTCATCAACATAGTGATGATTACTAATCCCGTGTGGAAGGCTTCACCCTGTAGCTAGGAAGGTGATGTCTTGTTCCATCCAAGACACCATATGGTTGCTCTCTCTCCCTCCATCCTATCTCTCTCTCTCTCTAATTAGTTCTGAGAACTTTTGAGAACCATCTTAAACCACTAGTTTATATATATATATGGAACCCCCCCCCCCCAATGAATTTAGTACGTCTTGAGTTTCCTTTTGTACAATTCCTTTCACAGTTCCTCCGATGGTACATTTGGTCTTAATTTATTTGAGTGGGTGAAAGAGTTACACTAACTTGATGACCTACTTGATTTGCTTTCTCAACTGCCAATACTCAGTTATCATGGTCATTATCTTGATGGAAGTCTTAATACCTTTTTGGGTTCTTCTTTGCCTTGGTTAGTAGTGGAGGCTTTATAACTTCAAATTTTATGACAATATACCCGATTATTTAGCGGGAATCGGGTATCTGGTGGTGCGTAAAAATACCCGATTCCCACTAAATAAATTTGCCTTGGTTACGCACCACCAGATACCCGATTCCCGCTAAATTTTATGATTTTGCATATGAAACTGATCTCACTTTGGGTTTTTCTTTATGATGAAAATTGAGAGGGGCTTCCCTTATCATACCGACTTAATGATTCCTCCCACCCCTTTGAGGGGAATTGTAGACACATCCAACTAAAAGGGACAAGGACTTCTCTTGTTACAAATATCAGAAAAATACTTGTTTTGGAGTTTGAGGAGAAAGGTTAAAACTAACGTCCAAGTTATTCTTTTGATGAGGTGATCTTAAATTTGAGGTGGAATTGTATATATAATACATCCTCCTAATCTGAAGCAAAATTGTATATTTTCAAAAAACACAACTTTTCAATGCATAATGTACAATACCATTTAAGCTTGATTTGAGAAAATATACAATTTTACAAGTTTAGAGGGGAAGACATGCAATTATCCCTAAATTTGAAACCAAAATCCAAAGAATCTTTAAAGGAGGGACTAAACAAACATATGACAATATCTTCAAGTGTGAAATGTACAAAGTGAGAAAAGAGCACTGTTGCTAGGCAACTACTATATAGAAACGACTAACGAATTGAAAATTGAAAGCCATAAATCCATAAGCGGCGAAGACGATCAGTCGATCAGCAGTGAGAAGCTTCATCCAGTCGAAGCTGATACATGCAGCAATCGTCACTCGATCAAATCGCACCTTTTTCGAGCTGCAAATAAGGTCTGTTACTTCACAAACTATACACACGCACTCACTCGATCTCTCCCTCTCCCTCTCTCTGCATTCCTTCAATTTTCGCATCTATTTGACTATTTCTTCGATATCCGATTTTGATTGGTTATATATAGATATACTTATATGTTGTTAGGAACTGATATTCAACTGATTTCATTTTTTTTTGAGGATTAGTTGGTTTTAGATCTGAACTCGTATTGTAGACGTAATCTGTTCGCATCTACATTGCATATTTGCATGCCTTGATTGCTCTGTGAATTGATACGATTGCAGTAACCGCTAGGGTTTGTGTTTCGCGGTTTGATTGGAACAGAGTTAAAGCAGGGGAAAGATGGCGGCAAAGGCGTCTTCTCAGCAATCGCAGTTCATGACTAACGCGCCGCTGATTGAGAGTTCTGATACTGATCAGATTGTTGTGCCTGATGTAAGTATTTCTGTTATGAATCAGTGCGGCGTAATTTAAGATATTTTGGGATTTCTCTATCTATGAGTTTATGTTCAAGCATATCATGGTTTTCTGCAAATAGAATTCTAGGTTTTTGGGGATTTATGTGATGAACTGATGATGGTTGGTTAAAATAATATACTCAACTTTGGTAATTGGTGTGAAAGAGTATAGTAAACACAAACAAGTCTCGATCTGGTGCCAGATAATACTTCAACTTGCTGTCAGTCTAAAAAATTAAAGTATTTTTCCAGATGGTGGAGTCAACTTGAAGTCAGATATTTAAAACAGCTTCCTGCTAGTCACTGAACTTGATTTTAATTTGATTAATGTCGGAGACCCTTTTGTGAATCTTTATATTTTTGTTTTATATGGTATATATATGTACATGGCATCTAATTACAAATTTATGCTGGTAAATTTTGTTCATACAAGAAATTTTATTTTGAAAAGGTGGGATTATGATTTATGAAAGTTCCTATTTGATGGCCTTGATTATTTATGTATATGCAGAAAACAAGCTGGAAAAACTTCTTTGCATACTTGGGTCCTGGTTTTCTTGTTTCCATAGCATACATAGACCCAGGAAACTGTAAGATTCTTCTTTCTCATGTTTTTTATTTACCTGATCAATTATGTAGTTCACAACTGATTTAAATTGCAATTCTTGCAGTTGAAACTGATTTACAATCAGGAGCTCAATACAAGTATGAGGTGCTTATATAATGTCCTTGCTGAATTTTACAGTATCTTTGTAGTAAAAGTTCAGTGGCACATCCATGTTAGAATAGTTGCAGACCGTTTTGTGTCAGCCCGTACTGAAGTAACAGTGTAACGTTGTTTTATTAGGTATTTTAAGAAAGAAAATTTTTCTTTGTTTGTAGTTACTATGGGTTATACTTGTCGCCTCAGTTGCTGCACTTGTGATCCAATCTTTGGCAGCCAACCTGGGAGTCGTTACAGGTATTCGATTTTTACTTGTTACATTTTTCATTTATTCACCCACTCTTGACATGATATGAACATCTCTGATTGATTTTTCCCGTATAATACTCTAGGAAAACATTTAGCTGAACATTGCAAAAACGAGTATGAGAAGGTGACAAAGTATATTTTGTGGATTCTTGCTGAGATATCCATAGTTGCCTGTGACATTCCTGAAGGTATTATTGCCTTCTCTGTTAATTTATATCTGAGTAACTCAGAATTCACTGAATGTTTCACGTGAATTGCTTTTGAGCGGTATTTGTAGAAATAATACATGCTATGCCAAATAATGTTTCCAAACGCAGTTGATTTTTCTTTAAGGATTCTTTTATCGTATGATTGTATAAAATAAACCCATTGCATCAGATAGTTATTAAAAGTTACATGTGTACATTTCTTGAGACCTGAATCTGTTATTTGTAATATACAGTAATTGGGACAGCGTTTGCTCTGAATATGCTATTCCATATTCCAGTATGGTGTGGTGTGTTGCTCACAGGCTTTAGCACTTTGATTCTACTAGCATTACAACAATATGGAGTATGTTTTATTTTCCATAACCCGTTGTATTATTTATATTTGTTTGAAGTGGAACTTAAATGAGATGATTTTGGTTGTTATGCAGGTGAGAAAACTTGAATTCTTGATTACTTTTTTGGTACTCACTATAGCTATTTGCTTTCTTATTGAGCTTGGTATTTCCAAGCCCGATGCTTCAGAAGTGCTATATGGACTGTTTGTCCCTCAGCTCAGAGGCAGTGGGTCAACAGGCCTTGCAATATCACTTCTTGGTGCTATGGTCATGCCGTAAGTTCCCTACATCTAACATAGGTGCTAAAATGTGTAGGTTAGGCACTTAGGCGTGTTGGGTAAGTGTCAAAATAGGTACCTATGGGCCTGGTTAGGTCCTGTTGGCTAGACCTGAAATAAAATGTCTTCATTTAGTTATATATAAACAATTAATGTGTCAAATAAGATCACAGAAAGTCAGAAACAAATATTACATTAGTAATTTTTTTTTTAATTTTAAATGGTGATTTAGGAGGTTGTATGCACTAGAAATGCACTTTGGACAACTTTGGACCAGTTTACCCCTTTAATAGCTAAAATTTATGATTTTATCCATTTGACCCATTGGGGATAAAATATAACCCAGATCAATCCATTTATGTGATTAGTTTTTCTCTTTTATGCAGGCACAACTTATTCCTGCACTCAGCTCTAGTGCTTTCTAGGAAAATACCTCGATCAGCTAGTGGCATCAAAGTAATTTTCATATCTTCTAAGAGCATTCTTCAGTCTTTTATATGTATAGTATGATTATTAAAATGAATCCGTTACTAACTGAAACCCTATGATATAGGAAGCTTGTAGATTCTATTTGATAGAAAGTGGCATAGCACTTGCAGTGGCATTCCTTATTAACATATCAGTTATATCAGTAAGCGGCTCAGTTTGTAGTTCGCCAACTTTGAACGCAGATGATCAAAAGAGTTGTGAGGATTTGGACTTGAATAAAGCATCCTTTTTACTTAGAGTAAGTGTCATTAATAGTGCTAAATGATTATAATCGGTTAATGGCGGAGCTTGAAAGTGTTCATGATCTCTTTTCTTTTTTCATTTTTTAGAATGTTCTTGGCAAGTGGAGCTCTAAGGTATTTGCAATCGCTTTGCTGGCATCAGGTCAGAGTTCCACCATAACTGGAACATATGCTGGACAATATGTTATGCAGGTATTTATATTTGACCCGTTTATTTATATATGAATTGTTGGATTCGGTCTTTGGGTTATGTAATTAACAATTCCAAACGGGTAAAAAGTAGCTTAGTAGGAAATCGTCAAATGGGTTGAAAGTTGCTGAAACCTCAAAGTGTATGTTTTATACATAAAAACCTCCTAAATCGTTTTGTTCAAAAATAGATTATTGTTATTGAACCAACATAATTCTGTAATTATATTTGACTGACATGCTACTTTTTTTTTTTTTTTTTTTTTTGTGGCAGGGGTTTATTGACCTCAGAATGAAGCCATGGCTTAGAAACTTCTTAACCCGCTGCTTAGCTATAGTCCCTAGCCTAATCGTTGCTCTCATAGGCGGCTCAGCTGGAGCTGGAAGATTAATTATTATAGCATCAGTTAGTGATTATTCATATTTATTTGTGAAGTGATTATTACATATATAATATATAAACAACTCCAAAAGCATCTTTTTGTTAACAGATTCATGTTATTGTGGCAGATGATATTGTCATTTGAACTCCCATTTGCTCTCATTCCACTTCTCAAGTTCACAAGTAGTGAGACCAAGATGGGATCACATGTCAACTCGAAAACCGTAAGTAAAATTATGTGTTTACAATCTATATATCCATGAAAACAGTGATTTATTTATATTGATGGTAAAGTTCCGTGTTTTCAGATCTCAACAATCACTTGGATCATCGGGTTGTTAATTATGGGCATAAACATCTACTTTCTAGTTGACCATCTCATTTCCGTGCTTGTTCATGGGCATATAACGCTTGTGTCCAAGATCTTCTGTGGTGTGTTAGGGTTTTCTGGCATGCTGATTTATTTAGCGGGAATCGGGTATCTGGTGGTGCGTAAAAATAGAGAGTCGTCCCATCTTTTGGCACTTACAACTCCGGAATCCAGGGAAACGGAAAGGACTGTTTCTGGATACGACGGTCAACCAAGACAGGATATTGTTCGTATGCAACTTCCTCAAAGGAGGACTATTGATGGGAATTGAGTAGTCTAGAAGTGATTTAGAAGCATATTAGAGTTAATTTAACATGCTACCAACTTTTAGATAAAAATAAATAAATAAATAAATAAATAATGGCATCATATTGTGATCACAGATGAGGTCATGCTTGTATGTTTTGGTTATGTGAAAAATGGCATCGATCTGTGATCTGTCAGCATCTATGTTTGATCTGTAGATCTATGGAAAAAGACCTTTCTTCTGGTTTGGTGGATCATGAATGACTACCCCAAGAGTAGGAAGTTTCTTGATAATTTTTCATGATTTCCGTATCAAAGTTCGGTTAAGTTGAATATAATTAGACATATTCCTAAAACAAGTGCACAGCATATCTAGTTTTCGTCGTAAAGATTTTTGAAAGCAAAGTTTCAACGCTTGTATATGTTATAATTACATAATTTATAATGAATAAAATTTAGAGACACAAAATCACTATGTACTTGATCATGCCACTATTTATAACTTTAAGTCATTTAAGTAAGATTATGTTGTTCGTAAAAAATTAAATATATTCGTATGAAGTGTGTTAACGTCTGAGTTTATAAAAGTTGCAAGACCGTCTTGCTGGCACCTCATGTGGGACTTGCGGTGTTGAGGCATGTTGCCATTGGACATCTCCCATGTAGTGACCTGGGTTTGTTTTTTGTTTTTTTTTTTTTTCTTAGACACATAAATCACTAATATGTAAATAAGGGTTACATATGGAGGGTTATGTAGAGAGACACATAAACTACATGTTCACTAGATTTATGATTATGATTTTACAATTAGAAGTGTTACAAGTTCATGCTTACAAGTTACAATTAAAAAGTTTATGCTCAAGTTACAAGTTTATTGAAATGCCCAGCTAGCAAATGAATATGGTTACTCAAACGAGTTAGGTGTTAAAACAACTAATATTTTTTTTCTTTTTAAACAACGAGATTATATTGAAAGAAAAAAAGGTTCCAAGTCGCTAGCATGAAACAATGTTATACACATATAAAGAATGCCTTTAAGGCATCTAAGAAATAGAAGGGGCTAGAAGCCTAGAACACCAATTGGCCCATTAACAAGACAGTCTGCCTTCGTTCGGATTTTGATCCAAAAAACACACGTGCTATTAATTGTCTTCACGGCCTTCCCGAAACTCCATAGCGTCCCCATGACATTGAATTTTCAAATCAAACTGCTAATAAATCCATTGCAGCTAGCACACACAACTTATATAACGTACAACATTATATGTTTGTAGCAAATAGCATTGACAACAGTACATAGAACACATGTGTTACAATAAAAACACACATAAACAATATAATGTTTTGAGGACTTCAATCTACTAAGACTGAATACGGATGTGATCATCGGTCTGGGTGGGTTCCACCGGGAGGTGACCCTTCTCTTGTAAGCTCTTAACCGTCTCGTACAAACTCTGTTTTACTGGGGTAAACTCAAGCCCCAAATCCTTGAGCTTTTGGTTTGAGAATTTATACGGCTTTGCTCTTGGCTTTGTTTCATCCTTACACCTGTGAATTCACCATCACCCGTTTAATTTTATTTAGCATCATATTAATAACTTGTAATAATTTCATAACTAAAGCCTTATTTTATATTTTCTAACGCCTATCAGTCAACTCCTGAGTTATGCGACACCATCTAAAATTCACTAGTTCGGGAGGAAACTCACCCACTATAATAAAATCTCCCAAAGTCGGGATCGAATTTTAGATCTTTCGGTCACCCAAGCTCTATCATTCATGTCTCGTACCATTCGGACAAATGACTGATGTTATAACTAAAGCCTTAGAGCATGTTTGGGGTTCTATTTGAAAAGTGTTTATTGACTTATTGGCTTTTTAAAAAGCCAATAAGTTAAAAATAATGTTTGGGTAAACCAAAAACACTTTTTATTTTGACTTTTTAAGATTAGAAAAAAATCTCTTTTCTAAAAAGCCAAGAAAACATAGCTTTTCAACATTTTTTTGGCTTTTTGAAAGAAAATTACTAACATACCCTTATTTAACCTTATATTCACCTAAATCTATTTGTCATTTTACATATATAATAAGTAAAATCTCACCATAAAAGCTTATTCAAACACCTTCTTTAAAACTCATTTTAAAAGT
The DNA here is from genome assembly GCA_039602395.1 of Deinandra increscens subsp. villosa. Lineage (NCBI taxonomy): Eukaryota > Viridiplantae > Streptophyta > Magnoliopsida > Asterales > Asteraceae > Deinandra > Deinandra increscens. Next base: position 2,567,296 of record JBCNJP010000015.1, on the reverse strand, counting down.
TCATAACTAAATAAACAATTTTATTTAAAAAAACACTTTTACAATCGAATAATCACTCCCAAATTATTAAGAAAATTGGATTTTAATAATCCAGTTATTACCAATTGGTCAATATTAATCCCAATTTCAAAATTGGCCTACATTAATCCCAATTATTAAGGTGTTGGATTTCATTGGACCCCGTTAAGTTTTCCTTAACTCCGTTAGTTTATTGCTGACGTGGCAGCCACGTGGCTTTTAATAATCAGTGCCACGTCAGCAAAAAACTAACGGAGTTAGAAAAACTTAACGGGGTCCAATGAATCCAACACCTTAATAATTGGGATTAATGTAGGCCAATTTTGAAATTGGAATTAATATTGGCCAATTGATAATAACTTGGATTATTAAAATCCAATTTTCTAATTATTAACTATGCTTTTTAACTTTTGCGTTGAAAAGAATGTGCATTTGATGGATTGGAGTGGGTAGGTGGGTCCGCCACTCATGGGTGGGCATAATCGACGTGGGACCACGGTAGTACTGGTGGTGATAGGGATGTCGTAGTTGGTGAGGAGTTATCCTGTCCATTAAAAAATATTTTCTTTCTATATCCTAATGCTTGAAACATTTGGTGTAATCTTTTTGGACTTTCTTCAATTCTTGATATGGTCAAATATTCATCTAATCACGTCTTCGGTCAAATATTGATTAATTTTGTGCAGTTTGATACATATTATATGAACTAGAATTAAATTTTGTTCAAAAGTGAAGGGTACTTACTTAGTAGGAATGGGGTATTCAGGGAAATATTTGGATAAAATCTCAACCACTTCTCCGCGATGAAGCACACTCTCAGCACACAGATACCGCCCCGAAGCCGAGGGAGTCTCAAACAGTAAAATGTGCGCCAATGCCACATCGCGTACATGAACATACGCTTGGACCGAATTAGCATACGTCTTTGTTGATCCAGTCAGATACTTTAAGATATGAATAATGCTGGCATTGATCGTTGGTTGCAATAGTGGACCCAGTACCAACACTGGGTTCACTGCAACCAGATCAACGCCTCTAGCCTTGGCTTCGTCCCACGCAGCCTGTTCCGCCACCGCCTTCCCATAGCAATACCAGTTCTGTGTTATCCATATCAAGAATGAGTCAAAAAATGATTAGTTGTTGTATAATTTTATATATATACATTATATTAAATTTAGTTATGTATTTTAATCTGTGTTCCAAAAAGAGAATATATAATGTTTGATATGTAGAGTATTTTATAAGTATTATTATTAGGTGGTGTGTAGACCTCATTCTTTTACTGTCTTAATTAATACTGCCTTTTATATTTATATTATGCTGACATTATGGAATCATGAACAAGTCTTACCAAAGAATGGGAAAATGTAAATAACATGGAAATTAGGTCTCCGATTATTACGTACGTATATTCGGAAATTGCGTGTGAAATAAGAGAGGAATAGGAAAAACCTTGGTATTTTTGCAGAATTCTAGATCACTCCAGCAGCTCTCATCAACAACATCATCGGGGCTCCGATTTGGATCCATGTACACCGCTCCAATCGACGACGTGAACACCACTCGCCGGACTTTCGCCTCCGCCGCCGCTACTATTACATTCCTTGTTCCGATCACCGCCGGCTCCACCATTTGTTCCTATTAAATTATTAACCGATTTTAATTAAACGCACAATTAATAACTAACTAATTGATTAGTCTCGATCGGATTAACGCTTCTGTAACTGTAATTGTTCATGAACGGTTACCGGATCATCTGTGACCGGTGAAGCTGTGTGGAAAACGCCATCACATCCGTTAATGGCTCCACGTAAGCTCTCGAAATCGAGAAGATCAGCTTTGTATAGAGTCAATCTCTCCTTCGCTCCTTCGAGGTCTCTCAGATGATTATTCTTCGGATCCTCTGAAATCAATTAACATAAAGGATAGATTAGTTAAGCAATTTGAAACCGAAGAAAAAAGGAATTCGAAAGTCATGGAAATTGTGAGCACCTGGATTTCTAACGGTTCCTCTGACGATATAGCCTTTCTCCAAGAGCAATTTGACCATCCATGAGGCGATGAATCCGCCGGCGCCGGTGACGCAGATGACTGTATCGGAAGCCGGAGACATGATGATGATGAATTGATGATGATGAATGTGTGCTTGTGAGAGAGAAGATGGATTTAAGTTTGAAGGGAGAGAGAGAGGGATGCGAATAATATTTATAAATGGCGATTTCACCAACTCAAAAAGGTAAGGTAACCAGCGCCTGCCTCCGCCTACCTTCTAGTGCTAAGTCAACAAATCTCTTCCCTCTTCAACAACAACACTATATTTTTATATTTATTTTAGGACCCTTTATTTTATTACTTTTACATGTCTTCTATTCCACCTTGGTCCAGCTACTTTGCTTTTTTACTTTATATTCCTATCATATTTAAGCCACTTATAATATTATAATATATAAGCGAGTTCATGAAGTTTAGTTTAAATAATAAAGATATAAGAAAAATTATAGTCATTAAATCTTTAATTAAATTAAAATTTATGGCCCAAAAATTTATCTGTGTAGATTTAGAAAGATAACTAAGAAAAACAAACGATAGAAGAACATTTTTGACCTTTTATTAAATTTTTTCTATTTTTTAAACTTTCATAACTCTTAGATACAACATTACTTTTAAAAAAAATTACACCATAAAAACGAGCATTTTTATCTTTAAAACGCGTAAAGTGTTGTTATATAAAAAATTAAAAAAAAATACTCTTTCGATTGTATCAAAATGTTCAGATCCTTATGTCATTGTGTGAAAATATTCAGATCATTGTGTCATATTGTGCAGGAAAATTGGAATTAAATAATCCAAGTTATTGGGTATTGGCGAATAATAATCCGAGTTTTAATATTGGCCTACAATAATCCCAATTATTTGGGTCTTGGAATTCATTGGGCCGCCGTTAATTTTTCACTAACTCCGCTAGTACTTGCTGACGTGGCAGGTGATGTGACATCATTTTTGCTAACGTGGCAGGTGATGTGGCATCATACTTGCTAACGTGGCATGTGCCACGTCAGCACACAACTAACGGAGTTAGTGAAAAATTAACGGCGGCCCAATGAATTCCAAGACCCAAGTAATTGGGATTATTGTAGGCCAATATTGAAACTCGGATTATTATCCGCCAATACCCAATAACTTGGATTATTTAATTCCAATTTTCCTATTGTGCAAAAAATGTTCAGATTATTGTGTCAAAATATTCAGATCATTGTATTATATGGTGTCAAAAACCGAAAGAGTATTTAATTTTATATATAACAATACTATATATACTTTTTGACATAATGACACAATGATCTGAACATTTCGACACAATAACACAATAATCTGAACATTCTGTCAAAAATCAAAAGAATATTATTATTTTTAATTGATATAACAACATTATACGCGTTTTAAAGATAAAATAAATGTTCGTTTTTATGGTGTAATATTTTTAAAAAAATAATGGCGTATGTGAAAGTTATAAATGTTTAAAAAAATGGGGGAAATAGATAAAAAAAATCAACAAAAATAGCTAAGACTAAAATACCCATCCTTCCTTTTTTATTAGATCAAAATCTAATGACTGAAATTTCTTCTTATCCTTCTTACACAAACTAAATTTCTCATTTAAACCCATCCCTATAATATATATGAGTTACTCGATTGGTACCCGTACCTGAGAATACGAATAGTTTTTTTTTATAATATAATTTAGTATTTTAGTAAATAGGAAAAAAATACATCCCTAGCAACCTGTGATTATTGTTTGATCAAAGTACCCGTCCACTTCTCCTGTGATGATGGAAATGATTTTTTCATGGAATTTCTAAGTGTTGAAGGAAGTAACTTGGTTGCAAAGGAAACCGAGTTAAAGAGGTACCTTCAAGAGCCGCGCGTTACTTTTAGCAAGGGGTTTGACATACTTACGTGGTGGAAACAAAATGCTATTAGATTTCCAATCGTGTCTCGGATGGCTAAAGGTAAAATGTTTAAATTTTTAAAGTTTTTACTAGATATGTGTTATATTATTTATGTTCATTAACTATGTATATTTGTTAGATATCTTGGCAATTCAAATTTCCACCGTCGCCTCTGAGTCAGCATTTAGTACGAGCGGTCGTGTACTAGATGCTTATAGAACAAGATTGTCACCTAAGATTGTTGAAGCATTGGTTTGCACTCAAGATTGGGTCAGAAAATCAAGAAAACCAATTGTGGATGACATAGATGATATCCTAAAGGATGATGATATTGCCATTGGTAATAATAATACTAGTTTGTACTTGATTTTGTTGTTCAATAACATATACTAACTATTTTTTTTTGCTTGCTTTATAGAAATTGAGGATGCAATTAGCAAGCAAAAGGAAAAAGGAAAAGGAATGATGCATGACAATTAGAGAAGATGAAATTGAAGATTTTCAATTTATTTTGATTGGTAGTACCGTACTATTTGGTGTGTGTGTTTTGATTGCAACTTCTAATATTTTGTGTATGTGGTAGTTGGATCAGTCCATAACACTGTTACTATTCGGATGGTTCAACATATTATTTGGTGTGTGTGTTCCATTGCAACTTTTAATATATGATTTGTCGTGTTTGTGTTTTTATTGAGTTTAGTTTATTAATTTTGTATCAAGTTTGATTTGATGTAGCATGTGGAACATACAAAAACAGGTAAAAGTTTTGGAATATGTTAACCAGGTACCAAACAGGTATTTTACCCAAATCCCGGTACCCGGTACCCGTACCTGCCCGGTACTCGTACCCATATATCAGGTACTGGGACCAAGTACCCAGTTTTTGTTTAAAACGGGACCGGGTACTAACCGGGACCGGTACCTGTCAGGTACGGGTACGGTACCCTGCTCATCCCTATGTGTTACCATTAGAATAGTGTTTGCATATAAAACCATCTCATTATATAACGGTAAGTATAGAAAATAAAAATAAAAAACGTGTAACGACGTTTCAAACAAAAAATATATTACACGATTATACGTAAGGAAATCTATATATACCTATTATACGATTAAAAGACACCAACTCTTGTTACAAGCTCAAATAACTCAATCGAAATAGAAAAATACTACGTTACAACGTTAAAATTCGAAACCTAACGCTTAAAGTGTTGAACTTATGATTTAAAAGTTATGTCACCGACTGTATTCGTTACACCACAAACTTATGTGCTAAACTCGTCGCGTACAAATATTTTTTTTTAAATGGTGAAATGATAAAAATAAGCAAATGACATAACGACAAATATGGCAAATGACACAATGGAAAAAATAAACACATGACATAATGGTAAATATGACAAAATGGATGGGTAAAATAGTAATAGGCTGTTTGTTTTTGCTTAAAACATCTTAAAGGAAGGTACGTCTGCAGGCGTGCATACATAAGCCCTGAATACTATTTTTTTATTAAACGAAGATCTTAAATGAGCTTAAAATTACCTAAAAAAAGCTTATATATCTATCTTATTTCATCTTCACAATTCCTAAAAAACCTAAAAATGTGTACTTAAATCTAACTCTGTAAATGATCTTCGTGCAAATTTCATATATGCTTGTCACGTATTCTGCATCTTTGATATAATATGTTAACTGCGACAACACGCGTTGCCCTTTAGTTTGAATGAAAGTATTAAAATAAATTGAACGAGTAAAGCGACCCGCGCGTTGCGCGGGGTTGTCTCTTTTATAAATTGTATTTGTAAAGTTATTACTGATATTATGTTGTAGCGATTTTATATGTGTTCGCTTAGTTTTGTGATAGTGTATAATGTGCAGCCTACCTTATTAGCATGCCTAGCGAGAAGGAATATACCATATGAAAGATTACTAAAAATTCGTCATATGTCTAAAAGAAATATGAACCAAAGGATTTGTTGTTTATCACGAAGACATTAGAGTCTAGACTATTAATAATCTAGAGATTCAACACTTAAAAACAAAACTAAAAGCATGATGGTCTAACAAAAATGCAGTCCAAATCTGCACCTTAAAGGTCATGCAGAACAGCAACCATGACCATACCTTTATCACTTAAATGTTAGGAGCCAAACATAACAAAAAAATATAAAATAACTTGTGGAAACAGTATCCTCAGTGAAAGTAGCGACGGAGAAGCAAATGCAATTGCAGTACCATTTTATATTTTAAATTGCATTTTATATGCAACTGCAGTACCATTTTATGTCAAAGGCAACAACAAAATTAAGCACAAATAATCGCAGCGATGAGAAATTACCGGCGCAAAGGAAATCAATACTTGTCTGCATAAAGTTTAATCTTTTACCCTTTTGTCCACACCTTCAACAGCTTCTGCATTAGAACAATGGTTCTTCAAAACCGTCGCTATGTCAACCTCTGATGCACCTGCAAGCTTGAACCGCTCAACCGCCGTGTCCAAGTTCTTCTCCCAGCCAGCCAAACCTAACTTGCACTCAACTTGAGATCTTTCAAAAAGCATATTATGGTCCTATGGCTCAGATCATCATAGATCTATGTTGGGTCCCATGTTGACAGATCGTCTTTCTTGGCGACAACAAAAGACCAATATAGAAAACTTACCCATTCCACACATCACCAAAATAGAAAATGAAAGTATAGGCTCAGATCATCATAGAGATTTATAAGAAAAGTTTAATTTATGGTCCTATGGCTGCAAAACGTATTACCACGCCAAAATAAACCAAAATTTACTTTGAACCCCTACTCAGAATAATCATCATAGCCTTAAAACGTAAACCAAAATTTACTTTGAACCCCAACTCAGAATAATCATCCAAAAATATAAAACTCAATTGCATAGCCACGTGCCTATGTAAGAAGCCATGACGTGGACGAAACAGTAGCAACTCAGAGGGTGACTCAGCTTCCAGAATTGATATATAACTCAGAGAAAAATCATCATAGCTTTAAAGAAACAAACGATTTAGCAATAACATTACTTTATGCAATTAACATTCCAAATTAAAAAGACATCAGCAACTCAGCAAGCTTAATCAACAAAAGTAAAATGATGGAGTGGCTGACATAAGAAAAATAAGGTACCTAGACTTTGAAGAGTGAGCATCAAACCTGTAGTAAAATAAGCAAAATATATACATCAGCAAGCTTAATCAACAAAAGTAAAATGATGGAGTGGCTGACATAAGAAAAAATAAGGTACCTAGACTTTTGAAGAGTGAGCATCAAACCTGTAGTAAAATAAGCAAAATATATACATCAGCCAGTTTCAAAAACAACCAAAAAAAGATTAAAATTCCTGTAGGTAAAGGCAATACAATAGCAGCCTGCATTTCATCAAAGCACTTGCAAATAGAATATAAGAGAAAAATAAGGTACCTAGACTTTTGAGTCACCTAAGCACCTGCAAATAGAAAATAAGAGACACTATATGCTTCAAATATACCACAATAAGGCTAAAAGTATATGGATTAATATTTACATGTATAAGCATATTACCTTATTATATGACAACTAAATGGAAACAGGCTTATGTATCCAATCTTGAACGTTCAGTTAGGCATTCAAGTCATCATAAGAAATGCAATGCAAAAGATTTCCAAAACACCACCAGTTAAAAACAAATCCAACCAACTTTCAACCAAGAAACCAGCAGCTAGGTTTAAGAAACAAATTATTTGATTAGCAGCAGCAGAGGCTCAGAAAAAAATTCATCACAGCCTCATAGAAACCATCAAGAACAGCTGGTAGCAACATAAGCTCAGAAAAATTCATCATAGCTTCAAAGAAACGAACGATTTCCATCGTTACTAACGAAATCATCAATTCGTTGTCATTGCTTCACGTTAACGGAGCGACAAAATCGTCGCTTGAACGTCAACGGAGCATCGACGATAGCTAGCAACCAACATCATAGCAAACATTATCTTTGCAGTTTTATGATTACTTGGTTCAAGAAAATGTACCTGAACA
>JBCNJP010000015.1:2530497-2558796 GCA_039602395.1 Deinandra increscens subsp. villosa | reverse complement strand
CCAGTGACGGATCCTGGAATTTTCATGAGCGGAGACAAAAAGTATGATGGTTAAAACAACTCCATTAAAATTCTTAAATTGGGTCGGTGAAACGGGTCAAAATGGGTCGTTAAATCGCGTAGAAATTTCAAGGGAACTTAAAGAACAATCGTGTTTTAACGATTAAAATCTATAACAAACGGGTCGGGTAAAACATCTAGAGACATATATCTTTATATAAATAGTTACATACACAAGCCATATTGTCTTTAAAATGATGTTTTTTATATACTTAGGAGTAAATGATAGCTCTTAACTTTTTTGTCACTTGAAATTAAATTGGTTAAATCAAATCGAATGATCATATTAAAACAAGTCAGGTCAAAATGAGTCGGAAAAAGTAATTCACACCTAATATTACTTAAAGATGTTACAAAATTTTTCATTTTTGTTTACTTAATTATATGATAACGAAAGCTTTTTCTTATTAGTTAATAATAAAAGATAATAACTTTAAAGGTTTTTTAAAATTCAAATAAACTTATAGGTTTCAATTTCATTTGTAAATTTATTTTAGTGAAAGAGGCTTATATGAAACTCTACTTTTAAAATAATTTAAACGACAAAATTTAATCTTTTTTCATTTAATAATATATCTTCTCTCTCTTCTTTTATCTATCTTCTTCCCCATCTTCTTTATTCATCTTCAACTGCCTACAACACACGACTCTTATTTTCTTCATAGTAAATGTTCACAAAAGACCTCAATTTTCTTCTCTTTTCTGTGTTTGTCAAAGTTATTGGGGCCTCTCAAGTTTGTATAAAGGGGCCTTCTTAGAAAACTAAAAAAAAAAAACTACTAGTTCGATGAATCTCAGTGGGTGCCTCGCCCCCCGCTGGAGTGCACATGAATCCGCCCCTGCATATGACGTAACTTATATAAGACAAAGCCCATCTCCCAACATAATGTTTAAATAAAGTTCTAAAGAAAGATTTTGTTCTAATGATCCAAAATTTTAAATTTTCCTACAACAAATACTCACCCAAGTGAAAAAAAAGTGTTGGTAAATGAAAACCACAACGAAATGAAATACACTGATCGAGCACTTACATATATCTAGTGAGACTTGACATATTCTTGGACAATGTGAAGACCTTCACTTTCCTCTCCATAATCCTGCCAAATGTTCAAATATGCAAATTAAATCAAACCGTGAAATTACATATTTTGAATTCCAAAATACCTTCACAACAAGGCATGAGCAGCCCACAACTTTTCTTGCCTTGTCCTCTGAATCTATCTTGCATAACTACAAGGAAATAATCCAGTCAAATGATTACAAAAACCATTCGGATGAGGCAATTTTGCTCCATTTACTAATGAACAAGTCAAATTTGGCATTTGTTGAGACAATCTGAGCCAAGAAACTTACACCAGCCCACTCGCCCAGTGTCTTAGCACTGGGAACTATAACCAAGCTCACATTGTGGTCAGCACAAAGTGCTTTGACTAGTTTTAGATAATCCGGTTGGTTACAATCCTCAGCCAACACACAGAGTTGAGCAGCATGTTTCTCAATCACTTTTGCGGCCTCATGAAGTCCCCTCACAAGACCACCATGAGCCAGTGATTTTCTAAGCACAAGCTGCAAGGCAGTCATGGTGTCCATCGGCTCACTAAGAGCGGGTGCGGGAGCAGATTCCTCAACTGGAATAACACCATCTTCACTGCAAAAACCAATACGTAACGAGAAGATTTTTAGGAATTCTCCTATTTCTAAAATGAAGATGATTGAAGACATAAAGGCTCTTGGGTTTCTGTGGCTTCGCAACCATTCGAAGCTTCATCTTGAGATCAATGGTGCATGTTGTGTTTCAATGGTGCAATTTAGGTTTTTTGTTTTGCTTGATGTCCCTTTTTCTTATTGTTGTTTGTTTGCACTAGTTTGGGCATCCTTTGACTTGGTGTCTTTGCCTCTTTCTTGGTAGTGTTTTGGTTTGGTAATATTATTTCGTTGGGGGTTTAAAAAAAAAGTTTATTAATAATTATTTATAAAAATAGTGTCATAAAAATAGATTCCTTTTAAGGATTAGCAATCATGTGGGAGCTTAGTGTACAAATAGTGAGCTCATTATGTAAAACATAAACATAATGTTCTTTCGTCTTTTTATTTTATATTAAATTTTAGTTCAAATACAACCTAAGAAAATAATAGAAATCGGAAATATATTCATGTTTTCTAACACATTACGTCATTTTGTTTGATGAACGTTTTTCTATTAAACCTCACACAAGGACAATATATCTTTTTACTCCTTTAAGAACTATCATTATAGTTTAAATGCACATGAAATATCATATATTCTTCCCTGCAGCTTCAACTGCGCTTTTGGACAATCTTGGACGTCAAAAATGCTGAAACGAATTCACAGTACGTTGCTTAAACGATATAGTTATTTTTATAGCGGCAATTGAATTCTCATCATCCACGTCTCCCTGATAGGCTGATACCCATCACTAGATCGCTCTAGAATTCACCCATCTTACCCTCGTGAGGCCGAAGCTAAACGCCCTCCCTCGTATAGTTTCAAAATCAACCCCTAAAATATGTAGAATTATTCTAAAATACATAAATGGAAGATAAAGATTAAAGACGGTAGGCAATGTTTATTTTTAGGCATCGGCCACAAAATTTCTGCAAGTCCATATCGATTTCCAGCTGGTACTCCCTCCCACTCTTTCCCCCTTTTTTATAATTTCTCCATTTACACTCTTTAATGGTGCTGCTGTCTTTTCTCTTTCTCTCTTTCTGTAGATCGCAGTGAAGGAAGGAAGGAGGTGGACAGGGAAAAGGCTAAAGCTCCCCTCTCACCCGCGTTCAATAACCCTAATTTCCTCAATTCAACCTAATCGCCGCTCATATTAACAACAATCATTTATTCAATTTCCTCCCTCATTATCCGATTTCCGGTAAGAATCTGTTATATATGTTACATACATGTGCCTAATACGCGAGGTCTGATGATTCATGTTTTAAAATTTTCAGATCTGGATGTTGAATTTCTGATCTTGAAACAATTGCGATTGAGAAATGTCGCTTCTGTCAAAGGGCGATTCGATTCAGATCCGAGAGGTGTGGGGTGACAATCTGGAGGAAGAATTCGCATTGATTCGAGAAATTGTTGATGATTTTCCCTGCATAGCGATGGACACCGAGTTTCCAGGGATCGTTCTTCGTCCCGTTGGTAGTTTCAAAAACAGCAACGATTATCATTACCAGACGTTGAAAGAAAACGTGGACATGTTGAAATTGATTCAATTAGGGCTAACTTTCTCCGACGAGCAAGGGAATTTACCAACAACAGATGAACACCAACAACAACCTTGCATATGGCAATTCAATTTCCGCGAATTCAACGTGACGGATGATGTTTACGCGAATGATTCGGTTGAGCTTTTGAGAGAGAGCGGTATAGATTTCAACAAAAACAGCGAAAAGGGTATAGATGCAGGAAGATTCGGGGAGCTGTTGATGTCATCCGGGATTGTTTTGAACGATAGTGTGTATTGGGTGACTTTTCACAGTGGGTATGATTTTGGTTATTTGTTGAAGGTTTTGACTTGCAAGAATCTGCCTGATACACAGACTGGCTTCTTTAGTTTGATCGATATGTATTTCCCGACCATTTACGACATCAAGCATTTGATGAGGTTCTGTAACAGTCTTCATGGAGGATTAAACAAGCTTGCTCAACTGCTGGAGGTTGAAAGATTTGGGATTTGTCATCAGGCTGGTTCAGACAGTTTGCTTACTTCATGTACCTTTAGGAAGTTGATAGAGAATTTCTTTAATGGTTCATTGGAGAAATATGCTGGTGTCTTGTATGGTTTGGGTGTTGAGAATTGAAAATTTTAAAAAGAAACTAAAAAAAAATAAAAAATAAAAAATTTGGTAGTTTATGTAAGTTACAATGTGTGTTGTAATGGCAATTGGCATCACAATTTGTACACTTAGGGTAATTAAGTAAAGGTTAATATTTGATTGTTGCACTTCTTCATGGTTGCTTGCATTGTGTTTAGTTTTGGATGAACAGCATAATTGTGCAGTTTGATCAGCAGTTTGATCAATAAGCCTGTTTGGCTTCGTATTCCTTAACTGTTTTAACCAACTTGTTTTCGGCCCCTGATAAAAATTGTCACTAGGTTTCGGTCTATCCGGTGTTTTTAATCCCCTATTGGATTCTAAAAGCTCATTTGAAATCGGTAAGTGAACATGCATATGAAGGTAGCAATAAAACCTAGCTAATGTGAATCTTTGGGTGTGACCCCTATACCAAGAAAATTGACCTTATTATCTAAATGACTAAATGTGGTGGCATGTGATTGTTTCTTATGAATTAAACAGTAAGGTTGCAGAAGCAAATTGCAGAAATGCAAACCTATGAAATGATACATGATTTGGTGACCAGTGACTGCTTGTGTCTGAGCTTCAACGAACCGAGTAATTGACCAGCTTTCACAACCAACCAACACCCAAACTATATGGAGAACAGCTCCCATGGCCAAGCCAATGGACAGGGGAGAGGCGCCTGAATCAACCTGAGAAGTGCTGATTTGGTGGTAGTACTTGCACACTCTGCATGGAATCGCCTATCTGAAAGATTCCTATATCTAAATTTTTTCAAGTCTTTTAGCTACATTGATAAGGATGAGTGAAATGCAGGGTCACATTACAAGGAGATGAATGCAATGTTTAGTGACATTAATCTTCTGTGGCTCTACAATATTGTTGATTTATCAATTTCATAAGATCTAGAACACAGCAGCAAGTGGTCAAAATTGATTCATGACCTGGGTAGATCAGTTAAATATGTGTGTTAGGGAACACAAATCTCATATAAGAGACTCATAAACTCATAAGTTTATCTAACTACTTCAGAAATCTAATATTTGGAAAGACTAAGTTCTGCAGATTACCAAACAATCCCGCAAATACCAATGGGTGAAGATTTAGTTTCCAACACGATTGCAGTTAACAAACCAATCTCTGTCAAGGAAAAAGGAATTAATCAAGTCACTAGACTAATGTTTCTCAAATCAAAAGAATGAAGATCTCATCTGTATCAAAACTGTAATAGTTAGTGCAGCTATATATTCTACATCTAAGAAACCATGTGAGTTTTTTCTTCTTTGCTAGAATCGATATACGGATCTACAACAAAATCAGCATGAAAACATCATGCATATTCAGAATTAAGCTACAAATTTACTATTCTATTCTATTCTTAAGAGGTGTGGAAACCTGGATTTTAAGATTTGAGCGATTCGACAACGATCAATAATAGCTTTGGAAGTCTGAACATAGATGGCAAACTTGAATCAAACCATCTCATATCCTTGCTCCAATTGCGCGGATCTATCGCGAAAACAAAACGAATTCCATAGAGAAAGAGCGAGCACGGCCACGAAAACGCCGACGATGTCAGCAACGGCGTCTTTGGCGGAAGCACCGGCTGATTTGAAGAATCCGAGTTCGTCGGCGAACTCTTTGGCGGCGCCGGCGGTGAGTGAGATAATGCAACCGATGGAGATGCTGTGGCGACGTAGGAGAGAGTATTTGGCGCGGGATGCGAGGAAGGAAACGAGGAGGGTGATGGAGAAGCAGAGAAGGAAGTGTTGGAGCTTGTCATTAGCTAGCCAATCGTCTCCGTTCTCCATCTCTCCGGTTACATTCAGGCCGGGGGATTAACGGTTTGGGCTTTCGCACGTAACAATACAAACGATTTACAGTTTTGCCTTATTATTTGGGGGGTTTCGTTTGGGTTGTTAGGGGGGACGGAGTGGGCGGCATGGACGCCGCGGCGCCGGAAACTTCGGCGGCAAACACCGCCGCCGGTCTAGCGGCTTCGGCGAAAGCATGGAACGAAATCTACTTCTCGCCGCTGGTTGATTTGTGAGGGTTTCAAGAATTTCGACCGTTGAACGGTCGGGAACTTAAAAAAAAAAAAAAAATTAATTTTTTTTTATATAATCAAACTCTTTCACTCTTCTCTTCTACACCATTTCACTCTTCTCTTCTACACTCTCTTCTACTCTCTCTTCTACACCATTTCTACCACTACCATAATCAAACTCTTTCACTCAAACAATGGATCGATCAAACCCGAGCTCTTCAAAGGGTCAAGCCAAGAAAAAAATACGACCTCGTTCGTTAAACCCGCAACAACAAAGAGACTCGATGCCACCACCATCTTCAAACCCGATGAACTACCCTTCCTACCCACCTTCTCCGGGTATGCCGATTCAAATCGAACCCGGACGATTCGTCTTACCCGAATCGAGCCAATACCAAAATTTCGTCCACCAACAACAATACCAAAGCCGACAATTTAGTGACCAATACCGTGACCCCCATCATGAAGACGACGACGACGACGACGAAGATGAAGATAATGTCCAACAATTTCGGGAGCATCAACATTTCGTCAACCAACAACAATACCAACAACCCCATCACGAAGCCGACGACGATGATGATGATGAAACCGTACCCGAAACTCAACAAAATGTTTCGGGTCGAGCGGCACGTGTCACCTGGACCCCTGCCGAAGAGGCATGTTTGGCAAAAGCTTGGCTCTTCGTTTCCGAAGACAAGATTATCGGAAACCAACAAAAGTCCGAACGTTTTTGGGCTCGAGTTCTCAAACACTTCAAGCAACAAAGAGGTGGTACGAACAGAAACGTCCACCAATTGAACTCAAAATGGAACAAGATGTTAACGAAGGTTAACAATTTTAACGGTCTCTACCAACAAATGGTAAATATATAGTTTTATAGTTTTTATTTTTTTACTTTTATAGTTTTTATTTTTTTACTTTTATAGTTTGTTGACGTTATATACTTATATAAATGCAGGTTCTTGCTCGGGCAAGCGGGTCGTCGGATGCCGATGTTATCAATAAAGCTCAATCCCAATACAAGGTGCTTTACGAGAGGAAAGGTTTCACCAACATGGAAGCGTGGAACGAAATGAAGGACCACTTGAAGTGGGCGCCCGTTGAAAGGGTTTGCGGTCAGATTGACGAGTCGTCCTCCAAACGGAGGAAGAATACCGAGACGGGCCAATACTCGACTTCAAACGACTCTCCTAGGCATGACATGCCCGACTTAAATGAAAACTCCAATCCAACACCCCCAACTAGAAAGGGGAAGAAGTCAGTCGATTCCGCGTCGAGCACCACAAGTTTGGTTGACGAGGTTAGGAATTTCAACCTCCTCAAACAAACGGATTTGGAAAAAAAAGCAGTTGCACGCGAGGCTAAAGTTGAACGAGAGAGGTCGTTTAAGTTGGCAATGGACCGACACGTGGAGATGCTAGAGGCGCAAAAGGCAATGCTCGAACAAGAAGCATTCGACCGCGACGTGGAGACTTTTACAACTCCACACGACCACTTGAGGGGATCCTCTTTGCAAGTCAAACTCGCCCAAAAACGAAAGATAGCGGAGAGATATGGGTGGGAGTGTGACTTTTAGTGTGTTTTTTTTTTAAATAAAAGTAATGTAGTGTGTGTTTTTTTTTTAATTAATGTAATTTTTTTTTAAGTAATGTAATGTTTTTATATTAATGTAATGTTTTTTTTTTAAATAAATGTAGTGTTTTTATAAAATAAATATAGTGTTTTAAAACTAATTACAAAATATATATAACTTAAAAACATTAAAATAAATTAACATACAATTCTTCATAATCCTCACCACTCCCTCCCAAAATCCTTCAAAATTCTTCAAAATTCTTTCTTTTTCTCTTTCCTGCGTGGCACCCTCCTATTGGTTACAACCCATTCTTCAAAATCCTAAAAATCCTACCACTCCCCCCTCCCTTATATTTATAGTTTTGTCGACGGGAGACTAGAGGATTTCAAACCGGTTTCAATGAACCGAACTGGTTTCAAACCGGAACTGGAAACGATCAAAATTAGTTTTGATCAAACCGGTTTCAAAACCGACCAAATCGAACGAGTTTTAAGCGGTTTCACCCCCCAGCGAACAAGCCGGTTCCTACGAGCTGGTTCCTACGCTTAATAATACTAGCTGGTAATATAGCCGTTTGAGGTTTTTTTACCCATTTTATACCTGTTTTATAGCCAGCAATAATACTAGTTGCTAATCTTTGCTATATATAGTCTCACGGTGTGTTACAAAAATACCTTGCTTCTCTAACTCTCAAAAACACTCAAACATATTAATTTTTCACTTCAAATGACAAGTTTTAGTACTCAAAGTAATGTCAACGTTGTTCAGTATACATTTCGACTTGGTTGAGTTGAAAAACGGTCTTGAACAACTTGTGTTTGTAATCTATTTATCTCGAACATCTATTTTTGTAACCTATCTATCTCGAACAACTTGTGTTTGTAATGTTTTAAGTTTTAATTCAATAAAAACTTTGTTTTTTTAATTTATATAATGTTTAAAAAAAAGATATATTAGTGAGCCAAACCTGTCCAAACCAGTTTTAGTCAAGAACCGGTTTCGCTTCCAAACCGAACCGGTTTGGTCGGTTTTGTATTTTCCTCATCGTAACCGATTCTCAAACCGAACCGGTTTGGACCCAAACCGGTCAACGCTTAAACCGGTCGGTCCTATTTCAAACCGATTTTTGCACCTCTACGAGAGACTTGGGACTGACACTGTATTTTCGAATTCACTTAAGGAGAAAAAGGAAATGAATGAAAATGAAATATAAATTTTTTTGTGTTCTCGAGTTTCAGTTAAGGAGGAAAAGGGAAAGAAAATATAAATTTTCTGTTCCCCAATTTCACTTAGGGGGGGGGGGGAATGGACGAAAAGAAAATGAAAGTTAGATCATTTTCTTTCCTTCCAATTTGGAAGGAAAAGAATCACCCCCTACTCTTCTTTTCTTTTTCTTTCTTTTCTTTTCTCTCGTTAAATAAACTTAGAAACAGGGCGTGAGACTCATAAGTTTTATCTCTATGTTCCCCCTTTCGTTTCCACCATCACGGCCTCATCACATTTCGTTACTAGCATCACGGACTCATCACAGTAATCATACTGATGACCTTATAAACAAATACTTCTTGAAAATGATTAAAAAAACCACTTTATATTTAGAAGGGAAAAAAATGTGTACTTTAGGCATGTAATCATTATTTCAATTAACAATTTTGTAAAATTTAGTGAGCTGGTCTGCCACAAAAATAAATAAATACAATGACCAAATTACATCTACAAACTCTAAAATAGCTGTACACCAGCGTTTCTAAGATGTAACAATGGTTTTGCAATTCTATAAATCTCCATAAAATTTCTTCAAGTGAAAAACAGAAAACTCCTGTAAGTTACCTAGATCAAAGTTGCGCTTCTAAGATCACTAATTCATTGCTCATTGTTACATTCAATATCATTCTAAATTCTAATCAGCAAATCGAAAATTTCTTCAAGTATCTGATTGATGCCAACTGTTTGCTGTTCACCTCTCATCACTGGTTGACCCCCCTTAAGTGGCCTTCTGATTCCCGCCCCGTTGTGTTTCTTGTTTGTTGGAAGCTTGTTTATTCGCACTATGTTCAGCTGCTGCAGGGCTGCCCACATGCTGTTTTTTACCATCTTCTTTTTGCTCTGAAACTTTCATGTTTCTTTGGTTTTTCGATTCTGTTACCATTTCCTTAACCGTTTTTTCCAAGCTGTCTAGTCTCTCTTTTACCTCCAATAAGTGTGGATTAGATTTTAGTACTTCTTCTTCGGTTGCCTTTATCTTCTTGGATTCTTCAATTCGTCTCTTTTCCAATTCCTGCAATCATTTTGGATGGACAAAAGATGAATAATTGATAACTTTGAAAAGACTAAAGTACAATGAGGGGAGTTCAGTTACTGCATCCATTTTCTTCATTTCATGACGGGCATATTGAGCAACCAAATAGACAGCTGTCACAAGGAAAAACATGCCATTAGATGGGGGCCAAATAGAAAGGACAATGCAGAGATTACATATTCAGGAGGTGGTAAAAGGGCATGTCTGATGGCCGGGTCAGAAGTGGTAACTTTAGTGCTGTGATGGGTCGGGTTGACCTGAAACCCTTTTTAATGAGCTTACACACACATGCACGTGTGTGTATATATATATATATATATATCAGAGAGTTATTATACAAAATGACTTTTCCGTGCGAAGGGAAGAAGTAACCAGGGAGCGCCAAATGTACTTTAGAAAAGGGTAAAATTATTCGTGCGAGCATAAGGCAATGATTATGCAAGTTAAATGATAATCACACTAGCTATACTCAAATTAAAGGAGAATAAAATGCTCGATTTATGGTGTAATTTTTTAAAAATATATATGTCCTATAGAAAAGTTATAGACGTTTAAAAAAGTTTGGGGGGACTTGAAAAAAAGTTAACAATGGTAGGCTATACCAATTAGGGGTGTTCAAAACCGGATATCCGAAAATTCGGATATCCGAAATTTCGGATAGTTGATTTGTGGTATCCGAATCCGTATCCGAAATTTCGGATATCCGAATTTCGGATATCCGAAATTTCGGATACGGATTCGGATACTAAAACTGATATCCGGATGAAACACAAAAGTTCAAAATAAAAATATAATTGCTTGATTCATAAGAAAGTTCAAGGGGAGCTACGGCTAAGATTGCAAAAAAACAATATTGACTACACAAATCTTGATATTAATTAGCAGCTTAGTAATATTTCTAATTAAAAATCAATACACAAAAAGGCAGAGTCGCAGATTACATCAAGTCCTCATTATACAATTAGTTAGTCACTTACGCAAAATTACCCAGAGGGGCAGATTCAAGTATATCAATTTGTGAGGCATCAGGCATCCTGATTGTTGTGGCGGATTATAAAAATAAAATGACCAGAAGCAAAAAAAGGCATCAATCAGCAGATCGATGGTGCCATGGTGGTGCACCGCAACGGAGAAGCGGAAGCCAGAAGAAATCGTAGAAAGGTCATTTGATGATGGTGGCGATGGCCTGTGGTACGATGTGACGAACGGACGAAGTACGACGGGGAGAGCTCATGGGCGGGAGGAATGAAAAGTGAAAAGGGGGCTGGAATTGAATGCTATGAAACCCTATCTTGATTTCTATAAGTATATACTATTTTATTTTTAATTATAAAAAATATAATATATGTAATATTTCGGATATTTCGGATATCCGAATATCCGAAATTTTTAAAAATTGCTATCCGAATCCGAATCCGAATTTTCGGATATCCGAAATTCGGGTATCCGAATTTTCGGATATCCGAATTTTCGGATATTTTCGGATTCGGAATTTCGGATATTTCGGATTCGGTTTCGGATTCAGATTTCTTTGAACACCCCTATTACCAATTTTACCCCTCCAACTCTTTTTCACGCTTAAACTTTCCTTTTTAAATTTGAATCAGATATGGACCATTGATTTCCTAGATCAATGGTCAAGAACCCTCTTACACTTCGCACGGAAATAAGCTTTTGTATTTGATCTTTCATCTATATATATATTATATATAGGGGGAGGTTCATTTGAGAACCATTTGATCTTGAAAACTTTTGAGAACCATTCTGAGAGAGAGAGGACATACCGAGTGAAGGCAAACAAACGAAGAAGAGCTGAACCAGATGAAAATCAAGCCTGAAAATCAGACACCAAAACGTATAAATTTATATTACTACATTAAAGAGTGCAACAGATTCATAAGACAAAAAAGTTAAAAGTCACCTAATAGCAATAATAGCATATGCTTTGATGAAAATAATTGTCATTCTACTTTGTCTAATAAGAATTTATACAACACATCCATAACTTTGTCCAGAGTAGTTATTAGGTTTGTTGACATGGGTGTTTATTTGGTTTATCAACAATCTGTAGATTGTAAAAATCATTTATATGGTCAGGTCTTTTCGAATAAACTATCTCAACCTTTTACTGATTAGTGGTATTAAATATTGCTATCTTTAGTCTTCTATGTGACTGATTTCAATAAATGGCAATAGATTAACATAGAAAATATATCAGTTGCATAACAGAAGCTGTCTACAGATTCGTTTATTTAGTTAACTGAAATCTAGTGTGAGAAAAAAAAAACAAAAGAGAATATATCAAGAATATGGAGCATCAAGATGCATTTGTTTTCTAGTTTACACATACATACAAATGGAGAATGCAAAAAAAGAATGTTTTGACTTTAGGTTTTTCAAGCAACATTAATGTTGAAAATTTTGTAACGATATGCTCTGAAAGGGGCAAAAAGAGGGTTATCAAGATTGGTGTGTTGTGTTTATTTGTTAAGAAGTTGAGATTATTCAGTCTGTATTATATGTGTTTCATGTAACTTCTTATTAGATTGAAAATTCAATAATCTTAGAAACCAAAAACTTTCATTTCAGCTTCAGGACTAAAACATATAGAAGCTTGAGAAAAACTAAATCATGTAGAAGATTGATGATGTACTTTATGACATCAGAATTCTAGTTGTCCAGTCAGAAATCTTCAAGCCCTAATTTTGCATCTAGAACCAAATCATGACACAGACATTGAATCATTATAGCATTGCAGGTCTGGACATACTTCTAAATTCTAATCATTGTAACTGCTAATATACATACATATGATCAGTTAGTCTTATGATTTCAGTTTGTAAAGCAGCAAATATTCTTATGAGTAGAAGAAAAGTGCACATTTAGTTCTCAAGTAGTCATCTTGCTGTCTCAACAACACGGCATAAATCATATGCAATCTCTAAACATAACTCGGTTAACTTAATGCAACTGTATGCCAAGTGTTTGACAAAATGCCTAAACCAGATTCATGTAACAACTTGGCCAAAAAGTGCATAAAAGTAAAAAATAAAAATAAATAAATAAATGATACCCGAATTTCTTGGTTTTAGGGGGAGTGGTGAAGAGAATCTTGGCAGCAGACATGAAATCAAGCTTATCCAGGTCCCGATACGAGTCATGATGAGTTAACCTATTACTACTATTATCTCCATCCATGGTAGGTTTATTGTTTGTGGAGAAAGGTTTTGTTCCTGAAAGTCTAATTCGTTGAGATGTTATCACCCCTATTCTCCTGCCAACTCTTCCCAGCATCATTGTCAACACAAATGCCAAGTATTCATTCACAATTTAATACCAAAAATAGAATATTTAGGATATATTCCAATTGAGCATGGCTGCAATTTGTCAACATCTCCACTTCTTTCTTTTAGCGAATCAGATTACTCGACCAAGCAGGGCACTAGGCAGTTTCTCACCTGCATTTGCATAAAAACACAGCAACCTGTTTTCATAAGAAAAACAAACTGTTTTTTTCATCATTCTTGGCCAAGCATTTTTAAGAATCAAAACCAAAGATTTCACCAATTAGAGAGATAATGGTGGTTGGTTTGTGGTCAGTATAGGGCATGGAGCCTATGGAATCCTTTTTTATACATCTCAACTGGGGATTTTAAACAAACAAATGGTGTTCCTCCTAAATCACACAGGAAATCTAAGAGAATAAGACCAAGCAATTTGTAAAAAACTGTGAGCAGAAATGATATCGGATTCATTTTTACGCACAAAAATCATCATACATAGTTTCATCAATTAGTTCTTTTTACATGATATAGGTCGAAGCAGTCGATGAATCTTATTAGAACGGAAGAAGTCGATGTATCGCACCTGGAAGAAATCGAAGCCGTTGATGAAAAGGTTGAACTTTTAAGGGTTGATTGGAAGAAATCGAAGTATTTCACCTGGAAGAACTCGTCTCTCTCGATCTGAACTCTGAAGTCTGAATGCGAATGTTTTGTTATTAGGGTTACTTGGAGGATGTAATTTGGAGATAAAAGAAAGAAAAAAAAAGGTACACAAAATCGGTTTGAAATAGAATAGAACCCGGGTCTCTATATAAGTTTAGAGGTGCGCGCAATTTTTTGTAAATATTAAAAAGATCTTTCTTTATAAGTTCCTTAAAAATAATCATTTATTAATTTTGTAGTGATAATAAAATAAATTCTCTAAACATTTGAATGAATATTTAAAAAATATCAGAAGTTCAGTGTATATTTTGTTTAGTTGAAAAAGCATCACTTTACCATCTTAGAAATTTGTTTTATGATGATTTTATCGTGTCATATCGAACGATCAAACTTATGTAAAATTAACGATTGTTCTGATTGGTGGTCTATCGTTCTCATGTTTTTTTTCTTTTAAACAACAAAATGTAAAGATGAACAAAATTTAAGAAAAAAAAAGAATATTAATAATTAATAATTACTTTGTTTTCAATTAATAATAATATTAGTAATTATTATTATTATTGAATAACTAAACCTCCTCGCATGCACTCGACATAATTTAAACTCACAGTTTTTTAGTTGAGAAGCAACCAATTTACCTGCCACCAACATATCCCAAGGGGACTATTTATTTATTTATTTTAAATACTTTTATTTTTTGCTCATCATATAAAAAAGATAAAGCCTTATTAAACACTAAAACACCACTAGACCACTAGGCTAATGCTCTTAGGTCCCAAAGGGACTGATCATTTTGAAACATTTATATACATCTAGTTTTAAAAAATGGGTATAGCTTATTGTTTTATTATTTGTATTTGATAATAATAATTATAATAATAACGATAATAATATAATATAATATAACTTAAAAATAAATTTGAATTAATTATTAGAATCTAAAAAATATATTTATATTAATATAAATAATTTTTATTATTATAAGAAAAGAAAATAAAAAGAAAAAAACAAAACAAAATGTTTCAGTTCTATTTATCTGATAACTTGAAAATAAACAATGATCAGTAAAATAAAAGGTACGTTTAGGAACACTTTTTTAGGCAACTATAGGATAGAAACAATGCGCATTTTAAATGTTTTCTTTTTAACAAATTGAATGTATCCTGTTAAGATAGAAAAAAGAAATTGAATCACAGGTCATCATAGCATATTCTATTATTAATCATGTCATATTGCATTGATTAACAACACACTTCTCCACTACACATAATAATCACCCTCCTACTTTTCTTATTAAAAAAACACATTTTTTGAACATTTGTTGATACATTTTAACATCTTTTTAAAAGAATAAGTTGATATATGTAGAACGACTCGTTTCAATATGTTTAAACAAAAACATTTATAATAAGCTTGAAGAGCCTTTCTGTTTAATGGCATTGGTAAATTTCGCTTCGATGAGGTTCAAACTCGATTATGGCCTTAGGGGCATTTAAATGGATTATAGATTGTGTAAATATTAGGAACTCGATCTTTTAGTTATAAAAAGGTACGTCTTAACATGTATTATTAACAATTTTAAGAGTAAATTACAAATTTTCTTTAATTTGAAGTATTATTTTTAAACTAAAGTAATAACAAAAATTATATATTGTTCATGTTTACATTATATTAGAAATCATGTCATTTTCGTTAATGGACGATTACACATGAGGGTAATTTAGTCATTTTACTCTAAGAAATACGATTTGTGTATATTACTTAAAGTTTTGAACCTAATTAAATGAACATAAAATTACAAATTATCTAATTAACTTGAAAGTAACGGAGACAATTTCATTCCCCGTCCCCTTCCCCTTCCCCATCTCTTTCGAATTCTTCTTCCACCTCCCTCTCTCTACATCTGCACTTGAACCGTCACTATCCCGGTCCACCACCCTTGAACCACCGCCAACCATCACTTGCGAAACCACGCACCGCCCACCATGTCTTTGGCAACCATCAGCACTTAACCAAGTCCCCTTGACCACCACGAACCACATCTCTAGCAACCATCACCAATTAACTAGGTCTTGTTGAGCACCACCAACCATATCTTCGTCGATAACCAACAAAAAGTTGACCTGATCACCACCACAACTCTTGCATCACAACCGACCCACAACCTTTACTATTTTCTTCTTCGCATGCATCCACCAACCGCCAAACATATAATCCTCGAGTCCTCCACCACTATTTCTGCAAAATCCACCAGCATTCTCATATCCCAAATCGATAATCAAATTATGGTATTTATTATGGGTGTTCATATTCAAAATCGAAAATGAAAAAAAATCAAAATTCAACTCTATTCGATTTGAAAATCACCGGCTCTAAATTCGGTTCGGAATTCTAGATTCGAATTCGTTTCGATTCGATTCAATGTCTGATATAGAATTTCGAATCAAACTCGAATTTAAATCTCACATTTGATTCGAAATTTATATATAAAAAAATATAAATAGTTATACAAATATTTTAAATTAATTCTCATGGACAACTTCTTAGTTTTCACCTATTTAAAATCTTTAAAAATTTTAGCTGTTTAAAATACTCTAATTTGAAAACACGCATTCTCTACTTCACGCCCCAAAATCTGGCATTATGTGGATTTACTCAATCATCTTCATTTTTCTAAATGACTTTACGATACTATGTTCTATCTCTCTTTTTTTGTTTAGATGTATAATAGATTATAAATCTTGTGTTTTTTTTAGAGATGCTCAAGTTGAATGTTTTGAACGATAAGTAGTGTGTCACAATAACTACTGAACACAATTGTTTTAGATATGAATTTTTTTTAATGTTAAGCCAAATTTTATCTAACTTGGACGTTTCATTTTGAAGGTTAAACTATGATTTTTTTTCATTTGTATTTTGAGTGTTTTACTAGTTTTATACTTTTATAGATTTGTATCATTTTACGAAAATAAAATTGAATTTATTCGAACTCGATCCGGATTTGATTCGAATTCTAGTCAAATTGAATTTTTTGGATCTACTGCGAATTCGAATCAAATTCCAATCCAGGTTTTAAAAACAAAACTTCGGATAATTCTATTAATTAATTCGAGTATTCGAAATTCGATTCGTTGAACACCGCTAGTATTCATAGGACAAAATGTAAAATATATCAGTGAAGAAGAACTCATCGTCTAACCTACCTACAGTGTTGACCATGTCGACACTCTTCATCTAACCTACGTGCAACAGAAAACAAACGATCAACGAAGAAGGAAAACCCAAAGCTAATATGTGTGTGTGACAAAATATACTTAGTGTCTATATCTCTATGATAATTGATATATATATGTGTGTATATATATATATGTGTGTATGTGTGAATGTGTGTACGTGTATATATGAATATATAGCTAATATATATGTGTGTAATAATTTGTGTGTGATATGCGACTTAGGGGTTTTATTTTTACCTGAACCGAAACCCAACTATCGAACCTAACGCAAACTACACTAAACCCGCTTAAAATGAAACCTGAACCCGACCTATTATACAACCTATTATATTAGGGTCAAATTTTAGGTTGAAAATTCACATAAAAAAACCCAAAGAACTCGAAACCTAATTACACAACTTTAATGACACCCTAATAAAAGGTAAAAAAGACACATATATCATCACTTGCAAAACACATGATTGAACTTAATGGTCAAAATTATAGTCCCTTAGAAGAAAAAAGAAAAAAAAAACAGGTATTTTTTGTACAAAATTTAAACATAAATAACAATTCTTATTATTACCTTTATTTGAAGTTGAATTAGTATACTTTTAAAAAAGAACTGTTCTAAACCTATAATTTACCGGTTTACTCTAATTCAAATTGTCTTATTTATGAATCTATCTATCATATTGTATATTTGTATTTGTATTCTATGAGAAGAGAAAAAAAACCGAAAATCCAAGGAGCTGTGGTGGTGGACCGCCATAAAGCCGAGGAGGATGCGGTACTTATATACCGTCGGAGACACCAACCTAACTTCCTCTTATCGATTCCTTTTTCTCTCCGGTATATCATGTCAATTAGTTAGTTGACTCTAGATAAAATCCTCGAATCTATAATCACAGATTCAACTGAAAGAAGGAAAAATGCTGTGCAGAAGAAACTCGATAAAGTGCCGGAAGGAGGGATCGGTGCCGGTGCACCTCAATGTATACGATCTCACCTCCATGAACGGCTACGCTTACTGGCTCGGCCTCGGTGTCTATCACTCCGGCGTCCAAGGTTTGATCTGCCGATCTGAATTTGTTGATCTATCTGATTATCTGAATATTTATCTGAATATTCATCTGATCATAAATATGAAATATGTATGTATTTTTTTCTGAATTTAGTTCATGGAGTTGAGTACGCGTTTGGATGTCACGAACAAGAGACGACTGGAATTTTCGAGGGAGAGCCGAAGCAATGCGAAGGATTTACGTTCCGGAAGCAGATCCTAATCGGATGGACGGAGAAGAATCTGAGAGAGGTGAGAGGAGTTATGGAAGAGCTAGCGGAAGATTACAAAGGCGTTTCGTATAATCTCATTACTAAAAACTGTAATCACTTTTGCAATGATGTTTGCGTTAGACTCACCGGAAAATCGATCCCGAGATGGATTAATCGCCTCGCCAGAATCGGTAATTTTAAGATCGTATTATCAATGTATCATGAACGAGTTCAGATCTGAACGGTTTTCTGAATTCTGATGATGTATGATGTTGCAGGTTTATTGTGCAATTGTCTAATTCCGGCGAGTATAAGTTCGACTAAAGTCGGAATTGAAGATAACAAAGTGCATAACGAAGGAGAGACGAGAAAGCTGAATAGCAGTTCTAGCAGGTCCACCTCGACTTGTAGTTTTTCGCCGGAATCTGAGAAATCATCGTCGGTGATATCAGACGGTGGGAGTAGAAGTCGGAGGATCACAACTTCTCTTCCTCCACCTTCGCCTTTGATTCTAGATTCTTCTAACTCGTAGCTTGTTTCGAAATCAAACTTTGATTTATTTTTATTTTTTTATTTTATTTAAAGTTTTTGATTGATTTTATGTAATCATCGTCTGGCTATGGTGGGGATTTTTCTCCTTTTGCTTCTCCAAGAAGGATTTTTTAAGAGTCCTGCTATTAAAACATCTCAAAACTCTGCGTTTTGGCCAAAACTCTGCGTTTTCGGCCAAAACTCTGCGTTTTGGCCTTAATTAATGATATCAGACATTCTAACGCTGCGTTTTATTCAAAACAAGACATTCTAACGCTGCGTTTTATCCAAAACGCTGCGTAGTTAACGACATAATCACGACATAATCATTGATCAATCAGTAATTAGGGCTGTACATTTGTCGGTATTCATCTCAAAACTCTGCGTTTTGGCCAAAACTCTGCGTTTTGAGATGTAAAAAGTATTTTGTCTTTTCCGCCTGTACAATTAGCTGGTTCGTTTTTTAATCGAGTGTAATTATCATCCTTTGCAACTGTTTCACCTGACACCACATTTATTATTTATGTTTATATATTGCTTCCAAAAAATCAGCCTTTGTGTTGTTTGTATACATGTAACGTGCCATAAAAACTCCAACCCAACTAGCAAAAGCCAAAAACCAAAAACTTACATATTCTTATTTTTAACAGTAACAAATTTCCATTAAACTAGCTAGAAGTCGATAAAGTACAAGATAAATCAATACACGTGAGGAAAAAAAAAAGAGCCTTACGTGTTCAGGTTCGTTATACTCGGAAGCACTAGAATGTTATTAAGTGATTAGTTCTGATTACCTGAAAGTGACAAGAAACTCCTTAATCCACACTCTTAAGTGAAAAATAGTAAAAATATTATTAATATAAAAATGGGTTGTTATAGTTCTCTTTAGGACTCCGGCCTCGCATGATCGCTATGAAATCTAAGCTTTTATAATTCTTAATATGTGATGATGATATCCATAAGACATCTACCATACTCTAGACTTGTTAAAAATTTGAAATTTTAAAAAATACAGAAATCAGGTTTTAGGATTTTGGATTTTAGAAGTACAGATTTAGACTCTTAAGGGAGGAGGGGTGGTGGTACAGACAAAAATAACCTAATCCGATGATGTGGTGTCACCTCATTAACACATAAATTAGTTTGTAAGCAACTTTAAGATAAGAATAGAGGGAGGGGTGGTAATGATCGATAGTTGTAATGGTTTAGCTAACAAATCAACAAAAACACCAAACAAATGAAGCAAGAAAAGTGACTAGTAGGAGCCGGAGTTTCAAGCGGCAAAAAGTAGAAGGGTGGGCGTCAGCAGTGTAGCCGCTGGCTAGCTGCTCCGACCCCATGTGCCCACTGACCCCACTTATCGCATGAACCCGACGGTTAATAAGTAATAAAGATACCTAATGACAATGATATAGTTTTATAACATGATTTTACACACAGAGAATACCATAACTTATCCCAAACATGTCGGTCACATTATGTTCCACCTACTGTTGGTAAAAGGATCCCACAGAATGAATGATATTCCCTTGGTCAGGACCAGAGACATAATAATAGCATAGAATAATAACTAAGAGCATTTAATATTATTTGATCCAACAACTTTTCTAGGTCATCAACCGTCTATCTCCTTTGCTTCTAGCTTTTTTATACCTTTGCGAGTTCAAAGACCACCTGTACATGGGACCCATTTTAGGTCCAATCCTACCTGTAAGGCTGTAAATGGACCCACTCCCCTCATATAGCATCCACCATAGGATTCCTTTTGCTACATATGACCCATGATTATTGGCATGTCTTTAAAAGCTTTGCAGTTCATATGGAGTCTTGGTAGATACATACATTCAGAAACTGGCAACCAATTATAGGTCTGGCTAATTAAAGATGAAATCATTTATGTACTCAAAACTCGTATTAAAAAAACACTCATTTCCTCTACATTATAATATAAAATAATCATGTTCATAAACCGAAGAGTTTTTCATACAACATATATTGTTTACTTGTTTCAGCAGAATGCTGGGCATTGATTAAGACTATAACACTAATGAAACCAGCTCAAGAATTTGGCTTTGCTCTTTATGAAATTTCATCAGCTATGTTTCGACTTCACCCAGTCAACAAAGTTGTCTAGAATCAGGGGCCAAGCAAGTTCCTCATCATAATTGTTGAAATCCGGAAAACTTATCTGTAAAACAAGTTAACTTAGATGCAGCGATTTCTACCCATTTACTTGTGAAGGGTAGGTTTGGGTTATGTTTTATTTCGAATTGATAAATTAAAATAATACTAGTTAGAAAGGAAACACGTTGGAAGTGCAATTTTGATGCATAAAACCTCTTAAAATCTGAATACACTACTTTTTTACAAAAGTTTTAGAAAGTCTTTTGGGTCGACCCGGCCTGATTTGACATGTACCAAATATTACTTGTAATGCCACATCTATTTGTTAGCATACAAGTGCTAAATAAAAATGATCAAATGGCAACCTAATGTATGGTTACCTCATTGCAAAATCTATAAAACCCCATCCATTGATCCATGTTTATGACCTTATAATCAACCTGTGTCTGCATAGTGTACCAAAATAATACAGTGAGACAGTTCATAGTTTCATATTTGCTTCTTTTATTATTGGATTTATTGTGTGGATGACAATGACATAGCGTAAAATTGTTTCATAATAAATGAAATAGAAGATATATTATTGAAGCAGTTGAAACCTGCAAACACTTATAGCTACTCACCTTTAGATACTGAATGAATAAATCCACCTGCTTGGGAAAATGAGACCCCAAAACAAGCTCCAATAATTCACATATGCTCTCAATATCTATGCTTTTTTGCTTTTCCTCTATATAAGTATAAAAACGATAAACGATAACAATAAGCAATTAAAATGAGAGAACCAGAAAAATTCAAAGTTACGCCATAGATTTGTTGTACCTGTTAGGCAATATCGAAATGCATATGAATAGAAATCCACATAATTTGATGGCCTTCGGACCTTTTACAGGATTGAAAAGAACAAACATATTAGCAACACAGGCATCTTTATCATTATATTATAAATTTTTTAAAAAGAAAATAAAATCGTATGTAAAAATACCTCATTCTCCAGTTCAGGAAGTGCCTTTTTTAATTTAATTATAGTATCAGCATGTAATGCTTTCAGGCCTTTGCGCCACTCTTCCTATAAAGAATGAAAAAAAGAGCACGAATTTATAAGAACATTACATCAGGTAGCAATTTCCTATACATAGTAACAAAGATACAGTTCTAGGGTTTCATGCATTATTACTCAATTTTACATTTTAACGTACTGATTAAAAATCAGGAAAGCACCTCAAGGCCTTGAGGTGGTGTCTCATGTACTTCTAGGTCAACATTGGTCAAAATTAGGATTTCTAGGAGGCTTATATGTAAAAACAACCAAAGGGACGAAGAAATTATGAATTACTTGCTTCATAAAAAAGGTATGTAATTGCAGCTGCTAGTTGTAAATAAAGCATATGTGTTGTACATAGAGCAACGGCTCGCGTACATGATGCGTATGCCTTGTGTCTTGGTTTTTGGGACCAAAACACCTCGGAACGCTTCGCGCTTTTTTAAACCAAGTACCATAGTACATTCTTCCATAAAAAGCAAAGTAAAAAAATATAGACAAAATTTGAAACAGCAACATGCTAGGATTGGGAATTACGACCCATTTACATATGAATGGGTTGATTCGTGTGACGTCTAATTTCTAAAGGTTGAAATGGGTAAAATTAACAAATTTAGCTAAAAGGGAAATGGGTCGAACAGGTCATAAATGTTGAAAGTTGCCTAAGGTGTAATTTTCATGCACAAATGTATAAAACCTCCAAGATTATTTAATTCAACTAAATAATAAAAATTTCATAATCATACGACACACTAATGATCTCATAAAAAGAAACTAGACAAGATATTTCGAGTCACCCCAACCCAGGGAAATGGGTCGAACAGGTCATAAATGTTGAAAGTTGCCTAAGGTGTAATTTTCATGCACAAATGTATAAAACCTCCAAGATTATTTAATTCAACTAAATAATAAAAATTTCATAATCATACGACTCACTAATGATCTCATAAAAAGAAACTAGACAAGATATTTCGAGTCACCCCAACCCAGCCCGACTTATCTCAACCCACACCAAATTTACACATTATGATGCATTACAACCCCCTCATTTTGTCACATCTTATCATACATATATAAGAGCATAATTATATTGAAGAAGTGGAACACTGAAATAAGGCTACATTTTGTGGTATGGACCTGGGTATAATGTGCATAACAATCATCATAAGTTGCATGCCTATGTTACATATAATTAATTAAACCTAAACATACAACTCTGATGGGAGTGAGCTAATGCTGTGTCATGTAACAAGACTCGTTTAATTACCAGGGTGAAGTATCCCTGCTTTTCAGCTTGCATTTTCCTAAAAAAGATGGACAATTCAGTAATGGAAATGACACGATATATGATTTTAGAATACAAATTGTGTTGTAGTTTCATGATAATAGCTAAAATGTAACATACCAAGCAAGCATCAATATCCGCACATCTGTGTGTTCAACTTCTAGATCAGAACAGAGATACTCTATTCCTTCAGGGCTGTTCACTCACAAAAGCAATAATGTATTAAGAAGCAAAATAAAAATTAAAAAACAAGAATAAAAAGGAAGAAGCATATATTCTACTGCCAAAACAAAAAGATTGCACTTACTCAATCATACCAGAAGACTCATTTGAATATGAATGGAATAACTGATCAATGCGTTCCAACTCCTTGGTTGCAGCCTTTCCTGAAGCTGAAAAAATAAGGAAGCTCAATAAGGTCTGAATATTACTTTGGATTATATATTATGTTGTCTCTAATAACAATTATATATTAATCCACACATGTAACTCGTAATTTATCAGTGGGGCAGCTCCTATCAGCTGGTGATAATCAATTAACATAAGCTTTACTTCTTTGCATCTTTTGGCTAAGGTACAAGTCATATAACTTCACAGAAGCTGACTCTTGCTTGACAAGAAACTCTTAAATATATGATAATTTTCAACTTAGTCCTGCTTGTGATTTTTTTCTATTTGAAATTCTGATACTTTCCAAATCAGTCAGATTATCCGATTATCACCAAATACACTATATATAAAAATTATCACCCAATGTTCAGGTTACAAACAAACAATCAAGTTGCAAAAGTGCCTCTTTCAGCTAGTGAACATCACTGGTGTTGTTGAAGTGCATTCTAGTTAACTGATCAATCAGCCTAAAGAAAATGAATTGAAACCGTATTCTCAAGAATATTGATTTGATAACATGAATACACTTGAGATACAAGTACTAACAAACAAAATTTTCATTCTTCATGGCTATCTGATACTGCATGTCAAGTGATAGTATGATAATTTTAGCAATCAACTGAGCTTGAAGCAAACCATGTTGAATACAATCCCAACCGAAGCCTAGCTTTCCATTTCATCTATGGGTTACAGAAGTTAAAAACAAAACTATTTCTTCTCATTTATTATATTAGCACACATGATTGCCAGTTTAAACATCAAGTGAGATATATAGTAAGAATCAACGTCGAACGATTGAAATCAATGTATCCAGTTTAAGAACAGCATGTAGAAGTTGGGGACAATCAACCAGAATCTGATCGAGTCTCTCCAACTCCTGATCCCTACCAATCTAATTAACGAAAACTGAGATTAACATTGATTTATTATATAGCTACGGAGCAGCATCATTTAACACGTACAGGAACGCGTTTTCCGTAAATTACCCTTGATTGTACTTCGAATCGGGCGAAATCAACAGATTAAAGTAAAAGCTAAAGTAGCTATTTAATGAGAAATTAAAATCGATAAATAATTGATCGCATACCAGAGCGGAATAGATCCATGGCGGAAGAATTAGTGGATGTGGTGGAATTCGCTGAGCCTTTCTTCGACGAACCACGACGCATCTTGAAGATATCCTCTAGAAACTGAATTTCGAAGAAATAGGGAAAAATCAATGACGAGATTCGTGAAGAGAGGCGAATCGATGACGATTGTTAAGGAAGGAGACGATCGGGGCGGAGTCAGATAACAGAGAGCGGTGGATAAGTGGTGCGGATGGTTGACTGCTTAGATACGATGAACGTCAAGTCTGGGGGACGGGGATCCCTTGATACAACTTTTAGTATTAGAAACGCGCCTCGCTGTGAGTATCCGAACTCGAACCGGAACCAGAACCGAAATCGAAATCGATTTCTTTTTAAAAATTTGAACCAAGAAACCCTATATCGGTACCGGTTCAATCTGAGTTTGGTAGTCGGTTTACAGTCAGGGACGAAGGTTAGAAGGGACGGGACCGCCCCCTTGGTTTTTTCTCGTTCAGAAGTATCTATTTTCGCTTATGTATAAAAATTTATATGTATTGCGTATCACCCGCTCCCCCTCAGATGTATTGAGTATCGCACTCTCGGTAGAATTTCGAGCCTCGCCCCCTCGGAATTTTCTTTCAAGTTTCGCAATTGTTTATAGTTTTCAAAAATTGTACCAGCTACATCAGATGTTAGATCTTTACATATATTTGCCTTAGACCATCATGTACACTGACGTTGTTTTTCCGTGGTCACCCACCACACACCAACCAAGGCGTGAAACACCGCCCCGGGTGCGCGTGGTGTTGTGGCGTGGTTAATATCGTGTGTGTTGTGATGTCAAATTACGGTTAAAATGCTCACAAAATTAGTCATTGGCTCTTTTAGAAAATAAAGAATTCTAATTAGTTAAATCACTATCCACCCATTATATTTAAACAACTACTTTATACCCATTTTCTAAATTCTATCCATCTTTACTTCCAATTTCTCTATACTCATTCTCTATAATGTATGTCTTCGATTCGTCATCATCAAACTCATCCGATGAAGCAACAGACATGATGTTTCAAATGATTCTTAATATTAACAACAACTAAAGGCACAAACGCAACAAAATTGACACGGAGATCTCGTCTCAACCGTGATCGCGCAGACAGTCACAATCGTCTTGTAAATGAGTATTTTTCATAAAATCCAACATATCCCGGTGATTTGTTTCACTGACCTTTTCGTGTGAGCCGGATCTCTTTTTAAAAATAGTGAACAATATTGAAAGAGAGTTTTCTTGGTTCCAATAAAGGACGAATGCTAGATGTAGGATTGGTTTTACCGCGTTGTAAAAGTGCATCAGGGCCTTTCGTATGATGGCGTATGGTGCTTTAGGGGATTGCTTCGGCGAGTATTTGAGGATGTCCGATCAAATGATGTGGTCTTGCATGTAAAGGTTTTCTAAAGGTATTATTTAACATGTTTTTTTTATATTTTAAATATTAGATTTGAAATTTAATTAACATGTTATTTTTATTATTTTTAATATTTGGTTTGAAATTAAGTTAACATGTGTTTTTATATTATTTTAAATTAAAGGTGTATATAAATTGTATTCAAGAAAGTTTTTACGAAGACCAACCGCAAGCAACATTCAACAGCTTTATGAATTCCATGAAAATAAATGGGGTTTTCGTAGAATGATCGGTAGCAGTGATTGGTAGCATTGATTGCACACATTGAGAGTGGAAGAATTGTCTCAACGCTTGGAGAGACCATTTTTATGTGTGGTGACCACAAACATCCTTCTGTTATGCTAGAAGTCGTTGTTTTATTTTGACATGTGGATTTGGTATGCATATTTTGGTGTCGCAGGGTCGAATAACGACATCAATGTTTTGGATCAATCACAGATTTGGGATGATATCATAGAGGGACGTTAGGCCGACTCCTCATTTGAACCATGCAGATCAACATACAAACGTGGATATTATTTCGTTGATGGAATTTATCCCGAATATTCTACAACTAGCAAATCATTTACAGCTCATGTGGGTGAAAGACGTAAAACCTACGCAAAAGCTCATGATGCCGCTACGAGAGACGCTAAACGCACGTTTGGTCGTTTGAAAAGTTAATAATAATAATAATAATAATAATAATAATAATAATAATAATAATAATAATAATAATAATTATAATTATAATTATAATTATAATTATAATAATAATAATAAATTAATGAAACCACACATCAAAAAATTAATGGAACCACACATCAAAAATCACACATGTATACCCTTCTATGTGGAAATCCTGTGTGGTCTCAGTCACTGTTTGCGTGGCAGAACCCAAACAGACAAACCACATGAGTATACCCCTCGCCATGGTGACACTTCGGTCAATCTATTTGTAAATACCCGACCCATTTTCAATCACGATTGATAAGCAATAAGGAATCAATTCACATTTAATATTGTTATTTCACTTATTGTAGGATTAAATCCTTTAATCACAATGTTCGTGACTTTCGATGTTCCAATTTATCGCAAATCGAATCTCTAACTCGACCGTTTTTGTTATTTAAGTAAAATCGAAAAAACTCGAGCATTATATGATACTTGTGGGTAATACTAGTCATACAAACAAGTAAATACACGTGAGGTTTCGCGAAAGTTCGAGGTTTAAAACAAAATTAACAAAATTACGGTTTTTCGTGCGATTTCGGTATTAACTGGTAACTCGTAAACTTTAGGATTTTACATTTTGTTGGTCCATAAATAATATATTCAAAGATTTCTATCTCATGAATCGATATGATTGATTTTGATAAAACTAGAGGGTTCGCATATTTTTTAAATAACTATCGTACGAATACATACATATCAAATATGTATTTTTATACATCACTATATGTATCCCAAGACTTAGAAAAACCATGAGAAATTATTCTAAACAATTTAGCATAAAGTAATAAGAATGAAAAAGTCTAGGGGTAAAAAATGCTCAAAACCAAAATCTCATAAAGGACAATAGAGAAACAAAATGACCAACCAGAAATTGACCTTCAAATCTTCTTCGTCACCATACACAAACCAAACAAATGATGAACTGAGAATCGCAGAAAGGACAATAGTGAAACAAAATGACCAGAACTTTTTCACATAAGTTAATACTGGTAAATCAATCCAAAAAAAAAAAAACCCGCCACATGAAAACATTCACTTTCTTTTGGACATTTGCGTTTCACCAGGTACACCAATCAATACTCGGTAAAAATTGTATTTCACTTGATTTCCTAACCCATTTCACCACATAGTCATCTTGACCTACAAAATACCACTTCCAAGAATCAATATTATTGCCCAACTATTCGAATTAAGCATCTTTAAGATCCTTTGTAAGTGCAATTCTTCAACCCCACCTCTGATATCGCGTCTATAATTCCAGTTCTACCCGTCCTCACCTCTACGGTCCGACACTTTACACCATTTATTATTTTTCAAGAGCAAAGATATAAAAACACACATATAAGTAAAAGATAAAATGTAAGATGTAAACGATATATCAAACGACATTTGTCCAGTGGTATCTTGGAGTGTATTTGGTGCTCCCTC
>JBCNJP010000015.1:2461015-2529997 GCA_039602395.1 Deinandra increscens subsp. villosa | reverse complement strand
CAGTAAGAAATTAAATGGTAGTAACCATCATGAGAGATTTAAAAGTAATGGATAAAATATACATATTACAGTAAACCACAATATGCAATCTTCCAAACATTTATGGAAAGACGTATTTTTAGGTAACGTTTGTTCATAGGCCTTCACATGGACTATTTAGGTGCGTGGAAAACTTTGGATTACCCCTGTTTGCAATAGTTCTTGAGTTTGAGTGAAGTTGAAGCAAGGAACTATTGGTCTATTACAAATTATCCCTTATTTCTTTTAAAATACAAAAGATGAAAAATAGGATTATCATAGCACGCGTGATCTTGCCTTTTCTTCTTTATGTGTCATAAAATTATCATGTAGACTTCCTACCCATTTTTAATTTAAACTTTAAATAATCTAGTTTTTTTTTATGTTTTCTTAAAATCTTAATATATATAAATATATTTTTTATAATCGTAAGAATTTGTTACCGGAAAACTACTTAAAGGACATGTTATTAACATCCGGATTGCAGTTTTTGTTAGTGGAAGTTGGATTAGAACGTGAGACATTTGCCAGAATTACGCATAGTGTATTTCACAATTGTGTTGTTCAAAATTATTTATTTTAAGCAAAACACACAGTAACACACTAAAACATAATGAGCTAAAACATAATTTATTAATATTTTATATAACAAACTGTACTCGTTTTAAAGATTAAAAAATACTCGTTTGTATGGTGTAATTTTATAAAAGAAATAATGTTATATATAAAAGTTGTGAATATTTAAAAACATAGAAAAACTTGATAAAAAGTCAAAGCAACTAAATAGCTAAATGAAACATGAACTTATTCAATCATATAAAAGCAAGTTGTAGTAGTGTCATTGGTTATAAAAAGAACTTATATACGTATTTTGAGTATATTAAAGCAAAAAATAACTCGTTTTGGTATTATATGCATTAAACATTATATATTTTACATTTGATATATTTTATTGTGTATATGTGAATTTATCTACATTGAAATCCAAACGAACATTTTCTTTAAAATTAATGGATATACCCGATAACCGTGGTCTTGTCTGATACCCGATGGGTAATTGCCTAATAGATACCCAACATGTAATAGGCCGGATATGAAACATATTTTTTATTTCTGGTATGAGACTCGAATTAGTAATACTTGTCCCATTCATCTCTACTTTCCAACCATCCTAATCCGAAGTGTGGTCAAACATTTCAGCACCACGCCGGCCCGCCTGCTAATCTGATCTAGTAAACTATTCAGCACGATCCCCCTGTGTGAAAACTGAAGATGAGTCAAACATTCAGGTTCTTATAGATAATTAAAAGTAGTTTGTGTACTAATTAAATATATTTGGTGATATTCCAAGTAATTATCGTCATTTGCTAATCGCCTTTTGTAAAAGAACAATAACTAGTTCTCGATGCATGTTTGATTAAACTGATTCTACTTTTGATTAACTAAATATTTATCAGGCTAATTATCAATTTAATAGAAAACTAACGTCTCAAAACTAAGAATCCTCTATACAGCTCTAGGAGGGCAATACCAGCGCCAAGACCAACCGATCGACCACATCTCTTCTTTCCGCCACCGAACAAAACTTATCCTCATCCAGATTAAAAATTCGTTTGAATATAACAGCAACTCAGCAAGAACAATGTTATCCAACTAAGGATCCAACTAGAACCAACACGAGTTACCATCCTCCAACTTCCTAAGAATAGAAGACAGATGGATAATCTCACTTTCATGAAGGAAAGCGATCGACCTACAAATACGTTGCCAAACACCACCACGATTACCCACACTATCCAGTTCGAAACCTATGACTATGAATTTCCCTGATCACTTTAACCAGTGTAGCATTAGAATTATTTAGAAAATTCCAACGCCAGTTATACAGCAG
Organism: Deinandra increscens subsp. villosa; assembly: GCA_039602395.1. Classification (NCBI taxonomy): domain Eukaryota; kingdom Viridiplantae; phylum Streptophyta; class Magnoliopsida; order Asterales; family Asteraceae; genus Deinandra; species Deinandra increscens. The sequence continues at coordinate 2,528,088 of JBCNJP010000015.1, read as the reverse complement.
GGCCCGTTCATAGCATCGAGACTTCCAATCCCCAACTCACCATATTTTTTATAAGAAAGAACCGAATTCCAATTGATCCAAACAATCCTTTTCTGCTCCGTATCCCCACCCAAAAAAATTAGTTCTAATAGATTCCAAGAGCTACATTATTTTCCTAGGAATACGAAAAAGTGGGGAAAAAAAGATCCCAACAAACCCAATACGGAAGAAACCAAGATCAAAGGACCACCCATCAAAAGCAAATAACAAATTACTCTCCCTCCATGTTGTACCCTGTTGTAAGGTCACTTAAACTCATTTGATACATCTTAGACCTTCGACACGAGGCGTACAAGAGTGCACATTGAGATATATATAACATGACACACACTCAATTTAATAAAAACATACGTATACTTGCCGAAAGTCGTCATGCATGTATTGTTCACCTATGTTTGATGATCCCTCTATTGCAATTTGCAAACATATATACTTCACAACTACATGTTAATATATTATACAAATTAAACAGGTTATCAAAACTTTTGTTTTCTTATCACATTAACATACATATATTAATAATAGGTTACATCTATATATTCCTCAATTTCTTCATGTATTAGGAGCTTAGTTCAACAAAACTCACCCATTTCAAGTTTTTAACATTCTGTTCTTCATAATTATCATATATATATATATATATAAGTAATAAGGTTTGGTATCTAACATCAATTAAACATCAAAACCCCCAATCATCGTAAACTTAAATATGATTTCACATGTAGAATTAATTCATATAAGCCCCCGTCTGTTTCAAAGAAAAAAATCCTAAAACATTTTGATTCAAGTCCCACTTGTAACAACAAAATTAAAAATGGGGTTACAAGTTGGGCCAGGGGGTTTTCTTACTAGTGGTGAGTTTCCTCATGATGTGGATTGGAGATGATCGAATGAGTGGTGTAATGTCTCCATCAGTGATCCAAATTTACCGTTTAAAAAAATATATATCTCTCTCTCATAAAATTATTACTTTCCAAAAGTAATCTTAACAAACTTCTACTTCTTCTCTTTATGACTTTATCACTTAATGTTACCTATTTTATTGGTTATGAGAGAAAATAAAAAAGTTATTCATGATGATACTGATCATGATAGTATTTATGTCTTAATACCAGTGTATTATAAAAACCAAAAGCAAAAGTGTTAATCATTAACATTAACTTTAAATTATCCGGACCCATCCCTCTTATATATTCTGTTAAACGTGTTTTAGGTCATGTGTAGTCATAATCCGTTGAATGGGTGTTGTGCAACATGTGACAGTTCAGTCAGTAAATAGGGTTATGGCTGAAAGATGTGTAGTCATAACCCCCCATAACATCCTCTCTCATTTTTCTAATATTTTTGTTAGTAAGTATGGTGAATGCCCATTTTGGTTCGAGGGTCGGCAACGATTTAGAGAGTTGATCGAGAATTTTGTGCATTCGCCGTTCCTTCACCTCGAGACGTCGGGATCCTGGGTCGAGATCATTGTGCATTTGTCACTAGTCAAACTCAGCATTGTTGGACGACGAAGCAACTCGTTTCCCTTCGTGCGGTCCTAACCGGGGGGGGGGGGGGGGTGTCTTGAAATCTTCTTCTGAATAGATGGATCTTCATCCTTGTCTTCGGATACGTTTAAGTTGAACGTTCGAGCACCCGACGACTGACTCTTGGGATACATCGAAGACGAAGTTTTTGATTTTTAAGGGTTGTCGTGTCCTCTTGCGGTGCTCGCCATTTCCAACTTTGGGACTTTTATGAAGTAGTTCCCAAACCCGAAGGTATGGGAACGACCCTCGAGTACCTTGAAACTCAAACAAAGCGGCTTGTTGGATATCCGTTCGCTAGCACCACTCGACCAATCATTGCGAATATGCTTGTATGTGCCATTGAAAAGTAGGCACTTTTTTTAGTTTATATCGGTCCACTTGTCCGATATTGAGTCTCTTGAACGGTACTCCTCTATCCTTTTTATTTCCTCACAGAACCGAGCAAGAATCTGGTTCCAAAACGTGGACTTGTCCTGATTGTTTGCTAAAAAAAGGAAAGAAAAAGTTAGTAAACTGTAATATAAATGTATAATAAATTATTAAAACTTTTTAAAAAAGAAAAAATTTACCTGTAACCAGGTCCTCCAATACGTTTACTCAAGAACGAGCTAACACGAAGTCCTCGTCGATTGGTTCAAAGTTGAACCATTTTTTTTTGTTCGAGTTACTTGATCCTTCTTCTTATGTGCCCGTATTTTTGGTTGTGATGGTCCCCCTTGCGTGTGGGAGCAACCTAAGGTTGGCTTAGTTGAAACGCTTGTGTTGCCCTCGTTTGAAATTGAGAATTATAACCGTATTGTTGTTGAAAACCGTATGGTGGTTGAGGTTTGAACATGTTCGCTATGTAGTGTAGGAGGTCATTGTGTTGTTGAGGTTATTGATCGTTTTCACCAGCCTGTCAAGATGGTTGGTAACACGGACTGTATGGAGCCCTGAATGTTGAACCGTGAGAAAACATTTGTGTTTATGTAAAAAAAAAAGTTTATAAAATACAGAGAGTAAAAGAATAGTAGAAGAGAGTGTGTGTTTAATATGTAAAAATTAGATAGTTTATATAGAGGAAAAACGGAAAACAATTAAATTGTTTAAGTTATAGCCATTCAACGATTGTATTTTGTGGGAATTGATAAATGCAAGGCGTATGTGATAGCTATTGCATGCAACTTTTTTTTTTGCCGTATAGCGCCCTTAGGGGCCGTGTTCACGGTGCTATGGGGGCGTCATGGCATGACTATAACTTCCACTACACACGGTCTTATATATATGGATATTCTAATGGTCAATACGTATCAAACAAAAGGTTATAAGTTTGAGTTATGTATACATGGGTGTCTTTAAGGGTGTGAAAGGTGAACGATCACACATAGCATATTTTTTAGAGAGGCATAAAAATTCTTCTTGAAACTCATATTTAAAGTAACTAAAGAAGCAATTATGTAAATACATTCACAAATCCAATAAATAATATAAGGGAGAGTACCCTCTTAGTGAGCCGACATACAATATACAAAAAGAATTAAAAATATATATTGACTTGTAACTTAAAATAAAAATATTAGGGCATGATATTAATCAAATTATGGGTCAGCCATTTAGAAGAAATAATTATATATTACTTTTGTAGTTAAAAATTTAAACCCAAAATTATGAATCTCAAAGTTCACGAAACTTAGAGGGTAACGAAAAGTTGATATTTGAAAAATTAAAATTTAAGGCAAATTGAAGTTTGAGTTTGTGATTTACTCAAAATTACTAGTTTATTAGTGTAAAGTTTTAATTTTCTTATTCAAGTTGTTGAATTTGTTTTAAAATTTTAGTTTTGTTAAAATCATTTTTGTTTCTTTGTTTACGGTTTGATTATTTGTTATCATTTCATGTTTAGTATGTGGATAATAATTATATGCATAATTATATTGTTGATGAGATCTTGATCGATATTTATATAATTTTTAAACATATGTCTCTTAAATAACCATCCAGTAGTTAAAATCGTAAAAGGCAAAAAGTTGTTGCAAAATTTAATTAAAATCGCGAAGATGCCCTTGTATATATTGTGTAATTGATAATGATTTGTTCCTAAATCAACCTATTAAGTTGTGACGATTTTAGAAAAAACTTAATATTATTATCATAATATCAATCTCTTATTTAGAAGACTAGAAATTCTTTATTATTCAACATTTATGACGTAATATATTATTCATGATGTTATGTACGTATATAAGTTTGACATTATTTAAAGTCATGCATTTAATAAAATCAATACTTGTAAAGAGAGAAATGAGGTGGTTTTTCAAAGAAGAAATCCGGCGTTTAGTAAAGTTATTTGTAATATTAGAAGTTGGTGTGATTTGTGGTGTAATAATAGATATAGGAGAAAGATTGATTGAGTCAATATGTGTATGATATAAGGTTTTTTCCTGGGTCGTCGAGTAGCGCCTTGCTGATGGTCCCCTTAATTGGTTGTCTGGAATGAAATTATCTTTGCTGTTCAAAAAAAAAAAATTTACTTGTAAAAAAAAAATACTTGTAAATACTTTACGTTACTACTATAACGACAATTCATATCACATGTTGATCGAGTACTCATGATATATAATGTAAAGTAGTGTTGTAGTGTAGTCCAATATATATGGTGTACAACATTCATGCATGTTATATGTTTGATACAAATTTACAAATGTGAATAATTTATCAATTATTCAACAAATGTATCATGCATGTAAAACAGTATGTCTCGTATGCTTTTGGTTAAAAACGTTTTGTCATTCTCTATTTACGTACTATATATATATATATGGTGGCCGGCCAATAGTTAGGTTGCGTTTGGTTGTGGAAAACGTTTTCCAGTTTTCCATTTTCAGTTTTCTAGAAAATGAAATGGGTTTTCCATTTCTAGAAAACACTTGGAAAATTTTGAAAACGCGATCTAACCAAAAGATGTGTTTTCCATTTTCTGGAAAATAGAAAACGGAAATTGGAAAACAATGCAAAACTATTTTCCAAATTTAGTTAAAAGAATGGAAAACTGTATTTTCTGTTTTCTAGGAAATTTTTTTCAGAAAACCATCACTAGAACGCGTTTTCTGTTTTCCATGTTTTCTTAGAAAACAGAAATGGAAAACACCCCATGTTTTCCACAACCAAACACGCCCTTAGTAATTACTTTTCTGCCAATAAACATTTGAAACGTGTCCTGAAACACCGTTAAACATCGATTGACTGCATGATATTTATTGATCTTGTCGTAATGAAATAAGAATGCCTCCATTAACCCCTATTTTTTCATTAACTTTGTAATTTTCTTTTACCACTACTAGAAAATTAGGGTTTTGTTACCAACGAAAATATTTTTTTATTTTTTATTTTGTAGAAACTCTTCAATATTATGGACAATATATTTTCACAACGCAATTTTTTTAAGGTAATCCTCACTCATAATGGTTTTTGATGGCCGGTATGCAGGGCCGAAGCTAATGATTTAGGGGCCCTGTTCGAGCTAAAAAAATAGGCCCTATAATTGGAAATAGAAAAAGATTTTAAATAATAAAAAAAATTAAGTTATAGCAATAAACATAAGAAAATTACAATTTTAAAATGACATTTTTAATAGTAAATTGATTCATCAAGTCTTTATAGTTCAAATTCTCTAATATTTCGTTCTTAATAGATATATTATATATAAAACTTTAAAGAATATGGGTCCCCTAAAATGATGGACCATGTTCCGTCGCACCTCCCGCACATGCTCAACGCCTCCCCTGCTGGTATATAATTTTCATTTATTTTTTATATTTCTGTTAAAAAAAAACCATGCTTCCGCACGAACAAGTGTTTAAAAATGTTTTATGATTTATCTCATCTGTAGTCCTTAAAAAAAGAGTAAAAGGGTATATATAACAGAAGAACCGAACCTTCTTTCTTTAAACACATACTTTCGTTTCATTTCAATAACTCATGATTGTTTTCTTGGTTAAGTACCAAGAATGTATGTACATCACACAAAACAATTATAGCTTGAATCTAGGGTCTCGACGGTTAAATATGATGAATGCAACGTTGAATCTGTCATATGAACATCATATATGTTGTTAGCGGGTTAATAGGAATTAATTGTTGGTGGAGTTTCTCTTAGAAAAGCTGGCATGGAGATGATGGTTAGGGGCTTGAAATCCTGAGAATTATGGTTAGGGGCTTGAGATCTTTGAGACATCAAGCAACTCAAAACCTGACTTAAATGGAATTTTTCAAGTGATGGGTTTTTTTCTCAATAATGTTTTCAAGTGAGTCAAGCCTGAATAGTATAAGGGTTCAGGTGTTGCGTTTTTTTTTTTCGTTTTCTTTACGTAGCGTTATAACAATACAATTTTTTGTGCACACGTTATCTCGACGGCAACACCTTTTTATTAATATCATTTTCATTCTTTTTAAATCATCTTCTAGGTGATGTATTGGTTTTAATTTTAGTCACATAGTTAACTTCAGATGTCTAATTGTTTGTAATGTTATATTTAATCAATTTTTTATTTTATTTAATCAAATTTCAAATTTAATGTTATCGTGTTATTATTTTTTTGTTTTGTTTTTTTTACATTACGTTTTAGCAAAATAATTGTTTTGGATGTCTCTGTTATTCCTGCGACAACTCATAAGTAGTAAAATCTAGCTACATGCAAACTAATAAAGTAAACTGCTTGATTCTATGACTTTATTTGAAATATATAATGTATGAAAAGTATTGTATGATTTTATGTAAAATATATAATATATAAAATCTGTTAAATATATAATATATGAAATATATAATATATGAAATATATAATATATAAAATATGTTGAATATATAATATATAAAAAGCCCGAAGGAGGAAATTAGTAAAGATCAATAATAGTGGGTCTAGTGGCTCTTCTTATTTTACCACTATAAATAATAATTAAGAAAATAAAATTAATTAGAAATTGTGCTATTAAAGTATGATAGTTTTTTTTATCATTCAAATTTAGTTTTATCTATTCTATTAATCTCCTCTATGATATAGTTTGGTGTTTTGGTGATGTTTTTTGTTTTATTTGTGTTTATTTTTGTTCTTGTATTTTTGCCTCATCATCTTAGTGGTTTTATTAATAATATTTCGTTGGCCATTAAAAAAAATTTGAGTTTTATCTTGATCATATCCCATCTCTATCATTTAAACTAGGTGGCTGCTTTTGTGTGTTGTGTCGAAGGGTTTGGCTCATGGCAAGGCAAGCATCAAACCTAACGATCTACAAAGCGTTGCGAAATCAAAAAGACCAAATCGGTGATGAAATAAAGTTGGGCAGATGAAATTCGTCTCACCTACCATCACATGCCAACGGCCAGTGATGATCCGACATGACCACGAAAGAATCAAACCCAACGAACTCGAAATTAGCAATGACATGAAGAAACCCAAAAGAGGAGGAACGTAGATGAAATCCATCTCACCCACTGCCATAGGTGAAGGACAGACGATGAGCATGAAAACGCAAGTGCCAAAGATGTGTCCAAATCATTGAGATCCCCGGTGGCAGCCACATACTTTTTTGAAAAAAATAACGAAGACTTTGGATTTGTAAATTCTGATTTCCAAATCAGGTATTGAAATTGAAGCCATATTCTCTTAATATTATTGTTTTCCTTTCAACTTTGAGGGTGCGTTTAGTTGTGGAAAACCCCTTCTGTTTTCCAAAAATGTTTTCCAAGAAAACATGAAAAACATAAAACGTGATCAAATTATAATTTTTCAGAAAAGTTTTTCAAGAAAATGAAAACATTGTTTTCTACTTTTTAAATTTATTAGAAAAGTATATTTTATTGTTTTCTAGTTTTCTGTTTTCACTTTTTCATTATATATATACTTTGATCTTTATTTGTTCATTCTTCAAACCCGCCCCCTGATCCGACTCCCGGACAAAACCGAACGGACCCGACCCTCAGACCAGACCCGAGCCCCGGATCGGACCCGAACCGGAGCGATTGGATCCGACCCCCGGACCAGACCGACTGGACCCGAACCTCGAACCAGACCAACCGACCCTTGGTCGGACCCAAACCCCGGACCCGACCCCCAGACCGGACCCGACCCGACCCCTAAACTGGACGGAACGGACCAGACCCATGCACCGGACCGACCAGACCATCCCGAACCGACCCCCGGACCTGAATCCCGGACCGGACACGACCCGACCACCGGACCATACCAACCAGAACCGACGGACCGGATCAACCGGATCCGACTCCTGGACCCGATTGACTAGGGGTCGGGTTCGGGTGAGGGGTCCCACCGGTGCGGTCTGCTGGTCGGGTCGGGTCCAGGGGTCGGTTTTTCAAAAAACAAGTAGATTTGAACATGTTTTCTAGTATTCTAATATGAAAAATGGAAATTCCATCTTTCAATTTTGAACACGTTTTTAAAAAATTTTATATGTTTTCTAGAGATAGAAAACCCCTTGCATTTATATATATATATATATATATATATATATATATATATATATAAAACATATATATATATATATATATATATATATATATATAAAACTAAAAACATTTTTCACAACTAAACGCACCATGAGCTTCTAATTTCTTTATGCTCCGGCTACATAGGACTAAAGAGTATTAGAATGTATATCAAATTAGTGTTTATAGTGTTATGTCACATGCCATTAAGTTAATTAGAATTTATTGTGATGTTTGTAAAACGTTTTAGTTTCACTATCTTATAACTTTTTTGTTTCTTTTTTAAGTAACCCTATCTTAGAATCAATTCATAATAATCTAAATTAAATATATTTAATCTAATCTAAGAAGACGATGTTAGAGAAACAGACTCATGTAAGGGTAATAAAGTGTATAGGATATTGTTTGTTTTTATCTTTGAGGACTTGTAGTCCGAGTGGTTACGGACGATAAGTGGAGATTTAGGACTGAGAAGTTACAAGTTCGATCTCCGAACCCTTAATTTTTATCATTCGACCGTTCATGGAGGTAGATTTTTTTTTATAATGGACTCAACTTATGTAAATAGGGTTTTCGAGATATTCGCTGGCCGTTAAAAAAGAAATGTTATAGTGACAAAATATGTGGATTTAAAACTAGGGTGACAATAAATGAGAAATAAAACAAAATAACGAATACTCTATGTCTGTTTAAATCCAATATGCATCGAATGTGGTATCAAAATTTGTATCTTGACCTTAATTATCAATTAGGCACATGGGGTGTTTCCTATAATCAGGAAGTTTAACGTGACCCATGCAGCATGTTCTTAAATTGTGTATAAATCATATACGTCCGATGGTTGATTTGAACGACATTCCCATGATATTATTCTAACAACATAAATATATGCTTTATTAGATCAAATGAGACATTTTGGTTGGTGGTACTATATATGTTAATTAATTTTCACCTTCTTTATTAACACCTGGGACATAATAATTAATTTTTTTCGATCTGTTCTTCTGTTCCACCATCGACAAGAACATCTAAATCACTGTTAACAAGATAAAACTTGTGTCAAAAGAGATAAACAAACAAAATATCATCCTTTTAGATATAAAAATAACAAATTTAAGTGAGGGACCCATCCACATTAATCGACGGCTAAAAAGAGAGTGAACAAAGTCCCTATAAACAAAGTCACACATATATATCTTATATCTATATGTATATATATATACCCAAGCCTCATCACTCATTATACAAGTTGTTCTCACTCAGACATTTCATCAAACACCTTCAAGATAACTCTCGATTCACTCAAACCACCATGGCTAGATCTCAACAACGATACAGAGGAGTTCGCCAGAGACATTGGGGATCATGGGTCTCCGAAATCCGCCACCCGCTCCTGTAAAGTTCCAATCTTGGTTCTTGGTTCTGCCCATTTGTGTTAATCTTCTCATTTTCTTTAAATTCTAACGGTTGTATATATTTGTTCTTACAGGAAGACAAGAATATGGCTAGGCACATTCGAGACGGCCGAGGACGCGGCCCGAGCGTACGACGAAGCCGCTCGGCTCATGTGCGGTAACAGAGCACGAACTAACTTCGGTTACGACTCCGAAGGGTCACACTCATCTTCCTCTTCAAAGTTACTGTCGGCAACTTTGAGAGCTAAATTACATAAATGCCACATGGCGTCTCTTGGTGTAGCCAACAAAACAGTGGGGGGTAACAAAGAAGATAAACAAACTCAACAACAGTCTCCCTCTTCAGAAGAGAAAAGGGATTTCATGGTGCATAGTGGCAGTTGCGTAAATATGGTGAAATGGGAGGATAAAATGGATAATGTGCAAGATTATAAGTCCCCTGAAGATGAGCATATAGAACAGATGATAGAGGAGCTGCTTCATTATGGGACAATTGAGTTTTGTTCTGTTTTGCAAAATTAGCCCGCAAATCGCGAGGCTTAATCCTTAATCCGGCCTCCTCGTTATAGTTATTTCGCGTGGCCGGAAACGTGACACGAGTTGATGCGCACTTGGTAAATAGCGGAGTACATGATTATGATTTAAGATGTGGAGATTATAGTGAAAATGTGACAACCACTTGGAGAAAATCAATGCCGGAATATGTTGGAATATGTTATTGTCATCGATGATCATGGTTATTTACTTCATTTCACTCTTTGTACCAAAGATTAATAAATATCATTGAGTATATGAGTATCATTTTCATTGTTGGAAGGAATTTGTATCAAAGATTAAAACTAGTCTCCAATCTCCATTGATATAAGATAATAATAATATTAGCCTAAATTTTGATGCTGCTAGAGTTAGTGAAATGAAAATGTAGAAAAACTCGATATTGGTAGGTAAACTATAAATTTACAACAAGTAAAGTTGCAAATGACTTGTATAACCGTTAAACATTTGATGTGAGAAGTGAACACACCAATCAGCTAGACCAATCTGAGGGGCAAAATGGTTTTTGGATTTCACTTAGTCAAATATTAAAAAGTCAAATCATGAAAAATCAGCCTGTATAATTTGCATAATATGTTGATAGACAGTTATCTTGTTTTAATTCGACTATTGAGATGATGCGAGATTAAAGTTATAGATGGATGTAGAAACACCATTTTAATAATATCCATAAAAACCAAGGGGTATTTGTCCCAATGGTATTTTGGTATTGGATAAGGCATAGCCTTTCCATTTGGTGAGGATTCAAAACCCATTGGTGACAAAAAAAAAAAAATTAGCAGTTCAAAAAAAAAAAATATCCATAAAAGTTTGTATAATAGGACATAATTTATTGATAAAATTTAGCATATAGCATTATGTAATGATTTTGTTTATTTGGGGATTCGTACCGAGCATGAAGTTGGAAAAGGGACGTTAACAAAATGAGGGAATGTATATATATATGGCCATCTTTATTCTTTTATCATCTCTTTTGAGTGGTTTTATCAATGATTTGTTATCACTTAATTTCCACACGGTTTTTAAATGTTATAGTGTTCTTCTAGACTAGTCACTCCACTACATTAATTAAAAGTTTAAAACTAGGGAAAATTATTAACTACTATGAATATTCCATAATAATCATTTAACATGTTTTTTTCTCATGGTATAGCTTCGTGTCAAGATGATCACCAACATTATTATTAAAGCCGATATGAATGTAAAGATCCGACTTTACAGCATACAACTTTAGTATAATCATAATGTTGCGTGATTTTACCAAGCCAGTGCATGTCGGGCGACACTAACAATCGGTTTTTTGATGTTCGCATAAGAATTTCATGGCGTATTCAAACATTCGTTGTGTTGGTGTTTATACCAAAAACGCTACCATATTTGTTACTGTTAGTTTTAATAATTATTTGTATAAAATCTTTAGAAGTTTACATTTTGCTTTTGACCAAAAAGGTATTTTCTTTTGACCCGTGTATCATACAATATGGTCACATCTCCTTATATTTTCGACAAAAGGCAAAAGGAACGACTTCTATTGTTTGCTCTTTTTTACCACATGAGACAAACTTTAAAACTCTTTGCTTTCTTTTAGTTTTTCTAACAAAAAAAACTTATCAACAAGTATTGAAAAAATAGTACACATACATATAGACAGACATATAACTTAGACTCATTCATATTATTAGGTCCAATATATTAAACCCTAGCTATTTATCTCAAAATATTCAGAAATATACTTGTAATTTTCACCACGAGTGTAAGAGTCGACATTTATTAATAAAATAACTTGGTTGCAGTCAGTAGATGTAGATTACATGACCGAACTACGTAAAATCTTTATATGCTCGTGTTTTACTTTTTTGTTGTATTTGATTGTGTGCGTGAATACTCGTATACATTTTCGTTTAGTTACATTTTTCTTTGTAAATGAAAAATCACTCATATATAAATTAATAAAACTGATAATAATATAAAACCTCAATTTCTTTGGATACCAAGCTAGGTTATGTTTAGCCCATGAGTCACATACTCACATGTGTAAACATGTTACCCATACATAAATCATAGGAACCGGGGAGGCACTCGCCATAATGTTTCAACATTGTGATGCACATGGGTATGTATGTATGTGGTATTTCCATGTTCAATTACTTGACAAGAATACAAGAATCCCACGCATAGAGCAGGAGCGGAACTAGAAATTTTTTTTAGGGGGTCCACAAATTTTTTTACGGAGTCACTAACTTTAGATGTTTCAGTTTCATATAAATGTAATAAAGAATTTTGGTCTATTACTTACTAAATAATTTTTAATGTAGGCGCGTATAGCGGCACAACATTGCGAGTAAATAAAAATAACCGACTAAAAAAACTCTATATGATTTGATAAAAAATTATATACCGTAACATTGATAGCGATATAATAGTAAAAAATAATAGTAAATGGATAAAAATGAAGAGAAAAGAAAAATTAACGCGATAAAAAAAAATAATATGTCAAAATGTTTGCCTATTAAAAAAGTCTATATTTTAATATATTGTAATATATTGTTATAAAAAGTGTCTAAGATTAATGTATTTGAAAAGAATGGGTCTATAATGAAAGTAAATAAAAAGGATGTGGAAAATGAAGTACCCAATTTACTCTCCTCATTTATAGCACTAAAATTAATAAAGAAAGTTGAGAAAAATAAAAAAATGTTAAGCACAAGATTTGAACTTGCACCCCTTGAAAATGAAGCAATGGATCTTACCACTAGGCTAGTTGTTTGCTTTGTTTTATTTTCACAAAGTAAGTATTTATTAACTCCTCTTCACAAATTTTTTTTTAAAAAAAAACCGTTCACATAATTTCCACTTTGCGTACGAGGTTGAGGGAGTCCACGGGGACCCCCTGGGCCTAATATAAATCCGCCCCTGGCATAGAGTTGCTAATATATAATAACCATCTTCTAGATATGTCTGAATATCTGTATATCTATACTAAAGAATCAAATCATCCCTAGTTGAACCGGATTGAACTCAACTCCAATTGAAATAGAGAGAATGAGAGAATAAAGTGAAAGAAGAAACACACAAGCTTTATTGAATAGAACGAAATGTTTTACAGAAAGAAACATTCTCAAAAACACATAGTTAAAAAGTATGAAATGTCCCTATTCGTCCTCTTGTGCCGATCCTCTTCTATTTATAGGGTTCATGCGTCGGATCTGTCATGCATGGTCCGTCCAGATCTGCCGCATATGCATTCCTATATCCACATCTTCTGGTCCCTGGTTCTCAGATCCAAATGTGTACTTATGCTTTGTGTCACTCATGTGCACCGCATATGTCAGATACTAACACATTTAGTACACATTGTACAGGTAAAAGACCTAGTATATTATAAAATATTTTCGGAAAAGAAACTTAGCATTTACTTAAACGAATTAAAAGTTTAAGGGGGGTATAATAGCCTTTTAACAATGAATTAAAATTGTCTTTCATCGAAAAACATAAAGCATGAGTTTGAAAAATCTATTTAATGATAATTGAATTTTAATGATTTACATATGCAAGGTAAAACGTAAATCAATTCAAAATTTGACTTTCAAATACAAAAAAAGAATAAAGTTTTAAAAAAGTTTCATCGTCGCAGCGTTGCACGGGTTTTCCACGGGTTTTCTACTAATGATATATAAACGATGTAATAGTAAGATGACAACTTATTCCAAAAAATTACAAAAGAAAATAATACATATATGAAAGAACATGTTGAGATGATCGAGCACAACAACACACATAGAAGAGAACATGGACAAACACATAGTCAGTGGCGGATCTTGAAATTTTTACTAGTGGTGACCGAAAGTCATGTGACCTAAAAAAAAATATCGCTATGTTTCAAGGTAAATGTTCGGATCGGCGAGTCCGGTTCGAGTTGGGTCAATCTATCGCTATGTTTAAAGACTATAAACATCTAATTTTTCTTCATTGATTCAAATGATTATTTTTATAAATAAAAAAGCTAATTCTTTTGTAACAAACAAAGACCTAAAATGTTTATAATTATGCGAGAGAAATGTGGGATACCTGAAAGAAGAATCATAACTGAGTCGGACACACTTTAGGAGCTTTGAATTCATTAAGTATGTCGTCTGAATCAAACTTTTCAACAATTTTCATAGTAAACTAGAAAAGGAAAAGCAATCAATCAATAAATTTATAAATTAACCGAATGGACATTGAATTGCATTCATCTCCCTCTTCAAAGTTTAAGGTTTCTCAAATAAAGTTGAATAAAGCAATATGTCAAGTAAGCCTTTTTAATATTACAACAAAACTGAATAATAGTGAAACAAAAAAAAAAACCGGTGGTTTATGACTTTAGGAGACTTACGTTTGTTTTCCTTTCTGTTTGTTAGCCAATTTAGGGTTTTTGGAAAGTCACTCTAGTTTTATAAATTACAAACTAAGCCCCTTTAGTTTTAGAGGGTTTAAAAAAAATAAAAATAAAAAAAAAAAAAAAAAAAAACTAAGCCCCTTTAGTTTTAGAGGGTTTAAAAAAAAAAGAGGAAACAAAGATTCGAAATGGTGACCTTACACATTGAAATTCAGCGCTCCACCACCTCCTCTAGATCACATAATTATACAATTCCGGTTACATATATATTTTAATGGTGACCAACTGAATATATATATAAATTTTTAACGAATTACACGTACATTCGGGACTTTTAAGCGAAAAATCAGTAGTGACCGGGGTCACCGCTGACCCTCACAAAGATCCGCCCCTGCACATAGTAAAAAATGTACTCATGAATACACAAACATGTTGTGCACAAACTCAAAATTTATTTCTTTTTCTTTTCTTATTTTATTATCACAAACCACAATCGTTTTCAAGTATGAACTAGTACTAGTCACAATTAAACTCGTCTTAATAAAATGAAACTAACATAAGGTCAAAGTATGACCTTATTGCATAAGTCCATATATATCTTCGTTATATAATGCTTATCTTGTGTATTTAGTTAAGTAATTAATTTAAATTAATGATATGCCTCCCTTTCTGCCCACAAGCTTTCTAAAAAATCAACAATGGAGGGTGAGGACACCAGCAGGGAAGATATCCTGAGGGAGAATGTAGATCTTGTAAGATCTTTCTATATTTTTATAATATTATTAAATCTAAAAAAAAAATCAAAACATAACACATGCTAAAATGAACTAGTCGGCCGGTCAGCTTAGGTAACAAGATAATTAAAACATGTATTTATTTCATATACAATAGGTTACGTTGAATACCTCTTTGTTAATGTCTTTTTAAAATATAATGGACAACATAATCTTTTTATACTTATCTATACTATTTTATAATATATTTCAAACCGATAGAAATGTTATTTTACATTACCCTATTAAGAGAGTAAAGGTAAAAAAAGACAAATAATATATCAATGTACACATGGCACAAATCCATTTCAGATTGATAGAAATGTTATTTTACATTACCTTTTAAGAAATTAAGGATGTAAAAATGTCAATTAGAAAAATAGATGGTTAACATTATATATATATATATCATGGTTATAAAAGTCGCTAAGTGTTTCCAAATCGATCGATTGGGGCGTTGAGAGTACTTGTCCTAGTTAAGAGTTACTCAGAGAGTACTAGGTGTAGGCAAAAAATACTCGGGGAATAATCGCTCTTAGACGGGGAGTTCTAAAACCATACAATATACACATGGCACACATTCATTAGACAATTGCTTTATTACATTTTCCTTTTTATTTTCTAACGATTAGTCTTATATAATGAACTTGTTTTATTTTATTTTCTAACAATTAATATATAAGTTTAATTTTACTAAATAACTTTTAATATTTAATATTAAAAGAAATTCCAAATGCATAGTATTGTTTTTTTTTTGAACGGTAAATATTTATTTACACCAAATACTGTACTATTGTCAGGGTTTGAGCCCATGACCTCCAACTAAGAGGACAAAACCTCTATCAAGTGGGCTACTCCCACATTGGCAAATGCATAGTATTGTTAAGTTTTCTTATGAACATCTCGATATTAATCTTATTAAAGTAGGAGTTGCTTCAAAGGTGTGTTTTTAATATTTATGTCCCTTTCGTTCATCAAAAAAGAAAATGTTCATGTTTATTTATGTTCATTCGTTAAAGACTAAATTAACAGTTTATGAATATATATGAACATAAACGGACAAAAATTTAAGCAAACACAAACGAACAGACATACAGGTAAACGAATAAACAAATCTAACACATGATAAGTAAAAGAGTAAAGTGATTGTAGAAAATGTGTTTATTTCCTAAAAAATGATGGTGACGTGGTGAGTACAAAAGTAAAGTAACGGTACAAAATGACACAGTGAAAATGTGAAACCCTAAAAAATGTGTTGAGCTAATTATAAGTTATAAAAAAAATTTATTAATAAATTAGACATACTTACATGAAAGAACATAAATAAACGAACATAAACGAACACAAATAAACGAACTTTTACGAACATAAATGAACAAACGAGACATGTGTTCACGTGTTCATTTAATTAGATGAACAAAAAATTATGTCCGCGTTCATTCATTTATTAAATTAACGAACATACACGAATTTCCCGTCGCACGGTTCACGAACTATTCATTGATCGGATTTATATTTCCAATTGCAAGTGTCGGGTATTATTGTTGTTGCTTATGTTCTTCTGATCCATATTAAAGATCTTTTTAGATCGAAGATTAGATCGTGTATCATGTATGTCAATAGCAACTTCCATTGTGGTGTACTGGTAGGAAGCCTGTGTTCTCTACTTGAGACACAGGTTCGATTCTTACGGGCAGCACTTTGGAAAGGGCATTGGCGATGAGGGGAGACTTGGGGCTGAAAGGTCACAAGTTCGATCCCTGAGCTCCCAGGTTTTACCACCCGGCCGCTCGCGGAGATGGATTTTCCCTGAAATGAGCTCAACTTGTGTAAATAGTCCCCGGGTTTTCCGGGACATTCGTTGGCCATTCAAAAAAAAAAATTCATGTATGTCAATAATTCATAGTTAAAATCATAATTTATACCTCAATTTAGTGAGTCTGAAAGTAATAACCAGTGATATGAAAGTTTGATTACATGTTGATAATCGGAAGATTTAATTGTCGTGATTTGCATTACACACATTATCATTGACTAAAACACACAATTTCTTATCAGAAGTTTTTCTTTTGTACATAAGTTAACATCAGAAAGTTAAACGTTTGGGAATATCTTTTTCAAGTTTAAATTATTTTAGAAAAAGAAGGGAAATACCGCGGGACCAAAACAGTACCCTACCAATCCCGACACCAATCCCGTATCGAAAAATTCAGTATGGTATTCGGTACTGCTTCTCCTCGAATTCAGCATCGGGAGGATACCGGTATAATACCTAACTCATCTCAATTTTTCCGTCATGTGTCACTACACTAAAGGTTAATTAGATTTTTTCTATATAATAAAAGGTTGTGTTATATTCGTTTATTTTCATCGTACAAAAAACTCAAACAAGTTTTTTTATGTATGTGATTTTGCAGTATAAAGTGGATCATAAACTAAACATGTTTAAAAGATTAGTGTCAAATAATATGATTTTTATACAAAGCCATATCATGTTCCGGCCGCAAAGAGTACGATATAACACTAATTTTGTTATATATTAAATATGAATCGATATCTAACAAACACACATAAATTGTCATTTTCATATCTGTGGTTTGCTCAAAATTGTCAATTCAGTCCAATAGTTTAAAAATTGCCAATTTCGTCCCTGTGTTTTGCAAAAATTGCCAATTCAGTCCAAAACCAGCAATTTCTTTAGACTGAATTGACATTTTTTGCAAAACAACAAGGACGAAATTGACAATTTTTTAATAATATTTTGGACTGAATTGGCAATCTTTTCTAACCACAAGGACGAAATTGACAAATTGGACTGAATTAACAATTCTGAGCAAACCACAAGAATGAAAATAGCAATTTACTCTTTATTTTTTTAACTGTATTTGAAACTACTCTAAATCTCCAATACCCGAGTGCGCATTTCTGAGACGGAATTGCAAATTTGTAACCGTCAATATTGGATTTGTCACTGAAGGCTTGACTCACCCAGAAACACAATCAAAGATGAAACCCACCACTTGAAAAAAAAAAACTCTTTAGGTTTTCGTTTATTTGATGGTGGTGAATTTTATCGGGCTCAAATCAAAGATGATCTAAATTATTTTTTATGTCGTTGAGTTTTATAAATCCGATCTTTTTCAAAATCGGTTGGTTTGTAGATTATGGAATCTATGGAAAATTTAGATGATGGGCTATATGAACATTGAACGGAGAGATTTTCTTATTTTGGACTTTTACAAGAATTAATTGGGCTGGGCTCCAATCAAATGGGCTAGCGAACGGAACAAGGAAAGAGGAATTAGTGAATTACCGGATTAAAAGAAATGGAGGAGAACAGAACACCTAAGGGAGGTTCGATTCGGCAGTTTTGGAGAAGAAACGGTTATTGTAGGCTGTTTTGGTATTTGGCAAAGAACTCGAGTACAGCATCCAAAAGAGGATTCAATTATTCCATTTAAGATGATTTTTTTTTCTATCTGTTGTAGACTTTTATTTGTGCGTTTGTTTGCACAATTCAACAATTACTTGTTTTGATTAGTGATTATGATGTTTGTGGAATGTGTAATGCGTTTTGTTCTGATCAACCAATGGTGTCATCTCGCCTTAGTTTGTGTAACTAGGAGACGTCCAGTCTGTATGATTAGTATGAATTACTCATATTGTGTCACCATGACACGATTAATTTTTAGGATTTGAAAGCATTTTCTATAGTCACTTTACTCTTTATACTCACATTATGTTAGATTTGTCAACATTCATATTAGATTACAAATTTGCAATTGCATCATTATATCTTTAAACCGAGAATGATTGCATGTCTTTTATCTCATGTTTATGTGTTCTTTCTTTGTGTTTTTCATTTCTTAAAATATATTACAACTTAGTTTAACGTGTTTTTTTTTTTTTTTGGTACATGATACCCTATTTACCCTAGCTATATATGTTAGTTTGGTTTTTGTATGAATTAGCGATGGACATCAATACCGCGGTCCATTATCTCAAGTGATAATGCCATGAAGGCATTGGCGAAGCATATAACCCCGGTTTTTTTACAATAGTGCTAATTTTTTGTGATTTTTTCTAAAAAAAATTTATATATTGAGAACCGTCGCCCGGAATTAGGATCCGTGACTTTTCGCCCTCGTGACTTTTTCGGTCAAGCTTCGCTAGTGAATGAAGGGCACCCATATTACAAACTCTTATAGACATCACATAAGGTAACTTTCTGTTGCGATCAAGATTAAGCCCAACCCATCGAGCCGATGATGGTTGGGTGTAGGGGTGTAAATGAGTCAAGACAGCTCGTGTTCGGCTCGAGATCGGATCGGTAAAAAGCTCGAATGAGCCGATCCTAATCGAGCCCAAGCTCGAGTTCGAGCCTGAATTATAACTCGTTTAAAAAGCGAGCTCGAGCCCGAGCTTTACATTTCGAGCCCGAGCCGGCTCGCGAGCTTAACGAGCTTTTATATATTTATAGCTTTTATTTATATTTATATAGTTTTTATTTATTTATTATATACATTTAGATATATATTAGTTATATTATAAATAAAATTATAAAAAATCATTAAAATAATACGTATTTAATTGTATATAAAAAATTTAATTATAAACATGTATAAATTTAATTAATAAAATAATATAAAAATAATAATTAAATATTAAACGAGCCGAGCCGAGCCGAGCTCGAGTCAGGATAAATTCTTACGAGCCGAGCTCGAGCTTTACAAACAAAACTCAAAACGAGCCGAGCTCGAGCTCGAGCTCTGTTATTCTTAAACGAGCCGAGCTCGAGCCTAGTCGAGCTCGGACTCGGCTCGGCTCGTTTACACCCCTAGTTGGGTGGAACTAGTGTTGTCTAAGGAGAGCTTTAGATATACTATAATTAATTATTAAATGAAATTAACAATTAGAGTTAGGGTCAAATACACGTCTTAGGTAGCAAGTTAGAATCCCTATAAATATCGAGCATATGGTAAGTGTGTAATCAATTTTTGAGTTATCTTTCTGATTAATAAAAGAATGAGGATATTTCTTTTGTTAAACAATCGGGACTTGACTTCCATTACAATTTTAAAAAATAGTGAAAGTGAATCTTCTTGTCTAACCAAGTGATAAACTTGAAATTTCTTCGTTAGTGGCCATTGACAATCACGAATTTTTAGCCAAGGAATATCATTATGTTATCTATCTCCTATACTTTTCAAGGGAAACTCATTTAACCTAAAATAAAATCAAGAAAACACCAATTCATCGTGCCAAACGCTCTTTAAATCCACTTTGAGCATCATTGCTCTCCTTTTTAAGTTATTTTTTCGCCATCAACGGTCCATCGGAAATATTTCGACAAGTAATAAATTTTGATTGTACATCACTAACCACTAATTTAAGTACCAATAACACTTTCCGGTCCCGTAATCATAAATATCTAATGGGTCTTGAACTTTTGCCATAAGTGTAATAAAGGATGGATTACATCTACTAATCGAATAGGAGCTAAAAAAAAAGTGACCCATAATTGCCTTAAAGCCAACCACAAACACCCCCAAAAATATATTTAATTATTTGATGAATAGTTGGTTACTATTCATCAACTTTTATAAATAATCTTTTAGTTTTGACAAAGTTTTATGATAGCTTACGGTTTTGATAAAGTTTTATAAATTCCTTGTGGTATTTATCATAAATCTGTTTTCTTACATGGTTGCCTCTGATGACTGATATATACCCCTGTGAGTTTGATCATAAATTTGTTCTTTTTACGTGACTGCCTCTGTGGGCACTACATGACACGAATATATTTTCTCTTATTCAAATGTAACAAACTTATCACATGATTTTGTGGTCTAATAGGTATAGTCGTGTCTATTTAGCAACGCGTTTGTGTTGAGTTGGTGTTGTAATGGGCCTAGTCGTGTATCATAGATTTTTTTATTTTTTTTATTTCCAATTTCAACGAATTTAACAAAGCAGTTTGTGGTATGATAAGTACATCGTGTAACATAACTTTAACAAGTCGTATGCTCGATACATCAAGCGTTTGGGTCGTTACACGTTTTCAATTTTCCGCTTTCTTTATGTGACGCTAGAGGAATGCAATTGTTTTAAATGACCATGCTATCCCAAGATAACGCGTGTTTCACACATTTAGACTAATATTTTCAACTTTTCAATGAGTCCACCATGCATTTCTGAAATCTACTCAAGTCAAATTGAATCACAATTAACAAGGGTCTGACTATCCATCCAAATAATGACCCAGAGACTTGAGATTTTAACCAGATTTTATATTTTTGAACCCATTTTTTTTCAATCTTTATTAATCAAAGCCGGCCATTGTACCTGGTAAGTTGAGTTGTAGTTGTTTTCATCTTCAACTCATCTATCTCATTGTTTGAAAGCAACCCGAGCATAAAATCTAGCCACAAAGTACAACTTCACAAACTAAATTTAACGACAAAATTTCGAATAAAATCATGTGATACGAAATGGAACATGATAACATGTAGCTTTCAACCTATCCATTCATGAATTAAATCACTGGGAAGTCACATAATGAGGATATTTGGTATTTTTGATGGTCCATGACTTCAATCTATCACTCTTTTTTTTACATTAAATGTTAAACACATGTACATCGTACTTCCTGTTCCAAAAATAATCATGAACCCTCCTCATAGACAATCATTCTCATCCCACTCTTACACTCAGATGCTGTAGTCTGTTCCAAAAGTACAACCATACAAGCACACGTTACAACCACAAAACAGTGGCCTATCGTAGAATCAAGAAGACTCTTAAGCTCTTAATGACCCTCCAAGATCAACGGGTACCAGTGGGATGAATGAATGCAATACATCTGTAATCAACGGTCTGTAACTTGGTTCCGGTTGCACACAAAGCACGGCTACAGCAGCCACCTACCACAAAACAAAACAAAAAACGATTTCATTAACAATTTTTAAAAGTTTTAAATATAAAATAACAAAGTTTATAAGTGCATTGTACTAACTTGATATAAGTGCTTCAAGTCCATTGTATTTCTAATCACTGGGTCAACAATGTGAGGAAGCTTTGACCGGTCTGTTAGCTGAGGCATTGCCTGTTTATGAAATGAGCAGTTTTAAAAACTTGTTTACTGGTTTAGCTTTTTAAATAAGTTCAAGAACGGATAAGATGGTTACCCATGTAACGATAGATTGAAACAAAGCCGGTGACATTTTATCCACGGGTTTTCTTCCGATTAAAAGCTCAAGAAGTACTACTCCAAATGCATACACATCACTTTTCTCGGTAAGTTTACCTGTAAAATCTAACTATATCAATTCTCTAGAAAGAAACCTTCAAAAACGAAAGGTTAGAGAACTTGGAATGAATTTATTGCATACCTTCGGATAGGTATTCGGGAGCCAAATAACCTGAAGTAGCGGAAAGCTTAACTTTGTTCTTGGCATGGAGCTCAGTGGTAGCAAGTGCAAAATTAGAAATCTGAATTAAGTTCAAAACCATTAGGTGAGTCAAAGCAAATGTCATTCTTGTTGAACTATAAAGGATCTTACTTTAGCATTGAAATTTGAATCTAGCAAAATGTTTGATGATTTGAGATCTCTGTGAATTACTGAGGGGTTGCATCGTTCATGAAGATACTCTAATCCTCTGTTAAAGAAAAGTAATATATTATTTACATCATAAAAGTATACAGAAAAGATCAAGAAAAGAAATAGAGGTAACTTTATACCTAGCAATATCAAGTGCCACTTTCATTCTGCGGTGCCAGGTTAAAGCTGTTCCATGAGATGGTCCTAATGGTATGAAAATAATTGAACTTTAGAATTTGTATTTAGATTTTGTTGCAAACATAAAACAAAATGACACCTGGTTTGAAAAGAATACATCATTATAAAAGAGAAAAAGATAAAAGAAACCATCTTTACCATTTACCAAAAGCTTCCACTTTTACAAAGTGTGTCTTTTAACTTTTAAAACTTAAAAATAAGAAATAGATAAACAATCATACTCAACAAAATCTCACTCAAAGGGTAGGGTACGAGAAGGGTCGTATGAGGGGCAAACCATACCCGGCTCAAGATAACCTCATTATTTTTTCATTTTGAAACGAAATTAAAGAAAGCGTACAAAAACAAGTAACTAAAAGAAATTTACCATGCAAATGTGATTCCAAAGAACCTTGATGCATCATTTCATAGACCAAAAATCTGGTGTCATCATGAACGCAATAACCCAAAAGATTGACAATATTTTGGTGCTTGAGTTTACCTAACCAGTCTACTTCATTCTGCAAACAAAAAATACATAACCCATAAGCTAATTGCAAAGTAAATGCAGCAATCAAAACCTCATAATCTTTTAATAAAGAAAAAACTCTTTTAATGTTAATAAAGGTGACCTCAAATCCTTTTTGGGCATCTGGTTCTCGACCATGGAGTCTTTTTACAGCTGCAACGAAATGATCGTTAAACCGAGCTTTATACACATCCCCAGATGTTTCCACACGGACGATGTTATCTTCATGAAAATAGTTGGTTGCAGAAATTAACCACTCATAGTCAATATCAGTTACAGAGCCTTTTCTACCGGTAATTCTTGAAGGGGTGAACTTATCCAAGATTGGGCCTAATGACAACCCTTTTGAAGCATCTACATGAATATCCACACAATAGTATACTAATTTCATAATTTTACAACCCTAGAAAAGGAAGTTTAAACTTTAAACAGACCTTGGCTTTTTAGGTTTTTCTTTGTATTCAGAGGCTCTGAATGCCTTTGCTTGAAGATCCAAAAACAAAACAAGAACAGCAAGATTCCAGCAAGGAGAGTTGAAGCAATAATGAGGGCTACAAGAATCTTTTTGTTCAAATCCTCATGGTGAATCACTCTGATTTCTGAAATTCCTGGTTTAGCAAAGAATTAAAGAAAATAAATCTTTTTAGCAAAAGCGAAACTGGTATACATCACAAACCCCTTTGTGTCAAAACTTAAATAAAGATTCATGTGAAAAGGCGTCACAACATCATTCAACGGGTAAAAAATACAAGGGCGCTGCCATTGAGGCATTTTATCGAACACATAGACTGCATTTAACTTTTCTTCGCCGAAATTTCAAAACAAGAGTGGCATTTACAGCTAAGAAACCTTTATCATTTGGAAACCGTAAACAAGACTCGCGTTACCTGGAGAATGAGCTTCATCGTCTGTGGGTATCTGAGAAAATGGCGGTCTTTTCTCGGTGGGAAGAACAGGATCAGCAACGGAGGAAAGAGGAGGGTTTGCTCTACTTGCATCGATTGGAAGTAAAACTAGAGCTAAAGAGGAGAAAACCCAAATGAGAATCATCCAGTTGTTGAAAAGAAGAAGATTCATTCGCGTAACTTAAAATTATTAAGATTTAAGAATCTTTATTATGCAGAGGAAGGAAGAAACAGAAGTGGGGAGACAAGAAAAGAGAAGGGGGAGGTAAGCAAAGCATTCAGGATATCTTGTGTTTGGTGTTGATTCTATGTGTTTTTATCTGTGAATAGGAAATTCACTGTTCCTCGTGTTACATCTCCATCTTCTCTTTCTTGGTTTTTGTCTCTTTCTAGTTTCTATGGGTGTTTGGTTGAAGGATAAGTGTTTGAACCAAATCGGAATATGGGCAAAAAGTGTGATCCGGATCAAACCAACTCAACTCAAATATCTCAATCGGATTTAAATAGAAACTTAAATATGATTGGAATCGAAACATACACAAGTAGTAGCGCGTTAGGTCCGATTCAGAGCTGGAAATGAGGCTCTGCAACGGTCCTCCGGCGTGAGAATCAGTATCGAAGTAATCAGAGAGGAGTATGTGTAATTTTAAGTGAGAGTGTGGAGCATGAATAAAAACTTGTGTGGCTCTAAATATTTATACTTAGGGTTGCATGGAGAGTGTCAAGTACTCACTGTGCGTGGGCGCGCAAGAGCCTTCTAGAAGGTCGTTAGAGATGTAGGGCCTAGATCTGCTGATGTAATTAAGCCGCACGGATGAGTGACACGTGGAATGACAGATTTCAGGTGACCTTAATGCTTGATTATTTTATAATCCCCAAATGGTTTGGGCGGGACCATATTGAAGTTCTATTTAGTCTCGCAGGTCAAGAAGATCCGCGTGGGGTCCAAATGAGTTTAAAGCGAATCTATCCTCTTAAATAAGAATGGGTCATTTGTAAAACCTGTTTATCATGTAAAAACTAAACCAAACATTATCTGATATTCAAATTATCATATTAGCCAATAATATTTTCACCTTTTATTTTTGTTGTTTAATGGTAGCATTTTTGTTGCTTAACAGTAGCATATGGAGGAGATAGATGTAACATGTGGTCCCCATAGCAATTCGTCTTCCATCTCCGTTCATCTAATGTAAAATGTCACTCGCTTCATCAAGCACACCTCAATCAAAAGAGTTAGGCTCAAACGGTACTAACAGAACTTGTAGGTGTAGTATTATCGTTGGATATGTCATTGATATCATCACTAAGCCATTATTTCCAAAAATTGTCCTATTCAGCATATCAAATCAGCTTTTTACCAATCCTTTCCACAAACAGTTTTTAGTCCCGATGCTAAAAGTACCCGCCTTCCTACATGCACAACATAATTTAACATTTAAATAATAATGTGTGAGAAGGGGCAGGATAATACAAGATACACGTAAACGTAATATGACTGGATCGACCTATGATTAAAACTATATTTACTAAAAAGAACTTTAGAATGAAAAAGAGAAATAATTTATGAACAAAAAGATGATTTATCTTTTTCGTATGAAAAGGGGCAGGATAATACAAGATAGGGTGGGTGGAGCAAGGTCAATTGCATGATTTCTGGGCAACGGAGGGAGGAGGAATCATGTGGCGGTTATTAAAAGATGCATCCATAAGAAAGAAAGGAGTGACTTTAATAAAATAAGAAAACTTAATTATATAAGTTTTAACCGCTAACTTTAAATTGTTGGGTTCAACTTAATCTCAAATTTCTTAAAACTTCTCAAAATGAACCAAAAATTGAAAAAGTTTGCTTTGGCTCGTGTGTTTGGGGAAACGTCCAACAATTTGGTTCGGAGTGGTACACTTACTTCTCTTTGGTATCAGTTATTTTAGTAACATTATATATTATATATTTACTTTGATCAGGCAGCTCCCAACATCCGAGATTATTTTAGATTTACGTTAACATCATGTTTCATCTTCCTATGTCGTGCGACTCGTACTGTGATATTGATCTCATGATGTATAAATAGAGAGGAATGCAACATAAAATCTCAATGTTAACCAAGATCTACAATGACATCCTCAATAACCAAAACAATGACGTTTTGCTCAATACGTTCTAGGAATATTGATTTTAAATCATATCCGATTTCACTCTTTGAAAAGAGTGGGAGATGCTTAAGGATAATGTATTGCTTAATTTATATTTTTAGGTTTTTATGTATTTTGTTTTACATTCCCTTGTATTTTATTTTTTAATGTCATCTTTTTTGGTTTGTTTTATATGAATGCTCTATTACTTTTGTTTTGTTTTAAACTAGAATTGTTATTTATGGGTTGTTGTAGGGATAACATGTGTACCTGAAGGAGTTACAATATAAAAAAGTGAGTAGAGACACTAATAGATGACAAATGCTTAAAGTATTGAGCATATTACCTAAAAGTTATGTTACACACTTATATTTATTACACCACCAATTTTTGTGCTAAATCCATTACGCATGGAAATAATAAAACATCAAAGACAACGCAAACACACAAAGCAGTTGCATTGCTATAACACTAAATAAAGAAAACAGAAATACAAAAAACTGCATAATAAATTAATAACGTTAAAATAAGAACCAAAGACAAAAAAGTATTAAGCCCGGAAAGTAAAAATTATGGTGCACAACTATATCTGTTAGACCATCACCTCTTATGCTAAAGGTTAAAAAAACTAATAATAAAAAAAACTAAAGTCCATATTGTGCCTTCATCCGCTCTCTTAACCTAATTGCTAGTGTCCTGCTGTTCATTAACCGTGAGCGATTTTTCAAGTTCCTTTATATTATTCTTCATTTGACGTTTTTTCATGAGATTTATTTGTTTCTCTCTCATCAACAATAACTGGTCGAGTATTACGTTAAATTCCTGTTAGAAATTGTCAATTCCTCTCCTTTGAGTGATGGTGGGGGCTCGGCTAGACGACGAAGTGGTCTATTTCCCCTTTGAGTGGTTTCAACCGGGCGATCTTTGAAGCTCCTCCTCATTCAGCGCACTCTCATCCTTGTCATTAGTATCCTTTATGTTAATCGAGCGTCCGAATATTAAGACTCCAGATCTGCAAAAGACGGTGTTTTTGACTCTTTCGTTGGTCGTCTAATCCTCTTAGTATGACTGTAAATAAATCGTACGAGATGCTAATAAATTTTGACTTTTTCATTGAATAAACACAGAATAAACACTTATGTCAATAAGTGATTTACCCTTTCGACTTTTCAGTTCGTGTTGGGGTAGAGGCTAGAGGGGCAATAGTGGCTACAGCCCTCTTCCTGATTTGACGGTATCTTAATTGGACCAATTATTACCTTATTAGCCCCAACCAAATAATAACAAACTCCAACTAATCATTACCTTTTTAAACAAAAATATAAATGAATTTACTATGAATTATACAGTTTAATAGACATCAATTTGATGACAATTAAAAGGTAAAATACTATTTTGTGACGTATAAATAACTCATAGGTCATAGCCATAAGGTAACTTCAACCATCTCTAATGAGATCCATTTAAAGTGCATTTGATGAGGTGGAGATGAGGCCGATGTGAGAGAAAATGGTGAGAGAAAGAATTTGTATGTGGGTAAATGCATGACTTAAGGAGAGAGAAATTGATTGTGAGGGTGGGCGGTGTGGGTGGTTAATTTTTTCGGCAAGTGGGGATTCAGCAAAGGAAAAAATCGGCAAGTGACACGTACCCACACCATGCCTTCGGCATGTGTGATTTCAGCCAAATTCCACAAAACGGCAACTAAATGCCGAGAATTGCCGAGAGAAAGACATATTTTTTTCCACCCAACTATCCAACTTATCTCACCTAACTTATCTCACCCATACCATTCTAAAAAACAAAAAAGACATGTACTTTTTTATCTCTCCTTTGTCACTCTCCTATTGGTCCATCAACTTATCTCATTTTACTCATCCTAAAAAATTTATCCCAACATCGTCCACCCTGAGAGTAAAAGAGAGAGAGGAAGTAAAGAGAGAGAATAAATAGAGGAAAACGAAAATAAAAAATAATCCATGTAAGATGCATTTAGGTTGTTGCATTCTTCTAACTAGATTGAAAGAAAGAGCAAGAAATTTATCAATACATCA
Source organism: Deinandra increscens subsp. villosa (assembly GCA_039602395.1). Taxonomy (NCBI): domain Eukaryota; kingdom Viridiplantae; phylum Streptophyta; class Magnoliopsida; order Asterales; family Asteraceae; genus Deinandra; species Deinandra increscens. Next base: position 2,499,516 of record JBCNJP010000015.1, on the reverse strand, counting down.
ATCAAATATTTTAAAATCCGAATCCGATAGATTAAGCAATTCATCAATTCAACTGGTACAAAAAACAAGTCAGATAACAAGGAGCGAAGACAGACAAGAATATACGGGTTTCAACTCGTTTTGCCTGATTTGTATCGTTTTTGTTTCTTTGCTAAAAGCTGCCCGATTCATTAATTAGTAATCGGCTGATGAAACCAATGATTATCGGTTTAACTTATTGTATCAAGCTTTGTTTTTTTAGTTGGAGGACTATATTCAAATTCACAGAGTAGTTTAAAAGTATAAATACAGTAAATTTACCAAAAAAAAAGGTAAAAAGATGATAAAAAACCAACAAGGAGGAGGATTATCGAGGCAGGAGAAGCAGGCAGGCCTATTAATCCATATTATATGCAAACAAAATATATTGAAATAAAAGAGGAAAAGGAAAGCAAACAAAAGAGCAGATCCTTCTTTTTCTGAAAATGTGAGCCATGATTCCTCTTCTCTATTATTACACAAATAATTACTGTACCACCATCAATACAAAATAATTAAAATTATAAAATTTTCTTCTTGAAGATCAATCTCACTATAAAATAGATTTCCAAACCCTGTGTTGCCGTAGTATAACATAGTTGCACAAAATAATTACATTAGTAAATGTAAGGAAAACGAAAAACAAATAGTGTAACGACTGAAAGGATCAACATGTATTTATTTCGTTTGCGTTTGATACATTTGGTCCCCGATCTCCGAGACAGTGGGTTTTCTTAATATAGTTCAGCGGGTCGTGCACAACCAAATCCTCGGACCCTAAAAAATAGGGGTGAGCATGGGTCAGTTTTGACCCTTAACCGTAACCATAACCGCTTTTTCGGTTTATTTTCTTTTTAACCGATCGGTTACGGTTAACCGAAGTTCGGTTTTTCGATTTTTGGACATAAAACAGTTCGGTTTCGGTTAATAACCGAATTGGATTACAATTTTTAAATTCTCATTAAATTATAAGCCCAAATACTTGTTTGGACTCTTAACCAAACGAGTTTAAAAAATTGGCATAGTGGGCTGCTAGTTTTTAATTTTCAATTAATCACGATGAATTTTTTTTTGCTAGTTAGTTGCTAGTTTTATAAGCAAAGTTCTACTTAAACTTTCCTATGTCAAAAGATGTGGGATTGTAATTTAATTTATAAGAGTAGCTATCACTACAAGTTTTTCTATGAAGCAATGTGAAATTGTCCAAACCTTGTTTTACTTTGAAGTTTGGCTATAAAATTCGTTAATTGAGTGTTTTACTATGAAGTTTCATTGAGTTTTTTTTTTCACTACATACTCGCACATAAAAAAATTCGATTTCAATAAACACGAACATAGAATTTCACTATCACAGCTCACGTTGCCTTTATACATCACCATTATTCTTTCTTTAGATTTTTTAACCATTAGACATCGTTTGTCTAATCATTTGTTCCATAATGGTATTTTGGTTGTGCAATACTGCAATCATGTACTAAATAACCGTAGAAACCCACAAACTAGACCCCTAATAGCAACATATATGGTTGGTTATATATACAATCGGTTCGGTTCGGTTAAGTTCGGTTATTGGAAAATGAATAATCATAACCGAACCGTAAATATCGGTTTCGGTTATTTCAGTTCGGTTATTTTCGGTTCGGTTTTGTCGGTTAATTCGGTTACGATTCGGTTAATTCGATTTTTTGCACACCCTACTAAAAACCATAGTTAAATTTGTTTTTAGTAGGATCGGTTTTGCTATATAAAAAGGGGTTGCGACGTAACTTGTTGCCCGTTTACGTGCCACTTAATTATAATTTGATCCTTCAAAGTTAATTTGGAAAAATTCCAGTCAAACATCCATGAAATAAAAGAAATGTGTTGATAGAAAACATAAAATTAACGTTTACCACCAAATTAAGGTAATAAACATTATATTACACGACTATAAGTATTAGACTACCAATAACGATTCAAATTAAGGTCATAAACATTATATTATACGACTATAACTATTAACCCTCTAACTTAAAAGACATGTTACAAGACTACATCTATAATTACTTAATGTTTATTACATAATGTTTTCTTAGAAAATAAAATAAAATAAAAATAAATATGTTGCCACGTGAAAATCTGTCACGTGGACACGTGGACCAATAAGAGCAAAACATTATATATAGTCATTATAATTAAACATTTTTATAGTTAAAGTGATGTATGAGACAATTAAAAGTTCTGGGTTTTTAATGTGTAAGATGTATTATAATGTGTTAATTTAAAGAAAAATTATCTAAAAGGTTGTTAAAAAAATTAAATAGAGCATTTCAGATTCAAATTTTTTTTTTCTTTGTTGAAATATATAATACTATGTTATGGATTAAAATCTTGTAATCTAATCAAATAAATATAGAACGCAAAGTGTAATGCAAATTATATTCATGATAACTTCTATATCCATCGTCGTATAATATAATGTTTATGACCTTAATTTGGATCGTTATTGGTAGTCTAATCCAAAACCTTAAAAAATAAATACTAAATAAAACAGTTTTGGTAATTATAATACAACTAGAGATCATCCGAGCGTTGCTGCGGTAATGTAATAGGAAGATATTGGTTGTAAATGTAGGAGGTAAGTCGCAATATTTGGTTGTTAAACGGATCAAAAGGGTTTTAAACCGTTTAGACTTTGAGCTGCCAAAAGACAGAGGAAAGAGAAACGTAAATTTTTTTGTGGTAAGGATGGTTCAAATGCAATAATTTAGCACAATTTAGTACAACCCATTTTTATAATACACGGAGAAAGTAATATGTGTGTAGGTTTGCAAGTTATGTGTAGGAGTATGGAACAAAAAAGATAACAAACTTAATATTATACAGAGAGTTATGAAATTCGATGAATTGTAAGGAGCGTTTTCTGAGACATTTAAATAAATGAAGATGATGGTACAAATATATACAGAGGTAAAAGAAACAATCATCATTTTGGATTACAATGAACAATAGTACCTAACTCGGTTATATAATGTCTCAATTTTTTTGGAACTAACAAAGTAAATACAGTTTGAAATAAAACTTTCGAAACACAAAAATAAATAGTGACGAAATTATTTTGTAAGAAATAATTAAGATTGACAAATTTAATCTAAGTAAGTTTACTGGTAATGAAAAGCTTTAAGAGAAAGCAAAGAATTTTTCTGATAACAAATATAATATTTGTGGTAGTAACATAAAATTATAAATTAATATAGTTATTAACAGCAATTAATTAAATATAAGTGAAGTAATTTATATTCATCATTCGAAAAAAAGAACTGGTTTGTGCACCTCATCTTTAAGGTGTCTTTAATATGAATTGGTCTTGTAATACTAAACTTTTCAAATATAGTTGAAGGTGCATCTGCAAAAGAGGTGATGGACCTCATCTCCAAGGTGCAAGTGGGCTTTGGGTACGGCGACATTTTGTTGTTGGACCTAGCTTCTAGAAAGAAGTGCTATGGCAATTTGGTTAAAAAAAAATGGAACAACAAAGAATCGAACTCGCTACCTACCGATTGAAAGTTAATACCTCCACCGGCTGATATGGAATTCATTTGATAGCTTTTATCGGTATATAATATATAAGAGTACTTTTTGGTTGAATTCATGAATCGGGCACAAAACCATAGGTTATGTTTACGATTGTATATATATATATAATATAATCTTTTAACTTACATGATTTATGTGACCAGAGAAAGAAGTAGTGTCAAAGAAGCATGCGTACAGAGGTGCAGAAGGTGTTCAGGTTTGTTTATATTATAATATAATTTATATAATTTATTTATATCTATGATAATATAAAAGGGAGGGAGATAGGCAGCTTTCATTTTCTCTGGTTATTATAGTTTCCGTTTTCTCGTGAGTACGTTCTCTGCTGCATTGCCTATTTTGTATTTTTGTTTGCTGCCTAACACTTCACATTTTGTCGACATATTTTTTCACTCATTTTCTTGTCTCATGTTCTCCCATTTTATATTTATCAAATGCGTATTTCTTCGGTAGGAATTCTATAGATTCGAATAGAATTGAAATTTAGGGGCTGTTTGGTTCGTCTTTTTCGTTTAGCAACAAATGAATAAGAAGCTGTATGGTAAAGACGATATTGTCTTTTTCATTCAGTAATAAATCTGGGGCATGATGAAACAGACACAAAATGTCTTTTTTGGTCAGACAATTTCCATTCAGACATTCGAACCAAACAACACCATATGACAAAAATGTCTTATTCGGTCAGATTAAGCCAAAAATAAGTTGAACCAAACACATTAATTTTTAGGCAATAGCTTATTAACACATTATATTCACATCTACTACCGATTCGAATTTGATCTGAGCTTAAGAATAGATGATGCGTTTATGGTTTTCATGCATATTTCACAAGAGTAAATTACACATTACATCCTTTATAGTTATCAAATTATGGATTTTAACATTTCTTAAAACTAATTACACGAGACAACCTTTAAAGTTATTTTTTTCAGAAATGGATTTTTTCACTAACTGGCATCCAAATTAACCGTTAAGTGGGCACATGATTGGCATATTCCAGGATAAAAAGGTAATTTTACCCTTAAAAAAACCAGTCGTGATAAACCCTTAAAAATTGATAAACCGTTATTTCTTTTGAACTGCGATCCCATAAAACCACCCCCTGATTAAACGCTTGCTCCTCCAAGAAATTGGGAACCATGGAAAAAGCGATCATTCGCTCGTCACTCCTTCCAGATGAAATTGAAGCTGTGTACCGTAAGCTTATGAACGTTGCTTCTTTGAATTTAGTTTCAAGGAACATAGATTCAATTTCATGTTACCTTTACATCATGGGGGCAATTTCACTCATCCTGATCAAGTATTAAAATTGATTTAAAGAAAAATGATGTTCATGTTAGTTTTAAGGAAACGATTATTTGCATACTTTTAATTGGGGACGGATCGAGATGATTGGAATGCACAGAGATGAAGAGATCGAGATTTTGAAAGAAAAAAATAGAGAATGCTTCATAGTTCACGGGATAGAGATAGATGATTGTGTTGGGGATTTTGAATATAGAAAAGAGATAATGGTTCCAGATTTTGAAGATGTAAAGAACCTAAAAATTGGGTCTTTATAAAGGAAAGAAGATGATGGTGAGATTGTTGTTTTTTAAAAAATAAAATAAAATAAAACGGTCAAGAGTATAGGTGCTGGGTTTTTTAAAGGGTAAAATTACCCTTTTACCTTAGCATGTGCTAATCATGTGCCCACTTAACGGTTAATTTGGATGCCAGTTAATGAAAAGGTCCATTTCTGAAAAGAAAATAACTTTAAAGGTTGTCTCGTGTAATTAGTTTTGAGAAATATTAAAATCTATAGTTTCAATAATTATAAAGGACGTAATCCATAGTTTACCCTTTTTTTTATCGTCTGGCTGGGCCAATAGGCATTTCAGTGGGTTTGATTTTGAAAACCTAACTTAAAATGACTTGCTGGGCCTGTAAAACGCTTTATTGCTTATTTGTAATTTCGAAATGGGTGATTCGGCCCGAACCTTTTTTGGTTCCCAAACCGGTCAAACCGAACCGGTTTCTATCGGTTAGGGGTTTTTGTGAAGAAACCGGTTTTCAAACCGGTTTGGCCCAAACCGGTTTGAAACCGGTTTGGCCCAAACCGGTTTGAAACCGGTTTCTTCACATCACTTTTAAGCAACTTTTCTAGCCCTTTTCTAGTCGATCTGAGCCTAAAAATTGGTATATATACCCCCTTTTATGTGTTATAAACATTACCCCACTTCCCAATCTCTAAAAAAACTCTTAAATTTACAAAGAGTTTGAATACCGGTTAAAATAATTTGTATTTTCTTTCAAATTAGGTACTTTTGCAATCCTTTAGGTGTGAACTTATTCTCTTTTGTAATGTTTTATGTTTTTTTTCAATAAAAAGTATGTTTTTTTAGTTTTTATAAAGTTTTTTAAAAAAAAAATATATATATACCAAACCGGTTCAAACCGGTTTGAGATCCCAAACCGGTTCGGTTTGAAACCGAAACCGGTTTCATCGGTTTCCAGATTTCGGGCTTCAAACCGGTTTGAGAACCGAACCGGTTTGGCCTCAAACCGGTTTTGACCAAAACCGATTTTGGTCAAAACCGGTTTGAGAACCGAACCGGTTTGGGTTTCAAACCGATTTTTGCACCTCTAGTTAGGGTTGATGTTAAAAGACACCAACATCTTGTTATCTACTAAAAAAAATAATCGTTCAACATAGTTTAGGATATTAAAGTCCATATACATGTAACATATACACCAAGATGTCGCCCAACCCAATATTATATTAAGAGCTTTATAATACAATACTTGTAAAAAAATATTTAAAATAATAACTTGTTGCATCTTACATGGAAAATGAGTAGAGTGTGCAATTCAGTTTTTGTTTCACTCGTTGATCAATGACCCACTTTCACCAAAAGACTATTGACCCATAAGTCTTGCTGGTGTCATTTAAAAGGTGATTTCCAAATGCTTAACAAATCGTCTAAAACTTGTGATTGGTTCAGTTGTCACGGACACACAGATGGCATACATTGCTGGAGCTAATATACTCAACGGCTCACTTATGATTAATGAACTTATATCTTGGGCCAAAAGGAATAAAAATAGATGTTGTTCAAAACTGACACGCAAAAGGCCTTTGATAGTGTGATTGGGGCTTCCTAACTTTAGTCTTAATTTAAATGGGCTTTCCTATTAGATGGTGTACTTGGATCGATAGGTTCTTGAAAGGCTCTAGAGCATATACAGCCCAACAAAAATTGATCTTATTTTTAAACTTCTTGATTCCTTAAAATGGTCAATGGCTATTCAAATAAAACCATCTTAAAATAACAAATTATCTCAAGTTAATTTATTTGATGACATATCATTTGATGTTTGTTAATTCATGGCCATTCATTTCATTTAGCTAATCTATATTTATATGGATTTAGTTCATTATTTATTTATAGATACACAAAATGAAAACAACCTAAAGTATTTTATATATATATAAAAATATTAATTCATTTAATAGTTAATTAGCACCTAAATGTGAGTATATAAAATGTACCGACTCCTATAATAAACTTTGAAGAAAACAATTGTGTGAGTCAGTATAAAAGAAGAACAAAGTTGGTCTTCATATTGACACTTTAAATTATAATGTAAATACAATAATAATGCTGTTTTTTTGTGTGTGTGTGTATAGGTGTGGTTTTCATAGTTGACACCCCACATGAAGGTAGGGAGTGAAACTTGGCATGCGTTTGAAAAATGTAATGAGATGATCGAAACTTTGAAAGCAACCATTAAAACTGGGCACGTAAAACTATGGACTGCCCTCACTGAATTTAATTCGATCCAATTCACCCATGACCCGACTCATATTTAATCTAGCCATTGCTTACTATATATAAACAGCTTCTTATATAATAGAAGATATATATTATGTATGCGTTTAAAACGTGTAAATTGGATTTTAATAATCCAAACTATGACCTATTGGCGGATAATAATTCAAACTATCAGTTTGGCCAGCAGCAGTCCCAACTTTTATTTTCGTTATCAGCAGCAGTCTTAGTCTCGAAACATCATACGTTTACACATGATTTACACTTGTTTTTCATTTGTTTTTACTTTTATGCTTCCTTATTTTATTCAGATTCATCATTACGAGCCAAAAATCAAGTGTAAATGTATGATGATTATGCTACTTGGATTGCTCATGATAACGAAAATGAAAGTTGAGACTGTTGCTGGCCAAACTGATATTTTAAATTATTATCGGCCAATGAGTCATAGTTTGAATTATTGAAATCTAATTTGCCTTTAAAATGAGCTTTTCTTTTTAATATTAAACACTACTGAAATTATAAAAAAAATGAAATGGATGAGAGGTTGGAAAGAAATACTATTCGAATGAAACACGCATTAAAATGAACAAAGAAATAAAATGAATGATAGGGATTTGTTTATCCTATGAGAATAAGAATGAAATGAATTATTATTTTGTGATATTTGATAGTTAATAAAAACGAAAAATTAAATACAATTCTACCAACAATTTTGTGCCAATGTTTTTGTTTTGAATTGCTATATCCATTTTACTTATTTTACATTTTATATATTTTATTATTATTATTTTACTATTTTTATATTCATCAATTTATAAGAAAAAGAAACTAGAATGAATAAAAAACAAATTAATCCCCATTTCTTAAAAGGATAAATATCGTTTTTTAGATAACAAATCACATTTCTTACCGCGTTAGCAACCTATTTTCTATCCTGTTTTATCTTTCAATTTTAGATTATAAGAAAAGTTATTAAAATCCACTCCATGGTATTCTTTAATTTTAGACGTTATTCCTATAATCTAATGTAAAAATAATTATTAAGTAAAGTTGATGTAGTGGTTAAAAATCTAAGTTTGTGGTTGAAGAGACCCAAGTTCTAGTCCTAATTCTAATAAGTTTGTGGTTGAAGAGACTCAAGTTCTAGTCCCATTTACACTACTTTGTGAGATATTGTTTTAAGTTTGTGGTTGAAGAGACCCAAGTTCTAGTCCCATTTACACTATTTTGTGAGATATTGGTGGGCAATGAGGGATTGAGCCTTATGTTTGATCCTGAGTCACAAGGGAGGGTTTACGGGCTTGCCCGGTTCCCGCCCGATGATGCAAATGGGGGGCGCTCCTGGGTTCCCCCGCTATGAGATTCGGACTCGGGACAGTGGGTAAGTTGAGGGTAACCAGTCCCGATACACCGCTGAGCCAAAAATTGCCGTTAAAAAAATGTAAAAATAATTTAATTCATATATTTATTGATTATTATTTATCAATAAATTTATTATTTTAGATTTTTATTATAGGTGTTAAAGAAAGAAAAATAATATAAAAGTAATAAAATTATTGTTTAATTGAATAAGAATATATATAGGAATGATATAACAGATTTTTTAAAAAGAAGAAATAAATTTAAAAAAATTAATATTTTTACTTGAATTATAGTGATTATGATAAAAAATAATTGTGAACGCTCCTAAGGAATTATACTTTGTTTGTTATTTATTTGTATGCAATGACTATTTAGCTATTCCCATCCATTTGATGATAAAAAGATATCTATGAATGTACGAATCTATTTGAATATTTTTTTGAGGTTGTACTCTTTTGCTTATTGATTTCACAACTGCGCATTGCTATTGGGATACCGTAGGTAAAAAACAGTTAAATTGCTATGATATTATGTAAAGAATACGAAAATAAAAATACGTAACGATCAAAACGCATCAAAGAAAACACTTTGTTAGACCACCAACAAAACACCAACCATTTTACAAAAATAATTCGGGTAAAACCAAACAAATATATATAATATAATATTACAACAAATAATAAGAAAAAGAATTATAATATACTTTTACTTATTAATATAATAAAAATATTATATTACTATTTAATTGACTGAATAATATTATATTACCCTACTATTTAATATATATACTAAGGTTATTCTTTATTTGTTAGGTTAATTTCCTCAAGTGCTTAAGAAATATATAAAATTGTATAAGAAATAACGGTAATAAAATCTATTATGTAACCGTCTTCTATTTATAAATTAAATCTATAAGGGTGGGCGGTATACCCTCTTGGGTACCCCCATCGGGTAGTTAAGTTTTTAGGGTAGTGATCGGCTACCACCCCTTATGATTTGGGTAGTAGAAAAGTACCCTAGCGTGCCGGGTAGTAAAAACCGAAAGTAACCGAGAGAAAATGTAAGAGAATTTGACATTGGATTATTAGATAGAAAACTATCCTAAGAGTAGTTTTCACCAAACCATGTTCTCTCTGATGTGACATTGGATTATTAGATAAAAAAAACTTAGTCTAAAATTTGGTTTTATACCGCCAACCCTAAGATTACAAGTGTATAACGATGCTTTTATAATCCTTAATAATCAATATAATATGTGTATGATGTAATTTTGTTGGTGTCTGGTGTCTCCTCTTTATTTAGCTTCTTGTTAATGAGGTGTAGTTAACATAATTGTTGTTAAAAAAGTAAATAAATAACTTGTATTGGTTGTCGCAATTCATCGAACAAGTCACCATGCATGCATTTATGCACATGCATATAATTCAATTTCGTCTCATTTTCTTACGGTACTTTAAAATAAAATATATAACATTTGACTATAAGTAGTATAAACCTTGATGATCTATAAGTAGTCTTGGTTTGGTCTTTTTGAGATCATGCCCTTCGAGAAGCTAAAATATTGGACATCTAGTCATCGAGAATGGTATTGCAACACCATATCCTAGTTTCGATATGCATCGCATTACTCTTCATTTCGGAAGCGATCTCCACCCATCTGCCTCATCCCCGCGGCGACTTTGACTTCAATAATCGAACCGGAACCATAACCCCGACTCCACCAAGGAACCGTGGTAGAACACGTACCCACGGTGGAGGTCGAAGGACAGGAGGTGGTGGTCGAAGACCGGGAGGCGGCGGTGGCAGATCAAGAAACGGTGACGGATCTTCAAATTGTGATCCATTGTATGATTATCTGTTCGAAAGATGCGGCCGATGGCCTTTCTCTCGTAACTCTACCAATAATCCTTTTCTATCTCGGCCGTCACCGCGAAGTCCCCCACCCATGCCTCCGCCGATTATTCCCTCCCCGCCACCACCAGCTGCCCCGCCACCCTCTCCACCACCGTCCCCCTCACCACCACCTCCGGTTCCGTCTCCTCCTCCGCCAACGCCTTCCCCTCCACCACCACCACTTGTTGCTTCACCTCCACCACCTGACCCAACCGCACCGGCGATTGTATCATCTCCGCCACCGGACTATGTCCTTCCGCCTCTAGTCCCCGACACCCCACCAAATGATCCATTTCAGGCCCCGCCTTTGGTGCCAATATGGTTTTCTCCTCCGGATAGCGATTTGAATCCTTCACCTCTCGTTCCGATATCATTCTCACCGCCGGTAGACGACATCAATCCGCCGGGTTCCACCTTGTTACCGCCACTCGTGCCTATATTTTCTCCACCAGAGGGCGATTCTGGTCGAATTCCAGAACTTCCACCACTAATAGAGCCCGGACAACAGTTTCCACCCGAATTCGATCCGGGACAGCGATTCCCACCGGAATTCGATCCCGGACAACAATTCCCACCGGAATTCAACCCCGGGCAACAGCTGCCACCGGAATTCAACCCCGGGCAACAGCTGCCACCGGAATTCGACCCCGGACAACAATTTCCACCGCAACTACCATTTACGTTTACACCACCGATGGACTCGACGACAATGCCATTTCCGGGGATAGGGGAGACGCCAGGAATCATAATGCCACCACCAATAGATGAGAATATTCCAATGTCACAAGGGCAACCGTTCTCTTCAACGCCACAACTTACTTTCGGTTTACCGTCATTGATGATCCCTTCTCCTCCGGCAGCCTAATCAATTTGGGTGTAGTGCATGCTTTTATGTGTCTTTAGTTTCTAATAAAGAATTTCCTGTATAAAACCTCAAACCTCACAACCGTACTTGTTTTCCGGGGAATATAAACCATAGGTAACAATTTGCTGTTAAAAAAAAAAACCATAGGTAACAATTTAAAAATGAGAGATTAGACTCCATCAACTTGCGTAGTACTTTCGATTGTACGACTGTTTTGTTAATCGGTTTCTTCACGGGTGTTGTTCCCATGAAAATAGGAAAACATGGGTAATATAACGAATTTTTTTTAAGAAATGGTGTGTTTCGTTTTTAAATGCATTTGATTTGGTTTATGGGTGAAAAAAAAATTCTATTTGTTAAATGGGTAGTTCGTTTTTTTCTAATAGCAAACTTAATTGAGTTTGTTAACATGTATAACAAAGTTGTCAAATTTTGCTACCACCGGATGCCAAGTTATTAAACTTTGGTATTGACGGTAGCAAACTCTCAGACTTTGTTACAGGTGGTAACAAAGTCATACTCATATTAGTAAAGTCAGTCAAGTTTACTACTGGAAAAAGTAAACTATCGATCTACTGAATAGAAAAATTTTAACACCTATAAACCATATGTTTTTTTTAAAACACAGCGTTTCTAAACAAACAATTATTTCGTAATATAGCATGTGTTAGTTGTGTGCTTTGATTTAGTCAATGTAGTGGGTTAAAATCATGGGCCTGGTGTGTTTGTTTCTAGGAGTAGTTACTTGTTTGTTTGCTTTATGTAAATAGTAGTATGTAGAGGTGTTTCGTGTTTGTAACAAGAAGTTCATGTTTTATTCAATCAAAGAAAGTCTTATGGGTTGTGAAGGGAAAATTACCATAATAGCCGTATGACCAAATAATATTGTTAAAGTAGTCATTGACTTTCTCATTTAACCAATTAGATATTGACACTTGTACAATATCTCATACTAAGATATATTTTTATATGCAATATCGCTTATAATATTATTAAAGAATTGGTATCTCCTCATATGAGATATTTTTACATACAATATCGCTTATTTAAAAAAAAAATTATATATAACATAATATCTCGCAACGTAAGAGATATTACACTATGCAATATCGTCTATTTATAAAAACATTTAACAAAACAAATTTTATAAACCTTTTAGAAAAAATCTTTTTTTTAAGTAAACTTTAAAAAAACAAATTTTTTTTTAAAAAAAGGTCATCTTTATAAATGTATATGAGCCCGGTAATTCTCTATGTTTTGGGTTAATTGATCAACCCCTTTAAAAATATAAATGTATATGAGCCAGTAACTATTTGGTGATCATGATTGATTGGCAATCCTTTCCTCCTTCATCTCGTATCACGTATCAATCAATCAAGATCATTTTCTTATTCTGTGATATCAATTTACCCTTTTATAATATAATATTGATTGATGATTCATATATTTTCCATCTTTAGTAAAGAATTGGTGAATTGTCATAGTAGTTTAGTGGTAACTCTCTCCCTGCTTGCTCCTCCTATATATATAGCCTCCCTCCTTGTATAATTATTGTATCTAAATTCATACACCTAGCTAGCTTGATCCCTTGCTAGTGATATATCGATCGAGGAGAACATAATGGCGGTGCAGCAACACCACGACCACATGATTCTTCTTCTAGTTTTCACTACAATATTCATTCTCTTCATTTCCTCCTCGGTTGCGGTTTTAGTTGCTGCTGAACCCATCTCCTCCTCCAGCATCCATCCTCGTCTGCCCCGAGGAGGACCTGGTTTTTGTTGTGGTTTTGGTGGTCGAAGAGCTAAAGATATCTGTACACGGATTGTACGTATTGGACGACACGGTGGCCGGCCCTATAGAGGTGCTACTTTAATATTTGGTTTGCCCTATAAAGATGGTGGTGTAATTGGTACAATTACTGATATACCTGATTGTCGTTGTGTATTCTTTGGAAAATCATGTTCTCCTCCACCACCTCCTCCCCTGGCCGTATCAGCACCACCACCGCTTGTTGCTAATATTGATTTGTGTACACGTATTGAACGCTTCATCTTCCATAAAGGAGTTGCTATTAGTAGACAAGATTGTCGTTGTCTTCTGTTAGGAATATGTTCTCCTCCTCCTCCTCCACCCCCGGCCGTATCACCACCACCACTTGTTGCTACTAATTCACCACCTCCTCTACCATTCAGGCTCGGGGCATTTGATCCACCGGGGTGGTCCATGTTTCCACCCAAATTCAACTGGCCTTCTGCAGCAGGACAACAAGAATTAATCAATTGAAGAGATCGGATGCATGGCAGCAGCAGCCTAATTACTTATTAATCAATTGGCCGGAGTACTCTATATATATAGCTAGCTAGTTTCTTTCATTTTGATGTCTACGTGTGTATTACAATTATTATTATTAAGTTTCTAATAAAGAACGTACTCCCATTATTACCTTATATATCAATTTCTCTATGGTGTCAGTCACACAATACCAACTATTCAGTTGTACACGTTTTTCTTCTATTGGATATTGGAGTTCAAAGGGCGGTGCAAGATGACTAACCACTTCCTTTTCACGCATCTCATTTACTTCCCACTGCTGCCATTTCTTTCTACTTCTCATTATTATTATTTAAGAAAATGAACAGTAGATGTAACTAATTAATTAAGCTTGTGTTCTATATATCGTAATTCAACGTACACATGCGCGATCATGACAGGCCGGTATGTTTGTTGAAAATAAAGCATCAAAACAATAAAATTGAATCGAACAAATAGCAGCTTTCCTGTTATTGAGAGGAAATTGAGAATTCACTGGTTACAATCGAAATGAAAAACACTTAATTATATCACCTAATCTCTAACAACTTCTTAACGACTAATTGAACAGCTATGTTGGTGCTGCTTAACAAAAGATTAAGCAAAGTTGTCATTTTCGGTCCCTGATCAACTAACATTGACATTATTCAACCCTTTAGTTTCGTTGACCTCCATTGACTGAAGATTATATCTATTAATCTCCACCTTAAGCTTCTGTCAACCAATGAAAAACCCAAATACTGCATTGAATTACAGTAATAATACCCACAAATTAAACAATTAGCAACAGTATCTGTTAGAAAGAACAAATCTGAATGAGAAAATTAGGGGATCAACCTTAATTAGAGGGTCAATGACAGCTATCATCACAACTAATTTACAGCTTTTTCCTTGTAATTTACATTTATATTTCCTTGTTTAATCAAGGGGCTCTCCCTATATAAACCCTGCATTACTCTCTTGTAAAATCGTCAAAAAAAACAATCAATAAAACACTTTTTTCTGGATATCAGTTCTTAACATGGTATCAGAGCGATGAACGATTCAAGGATCTGTTCACTTGCTCGTACTCATCTTTCAACCCAACCACCATGTCTCCCCGAGACAATTCAAGCGGCAACCAACACCTACCACAATCAAGAAACCTGTCCAAAACCAACACAGACCCAAACCCAAATAAAAAAACAGACTCCAAAAATAGCCTCTAATTCCATCATCGATTCATACGACAGGCTCATCGATCTGAATGTTATTGACTACAGGGAGACGAGCAGATCTAGGGGATTTGGATTTGTTACCTTCAAAGATGAGCAGCCGTTCAAAGACGACATGAACGGCCGGAGCCTTGACGGCCGGAGCCTTGACGGCCAGAACACTGCCGCGAATGAGCCGCAATCTCGCAGCGGTGGCGATGGTGGGGGACGCCGTGAAGGAGGCGGTGAATACGAAGGAAACCGTGACGCTGGTTATGGAGGCTGCGGTGGTTCTGGAAAAAGCGGTGACCATAAATATGGTGGTACAGCGGCGGCGCACGGCGAAAGACCGCAATCATCGATCAGGGCAGCAGAAAAGTCGTGGAATCAAGATTCCACATCTGATTTATTATATCCTCAAATTCAAAATTTACAAAACAGCCCTCAACCTTCTAAAACATTTACAAGTGGCCCCTCTTTTTTTCCTAACAAATGTAAACTTGATCACAAGTTACAAAACAGCCCTCTAACTTCTGAAAATTTCAAAAATGAACCCGTACTATTTTCTGAAAAACCTATCAATTTATTTCCCAATTTACCCAACTATGGAAAAGTAAATTTGGTGGAAAATCAAAATAAAAATCAAGAAAACACATGGATTCTTGATTGTGGGGCAACCGACACCATGACGTTTGACCCATCCGATATGGTTTCTACATCGAAACCACATAGAACCAAAATACAGGCTGCAAATGGAGGAATGATGCATGTAGAAGGGGGAGGAATCGTTGAGATATCCCCTACATTGAAACTCTCAAATTGTCTCTATGTTCCTTCCTTAACACATAAGTTGTTATCAATTAGTCATGTAACTAAGGAACTAAATTGTACAGTTCTAATGCATCCCACATTCTGCATCTTACAAGACATCAGGACGGGAGCGATTATCGGTCGTGGCACTGAGCGCCAAGGATTATACTATGTGGATGAAGTGACTCAAGAGGGAACGGTGATGCTTGCTCATGGAACTATTGATAGAGAAGCCTGGTTGTGGCATCGAAGGTTAGGGCACCCATCTATAAGTTACTTACAACTTTTATTTCCCAAACTTTTCCCTTCCAATTCAAAATTAAATTGTGAAGTATGTGCATTGGCCAAAAGCCATAGACATTCCTTTAAACCCAACAACACAAAAGTCAAATTGCCCTTCTCATTAATTCATTCTGATGTGTGGGGACCCGCAGAGGTCATCGGGGGGCAAAACTTTCGTTTTTTTCTACTCTTTGTTGATGACTGCACTCGGATGACATGGATTTATTTCCTAAAACATAAATCCGAAGTCCCAGATAAATTCATCATGTTTTATACTATGATCCAAACACAATTTCAAAAAAATATCCAAATCTTAAGATCCGATAATGGAGGAGAATTCGTCAACACCTCAATGAAACAATTTTGCCAAACAAAAGGAATTGTTCATCAAACCTCATGTCCTCACACTCCCGAACAAAATGGTACGGTTGAACGAAAAAACCGCATCCTTCTAGAAATAACTCGTGCCCTACTTATCGAATCCCAAGTTCCTAAATCCTTCTGGCCTGAAGCTGTTGCTACTGCAACATACCTCATCAATCGATTACCAACCAAAGCCCTTAACCTAAAAACTCCTTTACAAACCTTATCTGAATTCACCAAACTTCCTCCTTCACTTACCCTCCAACCACGAATCTTTGGTTGCTCTGTCTTTGTTCACATACCCAAAACCGATCGGACGAAACTTGATCCATGTGCTGAAAAGTGTGTCTTCGTAGGATACGTGGTAAATCAGAAAGGATACAGGTGCTACAATCCTCGAAAGCGCCACATATACACAACCATGAATTGTGACTTTCTTGAAACAGAATTCTTCTACAACTCTCCTCACAGTGGACAAGGGGAGAAAGAGCAATATGACCCACTGAGTTGGCTAAATGAGATATCACCTGACGAAGCTGATCATAGTACCAATAATGAGTCACTAAATCCACATAAATCTGCGGACGTATCAATCAGTGCCACAGAAAAAGATCCTCCTAACCAGGTGCCCGAGGTAAGTAACTCTCAAACCCAGGAGAGTGAGTTTCATGAAATTATTGATAATGTTACGATAGAACATGTGGAACAAGTAGAACCACACGAGGAACGAGTTGAACCACAGGTGGAACAAGCTGAGTCACAGGAAGAGAAATATGTACTACCACCAAGGGCTAACAGAGGGGTTCCTCCGAAGCGGTACTCTCCAGAAAGACAGTCTAAAAATCCAAGGTATCCTATGGCGAATATTGCTAGAGGAAATCTAACCAAAGAAGCGAAGGCTTTCACTTCAGTGTTATACGCCGAACAAGTTCCTAACACTATAGAGCAAGCGTTGAAATCAAAAAATTGGAGGGATGCAATGGAAAAAGAGATGGGAGCCTTGATAAAGAATGACACATGGGAAAAATGTACCCTTCCATTAGATAAAAAGGCGGTAGGATGTCGTTGGGTCTTCTCAATAAAATACAAACCAAATGGAACCATTGAAAGATATAAGGCACGGCTAGTTGCCAAAGGGTACACCCAGACATACGGGATTGACTACTCGGAAACATTCTCTCCGGTGGCTAAAATTGACACCATCCGAGTACTGTTTTCAATAGCAGCAAATAAGAGTTGGCCGCTTCATCAATTCGATGTGACAAATGCATTTCTCCATGGAGAGTTAAAAGAAGAAGTGTACATGGAAGCTCCTCCCGGATTTAGAGAGAATTTCAAAATGAAGGAAGTGTGTCGGTTAAAGAAGTCTCTCTACGGTCTAAAACAATCACCTCGGGCTTGGTTTGGCAGATTTACTCAAGCAATGAAACAATATGGCTTCCGACAGAGCAACTCAGACCATACCCTCTTTCTCAAGCGAAGAGGTAAATTTGTAACATGCCTAATCATATATGTTGATGACATGATTATTACAGGGGACGATGAGGAAGAAATCAAGAAGCTAAGAGAGAACTTGTTCACAGAATTTGAGATGAAGGATTTAGGAAGACTAAAGTACTTCCTTGGGATTGAGGTACTAAGGTCTAAACAAGGAATCTTCATATGTCAAAAGAAATATGTTTTGGATCTCCTGGCGGAGACCGGGATGATCGACTGCAAACCAGCAGAAACTCCAATGATGGTGAATCACAAACTTCATATGATAGAAGGAGCAGAGTCTACAGATAAAGATAGATACCAACGATTAGTGGGAAAATTAATATATCTCTCACATACCCGCCCGGATATAGCCTATGCAGTTGGGATTGTTAGTCAGTTTATGCATCAACCACAACGAACACATATGGAGGCTGTTTGGAGGATTATCAGATACCTTAAGGGGACAACAAGTCATGGGGTGCTATTCAAATCAAACAAACATGTAGATGTTCAGGCATATACAGATGCAGATTGGGCTGGAGATAAAGGGGATCGAAAATCAACCTCAGGGTACTTTACCCTGGTGGGTGGAAATCTAGTAACATGGAGAAGTAAAAAGCAAAAAGTAGTAGCCCTTTCTAGCGCCGAAGCAGAGTTCAGAGGGATTGCCCGAGGTATTGCTGAAGTGTTATGGATACGGAAGCTCTTGACTGAAATCGGTTTCCCTCCAAATAAGTCTATCAAAATTATGTGCGATAATGAAGCCGCAATTCAAATTTCAGAAAACCCAGTCCAACACGATCGCACCAAACATGTGGAGGTTGACAGACACTTCATTAAGGAAAAACTTGAAGCAGGGATCGTGAAACTCCCGTTCGTTAGATCAGAAGAGCAACTCGCAGACATATTGACAAAGGCTGTAAATGGAAGAACTTTCAACAAATGTCTTGTCAAGTTGAATATTGGAGACCCCACTACTCAACTTGAGGGGGAGTGTTAGAAAGAACAAATCTGAATGAGAAAATTAGGGGATCAACCTTAATTAGAGGGTCAATGACAGCTATCATCACAACTAATTTACAGCTTTTTCCTTGTAATTTACATTTATATTTCCTTGTTTAATCAAGGGGCTCTCCCTATATAAACCCTGCATTACTCTCTTGTAAAATCGTCAAAAAAAACAATCAATACAACACTTTTTTCTGGATATCAGTTCTTAACAGTATCTATAAGATTTGAGTACTAAAACTTCATAGGCATTACCACTATAACCAAAACAGTATTAAGAAATAAGAAACCTTTAAAATATAGAATTTATCCAATATGCCCAAACACTTCTCAAACTTTAACCTTGGCAATGCTTTAGTGAATGCATCAGCTGCATTCTCTTCTGTATCAATAGATCCCTTATAAAATGGAGCCTAACACTAATGTGTTTAGTCTTTTCATGATACCGGTTATTCTTGGTGTTTGGTCCTTTCATGATACCTGTTATTCTTAGACAACGACTATCACATTTCACCACAGTATCTTAAACAATTACTTTTGACCGGTCCCTGGATGTTATGCAATGCAAGGTGTAACATAAAACGAAAAGTAGCTAGCTAGATTATTTGAGTATTCAGATTAATTAGAGGTACCCACCTAAGAGCTTGTTTCAAACAATATTTTCCTTCTTTTGGACCTTCATATCAATAAGATTTGCATGCATGTTTCATTTTCTTTACAAATTTGCAAGTCTATTTCCACTTGTATGTAATATATATGATTAAATAAACTGAAATGATTACACATGAAATGAAGCATAAAGTGTTTTTATTATATCCTTGATATGATGTAAAACTTTTAAAAAAATTGTGTTTTTATCTTTGATGTAAAACTTTTAAAAAAAGATGCTCCTATATATTGAATGTATGTACCGAGACTAATTCAAGAATAGTGATCTTGATTGATTGACAATCTTCTCCTCCTTCATCTCGAATCATGTATCAATCAATCAAGATCATTTTCTTATTCAGTGATATCAGTTTACCTTTTAATTTATAATATATATATATTTATGATTGATTTATATATTTTCCATTCTTGTAAAGAATTGCCTAGTTTAATTAGTGTAAACTCACTCACTATCTCACTATATATAGCCCCTCCCTCCCCTCCCTCCCCTCCCATTGTAATATTGCAAGTAAATTCATACACCTAGCTAACTACCTAGTGATCGATCGATGAGAATGGCGATGCAGCAATACCACATTCTTCTAGTTTTTACATGCATTACCGCATTATTGCTCTTCATTTCCTCCTCCATTGCTGCCGAACCCATCTCCAGCATCCATCCTGCCCCCCATGATCAGTTTGATTATGTCGATGATATTAAGAGTGTTTTTCGTTTTGGTGGTCAAAGACCTGGAGTCCGCGCCCTCCTCGTGAAAGAAATTTGTACTCGTATTATTGGTGGATGTGGCGGTTATAAAGCTGCAGTCATTAATGGTCCTATTAGTAGAGTACTTTGGCCAAATGACGATTGTTGTCAATATGCTTTTTTGTTAGGATTATGTTCTCCTTCCTCACTATCAGACTATATCGACAAAATCCCACCTCCTCCTCTCGTACCAACAAATAACAATCCCTCACCACCCATATCACCGTCACTCTCACCACCGGAATTCAATCCTGGACAACAGCTTCCGCGGGGACCACCGCAACTACCATTCGGCTGGTTTACACCATCAGTGGTAGATCAACGCCACAAGAATTGATGAAGAGATACCACTCTCCCCTCCGGCAGCTAGCAGCCTAGCTAATTAATCAAATGGAGTGTGTATATATATATATATATATATATATATATATATATATATATATATATATATATATAGTGAAAAGTTCATTGTAGACACCCCCATAAGTGTAGACAGGTAGACACCCTTTTTCACCATTAGATCTCTTGATCTAATGGTTGTGATTAATTTTCTTTTTTCTTTTTTTCTTTTTTCTCATTAATTAGAAACTTTCACATGTGAAAAAGAGCTATTTCACATGCGAAAGTGTCTACAATGAACCTCACCCTATATATATATATATATATATATATATATATATATATATATATATATATATATATATCTTTAATCTTTATTTTTGCTGTGTACGTGTTCATTGCAACAATTTCTAATAAAGAATTTCAATTGATCAAAATATGAAAATTAAACGTAACTAACTAATTAAGCTTGTGTTTTATATTTTGTGATTCAAACATGCATGCATGCATTTGATGATGATTTTATAATCCTATTTATGTTTATATATAATAATAATAAACCAATCATTGCCCGGGTCTGGTATATATGTTGTAATTAAGGGAGGTTAATTTGATGTGGTGTCATACTTTACATATGTTTATTGCAGACCGGATGCCAAAGGCATGCAATGTTGAGTGGCTTCATCATCCACATAAATTTCCATTGGCTGAGAGAAAAAAAAACATCATAATAGATTAGAAAACTTATGATTTCTGCAGCAAAATTAGCTGAAATTGGTGACTAATTAAACATTACAACTTGGATAAAGTTTCTTGCATAGACCGGATTTTCCTTGCTAAGTGTTGCAAAGAATTGAATGTTATAACTTGTTTATCGTGAGGAGTCAGTGTGAATGTTTTCTTGTACAGCTCTCATCTTATTTGTTCTAGCAAAAAAACCAATAATTAAATTAAGATGAATAACTAATTGGAAAATTAAATATTTTTTTGTACATCTCCCCTATTCTTTTGTGACTAAAGACTACATTAATAAGAAAGGGTTATTTCGAAAAATTCATTAATTCCATGACAAATATAAATCAACATCCTTTTACTAAGAAATGTAATAAAAAAATTAGGAAGCAATCACATTCTTCCATTCTATCAAACAAATAAATACATTATATTTATCTACACACAGGTTAAGTATGCTTGGACGAGTATAGTACTAGAATGGGTGACCTCTTAAGAAATCTTTGTATTGCAGCCCTTTTCCTTTCATTTCAAAAAATATTTATTTACATGTGTGCGGCGTAGACACTGCTAAATTAAGATATCTAGGAAATCGCATGTACCTGCATGTCTTCCCTTTGAGTTCTTTAATCGCCATCGAAAGCTTGAATCCCCATATATGTTTTCTCTTAATGTTTAAAGTACCAAGAGTGAAGTAACAAGTTATTTTCTTCGATCACCTTCCAAAACTTGAATCTCCATATATGTTTTCTTTTAGTTAAGTTTAAAGTACCACAGTTAAAAGTAAGGAGTAAGGAAATAGCGTGTTCAGTTTAACTCAGTGTAGTTCAAATATTTATTTCTGATAGAACATGTAAGAAATTAGGAATATTGGATCGATGGCAACATATGTACTTAATCCGGAGTGTGTCTACTAATAGTTGAGTGAAAACATAAGCGAACCTGTATATTATCCATTTTGAATATTAATCCAGTTTCCAATCGGAAATGCTATATATCCGGTGACAGTAACGGCCAACGGGTAGGATCACATATAAAAACGAAAAAAAGATAGAAAACAATAAAAAATAAGATACAAATTCACCACTCAAACGATCTGAAAGGCAACCAAATCGGAACTCAAATACAGAAAATGAAATGATTGATAGCACATTATAATGGAATGGACTTTTACATAAGGAATGTGACTCATTCCCTTTGTAAAGATAAAAAGTAAAATAAATACAAACAAGAATATAAATATAAACAGAAGATAAAAATATAAAAATATAAGATGAAAGTGAAAAACAATAATAAAATAAATATAGAACTATAGATAAAAACAGAAAAAGGTAAAATAGAGAAAAAAGAAAGCGAATGAAATAAAAACTTAAAATTTAAATCTTTAACAAAAATAAATTAATAAAAGTTAAATATTAAATTAGAAAAATAAAAAATAATAATGTAAATATATTTTTTTTATTTTAAATGAAAATATTGGTAAAATTATATTCTGATTACTTTGTTTTTACTTACAATATATCAAACAACACGAAGCAATAATATATTTTATTATAATTATACGTTAATCAAACGAGACGATTATATGATAATGACCAATTTTATCACGTCAACCAATCCATTTCATCGTTCATTTAATTCGCTCTTCATTACATTTTACCTTATAGTGTATAGAAAGATTTGCATGTAACATTTCTTATTTCCACTTGTATGTGTAATATGATTAAAGTAAGTGAAATGATTACACATGAAATCTGGCATAAAGTGTTTTTATCTTGGGAAAAATACGAAACTAGCCGGTTTGATCACGGTTGGACGAAAATAGCCGGCTGCACGGTCGTCCTAGCCGCTCAACCATGGTCGGACGACCGTAGGTTACCACCAAATCACTTTGTGACACGTATATATTATTGACGGTCGCCCGATGGTGCGACTGGTCGGGACGACCGTCAAAACATTCTCTCTGCGACGGTCGGCCCTACCGTCTGACACACTGTCGAGGGCGCCACAACCTTTAATATATTTTTTTTAATTCGAAAAGCAAAATATAGATGGTCGTCCGACCGTGGAGTACACGGTCGCTATCGGAGAAACCACGGTCATCCGACCGTTTAACCAAGAATTTTTTTTTTTAATTTTAAACAATTAAAATGATTTTTTATTTTAATGGTGGCATTATTTTTATTTTTACAAACAATAATATATAATATATAATATTCTCAATTTTACACCTATAAATACCATACAAACTTCACACAATACCACATAACTCAAACTCACACAACTCGCAACTCTCTATATTTTTTATGTAGAATGAGTCGTTCAAGCGTGAGTCGTTCTTCTTCATCCAAAACTATTATTAACAAAAAACACAAGACTTTAATTCTTGATTCAAAGGGGAATGTATGTTGTTTTCATTACATTCCTGCAGTCTCAAGAGTTGCCGACGATGGTACTACACGTCCAGGTCATGAATTTTTCGGGTGTTCCCTATGGCCTGTAAGTATCCATACAGGTGAAATGCAAAGATTTTGAATGTATCCATACATATTTTCAGCAAAAACCAATTTTCATCATCAATAGATATGGGTAAATAAACCTGAATGACAAAATATGATATTAAAATGTGGGACCATATATCAGTATATATCTAAACAAACAAACTTTACAAATAAAACGTTAGCGTATCAACCTCCCATAAAGAAGGATATAAGTCATCTATGCCATCACAATATTTATTTGCATCATCTGATCTTTGAGATATTAGTTTAACAAAATGGGTGGGCAGAATCGTCCAATGGTTCGGACCTTTGGGCAATTCATTCGTTGTTATTATTTCTTCTAAACGTCAAGTCATTAGTCGATATGTCCAGGCAGATACGTGCTATAATATAAAAAAATACATTTAGGAACAACATTTATATTTAAATATACGTTCTAAATTTAATATAAAGAATGACATACACTTGCTCCTATACGAGGATTTCCATGCAACGCAAGAAGTGAGCCCCAAAATTCTTTCGTAAGTGTATAGGATCCCATTTAAGAAATCGTACAAAACGAAGAATCCATACCACTATAAAAGAAGCGTAAAACATTTGGAGCCCAATTTTCTTTACTTTCAAAGTTCCAAACTTGTTTCTCAACAGGTGGTGGAATTTCGTCAATGGTTTCAAATGAGTTAGAAGAAGGATCGATTTCACGAGTGTTTCTTTTTTTTCCGTCTTGATGACATTTTTCCGATTTGATGGTTGTTTCTCAACAAGTGGTAGAATTTACCTCTTATTTATAGAGTTGAAATAAAGTGAGTAAAAAATAAAAAATTAAAAATTAAATATAAATAATACACACGGTCGGACGACCGTAGAAACAGTCGTCAACGACCATATATACCACGACCGTAGAAATTAGGGTTTTATATATTCTTATTATTATTATATACATAAACAAACGTTTTTTAACGACGAGATCTATTATCGCTTTTTGCATGTCCTCAGAAATTTAAAGTAGGCGCGAATTCTCCCAATTTGTGTCCTACCATACGATCTGTTATATAAATAGGTAGATGTTCCTTTCCATTATGGATAGCTTTTGAATTAAAAAAAATATATGTTTCACGGTCGGAGCGCCTCCGACAACCGTGTCAGACGGTCGGACCGACCGTGGCAGGAGGAATGTCGGAACGGTCGCTGGGGCCCGGAGAACGGTCGGACGACCTTGGACAACGACTTGTCCGATCATGGAATGATGAGGTGGCGTTTTTTTATTGGTTCTGTGGTAGTCGACCGTGTAACCGGCCATTCTCGTCAATTTTTTTAAACGTGTGGACATTCTCGTCCAACCATGGTCAACCCGGCTAGTTTCGTCTTTTTCCTTTTATCTTTTTTTATCTTTGACGTAAAACTTTTTCAAATATTGTTGTTCCTATTGAACGTACGGTATTATTGAAACTAATTCATGAATGGTGATGATCTTGATTGATTGAGAATCTCCTCCTCCCCCATCGATCGTATGCTTATATATGTATCAATCAAGATCATTTTCTTATTTTGTGATATCAATTTACCATTTTATAATATAAAATTGATATATCTTCCATTCTTGTAAATAATTGCCTGGTTTAATTAGTATATACTCACTCACTATATATAGCTCTCCCCTCCCATTGTATTGTTGTAAATCCATACACCGAGCTAGCAAGCTAGTGATCGATCTAGGAGAACATAATATAATGGCGGTGCAGCAACACCACCACCACATGATTAGTCTTCTAGTTTTCACATGCATTGCGGCATTGCTCTTCGTTTCCTCCTCCATTGCTGCTGAACCCGTCTCCATCGATGATCAGTTTGTTGTCGATAAGAGAGGCTTTGGTTTTCGTTTAGGTGGTCAAAGACCAGGAGGTGATGATTTTCGCCGCCGAAGACGTGGACGTGACATCGTTAAAGGTATTGATGCAGGTATTACCGTTGGTGGTACAGTTGGTACACTTATTGCTGGTTCACATGATCATTGTGGTGTTTTGTCTGGAAGATGTTCTCCTCCCCCACCATCACCAGTACCACCTAGAAACTATATCGATCTCACTTCTCCTGATCCCTCTCTGCTACCAACAAATAATAATAATAATCCCAATCCCTCCTCCTCACCCATATCATCATCATCATCATTCTCACCACCTCCACCATTCAACTTTCCACCAGGGTTCAACCCTGGGCAACAACCGGAATTCACTCCAGGACAAGGGTTACCACCCCAACTACCATTCAACAGGCAGCAGCCGACTCATTAATCAATTGGAGTACTCTATATAGCTAGCTAGCTAGTTTCTTTAGTTTTGCGGTTTGTTTATTATTACAATTACAAGTTTCTAATAAAGGATTTCCATTGTTTAAGAAATGAAAACTAGACGACGTAACTAATTAATTAAGCTTGTGTTTTATATTTTATGATTTAAAATATGAAAATTAGACGCCACAATAACAGTCTACTTAAAGAGACTAGCTAGAAAAACCACCAAAACTAAACCCAAGCAGACCAATTCATCCCCAAATTCAAACATCCGACACTACCTACTTAATTATCAAGCGAATTGTTTTGCTACATATGAAATGAATTTATATGAAATCTATTATTTTACTATATTTTTCTTTTGTATTATAAGATTATTTGTTGATTAATATGAAAATTAGTGGTTCTATAAATATATATATATATTTTAAAATTAATACCATGACATGTAAAAATACGTGTCATAAATATATAGCAAAATATTACATTTCATATATAACATATAACTCTTGAATAGTTGAATATATCTTGCATTTAGATTGGTTTTAATTATATTATCTTAGAGAATTGAAGCTTAATTAGATTGTATCAAACTTTTTAGTTTTCAAATGGGAAGTGACTAAACCGGAACTATATAGAGCTCATAAATCAACAAAGAGAATTAATTGGCTTGTTTTCATGTTTTGAACTTGCTTAAACATCATAAAATAAAAAGTGACGGTTCATGTTGGCATATCACGTGGACTACAAAAAATAAGTGGGCGGTGGGCTGGATTTGTTGACTTGCGATCTATTGCTGGGACTTGGGAGATTTGCGAATGGGCTAATTGTTGGGCTATGTTGATTGTTGGACGCAAGCAAGAGTGATAAAAATAGGTCAACAAGACCTAGCGGTGTATATTGAAATATTTTTGTTATCACTTAGGGTTAGGTGGATATTGAATTATTTTGATTATTTGGAGTGGCTTTTTTACTTATGAGTATGTGATTTTAATTAAAATTTTGTTTTTATCTCTTTTAATGTGTTCGTGTGTCTATTCGTATTGATATTATATATACTTTATGTAATTATTTTAACCTTGGCGTGTAGAACTACCACTTAGTTTATAAAGTTATCTTTGGGTTATTTATTATTGGTTTGTTTTCTACGGCAATCAAACCTCGTGATGTAATTGATGATTTCTTAGGTATTATTGGTTGATTAGATGTGTTAACTTAGAGTTGGATATGAATAAAATGGTTTAAGTCTATGCTAGGATTTTTCCTATTTACTAGTAAGTTGACTGTAATCTCTGTGAGCGCTAGCTTACTTCATAATAATAGGGTTGCTAGTCAGGGGCGCAACATAGAGAGGGCCAGGCCAGGCCCCGGCCCGGGCCGTTTTTTCGCTAAGAAGTAGGGAGTTATACCCGTCCAGTCCGAAAAAACTGTATATATATAGTCCGGCCCTATCCAATTTTTAATCAAAAAAAATTAATACTAAGTCGACCCATCACTAAGTTACAAACCAAAATTTTTATTTGATAAAGTTATAAAAGTTACAATCGTTATTTGTTTGAAACCTCCTTTTTATTGGATAAATTTTTTTTGACTTGTTAGTTGGATTGTGATATGACTTGTTAGTTGTTTTAACCCGACACGACCCGAATATCCGACACGAATATCCGACCCGAACATATAACCCAAGTTCAAAACCTAGTGACAGCCTAAATTTTTTTGACCCTTAACTTTCGGCCCGATCTGACATTCCGGTCAAGCTTCGCCACTGTTGCTAGTATTGTTCATGATGTTAGTGGTCTTGTTATTATGGGTTTAGCAAGTCTCAGATAGTTAGTTAATTCGTTTCTACAACTACACACAATTGTTGCTACTTTATAGTAGTACGGTTCTAAGGTAGTTAGACCATTCCTCAAGGGTTTTGGAATTATATTGACCAAGTTGCATCATGACCTAGGAGGATTAGTCTATTTAAAATTTTAAGAAACATTTATGATAAACAGAGTCATTCTAGATAGTAATCATAAGTTAAGAGGATTCGAAACCTAGGTGATATTTTTCTCCATATGTTTTTTCATTATTTCTTTAGTTGTTTCCGTAGTTAATAGTTTAATTGTTTGTTTCAGTTTTACTTTGTGAAAGTTAACCTTTAGTTAGCTTGGTTAGTATACTTCAGGGTCTGTTTGGTAGTTTTCTGAAAGATGGAGGGGGCTTGGAGTCAATCTTGGTTAATGTTTTGTTAACAACTGTTACGAGTTGGTTTATATAGCCGTTGTTAATTAGGTAGAAGATAAGCTCCGAATTGGGCATTTTTCATCTTTGTAATCATCGAATACTTCCATTGATTTCTTTTGTAATCGTTTTCTAATTGAATCTGATTTGAGTTTCTATTGTTCATCGTTTGATATCACAATTGGTATCAGAGCACAGGTTGCTCGAAGTTAGGGATCAGTTTTCAATCGCCATTGAAATTGATCGATAGACGATGACGGCATCCAAGTTTAACATCGAGAAATTCACGGGGAAGAATGATTTTGGGTTATGGCGTCTGAAGATGAAAGCATTCCTTGTGTATCAAGGAATTTCAGATGCATTATCAGGCGAACCTGGAAGACCCGAGGGAATGGAAGATAACGACTGGCAGGAGATGTTGGATAAATCGCACAGCGCCATTGTACTCAGCCTAGGGGATAAGGTCCTGCGAGAGGTGAGTAGAGAAACAACTGATGCGGCTGTGTGGTCCAAATTAGAGTCTCTCTATATGACAAAGTCATTGGCTAACCGGTTGTATTTGAAGAGAAGACTGTATACTTTTCAAATGCCACCGGGTAGATCTTTAGAAGATCATACCGATGAGTTCAATAAAATCATACTTGATTTGGAGAATATTGAAGTCAGTATAGAAGATGAAGATCAGGCAATAATTTTCTTGTCTTCTCTCCCTAGTTCTTATGAACATTTTGTAGAAACCTTGATGTATGGGAGAGATGAAATTACTATGGAGGAAGTTCTAGCTTCTTTAAATTCAAAGGAATTGCAGAAAAGAAGTGATGGACAGGAAGATAGTAATGAGGGTCTCATGGTTAAGGGCAAGAATGATTACAAGAATCAAAGGAAGAAGGGTACTCAGAATCAGGCAAGGTCTAAATTCAAACAAAAACTGAGGTGTTTTGTGTGTAATTCTGACACACATCTAAAGAGGGAGTGTCCAGAGTTGAAGAAAAGAAAAACTGAGTCATATAAGAAGAATTACAATGCTTCTCACAAAGATGATTCTTCTGATGGGTATGAGTCATTAGATGTTCTAGTGGTGGATCAGAAGCAAGGTGGAGAAGATTGGATAATGGATTCAGGGTGTTCTTTTCATATGACCCCAAACAAAGACTATTTCAAGAAATTGAAATATGAAGATCTTGGTTCTGTTAAGCTAGGTGATAACAGAGAGTGCAGGATACAAGGGAGAGGGGAGCTGGATCTCAAATTGGAAAATGGCTCTATCTTGACTCTGCATGATGTGAGGTACATTCCCCTTTTAAGTAGAAATTTGATTTCTCTTGGTACTTTAGAAAAGGAGGGTTGTAATGTGAATCTGAGAAATGGCAAGGCTAGGGTATCTAGAGGTGCTATGGTTCTGTTATCTGGAACTAGGGGAAAGAATAACATCTATTTCTTAGATGGTAATGTGCAATGTATGGTGAATACTGTTATTAGCAACCAGAATCAGGATTGTAAAACTATGTTATGGCACAATAGATTAGGTCATATCAGTGAGAGAGGTCTTCTTGAGTTGAAAAAACAAGGGGTGTTGCCTGGTTTAGGAGAAGTAAAACAGTTCTTTTGTGAACATTGTGTTTTGGGTAAGGCCCATAGAGTTAAATTTGCTAGGAATAGTCATAGGGCTAATGGTATACTAGAGTATATTCATTCAGACTTATGGGGGCCATCTAGGACTGAAACTTTAGGTGGTGCAACTTATTTTCTGTCTATGGTTGATGATTTCTCTAGGAGGGTTTGGGTTTTCCTACTTAAACATAAGAATGAAGCCTATAAGAAATTCAAAGAGTGGGTTACTTTAGTTGAAAACCAGACTGACAAAAGGGTTAAGAAAATTAGAACTGACAATGGCCTTGAGTTTTGCAATTATGAGTTTGATCAATTTTGTAAGACAAAAGGCATAGCTAGGCATCTAACTGTTCCAGGGACACCACAACAAAATGGTGTCATAGAGAGGATGAATAGGACATTGCTAAACAAGGTTAGATGCATGCTTTTGAGCTCTGGATTACCAAAGAAGTATTGGGGTGAAGCAGTTTCCACTGCAACCTATTTAATTAATAGGAGTCCCTCTACTACTTTGGACATGAAAACCCCTATGGAATTGTGGTCAGGACATAAACAGGACTATGGGAGAATGAGGGTATTTGGGTCATTAGCATATGCTCATGTTAAGCAAAATAAGTTGGATGCTAGGGCTGTCAAGTGTGTTTTCTTAGGTTACCCGGATGGCGTCAAGGGATATAGGCTATTAAAGGTAGATGGGGTAGAGTCAAAGGTTATGTTGAGTAGGGATGTCACTTGGCATGAGAAAGTGATGTATAAGGATCTGATAGGTGGTAATCCTAAATATAATCCTGGTTTTGAAGTGGAGCCTGAGGGGTATAGTAGTCAAGGTGATAGTATTCATCTTGAGGTGGAGCCTAGGAGGGAATCTCAGGTGATAGATAGTCCCATAGGTGACCAGGATATTTCTAGTGGTCTTACAGGAGGAACCATTGGAGATAATGATACTCAGGTGCAGGATGAGGTAATAGGAGAAAATCAAGAAGATGATTTAGAATCATATCAGTTGTCCAGGGATAGAGGTAAAAGAAAAATAGTCAAGCCTTCAAGATATAGGGATGATGATCTGTCTGCTTTTGTGTTTGTTGCTGCTGAGAGAGAAAGTTCTTATGAGCCTATCTCATATGAAGAAGCAGTGGTATGTGAGGATAGAAATGAATGGATTAGAGCCATGGAGGAGGAAGTTAAATCTCTTAAGGATAATCAGACTTGGGTATTAGTTAATAAGCCTAAGGATAAGAAAGTTATAGCTTGTAAGTGGTTATATAAGCTAAAGGATAGTGGTGAGATAGGGAAGCCAAGGTATAAAGCTAGGCTTGTTGCCAAAGGGTATACTCAAAAGGCTGGAATTGATTACCAGGAAGTGTTTTCTCCTGTAGTAAAGCATACTTCCATTAGGCTTATTTTAGCTCTTGTTGCTATAAATGATATGGAATTAAGGCAGCTTGATGTCAAAACTGCCTTTCTCCATGGAAACCTTGAAGAAGAGATTTACATAGATCAACCTAAGGGTTTTAAGGTTGCTGGTCAGGAACATAAGGTGTGTTTGTTACAAAGGTCCTTATATGGTTTAAAACAGAGTCCTAGGCAATGGTACAAAAGGTTTAATGATCATATTATTGGTCAAGGATTTAGCAGGAGTAAGTATGATGCCTGTGTGTATTTTAATGAGTATGAATCAGGTAAATTCATATACCTACTTTTATATGTTGATGATATGTTGTTAGCCTGTAAGGATAAGGAGATCATAGAGAGTACTATTGAAATGCTTAACTCTGAGTTTGACATGAAAGATTTAGGGGAGGCTAAAAGAATAATAGGCATGGAAATTTCCAGAAGTAGAAATACTAGAGAACTTAAGTTGACTCAAACCTCTTATATTAAGAAAATTTTGAGGAATTTTGATATGGAAATGTGTAAGCCTGTTAGAACATCTTTTGCTCCTCACTTTAAGTTGTCAAGCAGGGATTGTCCTTCTACTCATGGTGAAGTTGAAGATATGAGCCATATTCCTTATGCACAAGCAGTGGGTAGCCTGATGTTTCTTATGGTTTGCACTAGACCTGACCTGAGTTATGGGGTTAGTGTTGTTAGTAGGTATTTGTCTAATCATGGAAGGAACCATTGGAATGCTGTTAAATGGTTGTTAAGATATCTAGCAGGTACTCAGGATGTTGGATTGAATTTTGGAGTGAAGCAGCTTGGGAATGATAGAGTTCTTGGGTTTGTTGACTCAGATTATGCTAATGATCTGGATAGATTCAGATCTGTCACAGGATATTCTTTTATGATCTATGGAAACCTGGTTAGTTGGAGAGCTTCTTTGCAGTCAGTGGTTGCTCTTTCCAGTACTGAAGCCGAGTTTATGGCCCTTACAGAAGCAGTAAAGGAAAGCTTGTGGTTAACTGGGTTTGTAAAAGAATTAGGGTGTCAAGTGGCTGAGTCTAAGGTGTGCTGTGATAATCAGGGAGCCATAGCATTGTCTAAAGATGGAGTTTTTCATGAGAGAACCAAGCATATTAATGTTAGGTTCTATTTCATAAGAGATGTGGTAAATGCTAAAGATGTAATTCTTGAGTATGTGAATACAAGTGATAACCTTGCTGATGTATTCACTAAGGCTTTGCCTGGGGGCAAATTTGGTAATTGTTTAAGGAACTTAGGCATTGGCTAATTGAATCTTGTAACAAGAATCTGCATAAAGTGACACCATGATCATCAAGGCAATATGTCCTCTGTTATCAGGTGTTAATCACTTGTGCTTGAGGCTTGTTATTGTAGGTTCATGTGTTGCTGTTGTTCCTGTATAAATCAATGGGTTTAAAAGGGTGTTCGAGCTAACATAATGGTTAAAGGTGGAGAATTGTGAAAGTTAACCTTTAGTTAGCTTGGTTAGTATACTTCAGGGTCTGTTTGGTAGTTTTCTGAAAGATGGAGGGGGCTTGGAGTCAATCTTGGTTAATGTTTTGTTAACAACTGTTACGAGTTGGTTTATATAGCCGTTGTTAATTAGGTAGAAGATAAGCTCCGAATTGGGCATTTTTCATCTTTGTAATCATCGAATACTTCCATTGATTTTTTTTTGTAATCGTTTTCTAATTGAATCTGATTTGAGTTTCTATTGTTCATCGTTTGATATCACATACTTGTTAATTAAATCACTTATTTTTATCGGCTAAATATCGATAACGATCTATTATCGGGAGATTGCATGTGTCCATAGATTGATATTCGGTTTCTTACCAATACTATATTGCATAAAATAGGTACAATAGCATACGTGTGTGGTTTGCTCGCTTGATGTAAACCGTTTAAAACTTAATTGTATTAATCCTAATTTTATATACACAAAACCGTTCTTTTATTTTTCAACACAAAACCGTACTATCAGATATTCAAAAACTTCTGGTAAAATGGTAAAGGCTACAAAAAACACCAAATGTTTTTCTTCTAAGAGTTAGGAGCTGAGTTGGGAAAAAAAGGTTAAAAAATCAAATAATAATGGATTTCTCTAAAGTATTATAAACATCTATTTACTTAATTTTTTGTATTGGAATCTAGTACAAAAAAAAAGTATTTTTAGCGTTTTTACATAAAACATTATTTTTAGAAATCTCACCCTGTTTTATTTTGGGTCTGGCTATATTCACACACAGATTTGATATTCACAATCACTTCATACGATAGTTTTGGGCAAAATGGTCATATGGAGAGGTCATCTTGCACAAACGGTCGTTTGGGTCCAAAAAAATATTATTTTATTATATATGCACCCCCCTCCCCTCCCCGATTTTATGCAGTCTTCATGACATCTAAAGTTAACAACACCAAGAATCACACACACACACACTTTTTTATCTTCATATTCGATCCTTTCTTATACGCATACCAAGTTTTTAATAGTCAAGAATAACACCTCATTGTGACATACACATACGCCATTTCTTTTTACACACTCTCATTTTCATTCTTTCTATTGATACATACATGTGTGTATCTATTTGTATAAGTTATGATATATTCTCGAATTTTCCCCTTTAATTGTATGCAACATATGCCTAGAAATTATCGCATTCTTCAATTCCAGATACATTCAGTTCAGTTCCTAAAAAATCAACTTTTAGCACTAAAAACCCGTTAAACCCAAACCAGTTTCAACCCGGTCCAACTCGATCAGTTCGTATAGGTTCGGGGTCTCGAGGCTACAAACTGGTTTGGCCAAATTGGTTTTGACTGTGTTGACCAAACTAGTTTCGGTTCACAACCTGGACTGGTTTAAGTAACGGTTTTGTACACCACTAGGCTCGAGATAAAACATACCCAAATACACACTCACACATGACACTTAACAAGGTACATGGCCACACACATCGAGAACAATGAGACATGAGTATACACCTCCTAAAAGTCCCTAACTTTAACATATTTCTCTATACTCTTCAATCACTGATCATGTCTTCGGATAGATGCAAGTCTAACAAATCATGTCTAATTTGATCTTCTGTTGTTAGTTTAGGCCTACCTCTAGCACCCCCACCCCAACCCCCCCCCCCCCCCCCCCGAACAGAGAATCTCTCAACGCTCCTTACATGTGTCGACAACGTTCTCCTCCTTACATGCCCGAACCATCTCACATCCCTTCTCTAATTTTATCTGAAAAACGTGTTACCCCTAGTTTACCTATAAAAACCTCATTCCTTATCATATCTAACATCGTGTAGCCACACATCCATCTCAGCATTCTCATCTCTTATATCTCCAACATTCGCACATGGGTCTTCTTGACTAGCCAACCTTTCGTGTTGTTCAGCAAACCTGGACGAATCATCACCTTATAGAATTTTTTTAAAGAGGACATCGATTAAGATAAAAAAGTAAAATAAAACTATAATAATATTAGTGAGATCAAGAATGACAAGAACATGAATATGAAACTTGGTGTCGCTCGCTAGTCGTACCTTAGATGTTGGTCTAAGACTATCGAATATTTTAACACAATATATTTAAAAAATGTTGTTGAAAAGGCAGCAAGCATTCATTTATGGAGATATACATAACAGGCCCTTCCTGATCCAATATCTTAAATGACAAATT
Organism: Deinandra increscens subsp. villosa; assembly: GCA_039602395.1. Lineage (NCBI taxonomy): Eukaryota > Viridiplantae > Streptophyta > Magnoliopsida > Asterales > Asteraceae > Deinandra > Deinandra increscens. Next base: position 2,464,332 of record JBCNJP010000015.1, on the reverse strand, counting down.
ACACCCTTGGCTTTCCTTTGTGCATAAAAGTAACACTTGGAAAAGGCTAAATTCGTAAATTACTTGATAGAGAAAAAAGAAGTACAAGAAAAAGAAGGTAGAGATTATGAAAACCATTAAAAATAAATAAATAAAATAAGAATAAGGAGTGGGTTCTAACTGAGTGTGGGTCCCATCTAACTCCAATCCATTCCATATTTCCATTCCTTCTTCTATAACTTCACCCATTCCACCATTCTTCACTACCTTTTCTCCTTCATTTCCACTATTCCACTCTCCCTCCATATCACCATGACCGAAGCTGACTGGGTCGCCGCCGCTATGGCGGACACCGACGCCGTCGCCGAGGTTCTCGTCAGACTCCGGGTAGCCACCCTACCACCGTCGTTAAAGCGCCGAAGACCGGCGCCACCGCAGAGTTGGACCATTCATCAGCCCCGCTCCAGAACACAACCCATACTTCCCGCATCTAACAAATCGGAAACGGAAACGCCTAGGGCTAGCCCTAGCACTCCGTTATCGTGGAGCGGCGGCGCCACTTCCGGCAGCGGTGGCGGTGGCGGGGCTCCAATTGCCGATGCAACAAATCACAACTGCTCAGACGTCTTAAGATCTAAGGTTTGTAAAACACACAATATCTGTCAATCTGTTACGTCGCCGGACTTGGACGCCGGTTTTCTGTTATTTTTCCGGTAATTTGATTAGTTTCAGTCAGCTAATTGTTAGTCGTAGATGGTGGTGGCGTCCTCATTTGCTTGTTGTGTACCTCGATGCAGTTAATCATTCTGACCATAACGCCCTCCAGAAAACCACATACTTTCCATCACGCGTTCATTACGGTTTTTTTCCGTTTGCCAATTGACCATTCTACCCTCCCTCCGTTCACCGATTGCCTTCCCGATTCGTACATCTAGTTTTATTAATTAATTAATTAATCACCAGAATTAAGAAAATTTATATTTTTTTTAGATATATGGAAGCAGATGTGGCTTCCGTTGAACGCATAGACTTTCTACGTCTTCTCGCCACCATTTTCTCGTCTTGCTCGCGGGCCCCACCCCCTTTAAAACCGCCAAGGGCATCAATGTCATTTCGTGGCTTCATAACCTGATGCCACATTCACATAAAAACAATCTGTCGAAATCATCATATCATATCCATCCGTCTACTACCTGTGGCAAAGAAAGAAAGAAAGGCTATGATGCCACCCAAAACACACATTATAGTAAAAGTGAACACACATGTTGTTGTGGGCAGTTAGGGGCATTCTCGTAATTTCAGTTGAAAAAAAGGGCAGTTTTTATTTATCGGTGGCGTGTTTTCGTGGCAAGTAAGGGTCTGCGTTTGAGTTTGGTGCGGGTGTTGGTGTTGGGTAGTGGGTGTGTTTATCCGATTGTCTTTTTAGTCATGCCACTTTCGTGATATATTTAATTTCATTCTTTTTTGTCATCCACTTATAAATTAAATAAATGCAATTATTCAATTTTTACACAACTTCATTTTTTTTACTATGGGGCAAAAACATAATATTTTAACTATTTTAAAAAAAATATTTTTCAAGATTCAAGAAAGTTATGTGTGACAAAGTCAAAAGCTAAAAGAGTGTGCAATGTTTTTAGTGTTTAGAATGGATTTGTCATAAGCTTCTCATAGTTAATAGTTAAACGGGCTCTAGGTAACATTACTCCTTTTTCCTTTATCAGGGCTGGTCCCAGGAGCTTTTGGTCAAAAAATGGAAGTAGTCCATATTTTATATTGATATTTATTCATAGCTAAAAATTCTTTTTTTGAGTGGACAGAATGAACGACTGGTCACTATTAATGTTATGAACCGGAGGTGGGTATTCTTGAGATATATCTCAGATTTTTGGGTTCATGTTTAATTCCTTTCAACAAAATTATTTTGACTTTTGACTTTTGAGACAAAGAGAAAATAAGACAATAGTTATGCTTGCAGGGAATCTTTTTCCTTTTTTTTTTTTTTTTTGTTTTTAGGAAAGCAAAGATAACCACTGATTTTAATTCCTTTACTAATGCTAGGAGATTTAAATTGATCTGCATATATTATGAGTTTCTGATTTGATGCCATTACTGTGAACTTCAGTGGCTACAACATAGGAAAAAACAGTAGTCAACTGTATCATGGGGAATCTTAAGTTTTGGGGTGACTTTGGATACAAGTAATCCACAGATCAGGGCTTGTTTAGTATGTCACATGCCAAACAAATATGATTTTGCATGTGCTATATATAATATATAAATGGGAAAGAGTCATTTTTTTAATTAAACTATGTGAAAAGCATCTGTCTTTATGCATAGATGTTGGGTTCTTGTAGCTTTAATGCTTTACCCAAAATTTCATCAGCATATGCATATTCAAATTCCGGTTTATTTATTTATTTCTTTTGGTATATTGTGATTACTACTGCACAAGTTGTATATATCATGATCTGAGGGAGTGTTTGGGATTGCAGGTTACGCGACCTAGTGAAACCACCCCAACAAAGAGGCCAAGAAAAAAGAAAGTGAGCTGCTAACATTTAAAAAATAAAAATAAATAACCTTATTAATCAAGTTTTATTACAGCTCGATTGTTAACTGATAGATCTTAATATCTTATTAACATGGTCTTATTAACTGTTTTTAGACTTTGGCTGCACTCAGAGAGGAGGGCATAGTATTAATGGAGGAGCAAAATGATTTGAAAAGGGTATGTTAAGTCAAAATCGTCATGCTTATGGGTCGAACATGATTACTATTACTTTTTTTGCTAAGTTTTTTTTACCTTTTAACGCAGAAAGTTGCAGCTCTACAGGCAAATTGTGAAAAACAGAGAAAGGAGAATGAGAGGCTGAAGAAGATTAAGGTAAAACATATTTAATAATATCTCAGTACTTTATAGCTATACAAATTAAATTAAATTAAATTAAGATTAAAAAAATTATGACTCAAATCAGCTGGATATACAAATTATATAGTGGACTTTTATAATTCAGCTGGATATGCAAGTGGAGCCGCAAGGCGAGAGACAAAAGGCGATGAGAAACAATCATTTTGAAGCGGTCAGTGAACGAAATGTGAAAACTATCCTTCCTGATCTTAATGTTCCTTTTGGGGAGGATGTGATTGTGAGTTGCTAAAAACATAAGAGTAAAACCTCGTATAGAAAAAATAAGTTCTAACATCGGATTTGAGACAGAAGAGCTTCCCAGTTTCTTTACTAGATTTGGAAAGTTGTTAATTTAATTTAATCCTATGAAGGTAACTGAGGATTACAGTGCAGAAATCTGTAAACCTTTTTAGATTTAGTTGGTCAT
>JBCNJP010000015.1:2429764-2460515 GCA_039602395.1 Deinandra increscens subsp. villosa | reverse complement strand
TACTTGTTAATTAAATCACTTATTTTTATCGGCTAAATATCGATAACGATCTATTATCGGGAGATTGCATGTGTCCATAGATTGATATTCGGTTTCTTACCAATACTATATTGCATAAAATAGGTACAATAGCATACGTGTGTGGTTTGCTCGCTTGATGTAAACCGTTTAAAACTTAATTGTATTAATCCTAATTTTATATACACAAAACCGTTCTTTTATTTTTCAACACAAAACCGTACTATCAGATATTCAAAAACTTCTGGTAAAATGGTAAAGGCTACAAAAAAACACCAAATGTTTTTCTTCTAAGAGTTAGGAGCTGAGTTAGGAAAAAAAAGTTAAAAAATCAAATAATAATGGATTTCTCTAAAAGTATTATAAACATCTATTTACTTAATTTTTTGTATTGGAATCTAGTACAAAAAAAATAAGTATTTTTAGCGTTTTTACATAAAACATTATTTTTAGAAATCTCACCCTGTTTTATTTTGGGTCTGGCTATATTCACACACAGATTTGATATTCACAATCACTTCATACGATAGTTTTGGGCAAAATGGTCATATGAAGAGGTCATCTTGCACAAAACGGTCGTTTGGGTCCAAAAAAATATTATTTTATTATATATGCACCCCCCTCCCCTCCCCGATTTTATGCAGTCTTCATGACATCTAAAGTTAACAACACCAAGAATACACACACACACACACTTTTTTATCTTCAGTATTCGATCCTTTCTTATACGCATACCAAGTTTTTAATAGTCAAGAATAACACCTCATTGTGACATACACATACGCCATTTCTTTTTACACACTCTCATTTTCATTCTTTCTATAGATACATACATGTGTGTATCTATTTGTATAAGTTATGATATATTCTCGAATTTTCCCCTTTAATTGTATGCAACATATGCCTAGAAATTATCGCATTCTTCAATTCCAGATACATTCAGTTCAGTTCCTAAAAAATCAATTTTTAGCACTAAAAACCCGTTAAACCCAAACCAGTTTCAACCCGGTCCAACTCGATCAGTTCGTATAGGTTCGGGGTCTCGAGGCTACAAACTGGTTTGGCCAAATTGGTTTTGACTGTGGTTGACCAAACCAGTTTCGGTTCACAACCCGGACTGGTTTAAAAAGCGGTTTTGTACACCACTAGGGTGGAGATAAAACATACCAAAATACACACCCACACATGACACTTAACAAGGTACATGGCCACACACATCGAGAACAATGAGACATGAGTACACACCTCCTAAAAGTCCCTAACTTTATCATATTTCTCTATACTCTTCAATCACTGATCATGTCTTCGGATAGTATGCAAGTCTAACAAATCATGTCTAATTTGCTCTTCTGATTGTTAGTTTAGGCCTACCTCTAGCCCCCCCCCCCCCCCCCCCTCGAACAGAGAATCTCTCCACGCTCCTTACATGTGTCGTCAACGATCTCCTCCTTACATGCCCGAACCATCTCACCTCCCTTCTCTAATTTTATCTGAAATACGCGTTACCCCTAGTTTACCTATAAAAACCTCATTCCTTATCATATCTAGCATCGTGTAGCCACACATCCATCTCAGCATTCTCATCTCTTATATCTCCAACATTCGCACATGGGTCTTCTTGACTAGCCAACCTTTCGTGTTGTTCAGCAAAGCTAGACGAATCATCACCTTATAAAATTTTTCTAAATAGGACATCGATCAAGATAAAGAAATATAATAAAAAATAATATTAGTGAGATCAAGAATGACAAGAACATGAATTTGAAACTTGGTGTCGCTCGCTAGTCGTACCTTAGATATGTTGGTCCTCGACTATCGAATATTTTAACACAAAATATTTAAAAAATGTTGTTGAAATGGCAGCAAGCATTCATTTATGGAAAAATACAAAACAGGTCCTTCCTGATCCAATATCTTAAATGACAAGTTACACCCTTGGCTTTCCTTTGTGCATAAAAGTAACACTTGGAAAAGGCTAAATTCGTAAATTACTTGATAGAGAAAAAAGAAGTACAAGAAAAAGAAGGTAGAGATTATGAAAACCATTAAAAATAAATAAATAAAATAAGAATAAGGAGTGGGTTCTAACTGAGTGTGGGTCCCATCTAACTCCAATCCATTCCATATTTCCATTCCTTCTTCTATAACTTCACCCATTCCACCATTCTTCACTACCTTTTCTCCTTCATTTCCACTATTCCACTCTCCCTCCATATCACCATGACCGAAGCTGACTGGGTCGCCGCCGCTATGGCGGACACCGACGCCGTCGCCGAGGTTCTCGTCAGACTCCGGGTAGCCACCCTACCACCGTCGTCAAAGCGTCGAAGACCGGCGCCACCGCAGAGCTGGACCATTCATCAGCCCCGCTCCAGAACACAACCCATACTTCCCGCATCTAACAAATCGGAAACGGAAACGCCTAGGGCTAGCCCTAGCACTCCGTTATCGTGGAGCGGCGGCGCCACTTCCGGCAGCGGTGGCGGTGGCGGGGCTCCAATTGCCGATGCAACAAATCACAACTGCTCAGACGTCTTAAGATCTAAGGTTTGTAAAACACACAATCTCCGTCAATCTGTTACGTCGCCGGACTTGGACGCCGGTTTTCTGTTATTTTTCCGGTAATTTGATTAGTTTCAGTCAGCTAATTGTTAGTCGTAGATGGTGGTGGCGTCCTCATTTGCTTGTTGTGTACCTCGATGCAGTTAATCATTCTGACCATAACGCCCTCCAGAAAACCACATACTTTCCATCACGCGTTCATTACGGTTTTTTTCCGTTTGCCAATTGACCATTCTACCCTCCCTCCGTTCACCGATTGCCTTCCCGATTCGTACATCTAGTTTTATTAATTAATTAATTAATCACCAGAATTAAGAAAATTTATATTTTTTTTAGATATATGGAAGCAGATGTGGCTTCCGTTGAACGCATAGACTTTCTACGTCTTCTCGCCACCATTTTCTCGTCTTTCTCGCGGGCCCCACCCCCTTTAAAACCGCCAAGGGCATCAATGTCATTTCGTGGCTTCATAACCTGATGCCACATTCACATAAAAACAATCTGTCGAAATCATCATATCATATCCATCCGTCTACTACCTGTGGCAAAGAAAGAAAGAAAGGCTATGATGCCACCCAAAACACACATTATAGTAAAAGTGAACACACATGTTGTTGTGGGCAGTTAGGGGCATTCTCGTAATTTCAGTTGAAAAAAAGGGCAGTTTTTATTTATCGGTGGCGTGTTTTCGTGGCAAGTAAGGGTCTGCGTTTGAGTTTGGTGCGGGTGTTGGTGTTGGGTAGTGGGTGTGTTTATCCGATTGTCTTTTTAGTCATGCCACTTTCGTGATATATTTAATTTCATTCTTCTTTGTCATCCACTTATAAATTAAATGCAATTATTCAAATTTTACACAACTTCATTTTTTTACTTTTTTTCTTTTTTGAAGTTTTTGAGTTTGAAACTACCCCTTACCCTTAATCTCTAATACAGTAATACCCGAGTGAGTCTTTTCGAGAACTCTCCATACTTTTCATACTGGACTTTTTTTTTTACCATTGAGCTAAAGCTAGATACGAATTTTGGGCAAAAACATAACATTTTAAGTTTTTAACTACTAATTTAAAAAAAAATAAAAAAATTTCAAGATTCAAGAAAGTTATGTTTGACAAAGTCAAAAGCTAAAAGAGTGTGCAATGTTTTTAGTGTTTAGAATGGATTTGTCATAAGCTTCTCATAGTTAATAGTTAAACGGGCTCTAGGTAACATTACTCCTTTTTCCTTTATCAGGGCTGGTCCCAGGAGCTTCTGGTCAAAAAATGGAAGTAGTCCATATTTTATATTGATATTTATTCATATCTAAAAATTCCTTTTTGAGTGGACAGAATGAACGACTGGTCACTATTAATGTTGTGAACCGGAGGTGGGTATTCTTGAGATATATCTCAGATTTTTGGGTTCATGTTTAATTCCTTTCAACAAAATTATTTTGACTTTTGACTTTTGAGACAAAGAGAAAATAAGACAATAGTTATGCTTGCAGGGAATCTTTTTCCTTTTTTTTTTTTTGTTTTTAGGAAAGCAAAGATAACCACTGATTTTAATTCCTTTACTAATGCTAGGAGATTTAAATTGATCTGCATATATTATGAGTTTCTGATTTGATGCCATTACTGTGAACTTCAGTGGCTACAACATAGGAAAAAACAGTAGTCAACTGTATCATGGGGAATCTTAAGTTTTGGGGTGACTTTGGATACAAGTAATCCACAGATCAGGGCTTGTTTAGTATGTCACATGCCAAACAAATATGATTTTGCATGTGCTATATATAATATATAAATGGGAAAGAGTCATTTTTTTAATTAAACTATGTGAAAAGCATCTGTCTTTATGCATAGATGTTGGGTTCTTGTAGCTTTAATGCTTTACCCAAAATTTCATCAGCATATGCATATTCAAATTCCGGTTTATTTATTTATTTCTTTTGGTATATTGTGATTACTACTGCACAAGTTGTATATATCATGATCTGAGGGAGTGTTTGGGATTGCAGGTTACGCGACCTAGTGAAACCACCCCAACAAAGAGGCCAAGAAAAAAGAAAGTGAGCTGCTAACATTTAAAAAATAAAAATAAATAACCTTATTAATCAAGTTTTATTACAGCTCGATTGTTAACTGATAGATCTTAATATCTTATTAACATGGTCTTATTAACTGTTTTTAGACTTTGGCTGCACTCAGAGAGGAGGGCATAGTATTAATGGAGGAGCAAAATGATTTGAAAAGGGTATGTTAAGTCAAAATCGTCATGCTTATGGGTCGAACATGATTACTATTACTTTTTTTGCTGAGTTTTTTTTACCTTTTAACGCAGAAAGTTGCAGCTCTACAGGCAAATTGTGAAAAACAGAGAAAGGAGAATGAGAGGCTGAAGAAGATTAAGGTAAAACATATTTAATAATATCTCAGTACTTTATAGCTTATACAAATTAAATTAAATTAAATTAAGATTAAAAAAATTATGACTCAAATCAGCTGGATATACAAATTATATAGTGGACTTTTATAATTCAGTTGGATATGCAAGTGGAGCCGCAAGGCGAGAGACAAAAGGCGATGAGAAACAATCATTTTGAAGCGGTCAGTGAACGAAATGTGAAAACTATCCTTCCTGATCTTAATGTTCCTTTTGGGGAGGATGTGATTGTGAGTTGCTAAAAACATAAGAGTAAAACCTCGTATAGAAAAAATAAGTTCTAACATCGGATTTGAGACAGAAGAGCTTCCCAGTTTCTTTACTAGATTTGGAAAGTTGTTAATTTAATTTAATCCTATGAAGGTAACTGAGGATTACAGTGCAGAAATCTGTAAACCTTTTTAGATTTAGTTGGTCATTGTTTCATTGCTGTTTTTGTACATTTGTCTACCCAGTTCCTTTTTTCTTGGGATTTACTTTATTTTTCTTTTATAGATACCATGTAACTTCTGCACTTGATGAGTTAATGTTGCTTTGGAGTTTGGACATATTTATGTTTTAAGACATTGACAGGAGTTCATATTATAACATACAATTTGATTTTGTTTTTTATTAAAAATATTGTTTATCTCCATTATGGTGAGGCGAGTCATCGCTCTCCTCACTCACACTCTTTCAACCACATAGACCTCACATTACATTTTCACATATATTCACCAACTTTTACTAAACCATTAAAATGTCGTCATTCTCCTCATCACACTCTCTCTTCATCTACTATTTTAAATTAAATACGAAATTATTAAAAATTAATTAACATGTATATTAGTACAATCTCTCTCCTCTCCCTCTCGTGTCAAGTATATCGATTTTACTCACTTAGGGATATCACTCATAGGGTGGGGTGGGTGTCATTCACGACACCGCTCCCTTGGCTGTGTAAGGACATTTTTTATACTCTTGTAGAGATTCATCGACACTCTTTACACCTTTCCTGTGCCATTTTCTAATTTGTATCTGGCAGAACCCGCGCGCCACTAAACATGTGCTTTCCTTTCATCATCTTCATATAACCAATTACCAATGTACACTTTCACAAAAGAAAATTACCTATTTAGCCATTGACTTTTGAAAAATTATGTTAGACTTTTACTACAATAGCTTCAAAGAGACACGCTGTGTTGGTGTGTTGCGTCTTCCATAGGTCATGTGGAAGAAAGACGTTTTAGGTGTGGAGACTTTAGCTGACCTAATTCTTAATCCAGTTATGTTATGGGCATGTTATCATGTTTGTCCTAATATGTTCCTATAAATACTAGCATTGTAAATGTAATTTGTTATGAGCATCAAGAAATATAACAATAGTTGCAGAGAGTGGATGTAAGTTATATTGGATCGTACCACTATAAATCGTGTGTCTATGTTTTCGAGGTCCATGAAGCCTTTTTTGTTAATTTGGAGCTTAACTTTTATAGTCTTTTGGTTAATTTAGCCCAAGTAAAAATTGAAACTTTAGCCGAATTTAATGTTTAATGGGTTTAATAGTGGTTAACCGAATTTAATCCATAATCGATGGATTAATGGCCGGACCACCCATAACTGCCCATTGGTTGTGGGTATGGTTATTATTTTTCCGTTAAACAGAAAATCGATTATTGTTATGTGTTTGGGCTAAAACCGATCAAACCCGACGCCTGCACACCATTACAGTTTACAATTTGACAAAAAGTAGTCTCTGGACTATACAACAATCATTATTCCATATGGAAAGTGGACAAGAAAGACCCATGAGAGCTTTTTGCCTGTTTAATAGTGTGTATGGGTTGGGCCATGGCCCACTAAAATTTAAAGATAAGCGTGTATATCTTTTTTCTAATTTAGCTAGCCCAGAAGCGAATTGGTTCCTTGAATAATGTTGCCTACTTAAAGAATAGGTGTTAAAAACATCTGGTTCGAAAACCAGAACCAGGTTTTTAACCGGAAACAAGTTTTAAAACACAAGCACAAATCAGGTGACGCTATCTATCGCTTCTAGCATAATGGTTGGATGTGGATGATCGTCTCACATGATGACATGAATTGTTTCCGCCAAGCTATTAGCCAACTAGACCACTCCCAATGCATACAATTAACATTACCAAGCATCCCGCAAAATCCATGCTTAATTTCACGTGCCTTAATTGTATAGAAGCATAATGTCACTCCATATTTTTTTGGAACGGTGGAAATTTTATAAACAAAAAGCTCAAGGCGAGCTAAGAACAATTACATCGAAAGAAAATGTTTACGAACCAAGCGAAGGAATAATAGACAATAAGATCAAACAATTCCCCGTTCCGAACATACTTGATAAAATTTGTAAAGACACTCACATGAAGTCTTATCTCCCATCTTCAAATACTCATCCCAAGCGCCGGATGCAGTGTCGTATGCTAGTTGACGGATGACCGACGTGTCTTTTTATAATGGACTCAATCCCTTGTCTACCTCTAACATTCCACCTTAGCCGATTTTTTTGTGTGCCTGGCTTTCCAAATCATTCACAATACGCAAATATAGAGACTTTCGTATATGGAATTGGCATCTAAACGTTTTTTTCTTAGAACCTAGCATCGTCGGCAAAATAGCCGGTGACTAGACGATAATGAGCTTTTGCCCATCTCTTTTAACTGATGTTTTTGTTAACGGTTTTTTATTTTTTCACATCTTCTGCTGCTAGGAACATGACTTCGATAAAAAGACATGTCATCTCATTTGAAGAAAGTGAAGATGAAAATTTTAAAATAACTTGAGAGTGATTACGGAGGGAAATGAAGATAGAATTGCGTAGTTGTAAATAATATTTCTTTTTTAAAGCAGCGGTTAATTGGAGTTGGGGGTGGGGTGGTTTGCAAAAGTCGAAATTTTAGAGAAAAGGAGGTACAAGTATTGTGGGGGTGGACCATCGAGGTTGGCACAAAAAGTGTGGTCCTATGAGATCGGTTTTAGTATAACCGGAAATCGAAAAAAAAAATTGAAGAGTAGAAAATTTTCGATGATTAGTTAGGTTCAAAAAGAATTTTTTTATTTTGAGATTTTTTAAAAATCAAATCTCTAACCACTAATTTTAGATGGTGACCACTATAATTTATGAGGGGTTTTCAATATACGTAAATAAATTACTGTTTTAAAATGGTTCTCAAAAGTTTCCAAAACCAATTAGTTCTCAAATGATCCTCTTCTTAGTTATGTATTACTAAAATAGTCTAAATACCAATACCAATGTTTTCTCGGTCCTAGTCTGAGTTAAATTAGACTCAAGTCATACCTAACTAATTCAAACACTAAATTAAGTAATTAACCGAAAAGATAATATAATATTAATAAAATATTCAATCAACAATCTAATATTCTAATATTCTGATAAAAAACCAAAAATCTAACATTTTAAAGTTTTTGTAATTAATAAATTTTCAAATAATAAATTACAATTAAAAAGAAATACCTATAAATACTATTGAGCTCTGTAAAATCTAATTTGAGAGGAGAGGAGCTATAGAGAGGGGAGGAGGTAGGTAGGTAGATAGAAACAAAAATTTCATTAATATCGTTGTATGAAATCACTTTGTTTAGATAATTAATGATTATGTTGAAATCTACATGTAAACTTAAAATTGTGAATAATTATTCACTTAGTTTTGTTTTGTGAATTTAACATTGGTCGAAAATATAAATATAAACTTTAAATATTATTATTATAGTTATTGATTATTTAGCTTATTGCTTTCTTTTATAACATTTTGAAGAATTAATAAAGTAACAAAAATAATAATTATAAAACTGATTTTTTTTAACTTAAAAAGCTCTTCAATTTAACATAAAACAGCAACTACAATAAAGTGATGGGTAAACAAGCAACAAGCTGTACCGTAACCTTTTTTTTAAATAGCAAAATCAATCTTACTGCAATACAAAGCTTTTACCTTATGAGACGCATAATAATTTGAATACTTATTTTGTTTATATTTTAAAAAAAATTATATAATTTTTTTTTGGTCGGTGAGTCGTTCTAATCAAATGCTTCGATGAAAACTCCACAATAATTTTTATTTCGATATGTATTTTCGACGGGCAAGACATTTGAGACACCTTTTTATACTAAAGTCAAACCCTACTAATACTAAAGTTGCATCATGTATACTTTCTAATCCACACAGAGCTAGGCGCCCCCTTCAGTACTTCCAGGAATTTCTGGCAGCTGTTTGAACACCCGAGCGCAACTATAAACCGAGCAGAACGCTTGTACGGTCGTTAAAAACAACATAAACAAAGCCGCCAACAAAGTCAGAATCTTCCAAGATGCAAACACATATGTCTTCATGAACTTCGACAGTTTCACCCTCCATGTTCTCCTATACATCTTGTTCACATCTTCTATCACTTTATCCATCTTCTCCACTTTCGTCAACTTCACACACTTACTCATCCCGTTCCATAAATCCGCAACCTCCTTATCACTCTTCAAATGATTCACCACGATCCCTCTTTCACGCAGATACATCGCGTCTTCTTCCGTGTCGATTATCCCGTTCATTAACTCCGTGTAACGGGCCACCACCAGCGGTCCCGCTGCCACACACGCCTCGTACGCTACCAGGTTTCGCAAATAAACCTCGGTGTTCACGTCCAGTTCGACCACCGGGAGGCAAAGCGTACGCGTTTTCACATCGAAACTGATCTCGGATATTCCACCGTTAACCGGTGAGAAAAGGAACCCGGCTTTCACCATATCGGTAACTGACGGGATCTTGATCTCTTCAACAGTTGGGGTCTTCTCCTCGCTGGCGGCGTCCTTTTGTTGCTCGCCTTCTTCGCCTCGAAAGTTTTCGAGCATCTGTTCTATGGGATCTTTCATGAGTTTGAGAATCGGAAGGCTGGATAAGATCTTCCATGGAATTTTCATCATGACTGTGACCGGTTTCCCGAATATTATCTTCTTGAAGATCTTCACCATACCCGCCTTTGATTTCGAGAGGATGCTCCAGATGAAGTTCGCGAATCTTCGGAGATCGCTTGGCTTTGCGAAAGACTTCTCTTCGGCATCCTCGTCAATCTTGTTTTCGGTGATCATACCTGTTGATTTATAAAAAAAATCAGTGGTTCAGATCTAGTCAAACAGACATAGTATTATATATAATATAGGTGAAAGTTCAAATAGAATGACTGTTTTTTCTTTACAAACTTTGAAAAAGTCAAACAGACGGATATATCTGAAACAATACCTTCACGGTCGATCTGAATAGCGTTATGATAGATATGCAGATGTTCTTTATAATTTGGCACGGTCATGTGGTAGAGAAAGTCGAGAATATGATCGCACTGATCTATGGAAACATCCGCGAGCTCTGGTTCCTGAAACGGAGAGAGCTCGCGGTACAACCCAATCAGCATACTCTTCAACGTCTCTCCGGCGGACTTGTTTTCGATCTCCTTATACTGATGCTCCAACATCGTCTTGACCAAAAACAACGGGATCTGATTCTCCATCATCACCAAATCGCGAAGAATCGTCATATGTGACAGTTTCTTCCCTTTAACATCCACCAAATGAGACATATCTGATGTCACTTCCTGATCCCGGGTTCGACCCTCTTCTCTCATCGAATACACCACGAGAAACTCGAGCAAAAACGCCATGTCAACCGCCATCATCCACACTAGGGCGTCAGCCGACATATCGATGAACTTATGGTAGCTAGCACGGATCCGGGCCTCGTCGTTTTTCTTCATGATCTCCACGATACGATCGAAGGTGACGTTCATGTACTTCTGGGTTCTTCTGGCGGCCGCGAGCTTGTACCTTTGCATGTCGTACACCTCGGGCCGCCAGTGGTGGAACGGGCCTAACGCCACTTGTTGTGGCGTGTAGGAATTGGGATCGGTTGCGAGAAGGACCGGAGGGACGGTGAAGATGGAAACGGGGACTTTGCCGGTTTCTTCATCGCGGTGCTCGACGATGGATTTGCGCATGCTCTCGACCCATTCGTCATCGTTGATGTTTGGCTTGTTGGTGAAAGAGTAGGAATTGGAGAAGGTGGAAGAGGCGTTCATGGTGTTGAACTGTTGATTGTTGATGATGATGAGGAATTAAGGATACTGGTAGTGTATGCCTATGGCCACAGATGATATATACACATTAGCAGATTAATGATTGGTTTAACACTACTTTTTAACAGTAACGTGATATGTTTTTTTTTGTGAACAGCAACACGTGATATGCGTGTTGGAAAAGTTTAGAATGGTCCAATACAATTAACTTTTTCTTTCTTCGAATTTGTTCTTTTTAACTACTTCTAAAATTGTTGTTAAGAGGTTTCAAAGTATCATTTTATTTGTTACATCACCTCATGATATTATCACTACAAGGAAAACGGGTCTTTAGCAGGGGTAGGGGTAGAGTATGGTTTGTTTTGGTTTGGTTTTTAGTTTTGTCCTATTCAAACTGAAAATCGAATTTTTCGGTTTCTAAAAATAAAAACAATTGGTTTTGGTTTTTTTCGGTTTGGTTTTCTTAATTTTTCTTTTGATTTTGATTTGGTTTGGTTCGGTTCGTTTTAGATTCAGTTTGTTTTAATATGTTGTTATATAACTTTAAGTTGTATATTTAGATCCTGAAATCTTTTTTGTCCTTTTGAAAAAGATCATCAAAAATTTCACAAATAACCTAATAAAAGAAAACAAAAAAATAAATGGTAGGTATACTATTAATCGGTCTTCAGCTTGGAAATAGCCCTTATCAAATTTTAATAAACAAAATGATTATTTCGACCATTTTAAATCAAAGCAACAAAATTTGGCCCCTGTCAAATTTTAATAAACAAAGCGACAGCAGGTCTTAACCTTATTTCGACCGAGTATCATTTAAACTTAAAATATAAATTAAGGTTTAACATTTTATAATAGGTCTTCATATTATGCTAATTCATATATTTACCCTTTGATTTGGTTTGGTTTTCATGTTAGTTTGGTTTTTCAGTCTGATTCAATTCTTAGTGGATATGGAGCCGGAACTAAACCATTATTTTTTGTTCGGTTTTTCCCGATTCGGTTTTTTTTCCGGTTTGGTTATTTTCAGTTTGGTTTTGTTGGTTAGGTTCCGATTTGGTTCTTTCGGTTTTTTGCTCACCCCTCTTTAGCGACAAGTGTGTGTAAGGTTATGGCGACGATATGTCGCCATTATAACCTTTTGCGATAACATGTCGTCGACATAGTCAATAGTCTTGTTGCTGTTATTTTTTTTCGAGATAGGTCAATATAGTCGTCGTGATAGGGTTCATCGCCATAGAGCAAACAATACCATAAACGATGTGTAAAAAGCTAATGTAACATACTAACTGAAACGGCATGTAAATAAAAGTAGTTATTAACGTTCCATATAGTCCTAGGATTAAGGTATTTAATTTATTGAATATATATATTTTAGGTCAATAGTTGATGACGGCATAGATTTCCCTTTAAAAGTTACATTCAAATTGCGAATTAAAATTTAGATGGTGGATATATAAATAGGAGAATGTTTAAAAGGAAGCATTTAAAAAAGTAGAAACTGTTGAGAAACGGTTCAAACGAATTCTGATTGAACTCATTTTGCGGTGTTGAAACCGGCTCGTCGAATATATATCGTATTTAACTTTTCCAGGTTTCTACGCTTTAGGATTTCGGATTTTAGTTTCTAGGATTAAGAGTTTAATTTTTAGGGTTAAGGTTTGGAGTTTTGCTTTAAGATTTGGGGTTTAAATTTAGAATTTAGCTTTACTATTAAAAACCCAGAAAATATTCGGCGTGGCGGTTGTAAAACCGTTGAAATGAGTTTAATTAAAGTTTGTTTGAGTCGATTCCTTTTTTTTACCGTTTCTTTTTAAATCTATCCTCGTATAATCAATATTTACAACAGTTTAAAAATGCCTTTTGTATTCACTTCATATCACCGTCCCAGCTTATCGTCTAATGAATAAACAAATGAAGAATAGGTAAAAAGTTTAGTGGACTCCAACTATTACACCTATATTAATTATCACATGTAACATGTTAATATGTTATGTTACAAGCCTCTTTTCACACAATGCACACTCTATATGATTATATCTCGTCATCGTGTTTGCTATTCTAAATTATCTAGGACTAAACTTTATGACATAAGATTTTGTCTTTTAATCGAAGATTCTGAACTTAAACTCAAACATTGTATAATTTAATATTAGATTTAGGGATAATTTTCTATGAGAGTACGAGTTATAAGAATATAAGAATAACTATTATAATATAAGATTTTGTCTTTTAATCCAAGATTCTGAATTTAAACTCAAACGTTGTACAATTTAATATTAGATTGGGATAATTTAGAAATAAGAGTACGAATTAAAAGAAAAACTATTATAACATAAGATTTTGTCTTTTAATTAATTGAGGATTCAGGATTCTGAATTTAAATTGAGAGGTTGTATAATTTAATATTAGGTGGGAGTAGTTTAAAAATAGAGACAATTCCATATCCTCCATGCAAACTTATAAATTTTTATATTTTTCTCAAATCACTTGAATAACTATGGTCACAAATAAAGCTTTAGACTTTAAAATATTGATCCAATAATAGGATGCAATATGAGAGAATGGAGAAAAAGAAATTAAAGCATAAATGAATGCTATGGTTTTAAGACTATCTGTAATGGGGTTTGAAAGTGGCTTGAAACCCCTTTCACGCTCCGATAGCGGCCCTTTAGCGCCCCACCCACTATGGTGGGGCGCGAAAATGGAAAAACATGGTTGGAGCTTGAAATCTTTCACGCTGAAGAAGAAGAGAGTTATGAGGGGCTTGTAATGATTAATGGGGCTTGAAAATGCATTTAACCACTACACCATTTATGTGATCAAGCCCCTTGCCACATCACCTGCCACATGACGGATCATGTCCAAGGAAGGGCTTGACCACTACGGATAACCTCAACACTAGAATTAAAGCTTTAGGTTTCAAATAGTTCCAAACATCCCTCCTCAATAGTCACAAGATGCTCGGCTAGCTTCGGCTATGTGAAGGCTTTCGGTTCCATTTTTGAAGTCAAAAGGAAGTAGCCTAATTAGTGGGTGTGGTAACCGAATTAGCCGATGAAAGCAGAGGAAACCGATGGGAAAGCCAAAACCATACCCCCTATAAATTATCCATTTAAAACTTGTATTTAGAAAATATATAATTTTCTTTAATTGAAAATACCCCTTTAAGATAAAAAAAATTAAGAGCACGAGTTAAAAGAAAAACTATTATAATAATATAAATGAATGTTTATAATGATTGGGACATGCATTCATTCAATTCACATAATGGTAGTTGGATTTTAATTTCGAAAAAGAAAAGGCAACGAATTCGATATGGGACGTTTCACATAGAATAATGGCCTGTGTGTTTCACACCTCATATCATTCATAGATCACAACTGTGATACGTGTTAAATACATGAATTAAGTTGTATAAAAAATCAGCAAAGGCATATAAAATGTTACTTTTAAATTTTGACGATTCAGTTTTTCTTTCTTAATTATATTTATTTAAAAGAAAATTAGATTTAAATAATCTCATCTTTTATTTATTGGCCGGCAATAATCTCACATTTAAAAATCCTTTCCACCAGTCCCAACTTTTATAATTTTTTTTAATGGATCCGTCATTAACTTTTTTTAACACCGTTAGATAGGTTTTGACGTGGCATGCTGACATGTAATAATCCTTTATTTTTTTAATCTCTTTTTCCACATCATCTTCCAAACACACATGCACATATTCTCAATTTCTCTTTTCTTTTAAATAAATTTAATTAAAAAAGAAAAACTGAGTCGTCAAAATTTAAAAGTAACATTTTATATGTCTTTATTGATTTTTTTATACGACTTAATTCATGTATTTAACACGTCTCACAGATAATGATTCAAAAAGGAGAAAGTATAATTATACATTATTTATCAAGTGAATCTGGTCCAAATTCCTTAATGTTAGCATGTATGTGGATGACTTGATCTATCTTGGGAATGATATGTTGATGTGTGAAACATTCAAGAAATTAATCAAAAAGGAATTTGAGATGACTGATCTAGGCCTCATGAAATATTTCTTAGAGTACAAGTGGTACAAACTGATCAAGCCATCATGCTAAAGCAAAGCAAGTATGCAATTGAAATAGTTGTCAAATTTGGATTGTGGGAAGGCAATTCGGTGAAGAACCCAATCGTACCCGACACTATTTCAAGGAAAATCAATGATAGTGAAGAGTGAATGCTACTCAGAACAAGTGCTTAATTGGAAGCCTACTGAATCTGATAATAACCAACCTGACTTGATGTATGTGGCGGGAGTTGTAGTCGACTCATGGCAAATCCCAAGGATGAATATTTTTGAATTACCAAAAGGGTGTCATGATATGTCAAAGGTACCTATAGTCATGGGCTTGTGTACAATAAGAAGGTGCAGGATGAGGTAAGTGTCTTTACTGACAGTGACTATGCCCACCCTGAAAACGACTCAGTCGGAAGTAGGGTCCAGCGGCTGGAAGAGCACCGCACGTCGCGCGGTGTCCGGTGCACCCCCCGCAGCCCTTGAAAATCCGGAGGACTGAGTGTCTCCCATGCCCGGTCGTACTCATAATCGCATCAGGTCTCCAAGGTGAACAGCCTCTGGTCGATGGAACAATGTAGGCAAGGGAAGTCTGCAAAATGGATCCGTAACCTCGGGAAAGGATTGGCTCTGAGGGCTGGGCACGGGGGTCCATGTCCTAAACCCGTCGGTTGTCGGTGGACTGCTCGAGCTGCTTCCACGGCGAGAGCGGGTCACCGCGTTCCGATCGGGGGACGGACTGGGAACGGCCTCTTCGGGGGCCTTCCCCGGGCGTCGAACAGCCAACTCAGAACTGGTACGGACAAGGGGAATCTGACTGTTTAATTAGAACAAACCATGGTGATAGTCACTGTCAGTAAAGACACTTACCTCATCTTGCACCTTCTTATTGCACACAAGCCCATGACTATAGGTACCTTTGACACATCTTGACACCCTTTTGGTAGTTCGGAAATATTCATCCTTGGGATTTGCCATGAGTCGACTACAACTCCCGCAACATACATCAAGTCAGGTTGGTTACTATCAGATTCAGTAGGCTTCCAATTAAGAACTTGTTCTAAGTAGCATTCACACTTCACTATCATTGTTTTTCCTTGAAATAGTGTCGGGTACGATTGGGTTCTTCACCGCACTGCCTTCCCCAAATCCAAATTTGGCAACTATTTCAATTGCATACTTGCTTTGCTTTAGCATGATGACTTGATCAGTTTGTACCACTTGTACTCTAAGAAATACTTCATGAGGCCTAGATCAGTCATCTCAAATTCCTTTTTGATTAATTTCTTGAATGCTTCACACATCAACATATCATTCCCAAGATAGATCAAGTCATCCACATACATGCTAACATTGAGGAATTTGGACCAGATTCACTTGATAAATAATGTATAATCATACTTTCTCCTTTTGAATCATTCCCTTGCAAAATAGCTTTCTATCATGTGAGACCAGGTTCTAGGAGCCTGCTTTATCTCCTACAAAGCTCTCTTCAAGTGATAGACCTTATGTCCTTCTCCCTGTTTAAGAAAACTATGGAGGATGCTCTATGGAAACTATTTCTTTAAGTATGCCATGCAAGAAGGCACTCTTGACATCTATCTGGTATACATGAAAGTTATTTTGTGCAGCCACTACTATGAGAGTCCTGATAGTATCCAACCTTGCCACAGGGGCAAACACCTCCTTATAGTCTATGCCCTTTTTCTGAGCATGCCCCTTAACCACCAGCCTGGCGTTGTGTTTGTCAACTTCTCCTTTTTCATTTAGTTTGGTTTTGCATAGCCACTTCACTCCTATAGGCTTAATGGCTGCTAGTGCCTTTTCACTAACTCCCATGTGTTGTTTTTCTCAATTGACTGGAGTTCCCTTTGCATAGCTTCAACCCACTTGGTGTCTTGTGCTGCTTCATCATAAGTGACTAGATCTCCACGAGAACTGATAGGGCCATGTATGCTTCTTCATCAGATAACTCAGCACCACTTAGATAATCATTAATGTAGTTGGGAGGTCTGGTTTGCCTTAAAGAGACCCTTCCTGAAGCAACCGGAACTAGAGCAGTGTGACTGGAACTTGGGACATCATATATGTTTTGTACAAGAGTGGAGTGTGATGGCATAGTGCTGACAGCTGCACTACTACTTCCCTCCTCTTGTGGTATAATACCAACATTAGGGTCTTGGGGTTGTACTTCATCATCTTCAACCTATACATAATTTTCTAGAAGAGATATTTCTAGTGTGCCTATTTCTGCATCTTTCCACCTCTACTTGTCATCTTCATCAAAGACTACATCTTTACTAACCACAACCTTTTTCTTGAATAGGATCATAGAGGCTGTAAGCCTTTGATTCTTTACTGATTCCTAGGAATATCTATTTCTGAGTTTTATCATCCAATTTGGTTATTAACTAAGAATGCACTTAAACATAAGCATTGCTTCCAAATATTATGAAGTATTCCACCTTGTGTTTCTCTCTTGACTAGGCTTCTTCATAAACTTTGTTTTCAAGTGTGATAATCATGCACCTGTTAAGAATATGACTTGCCCAATTGGCAACCTCTATCCAAAACCATCTAGGCATAGATTTATCAAGTTGGAGGCATCTAACCATATTCATGATGGTTTTGTTTTTGGGTCTGCCACTCCATTTTGTTGTGGGGTGTAGGCAGTAGTGAGTTGTCTCCTTATGCCATGATCACAAAATGAATTGAACTCATTAGAAGTGAACTCCCCACCCATGTCACTTCTTAACCCTTTAATATTTAGGCCAGTTTCATTCTCAACCATGCTCTTGAATTTATTAAAAGTTTCAAAGCTTTCTTGTTTAGTATTGAGAAAATAGGACGATCATTTTCTGGAAAAATCATTTATAAATACCAAAATGTACCTCTTTCCACTCGACGATGCTGGGTTTATGGGCCCACACAAATCTCTATGGATGAGTTGCAATCTGTCTGTGGCTCTCCATACACTCCTTTTGGGAAATGTTTTTCCCTGTTGCTTGCCCATTTGACATACTTCACACACTTTTGTTGATGCAACAACCTTAGGTATACATGTGACAAGGTGTCTATAATGAATAGTCCTAATGGACTTATGACTAAGACTTCCCCATCTCCGCTATAAGGGAAAAATTGGGTTGCCCCATTTAAATCATCGTGCCTGTCTCTTTTTGTCAATCTTGCATGCTATTAGTCCACATCATATATTTAGGATTAAAAAGAATAAGAAACAATGATTATGCAATAATCAGAGGGGCCCCATTCACTACACACCTTAAGGCTATAAGTCTCTTCTTGACTAGATCGTTACGTGTCGAAAAACACCCAAAGTGAAACTTTAACACTACACGTAGCTTATGAGTAAATTTGGAGTAAGAAAAAACAATCATTGTGTTATGTGTAAACACTCTAGTGATTGGCTGAATATGAATATAATTTTGGTAAGTATTTAAATTGCACAAAGGGGTAGGTGGTAATGAGTGGGGTGGACTGTTGTATGTGACAAGAGTGTAAGATTAAAGGGAGTTGTGGATTATCCTTATTATCCCAACTAGATTCTCGGCCAATCATCATTGTATTAACCTTATCGTTTAATGAATAATCCTCAATGCTTAACCCACCCTAGTTCAATTCGAGAGTTCAAATGAACGACAACCTTAAAAGAAAAGAAGAAAGTGATCAACATTTACAATGTACTCGACCAACAAGTTTTCGATAGACAAGCTCACTAGCATGACAACACGTAGTCACGTACCCTTGTTACATATCGAAGTTGTTGTAAATATCCTCTCCATTAGTCATTGTCAAATATATATAGTTTTGAAATTACGAAGAACTGAAATCCTCTTAATATTTAATCTTAGTGAAAAAAGAGCTTGTTTATGTGATTATGATTAACTCCGTGAGCATGGAGCCAAAACAGATAAGATAAAAATAGATTAGGTATGGAGCCAAAACAGATAAGATAAAAATAGATTAGGTATAAAACGGGTGTAAATGAAAGCCAACTATCGAAGAATCCCATAAAAACCTTAGAATTAACCATAAATAAATAAATAATTAAATAAATAAATAAATAAATAAATAATAAAAAATAAATAAAAAACTATTTATCGGCGGTTACGATGACACCCAAAAATCCAAAATGTAGTCATCGGCCCAATAAACCATTGAATGTAATTGGGCCTTAAGAACCTGTTACCAGAGCCCAGATGTGGTGAATTATGAACTTTGGAGCGTTTGTCAAATTTCAACCCCAAATACCCTGTCAATTTCGTATGTTATTTTCATTTCTTTTTTCAATTTCAAATATCAATAAATGTATGAAACAAAGATAAAAACAAAAAAGAATATAAAGATAACTCTTTTCATATGTCCTTTATAAATTACAAAGCATGGTAGGTCCGAGAATGTTTAGAAATTTGCTCTCGTCGTCTTTTGCTTTCTAGCAATTGACAACGACTAACACTACTCAATTTCTTTCCATAACACTAATATTAGATTATATTGATCTATTTTGAAAAATAGGACCGATTTTATATGGTATTTTAAAAATATACATTTTTAGAACCGGTGGTAACACTTCCTCCTATGCACTGCTCATATTAATCATGTATTAGGGTCTCTGATTAAACCTCGTCAGACACACACACAGTTACAGTTACAGTTGACATGTGTATTTATACTATTATTTATTGTTGTAGGTGAGAAAGATGATACATATGAATTATAAAGAGTAAATTATGGGAATCGTTTATATGGTTTGCTTAAATTTCACTTTTTGTTTTTATATTTAAAAAAATACGGCTATGGTCGGAAAGTTTGAACTTTTATAACACCTTTAGTCCCTGACACGAACTATTGTTATATTTTTTCGTTAAGTCAGTGTAAATCAACAATTATACATCTACCCTTTTATTTTAAAAAAATACAAAATCCTCTACCACCACTATGTAACCATCGTCGTCATCACCACCATTGTCGCCATCGTTGCCATCCCTGCCGCCTTCGAGTTTTTTATAACATGGTAAGGGTATAATTGTCATTTTACATGGATGTTTGATTTTACATGGATGTTTGAACCAAAATAGAATTGGGTTGTGGGTCGGAGAAATGGATCAAGCAAACTTCGATACGAACTCTGGATTGGATCGAAGGTGTAACCAGGAAGATATCAGAACCAAGACCTGCACACGTAACAACGAGTTAGGCCCAATGCATGGCAGGGAAGGGTGTCCTGTGACGGCCCTCCGACATGAGAATTAGTGATCGGGATAATGGAGAAGGACATGTGTGAAGATGAAGATGTAAAGTGAGCATGAATGGATACATGTGCAATTCTAAGTATATATGCTTAGGCTTGCATGGAGAGTGAGCTCGGGTGGTAACACATGTAGATGCACGTGGAGCTTCTAGAGGCGGTTAGAGATCAAAGGCTCATATTAGGTGAGGAGTGTAGATGAAATCCGGGCGTGACATGTGTCATAACAGATTTCAAGACTCTTAAATGTTTGATAATTCTGTGGGGACCATCTGATTCGCACGGAGCCACAAATGGGTCATTGAAAATCTTGTGGGTCAAAAAGGCACATGAGGGACTAACTGGGCTAAATTCGGATCTATCCTCTTTGAATAATTTCCATTGTTTACTCAATTATAAATGATTATTGAAATGATGAAATTAAGTAATGTTGATTTAAATGAGAAAGTCTATAAAAATGATTGACTTCTCTAAGTGTTTGAAACTTTCATAAGGTGTTAGAATTGTGGATTATGATGTGTTGTTACATTTACTTGAATATTTAACGTAAAGGTAACGGAACCGTAATCGTGCATTCGTGCCCCCAATTAACTGCAAGTGGTAGAATAAAGACGATTATAAAAACAGACAAAATCATGCTAAAAAGGAGCCACTTTTGTCCAAACCTTCTTCCGTGGCTCTTTTGTAAGATAGATACTCCGTTCGCACAAACGGCCAACAACAAATTTGCCATTTTTATTCATATTCCCATTGCAAATCATCTTCACATTTGCATTTACCATACTTGATTTACTAATTTAGCAGCCAAACAGTATCTTCGCTATGGCGGCTCTAAAAGCCGGAAGCCGGCCACCGTGGGTCGGTTTTGCGGCCGCCGTTTGGGTGCAGATCGCCTCCGGAAACGCCTACTCTTTCCCTCTGTACTCCCACACTCTGAAATCAGTAATGGGTCTTTCTCAACAGCAGCTTACGATTCTTGGTGTTGCTAATGATTTTGGGGAAAATGTTGGGATCCTTCCGGGGATTGCTTCTAATAAATACCCTCCTTGGGTTGTTCTTTTGGTGGGGGTTCTTGCTTCTTTCTTCGGTTATGGTGTCATCTGGCTGGCGGTTAGTGGCACCATTCACAACATGCCCTACTGGATTGTAAGTACTACTCTCTTTTTAAAAATTAAAACTTTACCTTTATTATAAGTTATAACATGTGAAGATTAGCAGTTGAGTTTTTCTTATGGAAATCCAATCAGTCAATCACTGAAAACTGATTTGAAACATCAGATATATGCTTAATAGTTTCAAGTGCCCACTGATATTAAAATAGTATTTGTTATATGGTTTAAGATTTTAGTATTATCAATGTAATTTGACCAACTACCAAAGAAGAAATGTGGATAAACATTTTTAGAAGTTAGGAGACGCGGAATATATACTTGTACAAGACTATGCCCATTTCTAGCACGTGGTGGTCGGGTCCAACTGGCGACACGCCGTTGAAGCTGGATGAATAGAAAGTTACTTGAAATAAGCTATGAATAGTAAAGTAAGCTTCAATAGTAGTAACTCGAGCCATCAATAGTATCTGCTTATCAATAGTAAATATCGATAGCAATATCTGTTGGTAACTACTAGTTATTTCGGTCGCAAAATTATCTATCGGTAACAACCTGGTATTTCAGTAGCAAAGTGGGAGTTGGTGGTAAACAAGAATCAACAGCAACTGATGAACATCTGCAGTAATTAATCAAAGGCAGGAACTTTGGGGTAAAGTTACCACTGATGAGTAAAATTACCATGGATGGGTTGTATCAATATAACTACCCAACATTTGACGGTTATAGCTGCAAATTACTCCTTTTCGTGAACAGTTAACGATTTGTTATGTTGGTTCCCTAGATTGGTCATAATCTGGTACACTGTTTTTCATAATAAATTTGCATATTTTGTTCTAGTAAACTCTGTGATTTATCCAATTAAACTTTCAATCAATACCGTCGAATTATTTCAATCTGACAGTGATTAGTATGAGATTCACTAGAGATATCCAAGCTGATTCGGAATACAAAACTTACATATATAGGTTGCTACCAGATAATAGGTTGGTGTGAGTTAATACCTTAGATATCCCTAACCTGTATATAATTATACAGTTAAACCAATGACGGATCCCATACCCAAAATACATGTCCAACCCACCCGAAATGTTCTGGTTTATGGTTTTCTGGTCAAATTCTAGTTTTTCTGCCATTCCATTCCAATTCTTAAGCTTAATAATTTTCTCTTTACACATGTTGACTTTGTTTCCAATTAGAATATTTATCATGATAACCATTTATAGATCTAGTTTATTATATTATCAGGATTTGGGCAGTTGCTTTTCTGTATTTATGAATAAAAAAAGTATACAAAATCTTGACTTTTTTTCTTTCTAGTATAATAATGTATGCATCTTGTTTTTTTATTACATTATGTATCAAGAATCAAGATAAAAACTTATAGGATTAGTTTTCAACTACCAGGAATTGGGTAGCTGCCTTTCTACATTTAGTATATTGGGCTGTGTGGGGTTGCTGACTATTATGTTTTTTAAATGCAGAAAAACATGTATAGTGTTTGGATGAATCAAAGTATCATATGCCTATTTTAAGATGATATTTAAGTAGGTTTGAGTTTACAAGTTCACCTTTAGGGATAACCTCCTGATTGTTTGTCTTTAAAGTATGATTCTTTATTCACAATACATATCATAATAATCATTTATAGGTTTAATTTCTACAACCAGTAATCAAGTAGTTATCGGTCTACCTGTTACTGTATTTATTACTCCATAATTTTTATAACATCTTCCAAATTTTAATTTTCTTTTCAGCTGTGGCTTGCGCTCGTTGTTGCGACTAATAGCAGCGCATGGTTGGCAACCGCTGTACTTGTTACCAACATGAGGAATTTCCCACTCAGTAGGGGCACAGTTGCTGGCATTCTTAAAGGATATGTTGGCTTAAGTGGTGCAGTTATCACTGAGGTTTATACTATGGTCTTAAAAGGATCAGCTTCGTCTTTATTGCTGTTTTTCACACTCGGGATTCCTGTCATATGTTTGGTGTTAATGTACTATGTTAGACCTTGTACTCCAGCTTCTGAACCCGACCCATCAGAAACCACCCATTTTCTTTTCACTCAAGGGGCTAGTGTTGTGCTGGCAGTCTTTCTTTTAACCACCACGGTACTAAAAGACAATTTGACCCTAAGTGATACGTTATGTTACATGTTTATTGGGATAATGGTGGTTCTTTTAATGGCACCTCTTGCGATTCCTGTTAAAATGACTTTATTTCCTTCTAACAAGAAGCTTAACCGGCCAGCTGGGTCATCAGATAATCTGACAGTAACAGATCCATTGCTCACTCAGTCTACTTCAGAACTGAATGTTACAAATCCTAAGGATGGTGATGATTATTCTGAGGTGGATGTGCTTCTTGCTGTTGGTGAAGGGGCGGTTAAAATCAGAAAGAAGAAAAGGCCCAGAAGAGGTGAAGATTTTACATTTCGTGAAGCGGTTGTGAAAGCTGATTTTTGGCTTTTATGGTTGGTTTATTTTTTTGGTGTTGGGTCGGGAGTTACTGTTCTTAATAATCTGGCCCAGATTGGTGTTTCACTCGGGTTTAATGATACTACAACGTTGTTGAGCTTATTCAGTTTCTGCAATTTTCTGGGTCGTCTTGGTGGTGGGGTCGTTTCAGAGTACTTTGTAAGGTAAAAATCTAAAATCTTTACTTTTTTGAAGATCTTTAATCTTTATCATGAATATGACCAGAAAGATTGGAATAAAGATCCTGAATTAAAAGTGTGTTCTTTGCAGGTTAAAAGCGCTTCCACGCACATTTTTTACAACGGTGACACAAGTAATAATGGTGATGACATATCTTTTATACGCATCGGCTCTTGATGGGACATTATATGCTGCAACAGCATTGCTTGGGATCTGTTATGGTGTTCAGTTTGGTGTGATGATTCCAACTTCATCCGAGCTCTTTGGGTTGAAAAATTTTGGTTTGATTTTTAATTTCATGGGTTTAGGAAACCCGATTGGCGCTCTTTTGTTCTCTGGGATGCTTGCTGGTTATGTGTATGATACAGAGGAAGCTAAGCAAGGTGGGTCCACATGCATGGGCCCGGATTGCTTCAGGCTCACCTTCTTTGTTCTTGCTGGTGTGTGCTGTCTAAGTGCAATCTTGAGCGTAATATTAACCATCCGGATTAGGCCCGTTTACCAAATGCTTTACGCTGGTGGGTCGTTTCGTTTGCCACAAAGCTCGGGTCGTTGAAGACTACTAAGGTTTTGTGTGACTTGATCAAGAAAATTTTTATGTTTGCGCGTGGTGTTCTTGAAAGTCACAGGTTACCTAACTTACAGTTTATATGTAATGATGATGTATAATCAAACAACTCTCCTATCTCATATGGTAGTGCTGACATGTAGCATGAGCCTTATTTTTGATTTGCTGTTGTGTTCAGATTGTGGATTTCTTGAACTTTTGTTGTTTTGTACCCTGTGCATCAGGGATTATGCTGTTGTGCAATACAGATTTTGAGAAGTACAATAATTGTATTGAAAACAAAAATTCCATTTAGCATTTGATGGCTAGTTGCCAAAAGTTACATTGTTTGATAGTAAAAGGACCCATGACTAATAAGTATATATGCCTACCACCAGGCACCACCATTGATGCAATTGATTTAAAACCACATATTCAGAAGCATGGGTTGACTTTGACTTAAATGCACCATTTAGCAAACTGGGGACAAGGTGGGCATCCTAGTTCCACCACCATTTTATCACTACAAAGGGCTACTATAAATTTTCTGAATTTGATCAAGGTGCAATATTACTTAAGGCTGACCCTTTATCATTAGTTGGGGTACAATTTAGGGTTAATTCTTGATGATACAAGCCTAACACATATGTCCTAGTTTGGGTTTAGTTGAAACAGTTTCGGACAATTACAGGTTGAATCCAAACACCATGTTCGGGTTGACTTGACACCTCTTATGGATGGATGGGTTGACCCGTTTTAACCATTTAGTTTTTCAGTTTTTGAAAAAATATGACTTGACACATTTCTCATACGCCCCACGTCTTAAAACATCATTTAATTCAACATAGCATACTACACAGAGTGGGTTATGCGTATATGAGAATTTTGGGAGCACGGAACTATTGACTCTTCAGTGAATCCTAATTGCATCAGATCTACAATCAATGGTAAACCGATTGTCATTTCACAAGACACTATTCGCGATACGTTGCAGTTTAATGATGATAATTCTCAGTTAATTGTCTATCCAGTTGAATTGATTCGTGGATTATTTCGAAGGATCAAATACGATGCTGATCTAACCGAGACTCAGTTTGTGAAGTCAAATCTGAGTCCTCAATACAAGTATCTTATGCATGTTTTGATTCACTGTCTCGGGCCACGACGGGCAGGGATACGATTCAATCTGCCATGGTGGCGTTGATTTTAAATAAACCGTTTAACTTCTCGGGCATGTTTTTCTTGAAAGTCACAGGTTACCTAACTTACAGTTTATATGTAATGATGATGTATAATCAAACAACTCTCCTATCTCATATGGTTGTGCTGACATGTAGCATGAGTCTTAATTTTAGATTTGCTATTGTGTTCAGATTGTGGATTTCTTGAACTTCTACTGTTTTGTACCCTGTGCATCAGGGATTATGCGGTTGTGCAATACAGATTTTGAAAAATACAATAATTGTGTTAAGAACAAAAATTCCAATTAGTGGCAGTTGCCAAAAGCTACATGTCAACACAAAAGTTCCAATTAGTGGCAGTTGCCAAAAGTTACATTGTTTGATAGTAGAAGGGCCCCTGAATAATAAGTATCCATGCCTACCACCAGGCACCACCCTTGATGCAATGGATTCAGAACCACACATTCAGAAGCATGGGTTGACTTTGACTTAAATGCACCATTCATCAAACTGGGGACAAGGTGGGCATCTTATTTCCACCATTTATTACTACAAAGTGGTACTATAAATTTTCTTTCTTGAATTTGATCGAGGTACAATTTAGGATTAGTTCTTAAGTGATCCTTATGTAAATTGATCAGGCACATTTATCTAGAATGAGATCTGAAGATCTGGGGAGCAACACCACTTCTTAAGAAAATGTTACCACTATGCTACACGCTTATTTGTTAATTATATTATAAATCTTTATATTTTTTGTTGTAAATTTGTAATTTTAAAATATGAAGATACAAAAAATAAAATGAGTTTCCGGGTTAAGAAGTCAATGATTATGTCCACTTAAAAAGACTTGGGTACGTAGTATTCGAGTTTATGTGGTTGATATGATTTTCGGTTCAACTGCCACTTGCCTAACTATGAAAACAACCCATCAAGCCTCACTACTTAATCTTGCATTTGAATATTGCAGGAGAACTACATTTTTTTCTTAAAACAATGAACTCACACATACTAATCTGCACTAATGTTTACTATGAGACAGGACCAAAGAAACACCTTGATGCCGCTATATAAGATCGTTGGTTGTAGTAGGTAGAACTAGATAGCTTAGATTTTTATAAAAAGACAAATTTTATTACATGTAAACTTTATCATTACAAGAATACCCTCAAAAGGGTAATTAAGTCAAGCTACACTTGATCAAAGTAAATTCCAAAACTATTAATCAAAGCAAGAAAACCAGTGCTACAATTTCTTTGAAGCAAGGTTCATTGTGGTGGAAGAACTTTGAAAAATAGCATCTCTATCACCATTAGTTCTAGTTATAATATATTGGAACACAAGAAGAATAGATAAGAGGATGATTTGCTATATGATCATCAAGTGGGTTTCAAATTCTGAAACATAGTGTCCCATTTAATCTCTTTAACACCACCACCACCACCACTCTTTTCCTCATTAGAACACTCATGACTATCACGATCCCCGCCATCTTTCTTTTCTTGATCTTGATCATCATAAGCCAAGGGGCTCGAAAAGCCGTTAACTTTAAAACTATTTGACTTATGACACCCATTAGTGAGCAAAAGAGTAGGGGGAGCTTGTTTAAGTGTCACCAACCTTCTGTTTCTCCTTAACATGCTACCTTTCCTTCCTGAACCGTAACTCCTACGAACCAGAACTAGAGACGAGTCGTCTCGGTGCACCCATGTCCGGATGAAACTCGCCAACCTCCTCCTGTTTTTGTTGATGGCAAAGATAAGCTTTGAGATAGGGTGTGAACCATTTGAGCCTTTTTGCTTCCTAGCAAGCTTGAGTATCTCTAACCTGTGTTTGGCAATGGAGATCCCCATACTTTGAAGGAACTCATGGTTGAAGTAGGTTATATCGTCTTCTTCGAGCTCGTTTCGCGAGAAAACCGTCCCGTATTCGTAAACAAGTGACTCTTCAAGGCAGGTTTTTGAAAGCCAAGAAAACCAGTCAATGGATTGGTCCATTTTGTTGCCAATGAAATGAAATGAAATGAACGTGTGTGATGAGTTGAGTGGAAGTTGGAAGTTATTTATATGAAGATTGAAGTAGAGGGGGGTAAAGTGTAAGGTTGTGGGAAGTTTAGGGTGTGAAGTGTTAGGGGCAATTGGCATCAATCACACGGCAACATGGGTCACGGACTCACGAGACATACCCACTACCACTAGCTTCTGGTTTCTTTTTTGAAGTCCAAACAATAATGATAGTTTTAAAGTAAGTTAAGATTGATTATCCTTAACAACTAAAATAAATTATCTTAAATAAACACTTTAAACTGATTATTCTAAAAAGTAACAAACAATCTCAATC
This sequence comes from Deinandra increscens subsp. villosa, assembly GCA_039602395.1. Classification (NCBI taxonomy): domain Eukaryota; kingdom Viridiplantae; phylum Streptophyta; class Magnoliopsida; order Asterales; family Asteraceae; genus Deinandra; species Deinandra increscens. Next base: position 2,432,276 of record JBCNJP010000015.1, on the reverse strand, counting down.
AATCAAACACGAGACCTTACTTTATAAGAATATCTTTTATCATATGGTGTTAAATTATTAATTAAATAAAAGTTGAAGTTGTAAATTTGAGTTATTTCCTATTTTAGTTAATGAATTTTTTTTAAAAACATGGCATGCGTGCCACTTCTTATTTATAATTTTACATCCCGTAGTGGGCCTGAGACATCTTTGCATTTAGTACGTGGCACTATCCATCTCAGACTTTGTCGGTTTTATAAAATATTTATATGATTTTTTCTGAAAAACTTACAACAAGAAGACATTTAAATCCTTGCTATTATTGATTCCTTTGAATGGACCTCAGTTACACGTGTAAAGGTATCATCTTCTGATGCAATGCATGGTATATTTTTATAATTTTTAAATAAATATTCTTAGAAAAGCTAGAATAATATTTGACTATTTAAATCTGAACTTTGGGATTAAAGTTCCAACACACTTTCTATTTGTTTGTTGTCAACCAAATTGGGGAATGAAAGAAAGGAGGGGGAAATTAGATCATGTCATATGATCACTTTCAAGATTCTTTAAGTTTCAAAGATTACAAAATGATGAAAAATCCTCTCAACCTCTATCCTGGTCATCTATTAACAACAAAACTCTAATGCTTTCAAATATAAACTGTACAAATAATACAAACTAAAATAATATTTGCAGGAGCACTAAAACACAACTAGTATGAATTTTGAATTGGGCTGTTTTAGAACCAATGATGATTACACATTTACACCTAGAAAGCAATCCACCAAAAAGAATGTTCTGATTTTGACTTTGACTTGCCAAACCATTCATTCTGATTCAATTTGCAAGCTACAAATGTTGCTGATAACTCCAACAACACTAACCAGGATAGCCAAACACAACATTGACCAAGACAAAAGTCTCTCTCGATCGGTCAAACCGTACCCTTGACCACCTAACCTGAGCGCGATAAGAGCCGGGAAAGTGTAACCCAATGATACAGCTGTGGTTGCTCCTGTAAACTTGAAAGCAGTCCAGATACTTGGAATCATGGTTGACCCTAAATAAATGAGGACCAAAAGTATAAAAGTCAAAGTCAAACACCTCCTCCTACTCTCATGTAATGGAGCACACCCCTCAAAAGTTAACTCATCAATAGTTTGTCTTAATGAGAAATGTATAACAGGGAAAACAAGTAGCAAATGGAGAATGTATCCGACCCGAACTATGTAGTTTAAACCCGTACTAAACTCCCTCCCGAGCGGTTTGTCAAAGTTAGTCAACACGTCGGATTCTGTATCGTTTCCAAAAAGAAGGTAACCGGATACTGCTGTCGAACAATAGACCAAAACACATAACACAGTAGTAAGCCTCCCAACTTTATTCATCTTTCGAGGGGAACGCCCTTCAAGCTCATTATAAATGGGCTGCAGATTAAAATGGCAAACGAATGCATTCGACATTATAGGAATCACAACAAGAAGATCAAGAATCGCCTTTTTTGACCCAAAATCAGGCGTCATTCTTGGCGACTTGATCTCACCTCTAACCAGTTTAACAAAAGCTACAAAAAAAGCAACCACCACAAACACAACTGCAAGAACTACAGAAGCAGCTGAAGTTAAACTCAGGGAATCGATCCTATCTAACGCGCAAAGTGGTGCAAGAAACATAACCACCACCATCAAGATCAAGACTTTCCTGTGATCCCAGAAACCATTGCCTAGCCATTGATCAAAAACGCCAATATGGTCAAGAGAACCCGACATTACATCGCCTACTATGATCAAATAAACCACCAAAACACCTGCATTGTTGATTATAATACAGATATCTGATACTATTCTTGCAGGTTTACCTAATGCTTGCTGAACAATTTCACCATAAGAAAGAGCCTTGCATTGGGCAGTAAATCTAACCAGCAATTCCACACTAATTTCAGATAAAACACCCATCACTAAAATCATGAGTACCCCAACAATCAAGCCCAAGACTTTCATGGCGGCAGGAAGCGCCATAATCCCAGCCCCAATTACAGTGGTGGTTAAATTGAAAACAGCGCCAAAAATCCCGGAATTTTCGTTCTCTATAAGGTGGGATTTATCGGAATCTAGGTCGTTATTGTGATCTCCGTTTTCTAGATTACCAATTCGGTGTGTGACGAACCCTTCTTCGTCATCTCTACGGATGAATTTTGAAGAAATCTCGTTTTCGGGAAATGTAGGGTTTTGATGTTCGTGTAATTGCAATTCTACAAATGAATCTTTGGGAAGGGGTGAATAATTAGTTTCCATGTTTCCTTCGTTCAAATGGGCGTGAATCTACGGAGAAGATGAACAACTTTGCGATCCATCACATGTGAGGGAAACATTTACAACATTGCTAATTCAATAGCGCGAAAATTGGGAAATTGGATAGAAGATCTTGATGATATTTGACGTTAATGCAACAAATTGACGGATCATGTGAGATTACTAGATATCAGGGAGAAAACAGAGGAGGAATGAGAATGATGAATTTTTAGAAGTTT
>JBCNJP010000015.1:2138475-2429264 GCA_039602395.1 Deinandra increscens subsp. villosa | reverse complement strand
ACTTCTCTAAGTGTTTGAAACTTTCATAAGGTGTTAGAATTGTGGATTATGATGTGTTGTTACATTTACTTGAATATTTAACGTAAAGGTAACGGAACCGTAATCGTGCATTCGTGCCCCCAATTAACTGCAAGTGGTAGAATAAAGACGATTATAAAAACAGACAAAATCATGCTAAAAAGGAGCCACTTTTGTCCAAACCTTCTTCCGTGGCTCTTTTGTAAGATAGATACTCCGTTCGCACAAACGGCCAACAACAAATTTGCCGTTTTTATTCATATTCCCATTGCAAATCATCTTCACATTTGCATTTACCATACTTGATTTACTAATTTAGCAGCCAAACAGTATCTTCGCTATGGCGGCTTTGAAAGCCGGAAGCCGGCCACCGTGGGTCGGTTTTGCGGCCGCCGTTTGGGTGCAGATCGCCTCCGGAAACGCCTACTCTTTCCCTCTCTACTCCCACACTCTGAAATCAGTAATGGGTCTTTCTCAACAGCAGCTTACGATTCTTGGTGTTGCTAATGATTTTGGGGAAAATGTTGGGATCCTTCCGGGGATTGCTTCTAATAAATACCCTCCTTGGGTTGTTCTTTTGGTGGGGGTTCTTGCTTCTTTCTTCGGTTATGGTGTCATCTGGCTGGCGGTTAGTGGCACCATTCACAACATGCCCTACTGGATTGTAAGTACTACTGTCTTTTTAAAAATTAAAACTTTACCTTTATTATAAGTTATAACATGTGAAGATTAGCAGTTGAGTTTTTCTTATGGAAATCCAATCAGTCAATCACTTAGAAAACTGATTTGAAACATCAGATATATGCTTATAATAGTTTCAAGTGCCCACTGATATTAAAATAGTATTTGTTATATGGTTTAAGATTTTAGTATTATCAATGTAATTTGACCAACTACCAAAGAAGAAATGTGGATAAACATTTTTAGAAGTTAGGAGACGCGGAATATATACTTGTACAAGACTATGCCCATTTCTAGCACGTGGTGGTCGGGTCCAACTGGCGACACGCCGTTGAAGCTGGATGAATAGAAAGTTACTTGAAATAAGCTATGAATAGTAAAGTAAGCTTCAATAGTAGTAACTCGAGCCATCAATAGTATCTGCTTATCAATAGTAAATATCGATAGCAATATCTGTTGGTAACTACTAGTTATTTCGGTCGCAAAATTATCTATCGGTAACAACCTGGTATTTCAGTAGCAAAGTGGGAGTTGGTGGTAAACAAGAATCAACAGCAACTGATGAACATCTGCAGTAATTAATCAAAGGCAGGAACTTTGGGGTAAAGTTACCACTGATGAGTAAAATTACCATGGATGGGTTGTATCAATATAACTACCCAACATTTGACGGTTATAGCTGCAAATTGACTCCTTTTCGTGAACAGTTTAACGATTTGTTATGTTGGTTCCCTAGATTGGTCATAATCTGGTACACTGTTTTTCATAATAAATTTGCATATTTTGTTCTAGTAAACTCTGTGATTTATCCAATTAAACTTTCAATCAATACCGTCGAATTATTTCAATCTGACAGTGATTAGTATGAGATTCACTAGAGATATCCAAGCTGATTCGGAATACAAAACTTACATATATAGGTTGCTACCAGATAATAGGTTGGTGTGAGTTAATACCTTAGATATCCCTAACCTGTATATAATTATACAGTTAAACCAATGACGGATCCCATACCCAAAATACATGTCCAACCCACCCGAAATGTTCTGGTTTATGGTTTTCTGGTCAAATTCTAGTTTTTCTGCCATTCCATTCCAATTCTTAAGCTTAATAATTTTCTCTTTACACATGTTGACTTTGTTTCCAATTAGAATATTTATCATGATAACCATTTATAGATCTAGTTTATTATATTATCAGGATTTGGGCAGTTGCTTTTCTGTATTTATGAATAAAAAAAGTATACAAAATCTTGACTTTTTTTCTTTCTAGTATAATAATGTATGCATCTTGTTTTTTTATTACATTATGTATCAAGAATCAAGATAAAAACTTATAGGATTAGTTTTCAACTACCAGGAATTGGGTAGCTGCCTTTCTACATTTAGTATATTGGGCTGTGTGGGGTTGCTGACTATTATGTTTTTTAAATGCAGAAAAACATGTATAGTGTTTGGATGAATCAAAGTATCATATGCCTATTTTAAGATGATATTTAAGTAGGTTTGAGTTTACAAGTTCACCTTTAGGGATAACCTCCTGATTGTTTGTCTTTAAAGTATGATTCTTTATTCACAATACATATCATAATAATCATTTATAGGTTTAATTTCTACAACCAGTAATCAAGTAGTTATCGGTCTACCTGTTACTGTATTTATTACTCCATAATTTTTATAACATCTTCCAAATTTTAATTTTCTTTTCAGCTGTGGCTTGCGCTCGTTGTTGCGACTAATAGCAGCGCATGGTTGGCAACCGCTGTACTTGTTACCAACATGAGGAATTTCCCACTCAGTAGGGGCACAGTTGCTGGCATTCTTAAAGGATATGTTGGCTTAAGTGGTGCAGTTATCACTGAGGTTTATACTATGGTCTTAAAAGGATCAGCTTCGTCTTTATTGCTGTTTTTCACACTCGGGATTCCTGTCATATGTTTGGTGTTAATGTACTATGTTAGACCTTGTACTCCAGCTTCTGAACCCGACCCATCAGAAACCACCCATTTTCTTTTCACTCAAGGGGCTAGTGTTGTGCTGGCAGTCTTTCTTTTAACCACCACGGTACTAAAAGACAATTTGACCCTAAGTGATACGTTATGTTACATGTTTATTGGGATAATGGTGGTTCTTTTAATGGCACCTCTTGCGATTCCTGTTAAAATGACTTTATTTCCTTCTAACAAGAAGCTTAACCGGCCAGCTGGGTCATCAGATAATCTGACAGTAACAGATCCATTGCTCACTCAGTCTACTTCAGAACTGAATGTTACAAATCCTAAGGATGGTGATGATTATTCTGAGGTGGATGTGCTTCTTGCTGTTGGTGAAGGGGCGGTTAAAATCAGAAAGAAGAAAAGGCCCAGAAGAGGTGAAGATTTTACATTTCGTGAAGCGGTTGTGAAAGCTGATTTTTGGCTTTTATGGTTGGTTTATTTTTTTGGTGTTGGGTCGGGAGTTACTGTTCTTAATAATCTGGCCCAGATTGGTGTTTCACTCGGGTTTAATGATACTACAACGTTGTTGAGCTTATTCAGTTTCTGCAATTTTCTGGGTCGTCTTGGTGGTGGGGTCGTTTCAGAGTACTTTGTAAGGTAAAAATCTAAAATCTTTACTTTTTTGAAGATCTTTAATCTTTATCATGAATATGACCAGAAAGATTGGAATAAAGATCCTGAATTAAAAGTGTGTTCTTTGCAGGTTAAAAGCGCTTCCACGCACATTTTTTACAACGGTGACACAAGTAATAATGGTGATGACATATCTTTTATACGCATCGGCTCTTGATGGGACATTATATGCTGCAACAGCATTGCTTGGGATCTGTTATGGTGTTCAGTTTGGTGTGATGATTCCAACTTCATCCGAGCTCTTTGGGTTGAAAAATTTTGGTTTGATTTTTAATTTCATGGGTTTAGGAAACCCGATTGGCGCTCTTTTGTTCTCTGGGATGCTTGCTGGTTATGTGTATGATACAGAGGAAGCTAAGCAAGGTGGGTCCACATGCATGGGCCCGGATTGCTTCAGGCTCACCTTCTTTGTTCTTGCTGGTGTGTGCTGTCTAAGTGCAATCTTGAGCGTAATATTAACCATCCGGATTAGGCCCGTTTACCAAATGCTTTACGCTGGTGGGTCGTTTCGTTTGCCACAAAGCTCGGGTCGTTGAAGACTACTAAGGTTTTGTGTGACTTGATCAAGAAAATTTTTATGTTTGCGCGTGGTGTTCTTGAAAGTCACAGGTTACCTAACTTACAGTTTATATGTAATGATGATGTATAATCAAACAACTCTCCTATCTCATATGGTAGTGCTGACATGTAGCATGAGCCTTATTTTTGATTTGCTGTTGTGTTCAGATTGTGGATTTCTTGAACTTTTGTTGTTTTGTACCCTGTGCATCAGGGATTATGCTGTTGTGCAATACAGATTTTGAGAAGTACAATAATTGTATTGAAAACAAAAATTCCATTTAGCATTTGATGGCTAGTTGCCAAAAGTTACATTGTTTGATAGTAAAAGGACCCATGACTAATAAGTATATATGCCTACCACCAGGCACCACCATTGATGCAATTGATTTAAAACCACATATTCAGAAGCATGGGTTGACTTTGACTTAAATGCACCATTTAGCAAACTGGGGACAAGGTGGGCATCCTAGTTCCACCACCATTTTATCACTACAAAGGGCTACTATAAATTTTCTGAATTTGATCAAGGTGCAATATTACTTAAGGCTGACCCTTTATCATTAGTTGGGGTACAATTTAGGGTTAATTCTTGATGATACAAGCCTAACACATATGTCCTAGTTTGGGTTTAGTTGAAACAGTTTCGGACAATTACAGGTTGAATCCAAACACCATGTTCGGGTTGACTTGACACCCCTTATGGATGGATGGGTTGACCCGTTTTAACCATTTAGTTTTTCAGTTTTTGAAAAAAATATGACTTGACACATTTCTCATACGCACGTCTTAAAACATCATTTAATTCAACATAGCATACTACACAGAGTGGGTTATGCGTATATGAGAATTTTGGGAGCACGGAACTATTGACTCTTCAGTGAATCCTAATTGCATCAGATCTACAATCAATGGTAAACCGATTGTCATTTCACAAGACACTATTCGCGATACGTTGCAGTTTAATGATGATAATTCTCAGTTAATTGTCTATCCAGTTGAATTGATTCGTGGATTATTTCGAAGGATCAAATACGATGCTGATCTAACCGAGACTCAGTTTGTGAAGTCAAATCTGAGTCCTCAATACAAGTATCTTATGCATGTTTTGATTCACTGTCTCGGGCCACGACGGGCAGGGATACGATTCAATCTGCCATGGTGGCGTTGATTTTAAATAAACCGTTTAACTTCTCGGGCATGTTTTTCTTGAAAGTCACAGGTTACCTAACTTACAGTTTATATGTAATGATGATGTATAATCAAACAACTCTCCTATCTCATATGGTTGTGCTGACATGTAGCATGAGTCTTAATTTTAGATTTGCTATTGTGTTCAGATTGTGGATTTCTTGAACTTCTACTGTTTTGTACCCTGTGCATCAGGGATTATGCGGTTGTGCAATACAGATTTTGAAAAATACAATAATTGTGTTAAGAACAAAAATTCCAATTAGTGGCAGTTGCCAAAAGCTACATGTCAACACAAAAGTTCCAATTAGTGGCAGTTGCCAAAAGTTACATTGTTTGATAGTAGAAGGGCCCCTGAATAATAAGTATCCATGCCTACCACCAGGCACCACCCTTGATGCAATGGATTCAGAACCACACATTCAGAAGCATGGGTTGACTTTGACTTAAATGCACCATTCATCAAACTGGGGACAAGGTGGGCATCTTATTTCCACCATTTATTACTACAAAGTGGTACTATAAATATTCTTTCTTGAATTTGATCGAGGTACAATTTAGGATTAGTTCTTAAGTGATCTTTAAGTATATTGATCAGGCACATTTATCTAGAATGAGATCTGAAGATCTGGGGAGCAACACCACTTCTTAAGAAAATGGTACCACTATGCTACACGCTGATTTGTTAATTATTTTATAAATCTTTATATTTTTTGTTGTAAATTTGTAATTTTAAAATATGAAGATACAAAAAATAAAATGAGTTTCCGGGTTAAGAAGTCAATGATTATGTCCACTTAAAAAGACTTGGGTACGTAGTATTCGAGTTTATGTGGTTGATATGATTTTCGGTTCAACTGTCACTTGCCTAACTATGAAAACAACCCATCAAGCCTCACTACTTAATCTTGCATTTGAATATTGCAGGAGAACTACATTTTTTTCTTAAAACAATGAACTCACACATACTAATCTGCACTAATGTTTACTATGAGACAGGACCAAAGAAACACCTTGATGCCGCTATATAAGATCGTTGGTTGTAGTAGGTAGAACTAGATAGCTTAGATTTTTATAAAAAGACAAATTTTATTACATGTAAACTTTATCATTACAAGAATACCCTCAAAAGGGTAATTAAGTCAAGCTACACTTGATCAAAGTAAATTCCAAAACTATTAATCAAAGCAAGAAAACCAGTGCTACAATTTCTTTGAAGCAAGGTTCATTGTGGTGGAAGAACTTTGAAAAATAGCATCTCTATCACCATTAGTTCTAGTTATAATATATTGGAACACAAGAAGAATAGATAAGAGGATGATTTGCTATATGATCATCAAGTGGGTTTCAAATTCTGAAACATAGTGTCCCATTTAATCTCTTTAACACCACCACCACCACCACCACTCTTTTCCTCATTAGAACACTCATGACCATCACGATCCCCGCCATCTTTCTTTTCTTGATCTTGATCATCATAAGCCAAGGGGCTCGAAAAGCCGTTAACTTTAAAACTATTTGACTTATGACACCCATTAGTGAGCAAAAGAGTAGGGGGAGCTTGTTTAAGTGTCACCAACCTTCTGTTTCTCCTTAACATGCTACCTTTCCTTCCTGAACCGTAACTCCTACGAACCAGAACTAGAGACGAGTCGTCTCGGTGCACCCATGTCCGGATGAAACTCGCCAACCTCCTCCTGTTTTTGTTGATGGCAAAGATAAGCTTTGAGATAGGGTGTGAACCATTTGAGCCTTTTTGCTTCCTAGCAAGCTTGAGTATCTCTAACCTGTGTTTGGCAATGGAGATCCCCATACTTTGAAGGAACTCATGGTTGAAGTAGGTTATATCGTCTTCTTCGAGCTCGTTTCGCGAGAAAACCGTCCCGTATTCGTAAACAAGTGACTCTTCAAGGCAGGTTTTTGAAAGCCAAGAAAACCAGTCAATGGATTGGTCCATTTTGTTGCCAATGAAATGAAATGAAATGAACGTGTGTGATGAGTTGAGTGGAAGTTGGAAGTTATTTATATGAAGATTGAAGTAGAGGGGGGTAAAGTGTAAGGTTGTGGGAAGTTTAGGGTGTGAAGTGTTAGGGGCAATTGGCATCAATCACACGGCAACATGGGTCACGGACTCACGAGACATACCCACTACCACTAGCTTCTGGTTTCTTTTTTGAAGTCCAAACAATAATGATAGTTTTAAAGTAAGTTAAGATTGATTATCCTTAACAACTAAAATAAATTATCTTAAATAAACACTTTAAACTGATTATTCTAAAAAGTAACAAACAATCTCAATCAATCAAACACGAGACCTTACTTTATAAGAATATCTTTTATCATATGGTGTTAAATTATTAATTAAATAAAAGTTGAAGTTGTAAATTTGAGTTATTTCCTATTTTAGTTAATGAATTTTTTTTAAAAACATGGCATGCGTGCCACTTCTTATTTATAATTTTACATCCCGTAGTGGGCCTGAGACATCTTTGCATTTAGTACGTGGCACTATCCATCTCAGACTTTGTCGGTTTTATAAAATATTTATATGATTTTTTCTGAAAAACTTACAACAAGAAGACATTTAAATCCTTGCTATTATTGATTCCTTTGAATGGACCTCAGTTACACGTGTAAAGGTATCATCTTCTGATGCAATGCATGGTATATTTTTATAATTTTTAAATAAATATTCTTAGAAAAGCTAGAATAATATTTGACTATTTAAATCTGAACTTTGGGATTAAAGTTCCAACACACTTTCTATTTGTTTGTTGTCAACCAAATTGGGGAATGAAAGAAAGGAGGGGGAAATTAGATCATGTCATATGATCACTTTCAAGATTCTTTAAGTTTCAAGATTACAAAATGATGAAAAATCCTCTCAACCTCTATCTTGGTCATCTATTAACAACAAAACTCTAATGCTTTCAAATATAAACTGTACAAATAATACAAACTAAAATAATATTTGCAGGAGCACTAAAACACAACTAGTATGAATTTTGAATTGGGCTGTTTTAGAACCAATGATGATTACACATTTACACCTAGAAAGCAATCCACCAAAAAGAATGTTCTGATTTTGACTTTGACTTGCCAAACCATTCATTCTGATTCAATTTGCAAGCTACAAATGTTGCTGATAACTCCAACAACACTAACCAGGATAGCCAAACACAACATTGACCAAGACAAAAGTCTCTCACGATCGGTCAAACCGTACCCTTGACCACCTAACCTGAGCGCGATAAGAGCCGGGAAAGTGTAACCCAATGATACAGCTGTGGTTGCTCCTGTAAACTTGAAAGCAGTCCAGATACTTGGAATCATGGTTGACCCTAAATAAATGAGGACCAAAAGTATAAAAGTCAAAGTCAAACACCTCCTCCTACTCTCATGTAATGGAGCACACCCCTCAAAAGTTAACTCATCAATAGTTTGTCTTAATGAGAAATGTATAACAGGGAAAACAAGTAGCAAATGGAGAATGTATCCGACCCGAACTATGTAGTTTAAACCCGTACTAAACTCCCTCCCGAGCGGTTTGTCAAAGTTAGTCAACACGTCGGATTCTGTATCGTTTCCAAAAAGAAGGTAACCGGATACTGCTGTGGAGCAATAGACCAAAACACATAACACAGTAGTAAGTCTCCCAACTTTATTCATCTTTCGAGGGGAACGCCCTTCAAGCTCATTATAAATGGGCTGCAGATTAAAATGGCAAACGAATGCATTCGACATTATAGGAATCACAACAAGAAGATCAAGAATCGCCTTTTTTGACCCAAAATCAGGTGTCATTCTTGGCGACTTGATCTCACCTCTAACCAGTTTAACAAAAGCTACAAAAAAAGCAACCACCACAAACACAACTGCAAGAACTACTGAAGCAGCTGAAGTTAAACTCAAGGAATCGATCCTATCTAACGCGCAAAGTGGTGCAAGAAACATAACCACCACCATCAAGATCAAAACTTTCCTGTGATCCCAGAAACCATTGCCTAGCCATTGATCAAAAACGCCAATATGGTCAAGAGAACCCGACATTACATCGCCTACTATGATCAAATACACCACCAAAACACCTGCATTGTTGATTATAATACAGATATCTGATACTATTCTTGCAGGTTTACCTAATGCTTGCTGAACAATTTCACCATAAGAAAGAGCCTTGCATTGAGCAGTAAATCTAACCAGCAATTCCACACTAATTTCAGATAAAACACCCATCACTAAAATCATGAGTACCCCAACAATCAAGCCCAAGACTTTCATGGCGGCAGGAAGCGCCATAATCCCAGCCCCAATTACAGTGGTGGTTAAATTGAAAACAGCGCCAAAAATCCCGGAATTTTCGTTCTCTATAAGGTGGGATTTATCGGAATCTAGGTCGTTATTGTGATCTCCGTTTTCTAGATTACCAATTCGGTGTGTGACGAACCCTTCTTCGTCATCTCTACGGATGAATTTTGAAGAAATCTCGTTTTCGGGAAATGTAGGGTTTTGATGTTCGTGTAATTGCAATTCTACAAATGAATCTTTGGGAAGGGGTGAATAATTAGTTTCCATGTTTCCTTCGTTCAAATGGGCGTGAATCTACGGAGAAGATGAACAACTTTGCGATCCATCACATGTGAGGGAAACATTTACAACATTGCTAATTCAATAGCGCGAAAATTGGGAAATTGGATAGAAGATTTTGATGATATTTGACGTTAATGCAACAAATTGACGGATCATGTGAGATTACTAGATATCAGGGAGAAAACAGAGGAGGAATGAGAATGATGAATTTTTAGAAGTTTATATTTTGATTCATATGATTATTTATGTCTGGGCTGTGAGTCGGCCCAACTTTCTTCTTGGGCTTCATGCACCCTTATGGCCTTATACGGTATACCCGATCCAACATAATTAACCTTACATTTAAAAAAAATATATTTATATCCTTTTTTACCCTAAAACCGAAAAAAAAGAAAAAAAAGGGGTTTGGAAGTGAAACCGGTTCGAAAAGACCGTTGTGATCAGCAAAATGGTTTCATTAGAAATCGGTCCTAAACCAGCTAACCCATCGATTTTAACCCATCGATTTTGTATCAGTTTGGGTATAACACTCCAACTGACTAGGGTTGACATATCATTTTTCAAGATCAAATCACAAACATAATTCTCTAAAAAGCTTAAATGTTTCATAACTTTACATCAGTGGAAAAAAGATCTGACTTATAACTTGTATGCGTGAAAACTTGTAACGTGAGCATGAACTTGTAAGTTATAACATGTGCATGAACTTTTATCTTGCAACTTGAACATGAACTTGTAACATAACTTTTGACTCTTAGACTTGTAAAATCATAAAACTTAATAACCCTGAAAACTTGTAAACAATACATCAACATATAAAATCATAAAAATATAAACTTGTAACACTCAGAAACTCAAAATACTGAAGGTTAATCGTATCTTAATTAATTGTAGATTCAAATTTCAATTAGCTAGCCTAACGTCAAGAAGATGGTGGTGACCTAGAGATTGAGTATTCCAGTCTCTTATTCATGATGCATATCTCAGTTTATAGAAAAATAAAGTGAGGTTCAACAATCTAGAAGTTTAACCGAGAAAATGGTTGGATGAGAAAGGGGTAGATTAAAAAAAAAAAATCAAAGCTACGTTTAGTTTTTTAATTTATCAATTAAAGTTCTATCATGTACATAATCTAATTCATCTTACATTTAAAATCTTTTTTATATATCTTTAAACATCATTATCATAAACTTCAATATATACTTAACTCATCTCAACATTTCCATTCAATCCGGTACATATATTAGAATCATAAGTATTTACGAAAAAATATTTTAGCTAAACTTTTTAAATACAAAAAATATTTGAAAAAAATAAGAAATTTAAGTTATTATATTGGCCACTGGGGTTTAACATCACAACCGAACCCGAATCGGTTTTGACCATCAGAGTAAAAACTAGCCGCTTTTATCATTTTTTTAGAATTTATATTATTGACTCACATATGTTATTAGTATAACAGTGTATAGGATGTTTTGTTTAATCACAAGATTAATATCAACATAAAAAAGTCAGACATCTCAATCTTCAATAATGATAACATAACAAGAAATAATTATGTATAATTTCTAGTAAGTTTGATGGAAGGAATTTAGGTAAAGGACAAATTCAACTACAACGAAGCAATGTGGACAAAATAGAGAAAACAAATTTCAAATTTAAGGCGGCTTTGGTTTATGGTCTTCAAGTCAATCCGAAAAAATGTGAACTGTCTGGGGTTAAGTGAACTCTAGGGAGATAATGCGATGCACGGATGACGAAACATTGGAGTAAGGTAATAGACGTTGGGATTCGTATGCGGGTTTTACAAAACAAGTTGGGTTAATGATAGCGTGCGTACAGTCGGATCTGGTCATTACCCGGATCTGTCTACCAGGGATCCAGATACAAAAATTTAATAGTAAACTAACATAAATCCAACCATAGGGGGTTTATAGTTTATACCTGATTATCAAATCGGTTGACAAGAGACGAGACACCTAGCTTCAATAGATCCGGTCACTAGAGCTAGTCCCGATACGAAATGGCAATCCTTGCACAAATCCCTAATGAGGGTTTTGGCCTATGTGAACTATAGAGTGCATCTCTCATGCCAGGCTGATTCTTGATATGTATTGTTGTTGGCCCTTTTTTAAAATGTTGGGTAACTAAGAGAAAATGGATTTTTTCTGTTTTTTAGGGTTTGAGCTGCTTAGTGCTTACTAGCCCGTTATTAATAAAAGTATGCCGTCAAAAAAAGACACTAAGAGAAAATGGAAAGTAGTAATATGGGGAAAAGAATCACGTTATAATAACGTAAAAAAGAATCATAAATCTATCTCTAGATATGTAAGATAGATATATCCCTATAATTAAAGACGTGATTTTTATATCATAAAAGATATAATACAACAATCAATCACACAAAAAGGGAAAATGACTGGGTCTTAATTCTTGGTATTTTTAATCAGGGAAACATGAAGACAAAATTACAAAAACCTTCCCGTCTACTCGTGCTCAAAATATCACACGATAAGATAAATCATTCTAACTCGCGACATGACATGTTCATATCCTAACTCGCAATGATGTGACTGCCCACCCACCTTCACTAATTAATTTTATTTTCGTGTAGGTGATGTGACACTTTATAATTTAATATTTTCTTTTGAGTTTTCCTGGATCACAAAATTAATGTTTTGAACTTGAAGATTCTTTTCTTTTCATATTTCATTTGAATCTTTTTAATACAGTAATGTAATAAATCTCTATATACGAAGATTACTATACAGTATACACTTTTTAAAAGGGAATGATTGGTTAACAAAGAAAAGATTATTATATCTTAAAGATTTTGGCTTACACTTTAGCACAGTGTTTTAAAAACCGGATTGAACCGGCCGGTTCAACCGGTTGAACCGATGACCGGTAGGTGTACCGATTCGGTTGGGGACAATTTTTAGTTGTTCCGGACAAAAAAATGAACCGGCGGGTTTTTCGGTTGAATCGTCGGGTTTTACGGTTCAGTTCAACCGGGTGAACTGTGTTTTGTTTAAATAAGTTAAATAAACATTTTTTAAACACTGAAATAAGGTAGGGCCGTAGGGTTTTTTAATATTTTCTTAATTGAAGTTAACTAATCGGGCGAAAACAAATCTTCACTTCGTCACTTGCCTCTAGAGATTCTAAAACAAACCATCCATCGAAGATAACTAAAAGTCTGATATATATATTTTTTTTTTGATAAATATAACTTGATTAGAACTTATATTGATGTTATTTTGGATAATTGTAACTTAATTTTAACTTTATTAAAGTTTCTTAACGACATTTGTCACAGTTGAAAGTTTATACAATGTATATTGTAAATACAGGTTTGAATAGTCAATCCGGTTCAATCGTCCGGGTCAACCGGTTGAACCGTTTTTTTTATTAGGCCGATCCGGTTTAAAAATCCGGTTTTAAAATATTGCTTTAGCATAAAAAAGGTATCTAAATAAATAATAATAATAATAATATAACGAGATAGATATGTAAAATAACTTTACTAGGATGTGTTAGTCAACCGAACGTTATCGTTCAAAAAAAGAAAGAAAATCACACTCCCTTGTACCGGCTAACATAGTTTTGGTTTTCGGTTGACGCAAGAAATACAGCATGTCAGCTTTATACAAAGATTGAGGAAAGTAGTACTTAGTTAATTTAGTTTAATTTCTGTAATTTAGTCATAAATTACTAAATTAGTTATATACGTTGCATATGAAGATGTATATCATGAGTTTTTTTTCTATTCCATGGCTAGTTAATCATTTTCTCATGATCTTTGTTGCTGTTAGAGTTTGGATTTTTGTGTTTAATTTTGGTTGTAATATTTATATTTCAACCTTTGAATGTTTATTTAGTTGTAATATTTATATTTCAACCTTTGAATGTTTATTTAGTTGTAATATTTATATTTCAACCTTTGAATGTTTATTTAATTGTGACAACTTGATCCACATATATTCTTGTGATGTTGTTTGGTTGTGTTGATTATAAAACGAGTTATTATTTATTCTTCGTGGTGCTATCTAACCCTTATGAATGTAGTTTGTCATGTTGGTATAGTTCGCTATGACTATGTAAATTATGCCCATGAGTTAACAAGTAGCAAATCTATTCATATTATGAACTTTATGCAAATATTTTGTAACAACCAAATTTTTAAATTACACGTCGAGTTAACAAGTAGCAAATCTATTCATGTTATAAACTTTATGCAAATATTTAAAGTAAAAAAGATAAGAATGACCATGTTGACCATTCTTGGGATCAGAATAGTCCATTGACCTTTTTTTTATTAAAATAGCCACTCAATTATGGTCGTAACGACTGTAATTATGGTCGTCAAAACGGTACGTGATGACGTGGCAAACTGTGATTAGCTTGGTGGACTATAACTATTTTGAGTGAAAAAAAAAGTCAAAGGGCTATTTTGGTCATAAAGATGTTCAACATGACCATTTTTATCTTTTTCACATATTTAAATCACACATCGAGTTAACAAGTAGCAAATCTATACGTGTTATGAAGTTTATGTTTAAAAGGCTATTTTGGTCCTAAAGATGTTCAACATGACATTTTTGTCTTTTTCCCATATTTAAATCACACATCAAGTTAACAACAAGTTAACAAGTAGCAAATCTATATGTGTTATGAAGTTTATGTTTAAATGTTGAAATCATATAAAGTTTGATTATTTCCCTCATAAACTTTTTATAGACACGTGTCGGCTCTTTTTAATATATGAAATATTTTCATTGGTCCCCCGATAATGTGATAATCCCAATGGTGAGATGCCGCGATAACGTGATATCTCAATAGAATGAATAGAATGTTGAGGATGCGTGACCGGACCCGGGTCAAACCGGGTTTGGATCATCTTCAAACGAAAATGTATTTGACCAACCTAACCATATGCTTATCGTGATACAATAATCTACGAAATATGCCATATGCCCTTTGGTGGATAGGCTTTGTCTTTTTCCTCTTGAACCAGAAGGAATAATTATAACGTGAAAATATGTTTTGTTCTTTTCCTCTACAACCCAAAGGTCATGTACGCAAATTGCATTTCATTTTCACACTGAGAACGGACTTACGGACACATATATCAAATTCTAATTTCTCATTTTCACGATATAGACACAAAAATGACGCCAAAAAAGAAAATTATCATTGGTAGACATTTTGGTTAATTTTCCTTTTAATATCCCTCCACCTTTGCCGACTACAAACATATAAAAATATTAAAATAACCTACGTACGTCTCTCTTCAAATTATTATATTAGTTTTTTTTTTCAATTTACCCCGTTATCTCACTTCAACTTTTTTTTAATGGCTATTAAAAAACCCCAAATCCTCAATATGAGTGAGATGGTGAGACGCTAGACGGATGGATCACTTCAAATTATTAATCATTAATTTTTTTAACGGCTATCTGATCGAACGGTTCAGACCTAACGTCCTGAGTTCGAACCTCATAGCAAGGGAGCCCAGAAGCGTCTCATTTACACTATCGGGTGGGAATCGAACAAGCCCATAAACCTTCATTGTGACTCGGAATCAAACACTTCATTGTGACTCGGAATAAAACACAAGGCCAGGCCCAATCCTTCATTACTGTTAAGATCGATATTTGAGAAAGAAGAACTCAAAAAGAAGAAAGCTATCTCAAATCATCGATAGCTTCTACTGATACATTGTTTGCTACTTAAACGACTAACAATCAACTACTACAAATTCACCTATTTACCCCTCATACTATTCAAGAATTACAATCTACCCTCTCTATATATTTGTCACTTACGATTCGTTTGACTTTTTGTCAACATGAGATTACTAACAGTAATATTGTATGCAATTTCAAAGCTAGTATAAATAAAGCAGTTACATTAGTTGGCACAAGTGCATCAGATATTACATCGATCGATCGGAGTTACTACTACTTACTTCCGTGGACTGGTGTCTTCCGGCGGCGTGGGTTTCCCTCGAGGGTGCGTGTCGGAGGGATCAGCAACTCCGGTGGTGACCTTGGCAACATCTAGCGCGGTGGCTTCCGGTTTCTTTTTGACATACAAAACAGAGTAGCCGATGCCGGCAGCCATAAGGAAGCCGACGACGGTCATGGTGGTGGCGCTGAAAGGCAGGCTACGGCGCTGGTGGAGGACGCCGCCAGGGTTGTGGCCGGGTGGTCTCTGGGATGATTCCACTCCTAGATTTTTGACTTCCTCCGGACTCATTTTGTGGGTATCTGCCATCTTTCTCCACTCTTCTCCTCCTCCTTTGTCTCCCATCTTCTCTAGATGTGTTCTCGCCGGAGAGGTTTTGGTGGGAGTTTAAAACGGTGAATGGAAATTGGATGGTGGTGCCACGTTGCTGAAAGAGTCATGTACGGTCGACGTGTTGCACTTTTTAGAGACACGTGTCGTCGCTTTAAATGCGTTCGTGGTTTGACTCGGTCCTGATGCTAGTGACGATGTTAGCACTTAACAATAAATAAATTTATATATTTGAATATATGTAGCTCCCAAGTCCCACCTTATAAGCTTGTTACCTTTTTTTTTACGACCAATAAGTATATAATTGTCTCGTACTTATACTGGATGATCCAATGGTAAATGGTTACCTGTTAGCTGGTCTTGTCTAGTCGTACGGAGCATTTAACCCACATTCAAGTTATCTTCAGTTTTAGGGAAAACCTACCCGCCCGAATACCTACTAGTGGTAAAACACGATCGCTCTCAGGATCGAACCAAAAACTATAAAATCTTGATCTTCATTCATCGAGCTTCATGCCTCAGAACAATATTGCTGAGAGCAAGAATAAAACCCGGGTTACTTGGATATTAGGTGTCCACATTTACCACTCCAACAACAAGCCATTGGCTATAAGCTTTTTACTTATATGATGGTTTTGCACTTCTAAACGGGTCGAATTATTGGAAAATGTTACTGATCTTTTTATTTAAATTATTCTTATAAGTAAAATTACGTATTATTTTTCTATCTATATGCAAATACTAACTTTGGTTTTTGATGACGCATGTATGGATTGGATGATGTCATGTAAGCATTACCTCATACAATCTAAAGAACATCCATCAAAACCCATAACAACCTAAGATCCCAGGTTGGACCGGCATGTGAAAAATAGTTCGAAACAAGATTCATGCGAATAGGTCGGCCTACATCCCTAGGTCTAATCATTAACAAACATAACAGTCCAACCCACTATCCTTCTCAACACAATTCGGGATAAACATGTTTAGTTCGGAACACACAACACATACCACTGCTCATGCACATCAGGTCGACACCCTTGCGACCGACATGACAACACAGTTAATGCGATCACATCAATTAGGTACTGTAGCACTCTGGTCCAGACTTTCGATCAGATCTGCACCATGCCTAATTGGGTAATCACATTAATAACAGTTCACGATAAAGGTTGAGGGTTATAAATACTCCTCAATCACCGGGTGTGAAATCATTCAGTGTGTACCTCTTTATCTGATTATACTTGATCCTTTGAAACGTATACTTATTTTCACGGTCGAGCTTGGTCGCATGATACTCTGTTCTGCCCCCAAAAACAACGCGAAGCTTCTGTTTTGTAGGTGGCTAGTCAATACTTGAGGTGAATCAACTAGAATAAGAATATTTGGAGTTAATCGAGTGAAAGAAGAATATTAGGAGTTAACTCGACCGAAGACTCGTCCTCTACCTCTTCGACGACCACAATGTGATGACTGTCCTCGTCCTTAAAAGTTACATGGTCTATCGTCCACGTGGGCTTGAAAAGCTTGTTCTTCCACATCTACCTACACATTCGGTGTACACAAACTGCATGGACTGGTAACGAACCCATGAGTTGACCATATGTCATCACATAAAATTATTGGGTGACTCTTTTATGGAAGCCACAACGTGATCCCAACGAGCCGGGAGACTTCTAAGCACTTTCTCAATAACCTTCTGATCCGATATCTCTTCTCCATACGCTCGTTGCTGATTCATTATCTCATCACCTTTGAAAGAAATTCTGCAAATGGTTCATTATCTTTCATTGGATGGTTTCGAACTCTCTTCCAACCCCTTGTAATCCCACGGT
Organism: Deinandra increscens subsp. villosa; assembly: GCA_039602395.1. NCBI lineage: Eukaryota > Viridiplantae > Streptophyta > Magnoliopsida > Asterales > Asteraceae > Deinandra > Deinandra increscens. The sequence goes on along the minus strand of JBCNJP010000015.1, from coordinate 2,411,462 downwards.
TTTTACTTTGGAGCCCCTTTGATATTCGTTTTGAAGGAGAGTCCAAGTCTGCCTTAATGTGGTATAGTCATTACTATCCGAGAGAAAACTTCATCATGAACACCTTGTTGGATAAACGAGAGCCTTTGCATCTTTCTTTCTGTTGCTTCTTAGCCGGTCACGGTCTCAAGCAACATCAATGTAACTTGTTGCCACAAATTCCCAAAGGTCTTAATTGTGTCTTCATACAAATATGGCAAAACTCATATCCATCACCTTTGAAGATTAGTAAAGGAATAGATGAACTGAATCCTTTGTTGTTTATCATCCCTTGGAATTCTTGAAGAAGAACAGCCGGTTCTAATACAACAATGTTGGATTAGAACAAAAAACAAAGTTTATCATATAGAACCTTATATATACCAAATAGACATCGACTTAATACTCTGACCCTAAACTAACAAACAAATAAAATTAAGCTAAACACCCAATGACTATATAATAACAAGAGTTAATTACTAAATAAAAATAGGATAAATACCCAATGACTATATAAAAACAAGAGTTAATTACTATTGTTGTCCCTGGCATTTGACATATTAAACTACTTGAGTATATTTTCTAGATTATTAACAAATCTTGTCTTAGATTTGTATTTTTTTTAACAACCGAGTCCGTCAAACCAACGAGGTTAGATAGAGCTAGCGACTAATTGAATGAACTAAATGTTTGCTTTCAAAATAAGTTACTAGAAAAAAGTAGAATGTATTGATATTTTATCTTTTCTTTCTATAAGGAAAAGAAAAGAATAAAGCGGTACGGGGAGGTTGTGTGGGCTCGTGAGTAGAAATGTTATAAAATTAATTTATATAATAATATAACGAACAGAAGGATAAGACTAAGGAAAAAAATAATTTTGAGGTATCCAAGTGACCGAACTACTTCTAAAAATATTTCAAATTTGAAAAGTGGGTAATGGAAGGGTTTTTGAAAGACAAAATTACATTCTTTGTCCTTTAACTATACCCAATTATCATGTTTTGTCCTTTATCTAAACTAATTACACTGAACACCCCCCGTAGCTTTTTTTTTGTTTCACTGTTTGTCCTTTAGTCTAACTTCCGTCCAAAACCACCATTAGCTCCCCTCATGTGCTAATCACGTGAGGGTAAAAATGTAATTTAATTTATTATTTATTTTTCTCATTAATTTTAACCTCCTCATTATAATTAACCCTAAATCTACTCGAAGTTTTCACTCACCGCCCTTTTACTACCCGTCGTCTTCTTCACCCACCGATCATCGTTCCTTCGAATCAACACATCTGCTCGACACAATGAGTGATGATTTCTTAGTACGCCAAGCATTGAGCCAAAAGGATGTCGACATTATCTACGGTAAGTCAACACCAATGTTTGATTTTGGGCATAAAATTTTGATTTTGAAAATTTAGCTAAAAAATTGATCTTGATTTTGGATAATGCAGCTACCGGTTATGATACCCTCTTCACAATCAGGTTACACCATGGTGGGAAGTTCACCAAATTTCCTTCACGTTGCTATGTTAAAGGAAAGATCGATCATGTCGACATGGTAGATACTGACAAGTTCTCTGTTCACGAACTGGATACAGTGATGCTGAGGTTAGGCTATACCTGTAATGAAGCAATTTACTACCACTTCCTAGAACCAGGTAAAGATTTGGATTATGGACTCCAAGCCCTGGCTTCCGATTTTGATGTTCTTAAGATGACCAAAAATGTTCCCCAACATAGGGTGATTTCTGTTTACACTGAACATGGAGCTTCCAAATTGCCTATTGTTAGCTTATCACATATTAGGATTGAGGATGTTAGTGAATCATCTGTTAAAGATACCGTGTCTAATGTGAAATTGGGTGTAAAAAATTCAAATCCAAATACCAAGTTACTGGAATGGAAAGAGCACACACTTGATGATATTGATTTTGATGATTTATTCTCCTATGAGAAACAAGTTGAGACTACACCACCTGTGAATGATGCTGCACTGATTGTTAACCAAAATGCACATGTAGTCAATCAAATGGTGAATGAGGAAGGTGATGGTAAGAATGATAAGGATATTGCAGCTGTGAATGATGCTGCAGTGATTGTTAACCAAAATGCACATGTAGTCAATCAAATGGTGAATGAGGAAGGTGATGGTAAGAATGATGAGGATATTGCAGCTGGTGATTCAGAATGTGATGGTAAGAATGATGAGGACAGTGACTACATAGTAGATGATGAGAACAACATGGGAGATTATGAAGTAGACATGAGAGATTTCAATCTGAATGTTGATTCAGATGTGGATGATGTATTAGAAGATAATGAGGATAATGATGATCTTGAAGATGAGGTTTTGGATAATGACACATTTGATGATATAGATAAGAATGGTAATACAATTAGGAAACATACCTCAAGGAATGCTAATACAGGCACAATTAACTTCTATCTTGGTCAAGTATTTGGGACTAAGGAAGAGTGTAAGAAGCTGATCAGGGCTCATTCAGTAGAAACAAGGAGAAATATCAGAATAATTAAGGATGAAGATGAGAGGGTGAGGGCAATCTGTAAAGGACACTTGGGTGATATTGGAAGTTCTTCTAAGGGACCTGAAATGCAGAAGCAAAAGTGTAAGGGGGCTGCATTGGACAAAGATAAAACTGAGGGGGATGTTATGCAGAAAGACAAAGGTAAGGGGGTACTTTTAGAAGAAGACAAAGGTAAGGGACAAAAATCTGCAAAGAATCTCGGTGGAAGAGGTAAAAAGACAAACCCTCATCAATACCAATGTCCTTGGGTACTTTTACTTGCAAAAGCTAAAGATGCAGATTCTTGGATGATAAGAACATTGGTGGTTGACCATAACTGTCTACCATTAAGATCCATTTACTCTTGCACATCCAACTACCTTTCCCAAAAAATTTTAAATCAGATTGCTGAAAATCCAAGCATACCAGTGAAGGCTGTTCAGGAACAGTTGCAAAGAGAACTTCAACTTAGAGTATCTAAGATGAAGGCATATAGAGCCAAGGCAATGGCCAAGGCCGAAATTCATGGAGATTACTTTTCACAATACTCACTTCTGAGAGATTATGTACAAGAACTGAAGTCAAAGAATCCTGGGACAACTGTCAAGATAGAGGTTGACCCAGTTGTTGATCCATCCCAACCAACAAGAAGGTTTAAGAGAATTTACATTTGCCTGGGGGCTCTAAAGAGAGGTTTTAAAGCTATTGGAAGGGATCTGTTGGGCTTAGATGGAGCTTTCATGAAAGGCCCCTATCCAGGTCAGATCTTGAGTGCTGTTGGTATAGATCCCAATAATGGTATATACCCTGTTTGCTATGCAATTGTAGAGACTGAGAACCTAGATTCTTGGACATGGTTCCTTCAGTGTTTGGGTGAAGATCTAGACTTGACTTCAAGATCTAATTTTACTTTCATAAGTGATAGGCAAAAGGTATGGCATAAACCCTTACCTTTTAACATATTAACATATTTTAGTGTAACTTAGTTTCAATTTAATGTAATAATTTGTTGTATACACAGGGATTGTTACCTGCAATGGCCAATGTATATCCATCAGCTGAGCACAGATTTTGCCTTAGGCACATCCATGAGAACTTTGGTCTATTCCACCTGAACATTGGTCTAGATCTCATTTTACTGGTAAGTATTCTTTAAACATTACACTAATATCAAACATTTCTGAATGCATTTAGTTTTAAACATTTCACCAATATGAAACAGGTAGGGCCATTTCTGATGTCTTGCTTAATAATATGTGTGAGGTTTTTAATGGGAAGATTTCTGAAGGAAGAGATAAGCCAATAATTTCTGCACTGGAATACATAAGAGAATACTTGATGAGAAGAATTGTTATTGTGCTGAAGCATATTGAAAGAAGTGAGGGACTCCTTACACCAACTATCAGCAAGATGTTTGAACAAATTAAAAAGGATGCAAGTAATTATTTAGTTAGTTGGAATGGAGATGATCAATACCAGGTCAGTTCACCACATGAACAAGTAGTGGTTAATCTAGCTGAGAAATGTTGTGCATGTAGAAGATGGGAGATTACAGGGATTCCATGTAGACATGTTGTTGCTGCCATATGGGAAAAGACATACCAAAAGGATGATGTGAGCCAATTGCTAAAATGGGTGAATCCTATTTACACAATGGAGAGATGGAAGGAGGTATATAGTCACAGGATTAACCCATTGAATGGAAGAGCAATGTGGGAAAAGTCTGACTTACCTACAGTCTTGACACCACCTACACATCATGTACAAGTTGGGAGGCCTAAAAAAGCTAGGAAGAGATCAGCAGGGGAGATGGATGATATCAGTTCTGGTAGGATGTCAAAGAAGAACATGACTATTAAATGTGGCAAATGTGGGAACATGGGTCATAACCAAAGAACTTGCAAGGGTCAGACACAAGTAAAACAGGCTGCAGGGGGGGTCAGAAGTAGATCAGCAGCTAAACAAGGTCAGGCAGCAACTGTTAGTGATTCTGCACATGTTGGTGGTGTTGCACAAGGACATGGAGCAGCCGGTGGTGTGGCAAATGAGGGAGCAGCTGGTGGTGTGTCAAAGCAGCATGCTTGCAGCAATTGCGGTGGTAAAGGTCATAACAAAAAGACTTGCAAGTCAAAGGTTGGTAACAAGGCTTAGACCTTTATCTGTGTTCTTTTGTGTTGTTTTTGTGTGTTAACTAAAGACAATTATGGCAACTTAGTTTATTATAGGATGATGAACATGCCCACTTATGGCAACTTACTTTATTATATGTTTGTATGTAGTTGCCCACTTTTGGCAAATTCTATGATATGTATGGGCACATTTTGGTCAAATTATATGCTTTGTTTGTGGTATTGGTTGCATTTTATTGACTGCATTTTGAACCAGCAATTACAACATATTGTGGTCAAATTACATATTACAACTACAATCCAACATATTTTTGTCAAACATATTCCATTCCATTCATAATAATAAGGGGCAATTACAACACCCTTGGATGATTCAACAAAAGAGAATACAACATCCTTTTTGGGTGAAAGTGTGAATACACAAAAGAGAATACACAAAAGACCAAAAGACACTTCTTACAAATCAACCCCTACATACTAAATCACATCTTCATCAGGGCAATCACAATCAGAAAAAAGCCAGCCCAAGTCATGATCAGGTATCTCTTCAGGTATTCAGCCTTCATCTCTGCAACTTTGAGTTCCATTTGAAGCTTGTGTTTTTCACTCATTATAGCAGGAATGACATCATAGCACCTTGAGCACTTCACATGTTCAATCCACACGAAAAAACCACAGCCGGCAGCCTGATTTGTGTGGGAGCAAGGAACACAAGAAATTAGGTTTCATTCATTTGCGGGTTTAAGAAGAAATTAAATTTTACTCACCTGGTCAGGACAGCCATAGAATCTCCTGCCGGGGTTTCTGGATGTCCTCGAGGTCTGGATCAGTGCTTCCTTGCCACAGTAGCAGAACACCATTTTCGATTTTGATGAAAACCCTAATCGGTTCGATGAAGAAGAAGTGTTAGGATGGATGGAGTGTTCGACCGTTATATAGGTTTTATAAGGTTAATTATAATGAGGGGGTTAAAATTAATGAGAAAAATAAATAATAAATTAAATTACATTTTTACCCTCACGTGATTAGCACATGAGGGGAGCTAACGGTGGTTTTGGACGGAAGTTAGACTAAAGGACAAACAGTGAAACAAAAAAAAAGCTACGGGGTGTTCAGTGTAATTAGTTTAGATAAAGGACAAAACATGATAATTGGGTATAGTTAAAGGACAAAGAATGTAATTTTGTCGTTTTTGAAATTAAACATACGCTGCACATATCGTGAAATGGTAAATTAAGAAAATCTCATATCGTGAATGAAATACGACAAGTTTGAGTGATGATGCTGTCCCTGTCAATGTAAGGTTCTCCTTTCTTTCTTTTCATGCCATGTTTTCTTCAAATAACTTTTTTCTCAATAAATACTTTTCGGTGCCCATCACTTGTGGTGTTCAATTATTATCCTTTCAAACTCCTATAACAAATTGGTTACTTTCTATCTTTTCTTTTCAATCCTATATTTTTTTTCCTTCATTATTTTAGTCTGGATACCGTTGCCAGTGATAAAACATGGATATTTTTGTTTGGACGTACGCCAATATGACGGGAGTTCTGCGCAAACTAGCGGAACATTGCCTAAACGTTAAATAGTCTGCAAAACTTTATGTATAGAGAAGACATCGCATGGGCCCAGATAAGACTAAGGCCATCAAAGAACAGGAACGAGACTTGGTGAAAGCAGTGATACTCTTCTGGGAAGAGAAATATCCCACGTGGATAGCAAATCCAATCATGGTAAAAAAATGACATGTTTGTCGAATACACAGACCTCAAATGGGCTTGCCCAAAAGACGCATACCAACTCCCGGATGTTAACTCCAAAATTGACTCTTAGCCCCGTACCGTTTGAAGTGTTTTCTTCATGCGTACAAAAGCTACTACCAAATCCAGATGAGGGAAAGACTGTATATTACACAAATGTGGAAATCTATTGCCAGACAAAAATGTCTTTTCGGTCTAAAGAATTCAGAATCCACATATCAGCGGCTAATGGATATGTATTTAAGAACCAGATTGGGAAGAACTTAGAAGTTTACGTCGATAATTTAGTAATAAAAACCCGTACAGAAACGATCATGTTAGCTAGCTGACATTTATAAAAACCCGTACAGAAAACCCCAAATATGAATTATATATTAAATATTAATGTATCTGGTTGAGAAAAAAAATTAAAAATGAAAATGTAACCTGACCTATGAACGAATTCAATAAAAGAAATAAATTTTTTTACCAGTCCTCGTTGTTCGTTGTCTCATTCTTATATTTTATTTTAAAATTAGTTAAACACATATATCAATATACCATGAGATGGCCGATTCGTAAGGGTTGAATATTATGAAAGCATCGATCTCGAGTCTCTACATGATGAAAATCAATTTCAAAATACTTGTATTGTTGATGTTTTTATAATTTTGTTATGTCACTTTTAAGAGTTTTCATGTATTTAACTATTTATATGGACATTTTTATTCATGGTTTAGTAAACAAGGACATTTCGTATGAAATTAGACGACACCAATATTGTGTGTCATTGTTAAGTATGGACTATGGTCCACACCTTAGAAAAGTACTGCCAAGTTTATTCGACCACTTCTAGCGTTCCAATAATTCAAGTAACAGCATCCAATGTTGCAATATTTGGAAACAAAAATTATATAAGAATTATAATACATACTTTATTTGGAAAAAATAGGTAGAAATACATTTTTCATCAAATTATAAAAAATGAACTTTAAAGCCAAATAATTAATACTAAGAGACCGCTCTACTAGATTATCATAATATAAAATAAATAAAAGATTGCAATGATAACTGTTAGAGTTGAATGATTGATGATATAGAACGTAAGGGGGAAGAAAAGGGTCTAACTTTACAACAAAATGACCAAATATGAGAAAACATGTCTTCACAACCAATACATGTTTATACCATTTGCGTTTGATACCTTTGGCTTTCTAGCACCTGAGGCCGTTGAGCTACTTGGCACCGGCCAACGTGTCATGCACTATAATGTCATGACACATAGATCTATTAATGTAGTTTTTAAACGACTTGATTTTGCTATACAAAAAAGTTTAGTGGCGCAACATGTTGTTTGTTTGCCTTCTATCTCCCTGTACGTTATAAATATTGTTGAAAAATTTTAAAAAATTAAGTATCTGTGTTAATTCATGATGTCTTTTCTTAAAAGTTCAATAAATAAAAGAAAATAAGAAAGACACTCTTTAGTATATACTTTTAATAATCAAGATATGAAAATAGTGCCAGAGCTTAGTAGTGTTCACGACAAATTTCAAGTGAGTAATCTGAAGAAGTTTTTATCCGATGAATCACTTGTCACACCTCTTGATGAGAACTAAATCGAGGACACCGGGTGAAACATTGTAAAGTTTAAAAAAATCTAGTGTTATTAGTAAAGGTAAATGATAAAACTTGCAAAACGTACAAACCCAAATGATAAATATTGTAATCTACTCTTACAGTTATAATAATAAAAGTATTATCCATACATGCGATTTTAAATACCAAAATAATTTACCAAAAACTTTGAACGTTGCAGAACCTAGTTTACTAGAGTATTGGCTGTCATGTATTGTTGTTGCCACCATACTTTGTGCAGCAAGCGATCTTTCTAAGTTTTCAATCATCATGTTGAATCATGGTGCGATGGCCTCATCTAGTCAAGTTTAGACCCACACTTTATTATCGGATATTATAACTAAATTCAATAATAAAATTATTAAAATAAAAAAGTGTATAAAGTAAATATACATGAAATTCCATTGGTCCGTAGGGTCCAATACGATAGAAGAAGGCTTGTCTAGTAAATCCATGCTAAGTTATTTGCATAATATCCACGCACGTTTAATTATTATCATTATATTATATTCTTAATTGAAGATAAAGCTTTAACGTGAACATGATATGTGGTATGAACCTACCGTGAATACTCTAAGCTTAATATAAAAATTTTGTTAAACTTTTTCACTCTTCAGAAAAAAGAAAATACTAGCTTTTAGGGTACAAAATCTTCTCAAATGCTCCATTGACACGTCAATTAAAGTCTTGGCTCAAAAGTTGAGCCGCATAATTAATTATTGCTTTTTACTCGTATTTGCTTTATATTTTGCTTTTCTTTGGTTTGAGTTTTTAGGGACTCAAGTTTAAATCTTACTAATAATATTATTTGTTTTTTGATACTCTCAAAGTTTTTTGGGTTTTGGAGGCTTTTAGCGACCAAAGTTTGAATCTTTGGGGAGGGGGTTTTACCGGTGGCTGCTAGTAGGTCGGGTTTCTCCCGAACTGGGGCAAGGAGCTGGTGTCCTGACTCACTCGCACCCGCAGACTCGAGACACTCTCAGAGACACTGAGTCATCGTGGTGGACTAAATATCAGGTTCGACTGAGAAATCACTGTTCAAAAAAAATATACATAAAATTGATCTCGCCGTGATAAAAAGATAAATGGAGGTCCAGGTTGGATTAGTGGGTTTTTTTATCTATGGTGAGTTTCCTACTGATAGGATTAGTGTAATGCCCCTGTCAATAATTCAAATTACCCTTCAAAATAAGCTAAAGAAGAAAAATAAACCAATAAAATAATATTTATACCGTAGCTAAGCACTTGTGTTTTATTTAATATACAACTAGGTTAGTAACCCGTAAACTATACAGGTCGAATTTAGGTTCATAAAATGAGATAAATGAAAGAAAAACGAATGATAAGAGATTTGAAAAATATGAATGACATATTTTTTTTTTCAATTTTAGATTTGTTAAACCTAGGTTGAGTTCGTTCAAATTTAATAGTCATATAAATATAAATTTCGTTTATCATGTAAAATATTCAATAATCACACTAATCATGTGTGACCGATCTAGTGTTTTATCTTCGATATTGTAGTTTATGTTAGATAGTAGACCTGATTTGTTGGCCGTAAAATAGTAGAATCGCCACCATTGTCATTTAATTATCTTACAATAGTTAAGAAAAAAAATAAGGATTTGTTGGCCATTATAATAACTATTTAGTTAGAAAATTTAAAATTTATTAATAGTATTTAATTATAATATAAATTTATTAATGGTACCTTTGAACTTTATATGTGAAAAGTTATAATAAATGTTTGGAATTTGAATTTTATAAAATATAAATTTAGAAGTTTTAAAAATCTCACAATTACATTATATTGATACTAAATTTTATATTTACTAAATGTAATATCGAATTTTATATGTGGAAAGTTAAATAAAAAAAATTTTAATTTTAATTTTTTAAAATTTAAGTTTGGAAATTTTAATATTTTTAAAGTTTCATTACATTTAGTTAGAAATTTAAAATTTATTGAATGTAAGGTTCAATTTGATATTTGAAAGTTGAATAAAATATTGAATTTATTTTAAAATTTATATATTGATTTAATCTAGTGATGACATGTGGACATGATGATGTGGAGACCCTAGAAAAAGGTTATGTGACAATCATCTTATTACTTTACTAGGTTAGTATTTCGTATATTACACGGGCTAAATATAGATTCTACAAAATAAAAAGATAATGATTAAGAAATTTGAAAATTAAGATTGATATAAGATTCTTTTAATATATTAAATAATAATTAACACATTTAAGAAATTTATTATCAAAATTTTAAAATAAAAGTTTAGTTTTGACAAAATTGGTAATTAATCTTAATTGATTATTTACTAAATTGATAATTGATTATGAACTTGACATATGACGATGATGATATGAACTTTTTATAAATGAGAAATGTGGTACAAATTTTATTGTTTTATTAGAATTAAAGATTGATATATAATCTATGTTTTATATTTAAACACGTGTAACGCATTTAAAGTTTGAAAAAGTTTTTCCTACAAAAGTAGATATCCTCCACACAACAAGCAAAGAGATAATTGTCTGAAAATAAAGTTTTGGATGCGTATTATTACAAACGAGTGGTATGATATTGTGTCCATATTAAACAAATTATATATTGCATATACATACATAAAATAGTAATGGAATCCGATATATCGTAATAAATATTCATTATAAAACTTAATTAGAAAACATGAAAAAATGAGATTTAAAAATAAACCTTGAATACATAAAAAAAAGGGAGTCGCAAGATACAAACCGAAAATCAATGCAACATCAAATAAAAATGTATACCTAAATGAATTAAACTCAACGCAACCACATCTTTAACAAAATTTATATTGTAGCGTAGAGATGAATTTGTACATTCATGTTTTAACATTTGTAATGAACTAACACTAACATGGTATATCATAATTAAACGGTTTTTGGTGTCCACCTATTAAAGTTAAAAGTTTAATTGCCAAACTCGAAAATAACAAAGCTCAACATTGTTGTAAAATAGTGTTTAATCTCTAAAATTAAAAGATTAGTGTTCATACATCAAAAATAATAAAACTTAACTATTTTATCTTCATCCGTCTAATATTTAAAAATATAAAAACTTTCATGTTCAGACTTCAAAATATCAAAACTTAACAATTAATGTCTAATCCATAAAAAATACAAGTTTAATGGCTAAAATTCAAAAGACCAAAACTTCACTACTCTTTGCTTTGATTTTATATGTTTACTAGTTTTTTATCCCCGTATGCTACACGGGTTAAATTTAAAATATTGTTGTGATGTCAAGTTTATTTTTTTATTAATTAAACTATGACCAAACTTTTTGTTTATTATATAGTATAGAGTATAGATAGATATAGATAGGTGTAATTTAATAAACTATATTATATATATTAAATTAAGTAATTAAATAATTTGTTATTAAATAATTTAGAAGACAATAAATAAATAGTGGATATATATATCTAAAATTAGAAGATCCGCTACAATACATAAATAGTGGATATATATATCCAAAATTAGAAGATCCGCTTGTGAATGTTTATTGGCGGGAAAAATTGTTAAGGATGAATTTGGTGGTGCCACATGGCAAATTGTGGTGCCAAAAACTTTTCTTTTATTATATAAAAAATATGGGGGGTTTTCTAATATGTGCCCTAAGGGCACATATAAGGTGCAATAAATGCATCTTGAAAATTAAAAAAAATACTAAGATTCTTTTTGAAAATTGAAAAAGATACCAAGATCCATCTTGAAAAATGAGAAAGGTTCAAAGATTCTTCTTGAAAAATGTATTTTTCAATTTTCGAGAAGCATTTATTGCACTTTTTTAAAAATTTTAAGATGCATTTATTGCATCTTATGTGTGTGCCCTTAGGGCACATATTAGAAAACCCCTATATATAGATATGGATATAGATAGATAGATATATATGTATCAAGTTCTTTTTGTCAAAATGACATTTGAGAAAAGTAATAATATTAGAGGGCGGGTGACGTCATAGTGGCATGAAATTAACTCCATGAAACCGACAACCGATTTTGACAAATCCGTCCAAGACTCCAAGATCGATCTACAACATCGACCACACAAACATCTTCTTTAATTTCCGCCTCATATTTGTGATATCAACTTCAATGTTTTTTTTTTCCGTTTCGAGCCCTTTCTTCTTTAATTGAGCTACAATCAAGCGTGTAGAAGTTCTAGTTTAAAGTATTAGTGTACGATCTAAAATGTATGGTACACGACTTTACATATTATATACTCTACTCTTGCGTTAAATTAGTTTATATTGAAAATAAAGAAACAAAAATAAAATTAATCTTACATGACTCTATCTATTACACCAACTCAACACCAACACCTACTACACCACCATCTCAACACTAACTTCTTTAAAAAACTCACACGACTATATTTACTAAACCACCAACTAATGTTTTAAATCTTATGGGTTTAAATAAGAAAAAAAATATATTGTTTGACATGCCACTTGACAACCAAATAGCACACCACATGCACCACTAATATGTTATGTTGTTACTATTGCTTTCCATGACCATTTGATACTGTCTACGTGACAAACTCATACAACTAAATCACACAGGTAAAGTCGATTCTCTAATAGTATAATATAACGTGTGTAGAAAAATCAAAATAACCAAACCAGAGGTTTCTACATGTATTCTTTATTCAAATTTAAATATGAAGAACCTACTTATATAATAAATAAAAAAACTCAATGTCATGTGTTATCGTCACATTCACGCTTATTAAAAAAAAAATTGTTTTTCTCCCCTATTAAATATCAATCATCTTTTCTACTAAATTAATAATTTTAATAATTAAATATAAAAAATATAAATAATTTTTAAACTTAGTAAATTATAATTAGAATTCAATTATATATTATTTTAAAATAAAAGTTTCATTATTTCTTATACATTTACGTTTTAACTTATGTTTAAAAACTTTAATAATAGCTATATATAAAGTTATTAATTATATATCATTTTAAGACATATCATATAATATACGGATTTATATCATTACTATATTAGTATATTATATGGGAGAAAAGTTTTGCTATGATTTTAAATATATTAATTTTCTTAAACCACATTTCCACAATCACATAAACCCACCGTTCTACTACAAAATTGACACTATAAATAATTTAATCTCAAGAGACTTGGTAATCACATAATGACATAAAATATATATATATATATATATATATATATATATATATATATATATATAAACATAATGACATAAAAAGCAACAAATATTGACGAGCCTAGCGTTACGATCAAGAACATAGAGTTAAGGGGGAGGTACCCAGACATTATAAATGGGAGGTCTTGGGTTCAAGTCAAACTTGTAACAAAAAATAAATGGGGGTTACAAGTTGGGCCAGGGGTTTTCTCATGTATGGTGAGTTTCCTTCTAATGGAGATTGGAGATGATCGGGTGAATGGATAATGCCCCCGTCAGTGATCCAAATTTGTCGTTCAAAAAAAAATTCTATTAATTATTGTTAGTTGATATAAATTTATTAGATCTAGAAAATGACTCATTTCTATGGTATTATTGGTTTATGTTAACGTTAAGTGACATTTGAAAGATGCAAAATTGTACACATGATTTGTTTAAAAAATAATGATGTCGAGGCAATGTTAGAGGTGTGAAAAAAACTGTTTGTGAATCTGAAGGCTTTCTCGAACCGGAACCGACACGGTGAAGAAAGTCGGTTCCTAACATACGTGACACTAGTTCGGTTCTAAACCGAACCGAACCGTCAGTTTCATACACGTTCTAGTATTTTAGAAGTAAAACCGATTTGAAAAAAAAAACATATCCAAAACTAATAATATTTTATAAATCACGATTTATAGTGGACAAATCCAATACCTGTAGGTTTGAGTTTTTAGTATCTAAACCGGTTCAAGAACCGAACCGGTTTAAAAAAGACGGTTTTAACTATCCGTTGACCAACCGGTTCGATTGTAGGAACCAATTCAGTTTCTTAAAAAATGGTTTGTGACCTCTGGTCAATTCTAGCCCGTAGAGTAACTTAATTAGGGGCTTTATTTGAGATGGAGGCTATGGTTTTACCATTCTTCAACTTCGATCATCAAATGTCATATCAATGTTAAATTGGATTTTGTTTTTTTAATATCCTTAGTTATTCTCAAATATAAGGGGTGGTTTCTCAAATTCTGAATTCATCAAACAATCATCTTAAAAAAATGCATCAAACTAAAATTTAAAATCTAATATAAAGAAAGAAAGAACAAATAATTTGAATTACAAAAACTACGTAATAAAATTAAAATAGAGCGACTCAAAAGCTAACACCATGCTGTTTTATGTTTTTGTGCTACTGATGCACTTAACAACGATCCTCAACATTCATCATGTGGGTTTAGAAAAAAATTCCAAGTCGCGTTTTCTTGGCAATAATCGAGTAGGAAAATATTTCTTGAGTAGTAAAATATTATAAGTGTTGTTACGGTTGTTGTTGTTACAAGCCTTTGTGAAAAGCAAACATTTTCTTGGCACACGATAATGACTCCATAATGAGATATTTTGTAGTTCTTTTCTAAAAGATTACGGGACTTTGGTGTGAAATGTATGTTTTATTAGATGTGTATATATAGGAAAAAATAGTTTGTATTATGTCAAAAAAAAACAATAATATTACCGTATCGCGTTGGTAAATTGCTTAAAGATCTTGATGCTAATGATTTTTGTTAATGGTAATTAGTCGAGTCGTGAGTTTAACGAGATGTTAAACTGTGCGTTATCACCTAATCTCTTAGAAAACCCCCGGAGTCGAGATCAAACTTGAAACTTCTCAGCCACCCTAAGTTATTTATTCTCCATATCATTCAGATGTTAATTTTGTCAAATATAGTTCCAGAGATCTTGATGCTGATGGTTGGTGGTGGTTATCTAGCAAGCAAGAGAGAGAGAGAGAAAAGGGTAGAGCGTATAATTTTTTATTTAATTTCTTTAATAAAATTACATATTGTCCACATGTGTATTAAGCTACAAAAATACTCCCTGAATGGTAAAAAGAGTAAAATACTATCGTGTTGAGTATATTTAATGGAGAGATTTAACGTTCATAAACATAAAAAACGTATTGGTTACAAATTACAAACATACAAATTTGTGATTTATATTATCTTAGTTTAAGGACAAAATTTAAAAACGATGTCAACAACGTAAAAGGAAAAAGAATTGTAATTCACTCAAACAAAAAAGTGTTACGTAACATGTGGTTGTTGGAGGTAATTTCCATTTCTCTCTCTTATTTCTTTTCATTTTAATTTCCTTTCTTTTTATTTGTTTATTAAACTTGAAAATAGAGTGTTAAAAGAAGTATATTTCAACGACTGTTAGACCATCACTAATGCATCATATTTAGAGTGAAAGTAATACCATTACTGAGCTCCCTCGGTGGTGTTCTTGGTGACTTTGATGAGCTTGGAAACACCATAATCCATCCCATTTCACCGAGCAAAATGTCCAACCTTAGTGGATTTTCACCGAGATCACCCCTCATTTCACCAAACCATCCCTCTCTATCTCTCTCTTCCAATCTCTCTCTCTCTCTATCTTTTTCAAATTTTTAATATTAAAAAAGTGTTTGGTGTTGTGGGATGGGTATTATTTAGGTAAAGTGTGGGGAGTTTGAGATGATGATGTGACAAAAAAAAAGTTTGGTGTCTTGGTGTCTTAGTGGAGGTATTACTATTAACCTTAGAGTGTATTTGTAACATGAATGATGATGTAGATGAGAGGAAAAAAAAGAGAGACTAAAAACATCCTTTTACAAATAATGCATGCATTTAGAGTTTTATGAGACGGTAAATGAGAGAAAAATAAGAAAAAAATTATGAGAAATAATATAATTGAGGTTGTTTATGTGACTTTAATATGCATTTAAGCTCTTGCATTGGTGGTGCTTTTAGTTTAGAAAAAATATATATGTATAATTTCTTTACACATTCACGTATTACTTTTGTATTCAAATTTTTTACTAAATGGAACACAAAGATGCTAGAAGTCTAGAACTGGCCCAACCAAAAGACTGGGACCCACTTTACATGGATGTCACTGTTGAGCTACAAAAAATTAATGCATTATTGAATTAGCAAACAAGTACTGCCATCACATTTTCGTGCAATTCACGCACCAATGGCGTACTTTTAATTTAAAAATATTAAACATTTAAAATATTTATTTAAATATTTATTATTATTTTTTAACAAATAAATTACTAGATATATATATAAGAAGATATTAAAAGTGGAAGGTCCTGATTTAAATCCCACTTGTGACAAAAGGATAAATAGAAATTCACGTTGACCCATTAGGTTTTATCTCATATATGATGAGTTTTCTCCTGATAAAGAATGAAGATGATCGGATGAGTGGGTAATACCCCCACCCCCGGTCAGTGATCCAAATTTACCGTTCCAAAAAAATTAAATTATCTTTAAATCAACTCATGAACACTCTTAAAGTTGACTCTTTATATTATTTCTTTTAAAACTGTTTCTCTAATGATCCCCAACTAATAACTAATGAACACCCGTTAGTTGATGATAACCTCTTGACCTAGTGATACATATGAGAAGAGATGTCAAAAAACCCAATTTAATTAGCATTGCAATGAAAACCGGAAAACAAACCAAAACCGCTTTAAAATAACGGTTAGAACCAAAACCGATAGCAGTTTCTAATCGAAGTGACGGTTACATATCGGTTACATTACTAAGCCTCCAAACTGGTTACAAAATGGGCTTTTCACAAACTAGTTGTCAAATAATTGATTAAAACTGATATACAAACTGGTTAACTGGTCCTAACCGGTTCTACTCAGTTACACACATTTTCGTTAAAAACCGGTTACAAACCCAACCGGTTATTTCGGTAACCAATTATGACATTTGTTTGACCAAACCAGAACTGGAAACAAACCAAAAGCGGTTAAAAAAACGATTTGTGCACCTCTACTTATGAGTTTATCCCATTAAAGGATAAATAATCTAGTATCATATGACGAGTTCTTGTTGTAGTTTTTTTTTCCTTTCTAATGGCAAATGGAATTTTATCATAGGCATGTAAAGATCTAAAACCCCGAAACAAAACAAAACAAACCAAGAGGAGTAGTGGCGAAGTTTGAAAGAAATCCAAGAGGACGGGGCTCAAAAATTCTATCGAGAGGGTGATATTCAATACATCTGAGGAGACGAAACTCTTAACACATATAATTTTATACATAAAATTACAAACACTTCCCATCTAAGCTGAGCCAATAAAAAGAACACCACAAACCGACCCCGGTAAACAATAAAAAAATGTCAATCAACCAATATTAAAATTACACCTACGAATCCAATAGATTTTATATATTCTCATTCTCCTTGTTGTAGTTTTTAATAAAACAAGATTGTCAATCAACATTGTTATAGTTTAATAAAGCAAGTTCCTTAAATAAGATAATTTTAAGTTAAGATAATAACATAAAAACGTTGCAAGTGGCAACATATTCAAGCCACGTTGCGTATACATAATATCCTAATATTTAAGCACGAGTGATGGGTTTTTTCCAACTAACTTCTCACCCACGAGAACTTCCTATTTCTCATCTCACTTATTCAAAATCACTCGATTTCTCGGTCAATGCCATGTACAAGTTCGCATTAACGAATACGTAGGACCCACCTTCTATCACACATCTCATGTTGTCCGATCATCTCAACCGTCTGGGCCCCGCACCCAATCAACGGCCACGATGCTTCCTCATTTAACCAGTGAAGTACGCTATTATTACTTCCACTTGGGATTTCCATGCTAAGCCGAAGTACGCTGTCGGTCGGAGATTCAAGCCGATGAGCCGATACTGAGCTAGCCGGCTCGCCTGGGACCCACGTGGAACTGTACTTATCGAGAGTGCTGTAGCTTATCAATCTGTGGTTTTCATATGAGGGAGATAAGCAGTTCTGCTTATCATCCTCCCCTATCCTCACCCCTCTATAAAATTAACCATTTCTGCAAGTAACATCGTATTTTAATTTTCTCCGCACAATATAGTAGAGGGAGAAAGTAAGAAGAGAGAGAGAGACACACAGACACACACACACACATATATATATATATATATATAGAGAGAGAGAGAGAGAGAGAAAGAGAGAGAAATCTCTGTGTTTTGTTTCTTAATCTTTGTTGTATCATCGATCGATCTTGCTAAGGTGAGTTAATTTCCTTTGTGCTCTGTTCTTCAAAAAACTGTTTTTTTTTTTTGTTTTTTTTACTCTCTCTCTCTCTCTCAGGTGCAATTATCTCTTAAAATTGCTTTTATTTTGTGGATCAAAGCTGCTTTCATTTCTCTGATCCGCCCCACAAGTTTTGATTTTTACTCTATTTTTCCTACTATTAAAAGGATTAAAGTTTTTTTTTTTTATAGTTATTCAAATATGTCCGTGCATGCTCTAACAGTCTTGAGAAAAAATAGTTCTTTTTTATGGTTAATTTGAACTTTAAAGATCAGGTTTTCCAAGGATCCGGTTTTTGGTTTGTGGGTTTTGGGAAATTTTGCTTTTTACTTTATTTTAAATCTTTGAATTTCGTGTCTAAGAAAGAAATATTTAGTTAATTAACGTGGGTATTAAACTATTAATGTATTATTACTATTATTTTATATTGTTTAGATGTAATTAGTGTTAGCTGACCCTATCTATTAATATTTCACTTTAAACATTTTATTAGGGTTTCACAGATCTGCTCTACTAGAATCTTAATTATTGTTATTATTATTATCATTATCCTGATTTAGGGTCAAAGGAATTGCAATGTCTTCTCTGAGTAGAGAACTAGTGTTCTTGATCTTGCAGTTTCTCGATGAAGAAAAATTTAAGGAGACTGTTCACAAGTAAGTCGTTTAATCTACATTTCTGTGATTAATTTCATGGAAATTGTTTCAGAAGGATTTATTTCTTGGGGGTGTGTAATAGGCTTGAACAGGAATCAGGGTTTTTCTTTAACATGAAGTATTTTGAGGATGAAGTGCACAATGGGAATTGGGATGAGGTTGAGAGGTATCTTTCTGGTTTCACTAAAGTGGATGATAATCGGTACTCGATGAAGATATTTTTCGAAATTAGGAAGCAAAAGTATCTTGAAGCATTGGATAAGTAAGCCCTTTTGTTAATTTAAAACCAAATGTTTAATAAACTGCATTCTTGAATAAATGTGGTTACTTGAAATTTCTTTAATAGGCATGACAGGTCAAAGGCTGTAGAGATCCTTGTAAAAGATCTGAGGGTGTTTGCTTCATTTAATGAAGACCTTTTTAAGGAGATAACTCAGTTATTAACTTTGGAGAATTTTAGGTACACTGCAAATGTTCACAATTTGTAATTGTAAAAGATTTCTTTGTAACTTTATGTTATGTCATTCACATTTAGGGAGAATGAACAATTATCCAAATATGGAGATACTAAATCAGCTCGAGCTATAATGTTGGTTGAACTTAAGAAGCTAATTGAAGCGAATCCCTTGTTTCGTGACAAATTGCAATTTCCAAATCTTAAGAATTCAAGATTAAGGACACTCATAAACCAAAGGTAAACCTTAAACTGTCAGCATTTGATTTGCACTCTGTTTATAGTGGTGGTTAGTGTTGTTTTATAAGTATGATTGTATCACAGCTTGAATTGGCAACACCAACTTTGTAAAAACCCTAGGCCAAATCCAGATATCAAAACTTTGTTCGTTGATCATTCGTGTGGGCAACCAAACGGGGCACGTGCTCCATCGCCTGCAAACAGTCCACTTCTTGGATCATTACCAAAAGCTGGAGGCTTTCCTCCTTTGGGTGCACATGGGGTCTGTAATCTGTATTTTCCCCTTATTTTTGCATCACATTTTCTTATACTTTATTCTTAGATTTAACTCTTGTTATCTGGTTCTGATTATATATGTTCAGCCTTTTCAACCTACACCGGCTCCAGTGCCAACTCCACTTGCTGGTTGGATGTCTAATCCGCCCGCTATATCTCATCCAACAGTTTCTGGTAGTGCAATTGGTCTTGGTAGTCCGTCTATTCCAGGTAATGTAAATTGATTCTTTAAAGAGTTTTATCATTGACCTCTTTAACACCTTTTATTGATCAGTCGACCCGTTTACAGCCGCTTTGAAGCATCCAAGAACTCCAACAAATCCGTCTTTGGATTACCCATCTGCAGATCCCGATCATATGAGCAAAAGAACAAGGCCCATGGGGATAACTGATGAGGTTATTTGATTCGACTCTATTTCATTTGATTTGTCATAACACTATTTCTCTTATTAGTGTTGACTTTTTTCGAAACAGGTAAATCTGCCAGTTAATGTGTTACCTGTGTCATTCCCGGGGCATTCTGGTCATACTCAAGCTTTTAATGCACCTGATGATTTGCCAAAAACCGTTGCACGAACCTTAAATCAGGGTTCATCTCCTATGAGCATGGACTTTCATCCAATTCAACAAACATTACTCTTAGGTAAATCATATGTTTGGTATTTTTTTTAGCTTTATTCATGACCTAAAGTTTGAATATTGACTTTTTTTCTTTGTATAAATCAGTTGGAACAAATGTGGGAGATATAGGATTATGGGAAGTCGGCTCACGAGAAAAATTGGTTATTAAAAATTTCAAAGTTTGGAATCTTAGTGCATGTTCACTGCCTCTTCAGGTATGTAAAGATCTTTAACTTGTCATTATAAAGGGCGTTTGATATTCCAATGTGGCGCTTAATAAACAGAATCAGATAATTAGTTGTACAGAAACTGGCTGTTTGTTTGGATGTGCTTCTGTTGTTTGAAGTTGTAATAATATGTTATTTGAGTGTTTGGAATTTTCTGGTTATTTGAAGATGATCCATCAGTAGTTCCGTTATACCCAGACAGTAGATACTGATTATATTCAACTTGAAACCACTTATTAAAGCCTTAATCTTTTTACATGAATGCAGGCTGCCTTAGTGAAAGATCCAGGTGTCTCAGTGAACCGTGTAATCTGGTGTCCAGATGGTTCATTGTTTGGTAAGTCCAACTAACATAATGTATGATAATTATTAGTATATTGATATTATATCCTATAGTGTAGCCGTGTAGGGATTTATTATAATCATATCTTTTAATTTCTTATTATTATATAAACAGGAGTTGCATATTCAAGGCACATTGTACAAATATATTCATATCATGGAGGTGATGATGTGAGACAAAATGTGGAGGTATACTTAGTTTCTTTTGGTTGAATGCTAAAAAAATAGATGCATGTACAAAAATACAAAATGACACTGTTTTGTTTTGTTTTGTTTTGTTTTGTAGATTGATGCTCATGTTGGTGGAGTGAATGACCTTGCATTTTCTCATCCAAACAAGCAGCTCTGTGTGATAACGTGTGGGGATGACAAAACAATCAAGGTTTGTTGCTGTATAACACCTTTTGATCAACATATAAACAATAATCCTATAATTATGGTTAGCAACATTTTCTATTTTTCTTGATTCTGGTAATAGGTATGGGATGCAACAACTGGTGTGAAGAAGTACACTTTTGAAGGCCATGAAGCACCTGTTTATTCTGTATGCCCTCACTATAAAGAGAATATTCAGGTAACTTAATCATGTTCCAAGATTATAATCATGTAATTCAGAATTTTCTTCAAGGGGGTTTAAGATGTGAACTTTTTTTTTTCTTTTCAGTTTATATTTTCAACGGCTCTTGATGGAAAGATAAAAGCATGGTTATATGATGACATGGGATCACGTGTTGATTATGAGGCACCTGGCCGTTGGTGCACAACAATGGCATACAGTGCTGATGGAACAAGGTTGACCAACGCTTTTATGCTATTCTTAAAGCTTTGACTATTTTTGAGTTTTGGAGTTTTGACCTTTTGGGATTATCTCAGGCTTTTTTCATGTGGGACCAGCAAAGATGGGGAATCACACATTGTAGAATGGAACGAAAGCGAAGGAGCTGTAAAAAGAACGTATCTTGGTTTCCGTAAACGATCTTTAGGTGTTGTACAGTTTGATACGACAAAGAACCGATTTTTAGCAGCTGGTGATGACTTTTCAATTAAATACTGGGATATGGATAATGTTCAGCTTTTGACTAGTGTTGATGCTGATGGAGGTCTTCCGGTAATACTTTCATTTCAAAGAAAATCCAAAACAAAACCGTTTAGTTAACTCACTACTGACCAATCAAATATTGCTCTTAATTAGGCAAGCCCACGAATCCGATTTAACAAAGATGGTGCCCTTTTGGCTGTTTCTGCTAATGACAACGGTATCAAAATTTTGGCAAATTCTGATGGACTTCGATTACTTCGGACTTTTGAAAATCTTTCATTTGATGGCTCTGCTTCAAGAACTCCTGAAGCTGCGAAGGTAGCTGTTTTGAAGATTACTTAGTACATGATCCTAATTTTCTTGTCGTTAGTTGTATAATTATATTATCTTATGATTTTATTTTAACTTGCAGCCGACGATAAACGTGTTATCTGCTGCAGCTGCTAGTAGTGCTGCATTAGCAGAAAGGGTTGCATCCATCTCTGCAGTGGTTAGTGCTCATGTTTGACTTTGACTAGATGTTCATACTTCTTAGTGTCAATTTAGTAATTAAAGTATTGTGAATGTAGAACGGAGATGCCAGAAGCTTGCAAGATGTGAAACCTAGGATTGTGGAAGAATCTAATGACAAATCGAAGATTTGGAAGCTATCTGAGATTAGTGAAGCTTCTCAATGTCGGACATTGAAGCTGCCTGAGAACATGAGAGTAACAAAGGTATAATTATATTATGATACAACTTTTCCTGCTCTTTATAGTGTAGAAATTAATGGGAGATTTGTAAAAAAATACAGATATCAAGATTGATATATACAAATTCAGGAAATGCTCTTTTAGCATTAGCATCAAATGCTATTCATTTGCTATGGAAATGGCAGCGTAATGAGCGTAATTCAAGTGGCAAGGTGACTATTTGTTTACTGATTAAAAGATTTTTACGCCTAAATTTTGTAGTGAAATAAATTTCATAATGTTTGAATTTTTACTGCAGGCGACAGCTGGTGTTTCACCACAACTATGGCAACCTTCAAGCGGGATTTTGATGACTAATGATGTGGCAGAGACTAACTCTGAAGAATCTGTGGCCTGCTTTGCTTTGTCTAAAAACGATTCTTATGTTATGTCTGCATCAGGAGGAAAGATTTCTTTGTTCAATATGATGACATTCAAGGTAATTCTTTTCTTCTCATTTGACTTTTGAGGTCAAACAGACCGATTGTCGTCTATAGCTTTGACTTTTGAGGTCAAACTAGTCTGGCTAACCAAGTCAAATTATGGACAAATGCAGACAATGACAACATTCATGCCACCGCCACCTGCAGCAACATTTCTTGCTTTCCATCCTCAAGATAACAATATCATAGCAATTGGCATGGATGACTCAACAATCCAGATTTATAATGTTCGTGTTGATGAGGTATTTTATAACTTTATATAATGAAATATAAAGAACCCCTTCTTGAGTTAATTGTTGGATTAAGGCCTTTAGCATGTTTTATGTTGAATTTTTGCCTAAACTAATCGATTTATATAACTTATACCCTTTTTGTTGTGAAGGTTAAAAGCAAGCTTAAAGGCCACTCCAAAAGAATAACTGGTCTCGCGTTTTCTCATGTGCTAAATGTGCTAGTCTCGACTGGTGCGGATGCTCAGGTTAGTAAAAAGATCATGAAAAAAATCCTTCTTTTTGAAAATCTTTATAGAACCCGAAATAAAAGTTTTCATTAAAGATTCTTCAAATGGAGGTAAATTAATGGTTTTTATCTTAATAACTTATATTTGTGTTTGGAGTTCTGAACTTCTAATGGATGGTTGGTAAAGATGATGAAAGATTCTTCTTTTTGAATCTTTTTACAAGCCCACTTAGAATTTTCATTGAAGATTTATCAAACTCATGTAAGTTAATGATTGTTTATGTTTATCACCCTAGATTTGTGTATGGAGTTCTGAAGGATGGGAAAAACAAAAGGCACGATATGTTCAACTTCCGCCAGGGAAAACACCATCACCACAATCCGACACTCGTGTGCAGTTTCATCATGATCAGATCCATTTTCTTCTCGTTCATGAGACTCAACTCGCAATCTATGAAACAACAAAACTAGACTGTGTAAAGCAGGTAATATTTGTATTCTTGTTCTTTACATGATAAATGAAACAGTGTGGTAAATTAAAAAATTAACAATGTAATCTTCTTTTTTTTCAGTGGATTCAACGTGAAAATTCAGCACCAATATCACATGCAACTTTTTCATGCGATAGCCAGCTGATATACGCAAGTTTCTTGGATGCCACCATTTGTGTGTTCACGGCTTCTCACCTTCGCCTTCGATGCAGGATTAACCCTTCTGCATATCTTCCTAGGTAAAATAACCAAAACTCAATTTTTGCTTTACTTTTTATTAAAAAAAATGAATATTGCTTTTGATGTTTGACAAAAACTCATGCCTTATCAGTAACCTTAATGTGCACCCGATGGTGATTGCTGCTCATCCGCAAGAACCGAATCAATTTGCATTAGGGCTTTCTGATGGAACCGTTCATGTTTTGGAGCCACTAGAATCTGATGGCAGATGGGGGGTGCCGCCACCGGCTGACAATGGGTCTACAAGCACTGTACCGGCTACACCACCTGCTGCTGCTTCAGGGTCGGAACAACCCGCCCAGAGGTGACCGATTGTTTCCTGCTGACTAAACACTTCTTTACTGTGCAGTTCCAACTTAGTAGTTATGTTCCTGCTTCTAGTCCTATTGTTACTATTGTGGGGTTTTTAGTTAAAAAGTTCACATTTTTTATTTTGGTTGCAAGTGTAGGAAAATGTAAGTTAGTTGGTGAACTGAGTAGATCTAACTTGCTATGTAAGATGATGTGAAGGGTAAATGCCAATAGTCAGATGTTATTTCTCAGTCTCTTAGATTGAAACCAAAAGCTGGTTTTTATATAAGTAAATATATTATGATGTTTAATAAGTAAATATAACCAGTTCTGAGTACAAAATGATATGCCAAATGCTTCCTGTTTTGAAATGAATCTTTCTAGTTTGTATTTATGATCAAGATTTGACTTTTGAACCATCTAACAAGACTATAACAAAGTTGCAACAGTACACAACAGACCAAGTGATGTAATGAAATAGTTTCATCTATCGCGCTTTCATTTATCGTACTCTATGCATAAAATATTCGGCATCATACTTTCAGCACGACCAGGATCCGCTACTGAATTTGCTCCCGAACCACCTCTGATGAACACTGATGGATTCCAATCTTCATATAAAACTTGAGACAATCCATCTGACCTCCCTACTTCCTGTTTCTTGAAAAAGTTACCAAAAAAGAATCTATGGCGAATGAATAAATTATACACCAAAAACGTACGAGAATCTGTATATTACCTTACGGAATTTGCATCTAAACGTCTGGTTTTCAGGACGATGAGAGACTTGAACGAGTTTCAGTTGCCGGTACACGTCGTTAAACAACGTTTTCCTTTCGGATCTGTTCTGAACAATTTCTTGTTTCATCATGTTTGTTTCTTCTTCAAGATGTGTTAATCTCTTGTTAAGCTGCAAGACTTCCTGTGCAACACATTCATGAAGCTTTCTTTTGCTTTCAAGCTTCAGTTTTTTTTCACCTGTACACATCATTGCTATTGATTCAGGAGTTTACTAAAGTTGTCAAGTCTTTAAATCCCTTGAAGTGGCGGTTGGTAAACCAGGCCAGAATGATTGATGGTTTCTTAGATCAGAAAATTGCAGAAATGCCACATGCAGGGGTTAACTTTAATGTAGAAAGCTTGATAAGTCCAAAAGGCAATGGAGTTAGAGGCCAAGTTTGGGTGCATAATAAGAAGCGGGACCAAAGTTCAAATTTGAAGCAAAAAGACGAAAGACAGGTCTGACTGACACAGGGAGCATAATATATAGGGATGCGTACACATCAAATTCAGTCCAAAAACCAGGAGGAACACAACCAAATTGAAATTGTTTCTTAGCCTGTGTAGTTCACCGTGGGTGAGGTGGGTATGAGCCACATAGCGGTAAAACTGTGCCGCCCAGGTGTTAACGGGACCACAGGGCGTGACTTCAGCAACGGTCAGGGGGCGGGCGAAAGAGCCGTTCGGGTAGCGTAGGACATTAAAAAAAAATTACTTTTTTTTTAACCCTATCTTTTTAATATTTTTCACAATCTTCCTTGCAACTTATTCTAAAGCTTAATCTCCGATAATTTCTCTTTATTTTTCGGTTGATTTTAGTTTAAGATCTTATTATGTGTTTTCTAGTGACAATAACTAGAGTTAATACGTCATAGGTTGCGGCACCAGAATGAATTGCATGTTAAATCAGATCAACCATATTAATTAATTAAATTAAATTAGGGATGCTACATGAGAGTTAACAATACATAAAGATTTATTTGTTCTATCTTCTACATAAATAAATAGTTAAAAGCCAAATATATATTATTTTAAAGGCAAAAACCTCTGGCAGATGATTCCATTATTAGCCAATATGAATAAAACCTCTTACATTACCCAAAAACACAGCTTCTTAAATTTGATCTTGATCTTAATCCCACCTTGTCTCCATCCCAACTTGAATCAGTTCTCTTCAACGTACTGAAGCAGACACTACAGATTGTTGTTGATTGTGGTTATATAACCCGCTTACCCCACTCGTAAACTGTTGTTTATTTCGTCTTCTTTTCGTCACCATCACAAACCCTTCACCATCTCCATTTTTATTCTTCTCCAGGTCCTCTGTCTCTTGTTGACCTTCGTTTCCATAAAGAATCTTTATAATCGCACCGTCTTTTGCAACTGCTTCGGTTGACACGTCGCCATACTCGAGCTTTTTCTCATTACCAGAACCCGTTGGGGGCTCGGATTGGGTCTCAGAGTTATCATGGACTGACTTCACAATAAAACTGAGTAAAATCTGTCTTGCGAGTTCCGCTTTCTCAGCGTCTGAGCTGGTTTTTCTTGGCCCATCATCTTCACTTTTGCTACAAGTTGCACCATCTGAATCTTGCCAAGCCCGTTTTGGTACGAACTCAGGTGCATGTGGGTTCATGATTCTTGGGCTATTACCGAATCCGCTACCAGGTATTTGGTACTTCAAGAAGCCGTTTTTCATACGAAACGATTGGGTCATTCGGTAGTATAAAGGAGATCTGGGCCCACATGGGACACGTGCAGCAATTGGTGGAAAACCAACGGGCTCGGCTAACATGCCCTGACTGGCTATAACATCATACACGTTTGTAGTCGGAGGAGTCAAAGGTTGACCTGGGCTGAATGGTTGAGCTGAAGCTGAAAGTTTGCTTTCAGATTTGTTAATTCTAGATTCTGAATCTTCAGTTTCTTCTTGTGATTTTACTGATATTGATGCGCTCTCATGAACTATATCGATTTCCTTTATAACTTCATCCTCTGGTATTTTGTCATCTACGTCAGGTTCTTTGATTTTGACCTCCTCTAATACCTCACTAGAACCACTGAATTTATCCGCTTTTACCTTTTCTTCCTCCTCAACTTCTTCTACTTTCTCAAGTAATGGTTTTAAAATTGTACCTGGTGGGGCCAATGCAACTTCTTTGTATGACACAGATTTTGAAGCCATAGGACTAAGAGTTGCTGCACTTGGGGAAACCCTGGGAGATATCCTAGAAAGTGAAGTCTTCATGGGAAGCTTAGTCAAGTCATCACCACCGGTCAAACTTGACTTTGAGTGCTTTGACTGAGTCAACTCAGCCGAACTCGGTCTTGGTGTTGTTACTCTCTGGCCTTTGTTGGTTTTTTCAGAACCGTTGATATGTAGTCGGGTCAGCTCAGGTCGCCTTCGGTTAAACTTTTTTGGACCACTGGTTCCTGACCGCACCTTTGAGTTTGCTTCTTGCCATCCCTCATCAGAGGTTGTTTCTTGAACTTCTTCTGTGTCTAATTTTTCGTGTTTAGTGGTGTTAGGGCTATTATGCCCCTTCATTACCTTTTGGACAGCCACCTCTTGTACATCCTCCTGAATACTAGATTCGGCTTTTGTTACAATGGCTTCAATAGTATCATGAATTGCCTTATCTTCAATTCAGTGCATCAGTTGGTAGTTCATGAGACTTGTCACCAACTGCTAATGCCTAATAGTCAATCAGTTTGAATGTCAAGTTAAGCCGGTTAGAATATATTGATATATTTATTGAGATATTTAACTACCTTTGCACGACGTTTCTTCTGTGAATCTCCCTTGGAATCCTGATCTGGGCTTATGAAATCAAGTAGATCTGATACACTGCAAGATTGAAGTCAAAATATGTTGGTCCAAAAATTTATATTAACGGACAGTTGATATTGAGTAAATTGGATATATCATATACCATATTAATACCTAAGGTGACCCTTGCTGGCAATAGATGCATCTGGTTTTGGCGTTCCGTTTCTTGCTGCTTCTTGTTGTTCTAAAGCTTTCGATTCAAAATATTCAAGCCATGCAGCAGCATCCTGTGTTTGATGGGAATATAAGTCCTACTCATGTATTTAAGCAAACTACATAAAATATTGTATGGTATTTCTAATTCAATTTCTCCTCACCTGAGTACGAAGGTCCTCTAACCCCAATTTTGCTTGAAGAATTTGTAATGTTGTTTGCTCATGTTGCACACTCAGTGAATAAGCTTCCATCAGTGAAAGAGCTATGGCTATTGCATGATAGCTAGCAGCAGTCTGTAATATGAAAAGTCAAATTATTTAGCCAAAGGTATTGCTAGAGTAATGTATAGTTGTATACATATCTGTTTGCTATAAATCTTGCAAACATGTGTGCGAGTGAGAGAGAGTGAGAGATACCTGTATGTGATCGACTCCAAGTAATCTTTGGTTGCACTTTAAGGCTTCATGAAGGTATCTGAGGGCAACATGGACATTTCCCATCCCCTCTTCCATCATAGCCACATTAATATAGGTTGCAGCTGTGTTAGGGTGAGAGAGTCCACATGTGAAATATAAAAGGAACAGAGCTCGGTTCACATATCTGTAAAATGTTAAAAATAAAATTAAAAAATGAGTGGAAAGCCAATAAAACCTTTTTACTACGAGAAAAAAAAATATGATTTCTACTTACTTGAGTGCCAGTTCAATGTGCTGTAGACGATAGTAAAAGACCGAAAGATCCCCATAACTTTTCATTGTATCAGGATGGTCAAGCCCAAGTTCTCTCTCATTTATATCTAAAGCCCGTTGTTGGTAAATGGTTGCCTATACACAAAAAAGGTATATTTTTAGTGAAATATGGACTGGATTATAAGCTCTTGTTTCTTAAACACCACCAAAGAAAGAATATATCACCTGATTGAAGTCACCAGTGTGGTAAAGGACTACTGCAAGAAGACTGTATGCACTAGCAGTGGTTCGGTGGTAAGGACCACATACAGCTATCATCTTTGAAAGTGCCTTTAATACAGCATATGTAAGTGTTAACAACTTCTGCCTTTTTTTATAAATGAAAGTTTTTAATTTCTTTAGGACATCACTTTACCTTGGTTCCATAGTTAACTGCATCTTCTAGTTTTCCCTTATCAAGAGCAATTTTGGATGACTCCAGTAGCGTGCGCCCATCAGCAGATGAACACAGCACATGCTGTTACATATAAATAAATATTAGTACAAATCTAGGGTTTTGTGTTTGTGTGTGTGTGTGGGTGGGTGGGTGGGTGAAAGAGATATCTACCTTGCATACAGGAACCATGCTGACAACATCAGAACTCCTAAATGGATTTGGACTATCCATATCATAGTCTCTTGAAACCAATTCTAATCCAATCTGGATGATGACAGAAGTAATCAGCGTTTATAGTTTCATAAAGGCAGAAATAAATAGAAATGATGTCAAACAGTACCTTGTGACACAATCCTCTGAGGACCGATAACTTCCTCAGGTGTTGGAATTCATCTTTTATCTTTGAATCATATCTTTTAGATAGAAAAGACTGTAACCATTGCAATTTAAGACTTTGATCTTCAAGTAATTCTGGATTTTTATCGTCTGATGTCCAGGCCCCAAACAAGAAATTTAAGGTTGAAACTATTGTTGCTGACAGCTCAGCAAAGTTTTCAACAGAAGCAATAACAGCTTCAAGTATATGCTTAAAGGCTCGTGTGACCATTTCATGGATACACAGGGATCGTATATGTGGAAGTTTCTCAGCAAGTTCAACCTAATTAGTAAAATTAAATAAAAGGTCATATAGCTATTAATTAGAAGTCAACGAGAAACACTATCTAAAAAAGCATAGAAGAGTGTGTGAGTGAGAGAGAGAGAGAGAGAGGGAGCCTACTCACCACACGTCCCAATGAGCGCATTCGCAACCCTCTTAAATGCATGAAATCAGTGAGTGTGCGCCCATCAACCGGAGAAAGTTCAAGTGATCCAAAGTCCGTTACCTAAAAAAGGACCAAATTTCTTATCGCATTGAAACTACAGTAATGTCCCTTTATGACTGAAATTTATTCTTGACATGGAATAATACCAGTTTAGGCAATGCAACTTCATCATAATAACTGTGTGCCATCTCAATAAGCTCATCTTTCGACTATTAGAAGAAGTATAGAGTAATTAGCTTTTCTAACCAACATAAACAAGTAAACTACATGTTTGTTCACTTTTTATAGAAGAGATCAGCAAACCTTCAAGTGAAGGCCAGTTCCACTTTCTTTTAACCGTAAGAAGGCTTCTTCTGAAATCAATTTCTTCAACTCTGAATCAACGTTTGACTCTTGGCTGTCTGGCTCTTCCATGGTGTTTTCTTGACCTAAATTGCTTTCTTCTGCATCATCTGCCGAGTCAACATCACTTTGTTTCTTCTCTAGTTTTTTCAGCATTTTGAACTGTTTTCCTAACCCTTTAACCACTGGTTCGGCTTTACCATCATTTGGCTTTTCTACGTTATCTCCTGGTGGAGCTTCCTGCTTTTGTAAATGCTGCACCCAACAAGAGCCCAATTCCCATCTAATAGGCTTTACTGAAGATGTTGAGTTTTCCAAGTTGTTCAAACTTTCTTTTATTACTTGTCTAACTAGACACCTTAAAGATTCAAAATTGCCCTGTTCGGACCGAGGTGACTGGGATTCTGCTGCTTCCACATCTCTCAAGTCCGGAAGTAGAGCTCTTAAGCTGCAACCAATACAGAATGGTTTAAGCCTTCAAGGAGTCTTTTGATATCATGATTTGGCTATCTCGGATACAAAAATATATATTTTTAAATCTAAGGAATCGGTTATGGATGCATACCTATTTATGTTAAGGGCATTGGCTCCACCTTCAGGCTGATCATCAATCACAATATCTTGTGACATGAACTTTGACTTTTTGATGTCACCAACAATCTTTACGGTTGCGATGTATCCACAATGTCTTACAAATACCGTACCCATTGAGCTAGTGTCCTACAAAAGTTCATGGCATTTATTTAGATTTTTTATTTTCTTACAAAGAAGAAAACTGAATAAAATAGACTCAATGCATACTTACATGGACAACTGCACTCTCATCTGCTGTTACTCCTTTAAGTAAATTCCTTAAAGCGATTTCCTCAGAAGACATGGTAGGAGATCCAATCCCAATCACCTTAACTTCTGATTTTGAGCTCGCATCAGCTGCATCTCGCCTCACAGTAATAAACAAATCCCCAACACGTTCTTCACACACAACAGATCCAGGCGAACCGTTGGATGTTCCAACGGAATCTATGACTCTGCGTATGGTCGTAACAGCTTTAAAGATTGAGACATCAACAAACAAACTATGAAGCAAGAAAGCCTTTCGGTCACGAACAACCCTTTCTTCCTCGGTTTTGCAAGGAAGGCTGGCCAATATTGCAAATTCTGTGGCCCATGGTCTACGGTCATGTAGACCATTTCGCCCTTGGCCTCCACCATTGCCACCCCAGTTCTCATCTTCTGTTGGAAGTGGCTGGAAGTTTGATCCTGAATCTAAAATTGATGGAGGAACTAGCCAAGTGTTCGCCCGAAAACCATACGGAAGATTCCCAAACTGAAAATTCATAATGCAAGTTTCTCACTAGTCATTACATTATTACAGGATACATGATTTATTGCATCAGATCAAAGTTTTCCAGTATAATGTTACCTTATTATGTTCTACATACGCTTTCATCAATGAATCATATGCCTGCATATTTATGACTTTAAAGTGAATATTTCTAACATGCGAATTTCTGCTGATTTCAATAATGAATTAATGAAGACTTTTAGAATTGAACCAGATAAGGAAATACTATACTGACATTAGCAAAAGCTTGGCTAAGCTGTTGAAGAAGATCCACCAGGGAATGGCTCTGCAAAAACTGCTTTCCCAAGGTGTAGAAGCCCTTTGTGGATGCAGCTACTTGAAATAACTTTCCATTGCATATTTTAATCTGCAAATCAACAAGATATCATCATCTGTGACTATAATTCACTGTTCACCTCACAATATAAACCTAATAACTGAAAATTGAAGAACTGCTAGTTATGAATTGGGGAGAGAA
This sequence comes from Deinandra increscens subsp. villosa, assembly GCA_039602395.1. Taxonomy (NCBI): domain Eukaryota; kingdom Viridiplantae; phylum Streptophyta; class Magnoliopsida; order Asterales; family Asteraceae; genus Deinandra; species Deinandra increscens. Next base: position 2,378,722 of record JBCNJP010000015.1, on the reverse strand, counting down.
CCTGCATTTCGAAGTGATCGCCCTCGCGCTGCTCCTGCGCATCCTGGAGATCAATCCTTTTCAACTCTGCGATCGAAATACAAGTAAATTAAACTTGCGTTAAATGTTGATATAAGATGAGATTTGAAAAAGCGAGAGGGAACTCTAGGGCTTACGTAAGATAGGGGGAGAGAGATTTGAAAAGGAGAAGAACTCGTAGAAGTCTGAGAGCTTAGGAATCGGGTGAATTGCAGCCATATCGAGATTCTCCGACACCGGAGACGTCGCAGCCGCAGATGTCTCCGTTTCAGAAGAACCGCCATTTTCGACGGTTTCTCCTCCATCAGACGGAGGAGAGGCGGGTCGGCCCCGTGAAACGGACGCATTTTGAGACCGTCCTTTCTTGGATCGAGCTTCTCCTCCGCCGGCGGCGGCGGCGACGGTGGCTTTTCCGGCCCTGGGCTTCCCGAAGCGTGTTGTGCTCGCTACGATGTCCAGCAGCCTCCGCACGTGCGATACCGCCTGGGCCTCGTCAGTGTAGTCCTCTACAAAAGGTTAATAGCAATTTTGTTAATAGTAAAAAAATAGATGGTGAAATAAAAATGTTATGTTTTACTTTGTTTAATTAAATAATTAGAATTGTGAATCCTTGTATTTACCTCTCTCTTTTAAAAGTAAAATTATAACTTGTTAGAATTTTTCCCATTATAAAATTAATCTTTTTTTAAATATAAATTAAAAACACTTTTTATAAAAAAAAATATATTGTTCATAAAAACCAAAAATATAAAAAAAACTTTTACTAAAGAAATAATTAAACTAACTGGAAAATTAATTTTTTATGTAAAACTAATGATGTTTTAAAAAATAAATAAAAGTGTATATTTAAAATATGAAAAACTAAAATAAAAAAACACATCCTCTAAACATTCAAAATCATTTTTAGAAACACTTTATCTAACTAATATTTTAATTTTCTATAAGAGCCTTTAAGACATAATCATAAAATATTTTTATGAAAAACGATAAAAAAAAATTGTAATTTTCTAAAAAGGTGAGGTATTAGATTTTTTTAAAACTTGATTAAAAAAATTATGATGTGTATATAATTAGAATTAGAGAGTTTCAAATTAAGGTCTATATTTTTCATATAAAAACTTATTTGTTTAAATGAAACAAAAATAATATAAAAATTGAATTATATTTTCTCAAGAAGTCAAAGAAAGAGGTGCAATAAGTAAAAGAACAAGAAGAGGATACGAATAAGAACACTAGTTGTGTGAAAATAATAGCTAATAATATATTTTCTAAATATTAAAATTCTTGTTTTAGCTTTATTCTTTAAGCATTTCATTAGTCGGGCAATACAAGAATATTGCAAAAAACGATGTAACTCATCCTGCTGCACTAAAGGACAAGTGTACTTTGTTTGAAAATCTCATGAAGATCAAAAGACGAAGGTACCCCTTCTTAAACTTGGTTGGCTAACCACGTTTTCTTCTTCTAATTTCAAGGATATTATAATATAACACAATTTACTTTAAAAACATATTTGACTGCACCTTTTACGATTTCATCGATTTTGTAAACTTTTTTCAGAAGTATTATATTTGTTTTGCAGCCACGTTTTTTATTTTATAGCTAAAAGTATAATGTATATATGCTATAATTTATAGTCGACTTTTATCATCCCATCTGCCAACCTTTTCTCCAAGGTTTAAGTAGTTTATTTAATTGGTAAATAATTTAAATATTTAAAATATTATTACTCTTGTCAAGATGCCATCGCGTACGGCATTGGCATACCATATACATGATAATATTGTCATTTAGCACAACTTTGTTCATAGTTGTATTTTAATAAATAAATATTACTTCAAAAATAAGTAATATTAGATCAAATATCAAAATATTTAAAAATATATATATATATATATATATATATATATCGCATCCTCAATTTCTTGGTTTTTTTAAATAAAAAAAATCCGACACTATATTAAATACTTAAAATCCAACTAAAGTTCCTGTCCGCAAAATCAAGTATATATGTTTATTACTTTTATCAGTGCCAAAACAAATAAATACTTCTTAAGATTTTTAAAGAAAAACATTTGTTAAAATGGAAGTATTGCCGTTTATAGAAGTCTCTCTTGTCTGTCTATAAATGTGTACAATTTTCAAAATGTTTTGGCCCCATGAAAGCATATAATGTTACCCACATGCTTAAATACACATCTTTAATACATCGATTCTAAATAGAAAACTATAAAAAAAACATATAACATTTAGTATTTAAAATTAATTTGGTATTAAAATTAGTGTATAAGATTTAATGGATGATTTATTGTTTGTAGTTTTGTGAAATATTGGTGGAAAAAACAACCTACCTTCAACCATCTTCATCAAACAGGGCTTCAAAGTAACCAAATCCAACCTATCATTCAGCCTTGTTCCTTTAACCTGTTCAATAATTTTAACCACTTTCAATGCCTGCTAATAATTGCTTGCTTTTCCAGATCCCAAAATTGCAGACCAATTTGTTTTCTAATGTTCACCGTTTATTACACCAATGGAATACAAAACTAAAAACAGAGCCAAAAACGGCAATAATTGATTCCTAATTTTCAACTAATTATGGTGAAATTCAATACCTCGTGAGAGAGGGAGAAGTTTGTGAGATGGCAAGTATCGACATGAACGGCTAATAATTTCTTCACGTCGATGATTTTATCAGTCGAGATACCCTGCATTTCGTTATAAACTAAGTTCAATTCAAACCGAAAACCCCCAATTTCGAATCCCTAAATCGTTATAAATTAGTACGTACCTTGAGTATGACTTGAGTTTCGTAAGGAGTGATGATTGTTACGTCCAGAACGCTAGGAACAACTGCCAAAATTGAAATCGAAATTGAAGTTGAAATCGAATTAGCTAGAAGGAGATTTCGATTAATCAATCAGTCAATCCATGAATATGATATAATGAAAGAAGAGATGAAGAAGAAGAAGAAGAAGAAGAAGGAGACCTTTCTCTTCTTTCGGCTTCTGCTTCTTATCGGATTTGGTTTTGTTTCCTTTTCCTCTGGCTGACCTTGGTGCCATAGCTTGCTAGCTTGCAGGGAGGGATTGAGAACAGAATTAAGGAAGCTTGCTTGCTTGTTTGTTGTTTAGGTGCTTCAATGGAGGGCCATTTGATTGATATGAGAAGAGAGAAATTAGTGAAGAATTGGTTGAAATGTGAAGATATATAATAATAATAATGAGGAGGAGGAGGAGGAGGAAGAAGAAGATAGGAGGAGGAGGATAAGAGTGAGATGGGAGCTTACCCTATTTGTGATTTTGTGGATTTCTGAAACTTTTCTGACCTCTCCTTTGCTTTCTCTCTCTCTCTCTAAACCATATACATACATGTGAACTGTATAACGAAACCCATACTCTCTCTTATATATCATCACTTTTTAAAAAAAAAAAATATGTATATGTCATCATTTAACTCGTCAAACTGGCTGCATGAGCGATAAATAAAATTAAAAAAAAAAAACTATATGAGGTAAATAATAAATAACTTCAGTTTAGTCATATGGGTCATAATCCTTATAAAATGTTAATTAAATTAAATATGATAATAGAATATAATAAATGTGTAAACATCATGTGTTATGTGAAAACTTTTTGTTATTGTGAAAACATAAACATAAAAACCCTTGAGGGTTATTAAAGTAATTTTACATTAAATTATTAATATTATCACTCCTCCTCCACCGTGTTGCATATAGTTTTCCTCCGTGTTGCATATATACAACCACACCCCCCCATGTGTTGTTGCATATATACAACTCCAACCCCCCCCCCCCCCCCCAACCCCATGTTTCATATATGCAATACCCCTATGTTCCATCTTGCTAGCATAAATCGTGAACCCTAAACCATATATATGTATATTTTGGTTTTTTGGATGTTGTTCCCTTGTTTACTTCCTGATGGTGTTGATATTTTTTCGGATGAAAATGTTGTGCTTATGGCATTTAACTTATGTAGATTTTGGTGGTTTTTTATGAGTTGGAGTAACTTTATGGATGTTATGTCTCATTTGAAAATTGTTGGTAACATGAATTTACTTCAGAGTTATATTTAGATTTATATGGACTTTGTTAGAAATGTGTGGCGACTTTTTTTGGATGATTTTGACTTCAACATATTAGTGGTGAACTTATCTTTGTGATTTTTAGTGGCGGCTTTCTAAGTTTTAATAAGCTTTGAAAAATAAAAAAGATTTTTAGGTTTTCATAACAAGAAGGGTTTTCACTTGAACCTTACCCTAGAACAAATCTACTACTTTAATAAGTGAAAATCTTTTTATCCACGTGTCACTTTCCCAGCCCTCTCTTTTATTGATTTGGCGCCTTATTCCTCCCGCGTTCACAACACCGGATAAACCCACGAGTACCGCTTCAATTACTCCATCTTCGCACATCAACGTCCCCAGATACTCCATGGTTGGAACTGAAACGGCCCTATTATGAGAACCCTAACTGGCATTCAAGTCTCTCGGTCTACAAATTGAACTATTGAAGTCGCTGCATCAATGCTTTTCAATTGGGGATGTCAATCGCTGGTAGTTTAAGTGGTTCCTCCTCATTCAGCTTCCACATAAACCGAGCTTCGTGTCCATTCCTCACCTACATCGTCTCTGAGTTTCAATCAATTTAGGGTTTTTCGTCTCTAACCTGTATTTAGTGTCATCAACCATACGCAAATCGCATCCTCTTGCATCCTTACTCTTGCTAGCCTTCTGCATCCCTACTCTTGCTAGCCTTCGATTCAAGAAAGTATCATTTTTAACTTTTTGTGGGTTCTTGCGTTACCACATATATACGATTAATATCTGATAGTTTTTGTCTTTAGGGTTTTGATTAAATGTGCTATCTTAGTATGGATGAAGATCGCTAATTTCTGCCGTTTTTTTGCTAAACCATTGTGTAACCCGGCTCCGGATTCGATTCGGGTCGAGACTTGGGTATTAGCGGAATATGTGTCTGGAGAAATGTTGAATTGCGTACACTCATCTAGGATTCTGAGGATAAAAGAAAAAACATGATTGAATACGTGCAGAAGCTTACAGATGCAATCTCCAATTAGAGGTTAATTCAACCTAATTAACCTTGCTCATAGATAGGGTTTGCGTTTATACTCATTTTCTGTTTCCTGAATTATTTTTGTTATTTCCTGATGAAAGTTATAAGCTCCTTTTAATCTTTAGTTGCAAAAGTTTGATGTGCCATTAATCTGATAATCAGGTTTTGGTTGTAAGATTAAAGTCTCTTTGTTTATGATTATTATGACAAATGTATTGATTTCCATTTGATTATATCTGGGAGGTTTTGCATCATTTTATAATGCTCAGAAGAGCCACAACGTTTTGTTCCTATGTCCTATGAAATTGTTGGTTATAAACTCAAAGAATTTGGATTGTTGTTAGTGTGTTACTATTATTTAGTGTATTTTGTGGTTATTTTTACTTATATGTAACTATTGCTCTGTTCTTTTCATTGATTAGAGTTTATGATCGTAAATTGTGATTGTGATGGAGTTATGTGTGTTTAAACCAGAGTGTATTTCTAGGCAATTTATTCAGTCTTGGATTTTGATGGCTTTTTTTCATGGTTTTGTAAGTAGTCGAAAAGATTGTGAAGGAATTCATAGTGATTATGATTGTTCTTTGGCTGAAAATGTCCATATTAAACTGAGGAATGTGGGTTTAATTTTTTTCGTGATATAGAATAAAGAAATAGCAAAGAACCATGACTACGATAAACTTTTTGATTGTCATGAACCTTCTTTAATCTCCAGTTGATGATTCTTTCCAACTATTTTACATAAGAAATCATAAAATGTAACAAAATTTATTTGACCAGTGTGATGAACTACAGGCTATTAGCAATGGAGCAAATCAAGATGATCAGAGGAAAACAAGTCAAAGCAGCCAAAATCTAAACAAAATCTATCATTTTAAGCATCACTTTTTGAAGCATTATCTATATTTTGTAAATACATCATTATTGGTCATATAGCTGATCATAAAACACTATTAGGGTCATATAGATGACTATCATGATGTTTTGCTAGCAGAAAAGTATGGATATATACTAGCTTGTCAATTATAAGTAACCTTTAAGACATTTGGTAAGGTCATATGAATGCCTACTATGATGTTTTATTCATAGAAAAAGATAAGTGTATGTCAATTTGCTATTCCTTTGCCCTAAATCTTTACAAACCGTTGTCGTCACATGGCACGGCAGGTTAAAAACCTTAATTTAATAATAGTGAAGTTTTTTTTGTTGCTAATTGGCTTTTTAAGTTTAATACTGTTACAGATTTGTAAGAAGCTGTAGGAGATAAAGATGACCCAACCCCAATCTGTTGATCTAAGAAGTTGGTTTGAAAGTTCATTCATGAATCAATTGTTCGTTCAATTTGCTATAATGTCTTAGTGTACTATTTTAATGAGGCTATCTTTTTAGTGGTAGTGAGGTTTCATCTGTTGGTTTTCTTGTCAAACCCGGCTATGGTATGGGTTTTGCTGTCTCACTTTGATCTTATACAAATATGTCAATATAATGTAGTTGGCAACTTCTGGCTCCCTGAAGATAAAATACAGGTCTTTATAATGTTCTTGTGTCAATGGTAAAAAATAATGAAAATTGATTTGTTAACCACTAGAATTGTTTTTGTATACTCTGAGGTTATGTGGGTTGTTGATATTCCTTAGTAATGTAGCCATCAGTTTAGTGTTATTGTAAAAGTCTCATTTGTAAACAATTTAGTTTATTTGAGAGTGAGTTATGGTCATATCCATTGTATGTTATATAAATCTGTGAATGCTCATTTTGTTTGATCTTTGCACTTTCAGAGTTCTTTTTTTTATGTTTGTTTAAAATTTGACCAAGAAACAAAGTTTTGTTTTTCATTGTCATATTTGTGTTAAAATTATAACATGTGTTCCTGTGTGACACTGGGTAACAAACTCAGTCTATTTATGTCTATACTTAGTTACATCCATTTTATATTACAAATAAATATTCCATCAAAAAAATACTCTATTCACACCAAGTACTAAAAAATACAAGTCTACTATAACCGCGCCAACAATATTTGCCTATTAGTACTTAACTAAATACGCCCCGGGTGCCCCACGGGTAACAAACCTAGTATATATATAACTTCTAAATTTTATTATAGTAGTTCATATTCTTCAATTTTTGTGATTCTTAGATTATATATACAAATAATTAAGAATAACATTCAGTGGTTGCTTGTTTAAACTAATCGATTTTGTTAGTGGTATGCAATACCAACATAGGACACGAGTACCAACCAAGGAACGATTATAAACATGTTATTCCTAACATTAGTAACACGTAAAGATGATATATAGAAACATATTGGTGGAGTCACGTTGTTAATTGTTTTATTAAAGAACTTGGGAAAGATGGAATGGAATGCAACCTATTTCTTGGTCCAATGCCTACATTATAGGTCATTCATAATTTCAATTCATTAAGGGCACCGTTCGAGGTATTTCTATAATATCGCAAGAAGCAATGGACTCTTAAGGACATTAAAAATGCTTTCGTTTCTCATTTTGCCATCAAATTCAAACGGGGAAACGATCTTAAAGTGTCAAAGAGAAGCAATAGATTTAAAACCATCTCTACTCAAGCAAGGTACGAGATCGAGCTTCCCCCTACGCTTATTGAAATCAAAGAGGCAATTTGGGATTGTGGTTCTGATAAAGCTCCGGGACCTGATGGTTTTTCGTTTGGTTTTATCAAAAGATATTGGGACTTAATCAAAAATGACATACTGGACTTCGTTACTGAGTTCTTCGAAACAAGTCACATTCCATTGGGGTGCAATGCGTCTTTTATCACCCTTATTCCTAAGGTTCAAAGCCCGGTGTCAATTTCCGATTATCGGCCCATTAGCTTGGTGGGGGTCCAATATAAAATCATTGCTAAGATTTTAGCGAAACGACTGGCAAAAATCATCGATCAGGTCATTAGCCCGGTTCAATCGGCGTTTATCAAAGGTCGTCAAATTCTTGACGGGCCTTTAATGCTCAACGAGATTGTGGATTGGTTTAATCATAAGAGAAAGAGACTTCTAATGTTTAAAGTCGACTTTGCCAAAGCCTACGATTCTGTTTCCTGGGACTATGTAGATACGATGTTGGATTTCATGGGGTTCGGGCATAAATGGAGATCATGGATTCGTTCTTGTTTATCTTCTACTAGATCGTCTGTTTTGGTTAACGGAAGTCCTTCCGTGGAATTTAACATCGGAAGGGGCCTTAGACAAGGTGATCCTATGGCCCCTTTTCTATTCATTATGGTCATGGAAGGGCTTCATGTTTTCATTGAAGATGTGATTGATGCGGGTCTTTTTAAGGATATTCGGATTAGAGAGATGAGATTATCTCATCTGTTCTATGCTGATGATGCTATATTTTTTGGGCAATGGTCGCAAAGTAACATTACTAACATTGTGGAAATGCTTAAAATGTTTCAGCGTGCTTCAGGTCTCAGCATTAATATGCAAAAATCATCAATCTTTGGAATCGGCATTGAGCACACTGAAATTCAACGAATGGCAAAAATCACCGGGTGCAAAGCTGAGCGTCTTCCTTTTTCCTACCTTGGTCTTCCGGTGGGAAAGAACATGTCTAGAATTCTAAACTGGGAACCTATCTTTGATAAGTTCTACAAACGTCTTAATAAATGGAAAAGGAACCTCCTTTCTATAGGAGGCCGTGCTACTTTAGTTTCTTCTGTTCTGGGCTCTATTGGTACTTATTATTTCTCTATGTTTTCTATGCCTAAGCAGGTTAATAGGAAACTGGAAGCGATCAGATCAAAATTTTTCTGGGGTTTCGATGATAAAGAGAACAAAGTCCCATGGGTCAAATGGGAGCTTGCACTTACAGAGAAACACAACGGAGGCATTGGTATTGGGAGCTTACACGCTATGAATCTTGCTCTCTTATATAAATGGAGGTGGCGTTTTGTTACAGGTGGGGATACTCTTTGGGTTCGAGTTATCAAAGACATCCATGGAGCACGTCTTGATGATCTCTATAAATGCAAGTTCTCGAGCACTTGGCAAAAATTAAACAAAGCTTGCGAGTCTAGTCACATCTTGAACCTGATTCCTGCGAACGTTATTAAAAAACAAGTCGGTCATGGTAACGAAACTAGATTTTGGAAGGATACTTGGTTGGGCGACTTACCGCTTCAAGATCAATTTAAAAGACTGTTTGCTCTTTCGGTGGATAAAGATGGGGTTATTTGTGATTATCTTGATGGCACCAACTGGTCTTGGAAATGGCGTAGATCTCTAAGAGGGGGAGCGGAAGAGGAACAATTTGAAGCTTTATTGTTGTTACTATCCGATTTCTCTATTACGGACGCTCCGGATAAATGGGTGTGGAATCTGGATAATGACATGGAGTTCTCTGTTAGGCATCTTCGAAAACATATCGACAAAGTCTATCTCCCGGTTGGCGATTCTGCTACTCGATGGGTCAAATCTGTGCCGAAGAAAGTCAATATATTGGTTTGGAGGATGCTTTTGGACCGGTTACCTACTCGCCTCAATTTGTCTAAACGGGGTTTGGAAATCGGGTCCATTTCTTGTCCCATTTGCAATTCTTTTGTGGAATCGGCGAACCATATCTTCGGGAATTGTGATTTCTTTTCCAAGATTTTGGGTCGGATCAAGGTTTGGCTAGGAGTGGATGGCTTTTCCCCGGGTAGTCCTCATTCACTGTTAAAAGTTTGCGATGATTATTATGGCTCGACAATTAAAAAGGATGCATTGCGTACCATTTTATACACAACGTGGTGGCTCATGTGGAAGAACCGGAATCTTTACATCTTTCAACCCCAAAAAATTAGGAACGGTAGTATATTTGATGCAATTGTCCTATATTCGTTTTCCTGGTTTACATCTAGAAACAATAAGGCAGCGTGTAGATGGAATGATTGGATGATAAACCCTCTTAATGTTCTGTAATTTTGCTCTTTTTTGAGCTTGTTTTATTTCATTACTGCCGTTCCAAAAAAAAAAAAACCTAATTAGATTTCCAAGAATAGCTATAAACTTACCCCAAATCCTGATAACGATATCAAACCTAAAGAACCATATCTATATATGCCTAGCTATGATACCATGGTATCTTACAAAACATGAGATAAGATGGGCACACATTTTTATCGCGTATTTTACCGAATGTTCATCAGATTGTGCTTATGTAATAAAATTACTATGTCCAAGTTAAAACAAGTTCCCTAACTCATTCGACAAAAAGCAAATATTTAAAAATCGCCAAACAGGGCGTAAATTATGCCATTGGGACGTAAATTACGCCCCTGCTAGCAACCCCCTGATTTACGTTCAAGGGTACACTGTCATTTTTCTCCTAGGTCGTAAATTATGCCCACGGGGCATAATCTACGCCTTCCCACTAATTTTTGTTCCATTTTCACCATTAAAATTGCATATCTCATTCTAGAAGACCGAGACATAACCCCATGCCCTCTAAATAAGGTTGTATCTTACAATAGATACCTAGACATGTTTACAAATATTATTTGGCATGGTTATGGTCCATTCATCCCTTCTTACCCATTTGACCCGTTTGGTTAATTTCACAAGTTTACCTTATATAAATGGATCCAATTTAGGTCCAAAAAACATGTCAAATGTTATATTCAGTTTTATGACGTTAAAAGGCATTAAACCATTTTATCTTCACCCCTGTAGGGTGATTCACATTTAACTATTCACTTCCGTAGGATGAATTCCAATTAACCATTTCATTATCACCCCCGTAGGGTGATTCCCATTAACCAATTCATTCTCACCCCTGTAAGATTTTTCTAGCCGTTTTACTATTTAAAGAGTCATTTAGTCCTATTGACCGTTTACCCGGTCGGTTTACTCGTCATGAGTTTAACATGATCCCGAGGATCATTTTCTTAACTAAGTTTAATCATTCATGTGTTAGCGTATTGACTCAGTGTAACTCGTACGAGTTAAAACTGGGTCAGTTACGATAATTGGTTGGGTCCAAAATATATTATACCCAACAAATGTCACGAATCTCCACATCATATGTTATATGTTATAAATTTAGTAAGATAATATTTCAAAGTTAACTTAGAAATGTCATATGTTATAAAGAATGTTATAAATTATTAAATACTAGAATACCACTTTGTTAATTAAGTTATATGTCTACATAAACATCTGGTTGTCTACTAGTATCCAAACATAAGAAATCAGTAGTAGTTCTTATAGTTATATTATAATACCTCTTACCATTATACATTGTTCTGTCAACTTGTTTATATCATAATACAACATTAATAACATCATACAAAGTTTAACTTTATTATAAAAGAATCAGTCAACAAGATACTTATATTCTTTGTGAGAGTGGATTCTTTTAATTCTTCGTTGATTAGAATCTTTTAACCTTGACGGCCATTTCATGAGAATATACCATTTGTCTTTTCCTTGCAATTAAAATGCGTTGGTTATTTTTTTTTTGAATTAACCAAATAATATTTGTAATTCCCGCCGTTGAAAAAGTTATATAATTCATAAAAAATCAGAATTGTTGGACTAACTTAGTAAGTAAACTTTTTAATATTATTTATCAAATTCTAATCCCACATATGACAAAAAAGTTTCAAGTTGGGTTACAGATTTTCTCATCTACGATTGGTTTCTTTCTGAAAGTGATCTTCGAGTCTTGCATTCGAGGAATGAAGATGATCGGGTGGCGACCACTAGCTTGTCAGTGATTCAAATTTACCGTTCAAAAAAATTATCTATTTCTGGTGTTCTCAAAATATAAAAATCTAAATTATTTGTACATTTAAGTTTTTGAACTACAGTTGCGACGGGTAAACTTTTGGATAAACTTGCCCGGTTATAAGTTAAAATAAAAAAAATACGGTACATATGGAACGTTAGCTCATGCTCTTGCTCTCTGTTATCGGTGACATTATCTGCGGTAACATTGAGTGACATTTGACTGATTGTAAGGAGTGAATTTTCTCAAAAGATTTTGAAGCTGCAAATTCGTAACAATCATCAAATTGTGTGTCAAAAGGCAATAAGTTCATTATTATATTATACAATGAAATTTCATAGATTAATGTATATTTTTAGTTTTTCAAACTTTGGTCACGTGACTTTGGTGCTTTGACGCTTTCTACCCCTAAACTTTTACGATTTGTTTTTTTTTCAACGAAATAGTAAACTTTTAGTTTTCATAGTTTTGCCATGAAATAGTAAACAAGTTGTACCGTTTAACTTTTAAAGTTTTTTTTTTGTATTTTGAGTTTTGTTGTCTTCTATTTTGGCCACGAAACTTTTAACTTTTCTACTTTCGTTTTTAGTATATTTTTATAGTTTTATACTTTAACCACAAGAAGTTTAAACTTTTACGTTTTATACCCCTTAACTTTTTTACCCTCTAATTTTATTTTTTTAAAGTTTTGTTGTCTTCTACTTTGGCCACGAAGCTTTTAATTTTTATACTTTCGTTTTTATTATACTTTTATAGTTTTATACTTTCACCACAAGACTTTTAGACTTTTACATTTTATACCACTTAACTTAGTATATTTTTATAACTTTATACTTTCACCACAAGACTTTTAGGTGCTATTTGTTTTTTAAGAGGTAAAATGTCTGCAGTTTGCGAACCACATCTGCAGACATCTGTAGAAGAAGGGGTGGACTAAACGTCTGCAGTCTGTAAGAAGAAAAGTGTTTGTTTTTTTAACTTCTGCAGACTGCTAAAATAATACTGAAATTTAAATAAACCGTTTTTTAAACTTATAGATAATTACCATTTAAACTTTTTTATTTTCTTTCTGCATATTTTAACCAATAGTTTTTATTTAAAAGATTTTCTTTTAAATAAAAGTACAAAAATGTTATATAAAAGCTATTTAAAAAACGTTTTTTAAACAATATTAAAACATTTTTTTAAATAAATGTTTAATTTTTTTTAAATAACTGTTTAAAACGTTTTAAAGAAAATTGTTTAAAATACGTTTTTTAAAAGTTGTATACAAAAGTTTTTTTAGAATTATCTTTTTAAAATATTAAAAAAGTTTTTTTAGAAATTAAAAATGTTTAAATTTTTTTAAAAAGAAACTGTTTAGAAACGTTTTTTTACTGTTTAAAATGTTTTTTATGAAAAAACAGTTTAAAAAGAAGGTTAGAAGATGTCAGAAGATGTTAGAAGTGACTGAGCCACATCTGCACCAGGAAGAGGCCGCGCAGACATTTTTTAATGAAATGTCTTCGGAAAAACAAACACTCTGCAGACCTAAATATCTGCGCGTGGTCTGCGCGGCGCAGACATAAGAGGACAGAAGAGCTTTTCCAGGAAAAACAAACACCACCTTAGACTTTTACGTTTTATACTCCTTAATTTTTTAACCCTCTAACTTTTAAAGTTTTTTTTTTTGTTTTAAGTTTTTTTATCTTCTAATTTGGGCACGAAACTTTGAATTTTTTTACTTTTGTTTTTAATATACTTTTATAGTTTTATACTTTCACCACGAGATTTTTAAACTTTTACGTTTTATACCACTTAACTTTTTTTTATTTTTGTTCAGTATACAAATTCAACCCCCGCAGCAACACGTGAAGGGGTAAACATCTCGTTTTATCTACATTAATTAACAAAATTCAACAAATCAATTAGCCAATAAGTTCATTTTATCACCACCTGTAAAGCGCAAAAAAAAAATTGAAGGACAACCTGTGGCAAAAACCCCTTGATTGATTTGAGAAGTAACCTATAATAAGATCAATTTGGATACTGATTTTTGTTTTTTAAATAAAGCAATTTATGAATCAGTTTATGAATCAAGATTAATATGAATTGTCTTGTATATTGTGAAGAAAAAACAAAAGAATCGTCAATAATAGTTATACACACATGATTGGAAAACATATGCAGATATATTTTCTGTTATCAACAAAATAGTTTTATCTGTGTGACATACTAAAAAACTTATATAATATACAAAAAGTTTAGAGTTTATATAATATACACCCACCTCATCATCTCAATTCCTCATCAGGAGGAAACTCATTATAGGTGAGAAAACTTACGTTCAATCTGGACCCCCATTTATTTTTTTATCACGGATGGACTTTAAACCCAAGACCTTTTACTTTTAATATCTTTGGGTATCTCATCTTAACCAATTAAGTTAAGGATTATCCTTAATATTTAGTGCTACTGAATAATTCTTTTTCCAAACTCTAAAAGATATTTATGGGATCATCATTATGAGGTGATAATGTTTACACTAGAGAGGTGGGTTACTACAACAATCAACACCTACTATGACTAATGATAGGACATATATAGACACATTAGTTATGCTATTCTAGTTTAAAATTTAAAGATATAAAAATACAATATTTTTTAACGGCAACTTTGATTCACTGTTGGGCCACTAGTACTACCCGACTAATTCATTACCTATCAGGAGTGAACTCGCTATAGGTAAACCCCATGTCTCAACATGGAATCACTATTATTTTTTTATCACGTGTGAGACTTGAACCTAAAATCTTCCTATTTTTAATGTTTTTAAATATCTCACCTCAACTACTTGAGCTAGGATTCATTGATACGTAAAAAAATATTTAAGTTAATTTCTATTTAACCATTTTCTTATCTATGATTGATTTTTTACGTTATCGTTCTACTTATTTATTTTATGATTGTATTTTTTAAACTAATCAATTTGAAAAAAAAAACATAATGTCTAATAGAAAGACACAATGACACAACAGAAAACATAAGAGCCGGAAAATATATTTATTTAGCCTTATATATAACTATACTATAATCATTTTAAGATAAAACGTTTGTTTTTATGGTGTAATTTTTCTTAAATAATGCAATATATACATATTATGAACATTTTAAAAAAAATAAAGAGAACTTGTAAAAAATTAATCAAAATGGCCAAGCTTAAACTCCCTCTTCAATTTGTCTGCTACAATTTGATTTCAATAGTTAATTAAAGGTTAATAACAAATCTAAGGGTGGAGGTGTGGGGGATACATTTTTTAGATGAGTAAAATGAGATAAATTGATGGACCAATAGGAGGGTGACACATGAGAGAGAAAAAAATATATGTCTTTTTTGTTTTTTGAAGTGGTATGGGTGGGATAAGTTAGGTAGGAGTATCTGATGCCGTATCCCCTTCTTCTTGTAAAATTATGGCTTCGTAACAAGTTTTCATAAATATCAGCGCCTCCGTGTCCGAGTCACTAAAACTACTAGACGAAGTCATTAACTCGGGAGGGAGGATTGGAAGCATGTTGAATAAAAGAGTAGAATGATAAAGTGAGGTAGTGTGAAGAATGTTTATAAAAATTGTGTGTATATATAGAGAAAGAGTAGGGAAAAAAAAAGGGTTGAAACGGTCATGTGATCGTTCAACGGTTACATTTTTTAAAAAAAAAATTCGGTATCTCTCGGCATATACTCGCCGATTATTTCTCAAAGTTTGCCGAAAACCCATTTGCCAAAAACAATGGTATACTATTTTTCCACCTTGCCGAAAACCCCACTTGCCGAAAATCCACTTGCCGATTTTTTAACCCCCCATTCCCCCCACCCTAATAGTCTCAAATCATTCTTAGATTTTTTTGAATAATTAGTTTTATTTCTATACATGTATAGAGGGACACGATCATATAAAAACAACATTTTATAAAACGCTAAAAACATATACTTTACTGATTTTATACTATATTTATACTTTTTGTATTGGATTTATAATACAATACAAAAAATACAAAAAGTAAATACGAATTCAATATAAAAATTTAGTAAAATAGATGTTTTTAGATAAAACAATGTTTTTAATATATCTTCCTCATCTTACCCGTATATATATAACTTCCTATTTTACCCTTTAACCATATTATTTTAATTAAATAATTAAAAATATGTTATTTTAAAATGTGTCACTGATATTGGTTCTCGCAGTTCTCGCATTTTTTTAGTTCTCGTTTGAGCGCGACCCTATATATATATATATATATATATAACTTTATTCAAAAGAATCTAAAATATTGTTTTGTTTAATTTTTTAAATGTATCAATATAAGTTTTATTAATATCATGGTTTTAAACAAAATATATTGTATTCATGCAAATTTAAAATTATAGTTCATTTAAAAACGGCTCGGTTTTAATCAAAGTCATATAATAATATTGATAATAAAATAAATAAACAAAACATTACACTTATAAATTTTTTGGAAAGTAAAATCTTGGAAGTTAGTAGAGAAAAATAAGTTATTTGTTAAATAAATTGATAAAATAGAAAATTTTAAACTATTATGTTACTATTAGCACTAATTAATATTGTTATTATGAATATATTATTGACTAATATTTAAAAGGAAAATTGGATTTTAATAATATGAGTTTTAACTCATTGGCGAATAATAATACGAGTTTCAATGTTGGCGGATAATAATACCAATTAATGAGGTGGGTGTCAATAATGAAATGCCGTTAGTTGAACCCTAACGGTGTTATTACCAATTTGAAACTCGTATTATTATTCGCCAATGAGTTAAAACTCATATTATTAAAATCCAATTTTCCTTATATATAATAGTACCACGTCAGCAAGATTCTAACACCGTTAGTTAAAAACTAACGGTGTATCATTCTAGACACCCACCTTATTAATTGGTATTATTATCCGCCAACATTGAAACTCGTATTATTATTCGCCAATGAGTTAAAACTCATATTATTAAAATCCAATTTTCCTATTTAAAATCAATAAATATTATGTGTAGTAAAAAGTAGGAGAATTTGTAAAGAGTGAGTGATGCCAATAAAAAAATGATGTTACATAAGCTTCATGTAGTCGATGGTTGTTATCACATTGAATGAGTCTAATGGTATTTATGTAAATGTAATGTTTAATTTAACTAGGAACAAAGATAAGATGTAATATTATAGCTGATAGAAAAAATTAGATACAGTTTTCTTGTCACACACCTATTAAGATCTTCATGATAACTCATCACGTCTCCTATCACGCTCAGGACATGATGTTTAAGCTTGATAATAGCGTTCATATGGACATATCACGTCGATCTCTCTATGGATAGGATGATCTGATAAAATGAACGAAAGATAAAAGTTAGTGAGAACAATCAACATAACAAAAATTAAAATACACAGATGTCCGATGTAACTGTTAGAAAATAAAAAATTAAAATAACGCCTTCTTTATTTAAATTTAAATTTAGTCTATACCTTTAAAATCGAAGTCTGTGATTTACTCGATCTCTTGCAATCATAAACCTACAAATCTACGCTATAAAGCCTTGTATGGAGTGGTGTACCATAAATGATAAATTTGACTAACCAACTTTGAGGTCAATTAAGTAGCATCATTATATATAATCTCATGTTAGGTTTTGTTTTTTTTGTTTTTTTTTTTGTTCGTTTTCTTGGTGAGTCGTTTGTGTACCTCTAATTACTCTTCGCTTGTACAATTATTGATCTTTATATTGAATACGTAACTATTTTAATATAATAATAGTACGTTTGTCAACAAAAACATGCTTAATTATGAGCACCAAATAAAAAACAATAAACAGGCTAGGTTTCATAGTTTAATTTAATAATAATATAAGATTGCAAAAGTATGTTTTACTACCCCTTAGTTTCCGTTAGTAGGATCCGACTAACATCGTTGCTTATAATATGAATAATAATATACAAGATATATGAGGGGGAAAATATTTATTAATTAAAGTTGTGTGCCCTAACACAAGTTATGTTTGCCACTCTCTTCCTATAGAGCATATGAATCATAAGGGCTCACAAAGTGGTTTGGTGGATTATAAATCGGGGTAGGTAGGCAAAGAGGTATGATAAGTCGGACCAGGTCTCAACCCGGTCCAGAAGATCTCAACCGGTTACCAGGCCAAGGCGTGTGCCAAGCACATGCTTCCTAGGTTTGTTATGATATCACGTTGGGTGAAGACCACATAATCTTTCATATTCTTCTATAAGAGGGTCACACATGTCCTGGAAGAAAGATGTGACTCGAAGTGGACAATCAGAGAAGGAAGGTCGCTATCAAGCAGTTACCCATACGTCATTAGTGACGTCATAACTGAATGTAGTATAAATATCATATTGTAATCCTGAAATGACTTAGTTCTAAGAGAATACCCTTACATTCATCAAAGATTGAGTATTAGAGTACTTTTATCTATCTTCAGTAGGTGAGGTGAAAGTTTAGATGGATAACCAAATGAAAGAAACGGAAAGATTTTGGTGGTAAACCAAGTTGAAACGAAGAGTAAACGTTTGTTGATCGATAGATTGTTCAATCGGGGAATCGGTAAATAAACAATCCAATGGCTTGACGACTCGAATTGGACGGTCTAACAGTTTATACGTATACAATTCAAACCACTCAAACCAACTAAATTTTTTATATTTGTGTTCGTTTGAACAATTTATACACACCCCTATTGACTACAACATGGGTATCCATGTTTTCTAGCAAACACAAGTTTCCTATCTCGTGCTTGAAACTGTTGATACCACTGTTGGTGGTTACAAACCACCACACCCCTTTCGGTGGTGAATCGTATGAATGGATGTGAGCTATGGTGTTCAGTATTCGAATCGGTTTT
Source organism: Deinandra increscens subsp. villosa (assembly GCA_039602395.1). NCBI lineage: Eukaryota > Viridiplantae > Streptophyta > Magnoliopsida > Asterales > Asteraceae > Deinandra > Deinandra increscens. The sequence continues at coordinate 2,359,945 of JBCNJP010000015.1, read as the reverse complement.
AAAAAAATCAAAATTCGACTTGATTCGATTAAAAAATCAGTGGTTTGAAATTTGTTAGAAATTTCAAATTCGAATCGATTTGATTCGATGTCTGATATCAAATTTCGAATCGAATTCGAATTAGAAATATTCATATACACACACATATATATATGTATACAAACAAATATAAATAATTATACAGATGGTTTAAATTAGTTTTCACATACAACTCTCAATTCTCACATATTTAAAATATTTAAAAAATTTAGCTGTTTAAAGTATTCTAATATGAAAACACGCATTCTTTAATTCACACCCAAAATTTGGCATTATTTTGATTCACCAAATTATCATCATTTTTCTAAATGACTTCATGGTATTATGTTCTATAATTATTTTGATATTTAGACGTATAATAAAACTGTAAATTTTGTATATTTAGGGGATGCTTAAGTTGAATGTATTGAATGATAAGTTACATGTTACAATAATTAGTAAACAAAATTACTTTAGATATGAATGTTAAACTATGATTTTTTATTTGTTTTTTCGGTGTTTTATTAGTTTTATACTTTTTTATAGATTTGTACTTTTTATAGTAATATAATTTTGAATTTATTCGAATTCGATTTGAATTCGAATTAAATCGAATTGGAATGAGATGTTTATTTCGAACTTGAATCTACTTCGAGTTCAAATCCAGATTTTAAAAATTGAAATTCGCGTAACTCGATTAGATTAGTTCGAGTATAGGAATTTAATTCTTTAAACACCTCTAATGTTGTCGTCGCTTTTGGCCTAAGATTTAGTTGGAACTACCTGTTACTAATCTGATTAACATATGCTTGAAAAAAAGTCACACATAATATACATACCCTTTCACGTTTCATTTAAGATTTACAAAAACAAGGTTAGCAATATAAGTCCTAAGGGGATAGCTTGGTGGTAAAGTGGTGACTCTCCAACCAAGAAGTTGTGAGTTCAAATCCTGCAAAGTACAGATGTGATGATTTTAGTTGTTAAAAAAATGTTGAATGTTTGGAGACTGGTCAATTTGCTAGAAGGTGAAGGACCGATTCCTCTCAAGTGGATCTTTAAGAACAAGGGAGATAATCGTGGTATCATAATAAGAAAGAAAGCCAGATTAGTAGTAAACGAGGAAGACATTGATTATGATGATGTCTATGTACCGGTTGCTCGTCGCCATCAGAATCTTTCTAACCTATGTTGCATCAAAGAATCACGGTTTATCAACTTGATATGAAGTCAACATTTCTATATGGCATTCTAGATGACGAGGTGTATGTATGCCACAAAAATATAATAATTGTATATAAAGGGTACAAAATGATTGAGAAAACTTTTATCTAGAAATGCAATTAAAAAACATACATATATGATATTGTAATTTGTTGTAGACAACAATTATAACCATATAGCTTCATTCCACAATTCAACTTCTTTTTAGACGTAATAAGTGTATCTCCAATAATTACAACATTATTTCACGAAGCACTCACTTTTGATTAAATTGGGCACATATTTTATTGGACGCATTATTATCATCAATGATGGGCTGGGCCCAGAACTAGATTTGCCATATCCTTATTTTGTTATTTGCAACTTTGCCTGGCATTTAAAAATGCATAGTGCATTCATGCACATAAAGGCCGGTTTTTAAAGCGAAGTGGTTTATAAATCGGTTTGAAACCGAAAATGAAACTGGTTATAAATACCAAAAGAGATCGGTAGTTAGAAACCGGTTTAACTTCCGAAACCGGGTTAGGAAGAACCCACCTTTATTTGAAAAAAAAAATATAAGGGCTTTGAGCCCCAAACAACAAAACTAAACCATGTTTATAAAAAAAACCAAGCAGTAAGTTACATTCATTCAGGAAGAATAGTAGAAGTATATAAGATTTTCAAGGGTAACCAATATCCCAAAAGATTTACATTTTACCACAAATTCAAGTATATTCATGTTTAACAGAAACCTCATAAGAGAAAAGATTATTGCCTCTACTTATCTTGGACAAAAATTTAAGAGAAGATTATTGCCTAGTTATCTTGGACAAAAATTTAGAATTAAAGGTACCTGCAAAGACCCTTGTGATTTTACAACAAAAAAAAGACTACAACTCAGATGTCACTGTTGATTTTGGAGAAACTGAAGACGAAAATACTGGTGAATTATCTGAATTTCCATGTTGCAGCCAATCTTTTGCACAAATAAGTGCTTCCAGGGTCGATGGTTTTAATGAACATCGATATCTATCCATCTTCTTACACGACATATCAAAAACCGAATCTTGAAAATCTGTAGACATGGGAATGGACAATATATCACAAGCCATTTTGGATAAAGTTGGATACTTTTTTCTGTTCAATTTCCACCAGCCCAAAACATCAAACTCTTGCATCCGAGGCAATACAGATTCTTCCAAATATTGATCCAGTTCTGGTTTCATATACTGATGATTCGCAACTCCTGATATATAAACATCAAAATCAGAAAGCTCGTCACTTGTTGACAAGAAATATTTCATCTTCGAGAAGCTCAGGAGTTGTTTCTTCTTGAGGAAATTCTGACTTCAAAAAATCGTCTCCACTAACAAAAAATGTTGGTGGAGGAAGCATTTGCACAACATAATCAAGAAACAGTTCATGAACTCCATCACTCACAGCTTTAATCCAGTGGTCTGCATCCTCACCGTACATTCTAGCAAAACTGAACTCCACAAGCTTCATTTTGAAACGTGGGTCCATAACAACAGCGATTGAAAGTACCAAAAAGCAGTCTTTCCAGTATTTGTTGAATCTTTCATGCATTGACCTGGTCAACTCTCTAATAAACGCATCATTGCTCATTGATGCATGTCTAAGCTCGAGTTGTATTTTCCATGCTTCATGAAAATAAGCATCCGCAGTTGGATACGAAGGGGCCGTTAAAAGATCAGCTGCATCAAGTAAAAGTTTTAAGAATGTACAGAGAGTGTCCACTTGTTTCCATTCATCGATTGTAAGGGTAAACTGGTAATTTGAGTCGAAAGCATCCAAACAAGAAAATACCTCTTTTAGTTCACATGCAGCTACCAGCATATGATAAGTTGTGTTCCATTGATTTTGGTCATCAAGTAAAAGACTTTTTGAACTTGGTACCTGAAGTTGCATCTTGAGATCATCAAATCTTTCTTGACAAGATTTTACTGTTACCACATACTTTACACTATCACGAACTTTTTTAACGGTTTCTGATAACACCCCTAAAGCATCCTGAGCAAGATGACACAATACTTGTGCGTAGCAACTCCCGATCAAGAACTTGCCATCAAGAATTAACGGGTTTCTGACAGAAAGTAAACATCTTATACTTTTTCTTATATCTTTGTTTGCAAAAGATTCATCAAGGGTTATTGCAAGTAACTTGTTCTCCAAGTTCCAATCAGCAACACAAGAAAGAATAGCATGATTAAGCGCAGATTCTGAATCAGGAAATGGTAATAAAGCAACCGAAAGAATCCTTCGATGCAACTTCCAATCATCATCTATAAACTGACCCGTTATGAATACATACCCTACACTTTGATCCGTGGTCCACATTTCAAGAGAAAGATTAACACGACCAGACATACTGCTAACCAGATTCAAAAGAGTTTGTCTTTCCCTTTGATATAACACCAAACACTCCTGTTCAATGGCATCTAGAGACAAAACGGAAAATCGAGGTTGAAGGGACTTTATACAATTCAAAAAGGCAGGACATTCTACTATGTTAAGCGGGTAATCATGCATAATAACCATCTTTGCAACACCCTGCCTGCAACAATCTTGATAAAAAGAAACCCTTGTTGATCTTGACTTGCTTTTACACCGTTCTCTTGCGGGGCTATTATCATCTTGAGTGCCATTAGTTGTGGGAAGAGATACAAATGGTATAACTTGACTACTTTTCTCATTAATTCGGCTTACAGGGCAGATTCCCAATGTAATATGTCGTTTCAAGTGACTAGTGCCGGATAACTTTGTGCCTGAAATATATGCAAATGATTTCTTGCATTGCATACAACGAGCTCGAGTACATCCAGCTTCACCGGCTTCAATTGTAAAATGTTCCCAAACTTTAGATTTCTTTCTTGACTTTCTCCTGCCCTTGACATTCATCTGTGAATCCACATTAGGGGATTCATTATTCATTCTAGGGTTAGCCATCAATATAAGAATATCTGCAATACATAATTGATAATGATCATATGATAACAACTTAGTTAAAAAAAACATACATAACGTTTGCAATTTTTTTTATTTTGTAAGGATTTCAATGTAAATGGACCACTAAATCATTAGATTCAGTTTTGTTAGAGCTACTCCTAACACATAACAAAACCCCTAAAACATCAAAAGGACATATTTTTCATTCAAAGAGTAATCATAGAAGTACTATCAATCTATCATAACATAAAACCATATAAGAAAGGAAATTAAGAGTGAATTGAACAACAGAATCAATCATGGAGATGAAACAAGAAGAATTCACATTCTGCATTCTGTATAAATCGATAACCAACAAGCGAATATGGACAAGATTTTATTGGTTTCCATGAAATTAAAAACAAAAAGGATAATGAATCAATTGAAAATCAAGAAACATGTCCATCGTAATCAGAACTTGTGAAAGTAATCCGTACAGGGGGGCGTTAATCGTTATCATTCAAAGAGGTTTAAGTTTTTTTGGCATGAACGTGCACAGTTAAGTTGAATAGAACTAACCCTTGAGGCGGCAGCGATCCGTGAAAGTGGAAAAACAGTCGCTCGGGAGAAGTCTTCCTAAAGGCTTGAACTAGGGTTTAAGGTCTTTAGTAGTTTAGTTTATATAGTAGTTTTGTGAAAGATTAATAAAAAAGGAGATTATGTTAGAAATCTTTCTAAAATAATAGAATTTATAACTAGTTCTAAAATTTATAATAAGGTTATCCGGTATACGTCGCGTGAAGGGGTTAGCGTCATGAGGTGAGAACACCGCCTCACCTTAAGCATGGTAGGGTGGCATAGTGAAAGTGCGTGAAGATGGGGTATGTGGTGGCTGTCCTCCAATTAAATTTTCACATTATTTTTTTCTAATTATTTTTTTTGTTTAAACTAATAAAAAATAACACCCCACCACATAACACAACAACACCACTATACCCCTCCTACTAAAACCACACAAGGGAGTCCATTCATCGCCTACGTGACAACCACACCACATGAAGTATGCATCATGCCCTAATAACAATATATTATAATAATAACTAGTTCTCTTGTTATACATATACACACATTTTTGATATATTCACAAACTCCATACAATCGTTTGGGGGCCCCAAACGGTTTTAGGCAAAACGACGATCGATGAGGACCACACAAACTTCGAGGGAGGGGGGGTTTATATTATAAAATATTGGGTCGTTTTGAACAAAACCATTGTTTGAAGTGTGAATTTATAAAAAGTGTGTATGAATAGGCAGACCTTCTTTTTAAACGCAAAGGATTTTTTCCGATGTTTAGATTGTCTTAACATTTTGATCTTTATAATGACATGTCCTTAAGTTTTAACTATTATATCTTCCTTGTCATAAAATTAAATAAGCTTCATTTGAGACTTAAAAGCTTTCATAGTTACTTTGTTGATCAATAATAAATTTGTTCATAATTTGTTCATAAGTAGAAACTACTTGATTCGATAGTATCTATAGTGATTGCTCGTGATCGGCGCAATCACCAATAGTAAGTTTGTTATTCGGTATCAACTTTAATCATAGTATTTTAAATATATACGGGCAGTATAGATAAAACCTATACATGTCAAATATTAAAAATATATAAACCATACAGATACAAGAGAACAAAAAAAATACTATACGGTCCGCATAAATTAGTATAAAGAGGGTATAATAATAATATACGGGCTGTATATTTTATACGAACGGTGTATCAACTATATACGAGTCAGATATTATTTTATATTGGCCATATAGTTATGACTCAGAGACAATTTATGTATTTTTCTTCTTGTTTTCATAAATAATATACATCTCGTATATTACTCTATACAGCTCGTATATTGGTCGGGGGGGGGGGGGTGACTAATATTACGTGATGGGAGTACAAATAGTTGCATTGCATACATTATATAAAGGGTGAGCTTTGGTCAAAATCAAATATTATGTTAGGGACATGCAGAACTCATTCTCTATCTTTATCTCTATAATTTAATTAAATAATATTATTTTGTAGATTTATTACTTATGTTTTAAAAGTGTTTACATCTCATTCTATATTCTAGCCCTATTCAATTAAATAATATTATTTTTGTTCTTCTTAAAATTATTACTTTTTAATCTTTTTATCACCTACATCCACTATTCCACTCACAACAAATATAAAATAAAAATTATAGAGGTAAGTAGTAATCTACAAGTATAGAGTTTTTTTTACTTCAAATTTTAAGGATAGAGTATATGGATATGAAATGAAGTGGACTTTTAGGTAACTTTATTCATCTAATTTTGAAACTCTTAGCCATATTCAATTAAATAATATTACTTTATTCCTTTATTTTTTTAATCTTTTTACCACCTACATCACTATTCCACTCACAACAAATATAAAATAAATAATAATATAGAGGTACGTAGCAATCTACAAGTGTAGGGAAACACTTTTTCTTTACTTCAAATTATAAGGATATAGTATAAGGATATGAAATGAAATGTAGTGGTTTTTTTAGTAATTTTATACTTAAATTTTAAAGAAGGGGATCATTAGCATTAGCTTCTTTATGTTTCATCTTGTTTTAAATTTAAAAAAATATATATAACAAACATTTACTTTTTTTCTTCTACATCAACATTTTTATATTTAAATTTTATACTTAAATTTTAAAAAGTATATATAAGGAATTGATAAATATAACAATCCATTACACATAAATGAGTTTTTTTTAAAGATAAAGAAAGTGATGTAAAGTTCGTTTTAAAAATCTTTAATTTTTATAAATAAATATATTTTGTAATAAATTATAAAGATAAAAATAAAGATCCTATTACAAATGCTCTGAATTAGATTATAATTATTAGAACACTCGCATTACGTTTAAAATTACCCAAAAATATATTTATCAATAAAATTTAAAAACTTTTTAAAATAAACATTTTTTATATTTTTCACATACCGTTGGTAGGGGTGTGTTACCTCACGTATAGCATAGACAAATGTTCTTTTTCATCCAAAAAAGTCAAAATTCACAAAGGTTTGTTGAGCGAGCAACAGGCAGCTCAGAAACTGGTGCGATTGAACGTCGACGGTGAAATTGTTTGAAGACGAATCTAGGCAAGAAGTAGAAGATGAGCATGTATGGATTCGATGCATCTTTATACGATTACGGTTTTTCTGATCCGGCGATCACTACTTCCATCTATGGAAATCGGATGGCAGCCACACTCAACTACGACTATGACGATGAGCTTTATTTTACACGAAGGCCGCCGCCTATTAGGCACACGCCTCCAGCCGAAACCCCTAGCCACCCGCCGGAGCACCGCCACGACGGCACCTCTCCTCTCCCCCTAGGCATGGATTGGAGCCTCCCCCCACGTATCTGGGTATCAGTGTCTCAAATTTGTGCTAACCTTTGAATTTGACGAATCAGAATCACTCAATAAGATTGGGGCTTTTTTTCTCTGGAGTAATCTTAGAGCAAAAGAAACCCTAATCATTTTGTAGCGTTCATAAAAAGTTAAAAACTGAAGCTTTCATGGAAATTATACATTTATACATCAATTGTATGCAGGAAGGGAGAAACACTGTTTGGCCCCATGATTCACACAAGAAATGGAGTTACTGTGTCACAGTTCCTTCTTGGACTATTTTACCATCTGCAACTGGTTCAGATACTGTGGTATGTATGCCTGCCTTTTCCTTCTCAAAATTGGGAAATTTAACATATTGTGTTAGTTAAACTAGTTTCATTTTGTAGGTGTGTGATCATTTCATCAATTAGTTTATGTTCTTCATGCAGTTTTACAAAGTTCAAGTTGGTATACAATCACCGGATGGAATCACCTCAACTCGAGACGTACTAAGAAGGTTCAATGAGTTCTTGAAGCTTTACTCAGAGGTTCATTTAGGCTTTCTCTCATATTTGAAGCTATCGGTTTTTACTATCTTTTTTCAAGCCATTCAAAGTAGGGACAGCAGTGGGCCGGGTATTGGTAATCCCATTCCCGTGCCTAGTCTCATATCTGCCGCTTACCCGTTGACCCATCAGGGTCACGGGTATACCTTTATGGTTTATGTGGTTAAAACTCACCCATTGGGACATGTGTTACCTAAAACCTGGCCTTAGATCGGACTCGAAATGTTAATTACTCAATTACTTGTCTGATAATCAATCCCACACCTGGATATCCTGTCCCAAATGTTCCGGGTTTTAGGTTTTCCTAGGGGTTCTTTTCCATCCCTAATTCAAAGCACATAATTATCTGATATTTAATGTCTTTTTCAGCTTAAAAAGGAATTCCCTAAGAAAAATTTACCTCCAACTCCTCCAAAGAGGCTTACTAAAATGAGAAGCAAGACACTTTTGGAAGAGGTATAAACCACTTCTATTTCACTATTTTCTACATTAGTTTTTAGTTTCTTATATTATATTTTCTGTAATCCTAAGAAATTTGATGTAGTGTCCTTAAAGGGTCTGTTTGGTTACAGCGAAGGTGTGCGTTAGAGGCTTGGATGGAGAAGCTATTGTCTGATGTTAAGGTGTCTAGAACTGCTCTTGTAGCAATCTTTTTGGAGCTAGAAGCAGCTGCAAGGAAATGTGTGTTTTTATTTCTCTAAACTATTAAATATACACTATACTATACTATATTAGAAAACGTTTAGACCGTTGATACCTTAAATTTAAAGGTTAAGACTGTACTAGAATTCAAATCAATGCTATAATTGGCAATCAAAGTACAATAAATACGTTATCCTACGTAGAAGTTTTAAGAAATATTGTGACTAAGAATCGTAAACGAAAACTATACATAGAATAATTATAATATTCAATATTGGCCTATACAACTTTGTAATCTACATCTTGTGACAAATTTGAAGTGATTTTACCTATGGAGAATGACAGACTGTACTAAACTATTATGTTGCTATTTCAGCGTTTTCTGAGGCGAATCTGCAAGAATCAGCTGCAAACCCTGTTCCATCAGATCAGTTTCTTTCCAATGCAACTTCTTTAACTGGGAGCATTACATCTGATCTGGACAACAGTTGTGCTAATGTAATATCTGAAAATCAGAATCATGCTGAAATAAACACAGAAAGAGAACTTAATTTGCAATGGGATTTAGAAGAACTTACAAGAAAGTGTATGGAATTGGAATTGAGATTGACAATTGAACAGGTTTTAGTGTTTGTTTTTGTCATGTTTAACACTCATTTTCTTAAATTAGAATTGTGAAATAAGTTGTTGAAACATGTCAGAATGCTAGAGCATATGCAGAATCAATTACAGCAACTACAAACCAGCAGAATGAAATGTTAAAAAAAGAGTTGGATGATGCAAAACAACAAGTCAAGTCTCTTAAAACAAGTCAATCCGAATTGCAGCAGGAGTTTAACAAATGTTCGAAAGATAAAGTTGAATTAGAGGTAGGTTATGTTTTGGGGGCCATTAGTTATGATATATAAATTGTCGTCTAAATCGACTTGATTGTGTGAATGTGCAGCAGAACGAGAAGCAAGACGGGCAGTCAGAAATGCTCATCAAGGAAACTGTTGAAGAGGAGGCTACAATGACTAATGAAATAATGATGTAATACACTTCATGTACCAATATGTAAACAAAATGCATAATTTTGTGGGATATGAAAAAATAATCATTTTGTAACATCTTTATGACCAAGTCACAAGTTTGGCTTAATGCATAATTTTGTTGGATATGAAACAATAATTCACCTTGTAACATCCTTATGACCAAGTCACGAGTTTGGCTTTGTCTTAAACAAGGGTTTTTTATTGTTATTTTTACTAAATATTTTAATCATACAAATATAAAGTATATGAACTACTAAGGTAGTTCCATATATGATGAATTCCACCTGCTTGTTTTGATTTGTTAAATAGTTCCATAAAAGGTTTGTAATAATCAAACACAGTTACAATGTTACATGACCATGAATTTGACCCCTGTTATCACCAAACGCTGCTACTGAGATTGATACTACATCTAGACGATTATCACATGTGTTGTGCCTCACTGCCTTGACAATGGAAACTGAAAGAAAGGCTCCCCATTCCAAGTCATCTTCGTTTCATTTCTTGTAATAATTTCAACGTCAGACAGTTTTAGCAAACAGAAATTTAGTACTAGGGTAACTTTCCAATTCAATAAAACCCAAACCAAAATTGACTAATTTGGAGGGCAGGTGGTCATTGGGCGAGAGGATGAAGTTGTGGTAGTTAGAACTTGCGCTTGACAAGAAAGTTTGTGGTAGACCGTTATCAGTTGAGAGACAAATGTAAATGATTGGTCTCGAGCAAGTTTGTGGTAGACCGTTATCAGTTGATAGACGAATGCAAATGATCGGTACACACAGGCACACAGTCGTAGTCATCTTAGCGGAGAGTAAGCCCTTTCGGTCAATGTAGCTGACAATAATTATAGGCGTTCAGCCGTTCACAAAGGAAGCTTGTGCTCTGGTGGTGGTGATCAGTACTGGCGGTCACCAGTACATTGGGTCGAAGGTTCTACCGATCGTTGTTGGGATAAGAGAAGAAGAAAAGAAATAGAAGACGCTGTTCAGGGTCCTGGTTTTCAAAAAAAAAAAATTATGTACAAGGATAAACTAGTAATCTCAACAAAAACAGCAGAAGAAATAAACTTGATCTCAAATACTAATATACAGCAACAGGACAAATCATATCACACATTTAACAGGAGGTCTTGTCCTCTGAATCAAACAAATCATTGTCTACATGACAAACATAACGATATCTAACAGACACACTTGTTGCTTCATTCTTCATCTATGTATCCATCTTTATATTATTAGAAGACGTCCGGGTGAAAGCGCCCAGGGATCGAGTTGCCTTCTTGTGCTTGCTTTAGGTGCATTGTTAATGCATAGTTATTCACCTGCACATATCACCATTCTCCATCATTAATTATTTGTTAAACGCTTATCTTCTACAATATAAAAGTAAAAGTTAGAAGTTTGTTTCACCTGCAGTGTCCTCAGCTGCTCCTGATGCACCATTAACAACTGCTTCAGATGCTGCACCTCCTGTGTGTTCTCATCATAATCTTTCTGCCGTTCATGCTGAATAGCTACAGCACGTTTCAGTATTGTATTTTCCCGCAGAAGAACTTCAATTTGTTCTTTCAGAACCGTGTTTTCCTAAATAAACAGTTGGTCAAACACAGCTTAACAAAAAAGTCAACTACATTTTAAACACACATACACAGAGGAACCAACCTTATGAAGGTTTTGTGCAGCTTCGCCACCAGAACGTTCTTTTATAGATTTCTCCAAGCTTTCCAGCATTCTCATGGCACGTGATCTGGCATCATCAACACTGGTAGCATTCATCATCTCATTGACAAACAGTTCAACCCATTCTGCACCGTTTCTGGGAGTGTTGGCGTGAACTGATGAGTTTTCTATGGTAGCATATTTGTCACTAGTAGCTGCAACAGGATTTTTTTTATTAGATATGCTTTTTGTAAGTTCAAGAATCATAAGAGAATACCAACGGTCATACCTGTATTTGACAAAGGCACAGTACTTGAATTCCCATCCACATGTCCAAGACGAAGCTCATTAAGACTCTTGATGGCAGAATCTAAATCATTTCCACTCTCTTCTAAGGCTTTCTCCAGGAGCTGGAAAAAAAAGTATTCTTGAGTTCATAAACATTCAAATGACAAAAAAAAAAACTCGCATATCTTGATCAACGTTTTGATGCAAACTGCAAAGCTTCAGAAACACAGTTTACAGGAAATGATTTATGTGACAGAATCACAAGGGCCCAGATTGAACTTCCACACAAATTAACTTCCACCAACCAAGTCTCTGAGCAAGGAAAATTGAATTAAATACCAGACACCAAAAAGCATTCATAGGAGATATTGACAATTTGACATTCCAAAGGCACTACAACATTCAACCTAGTAGCAAACTACTTAACTTGTTTAATCATATTGGGCATTCTAGATCACAAAACTGTCCATTGAGGTCCTACACATATCATAACTTCTCATCTTGGTTCCTAAATTCATAAAACTAGCTCCAATAACAGAAGTGAAGAGTATTAACCATCATCTCTACTTACCAGGAAACAAACATGCAAACAACCTATCCCTTAAAAGCAGCAACTAAAGAATTCCATACACGCATATAAACAGATACATTATATGTGTGAGCAAGTTAGACAAAATCATCAGCTTATCCATGGTAGAAGTAGAACTACAGAAATAGTTGACATAGAATCTAACACGGAACATAAAGTGAAGCGCACGCAAAACCCACATGTTCACGGAAACATTAACTGAATCAACAAGCAACCGTATCGACAAAACATTTGTATGTATCAGAAACAATAACTGAATCATCAAGCAACCGGCCTAGATGAAGCGGAAAATAGAAATACAGATACAGAACGATTTAACCTCCACGAATATAATAATTTATATATGTCAAGAATTGATCAGTAATTGAACACTTTTAACAAACACAGGGATAAATACACGTATGAGAAACGAACCTGCTTATCCATGTTCGGAAAAACAGCCCGAAGCTGGTCGATTGGGGCGGATGCAGGCGGTGGATTAGCGAAAGGCGAAATCCGAACCGGAGAAGTAGAAGAACAACGGAGCTTCTTAGCAACGGGAGGAGATGCCGAAATCGGTGAGGTGGATAATTCTTCGAAGAAAGGTCTCTTCCCGCACACAATCGCAGACATTGTGTGTCACCAAATCAGACACAGATCCGATAGTTTTCCTCCTAGAAACCAAAAATCAATCCGATCAACAATCTGGATCCAATTAGACGGAGATAATTAGGGTTAGGGTTTTGCAATCGGTAGCGTGGGGGAGAGAGAAGAGATTTTATTTTAGGAATAGTTTTGATTTTGGGTATTTATAGTGAAATGTTGACGAAAGCGGTGCGAGCATATGGAGGCGCGTGTTTGCTTGAATTAGGGGAAACCTTCAAATGTGTGACAAGGTTTCTTGTTTCCTTTCTAAGAATAAAAACTATAAAATAGATAAATAATACCATTAAAAAAAGGTCGTTATATAATAATTTTTTTTTACCTAAACGGTCGTTTTGTTCCCAAACAACCTCTTCTATACGACTATTTTGCCCAAAACGACCGTATGAAGTGTGTGATATCAAAGGTGTGTGTGGATAACTGGATATAGACAGATCATAAAGTTATATTGCATCCATTTCTTTTAACTTTGGTAAAAGAAAAAATCTGTTACAAAATCATAAACTGTACATGTTTTTGAGTTTGTTAGAAATAGTTAACAACCAATAAATTAATAAAAAGGTTTTACTATACACGGAGGGCTTCTTCGTATTCATTCCTTTACATTATCTAAAAAGAAAGGAAAAAAAAACATAAAGAAATAAAGAAATGAACATAAACAAATGGTAAAAGAAGAAAATGAAAGGTAAATGAAATTTCGGTCAAACGGTTTGTTAAACATTTGATTTGTTTACGGAGCTAAAAAAAAACAATATTTAAGGCATATTGTTCAACTTGACAAAGCAATAGCTTAGTGTTTTTTTTTAATTGATCAAATTACCAACAAAAGCTGAATACACGAAACACAGTATAAACATAAAATCGGTACTTTTGAAACTTTGAACACCCACCATTGCTAATGGTGTATACTCATAAACTTGATCAATTAAAGTACTGTATTCACCTACAAAATGCACCCTCTAAAGCTAATCTTTCCATGGGAGGAAAAAAGAAACACCTAAAATCTAAAATATTACAGACCCCATTGTCTCCAAATTGAAACCCTGTGCCAGTGCAGCCGTGCAGGAGCGTAAAAAGACTGATTTGTTATTCGCCAAAAAAGTCAAGTGTAATCCCACATCCAAGTGTAATCCCACATCCAAGTGTAGCCCTCACATCAGGTTCTTCTGCATCACCTCATAAGGTTCATTCCTGTTGATCATGATTTAAATTATATGATAATGTCAAGTAGAAAAATATTGGTGGGGAAGTAGTATACATAATGGGAACAGGAAGGTTAATTTGGAAGTTATTTAACTGAGAGTGTACCAGATCATCTAGGCGAGGCTCCACAAGAACATAAAGCGGTACACCTTTCAGCCGCCAATTACCCTGTTCGAAACAAAAGGTTTATCAAACCATTTATCATGTTTTGAGCAGTAGTTGATTTTCTAATAAACTATATTCTAGTGTGAGACCCATAGAAGGAAGGAAAAAAAAAACAATCTGCAAAAACTAAAATGTTGGAGAGACAAGAGGTTACAGTTGATTAGAGACGACGCATCAATAAGATGTTAGTATAATAGTGTCACTAGAAGCACAATGTCATCCTTGTTATATATGAACTAGATCTAGATGTGACAATTTCAACCCATTTGTTTGTTGTTAAAAAAATTATATGATAGTTTCTACCCATTTACTTGACCAGATTGGTAATGATTCTGAGGTTTGCTCTCTAATAAGTCTGAAAATTGCTCAAAATGTATTTGTAATGCATAAAACCTGATTAATCATTTTATTCAAAGAATCAGATTATTTTTGAAATAATGTAAAGTTCTTAATCATAAGGACAAGAAGTGTTCCAGGTCAACCAACCCGACTCGTTTCAACTTTACATGAAGTCGACCTGTTTTGAAAGTCGCTTAAAAATGTACTTTAACCCATTTCAACGCCTACCAAAAACCACTTGTTATGACCCGCTACCCAACCCACTGACCCACCATTTTACCACCGTTAATAAAACTAGTAATCTACCCTTAGAACTAGGAGAATTTACCTTCACGACTGGCAACCCAATAACACACGCACATTCAACAACCTCCGCTCCAACACGTTCTAGAAAAAAACATGTCCAACCATTTATTATTGGATTGATCAAATAGCATGATTGCAATTCAAGATAATAGATGTAACCTCTCATGTTTACCTAAAAGCCTTATCGCTGCTGAGAGGGTCCCGCCAGTAGCCACTAGATCATCTACGATCAACACGCTCTCACCAGGCTGTACAGCCCCAACATGCATCTCTAGACAATCGGTACCATACTCTAGCACATATGCTTCAGATATAACTTCACCTACACATTTAGAGATCCCAAAAAGTGAGCAACAGTTAAAATTGCTCCTGTCAATGTTACAAAGAAACAGCTTTAATTTCAACGATTATAGGCAGGAAAATTTTCAGAGTGAATAGATCTAATAATTTTTATTTACCTAAGCGAAGTGGTGACCAAGCAATTTTCTACAATCGTGTCTGATATTTTCTGAAGTTAAGAAGATCTTAATCAGTCTTTCTAAGATAAGTTGTAAGGTTTTGGGGTCTTCTTTATTGGTGCAAAAAATGGGTGGGTTAAAAAGGTTGGGTAACAAGTCCAGACCATATGGATTAGGCCGGGTCAGGTCATGTTGGGTTGGCGTGAATTCCTATTTGTCAAAATTTTGCATCTTTTTATGAATATGGCTACAAAATCGGGTAAACTGCATGAAGTACAAACTAACTTCACTTCGTTTATACAAAATTTAGAAACCAGCTTTAAAGCAGGCATAAAATAGAAACCAACTGACTATTTATTTGAAGTTAACCCAACTTTTACCTCAATATACTTGTTGGTTGGTGCCATGCCAATCAGCATATGAGATGAAACATATGTCAAAAAAATATGTATGTGAAAACTAAATATATTTACAAGTTTGAAACTAATAAGAACATTTATGCATGAACAAAGTTATTTACATATCGCCAAATGACAAATAAGATGTCAATACGTCATGCAGGTGATGTAAACAACAAGTGAGATGTCAATATGTCATATTTTCATGCAAGTAATTTTTGATAAATCAACGAAGAAATGACAGCTACTGGTTCAACAGGTCCTTGATTGTGATACAGACCCAGGTCTGGGTCGTGATCCAACTCAAATCAGGGTCCCATTGGCTGACCCAAGACCTGATCAATCAATCATGCCAGATAAATAGGAAGTGGGGGAGGGATGGTGTAATAAATTCTAAAATTAATAATAAATGTAACTTGGTTGCTAAACATGGGTAAGGAAGAGTAAGGTTTGTCTCTATTTCATGCATTTTTGCCCTCACACAGTATATATTCTTTCGGTCATAATCGACCTTTTTCTTTATTTCAATGGTTGGGGCTGTTAGAAATAAACCAATATAACTCGACTCAAGTCGTTCCACTTCCATTCATAAGTAAATGAGTAGAAAATGTCACCTACAGTCTTGTTACATAAGAAGTAAGAACCATAGATGATTTGTTTGTTGATAGCTTACCAGCCCACTTTGTGATGTTGGGAAATAAAAGTAAAACAATTTGTCCTATGTAGCCTAGAATTCCACTTAAGAACGGTTGGCAGGAATCTAGTAGATCCGTTTTAAAAATAGACGGATTCATGTCAAATGCTCGGTAGGAGGTTTTTCAAACGAAATTTAGGAGGATGTATCGTAACTCTAAATAAATGTGAGATTTAAGAGGTACCCGGCAATTTTCTTGGTTTGCGAAGTGGAACAAATTTGGCACCAATAGCCAGTGCAATTGGAGGACCAAATATAAACCCTCTAGCTTCAACTCCTGTGCATTTGAATCTCACAGTGAGAATATTACATCACCAATAACAAGGAACAAATTTAAGTAAATAAAAAACATGGCTTTTATCAGTAAGGCCATAGTTGAATTAATTCAACTTAGCTGTCACTGTAAATCAATTTTGTCATAAAGTCCACATTAATTCAACATTACAGATATGTGAATAGGAAATTAGATGCTGATATGCTACATAATCTCTGCCTCACAAACAAGGAGGTTTGGAAATAAGGTCAAAATACTACATTAAAAAACTAAGGAAACTGATCATGGAAGTATGGAACTACAGATTATGAAGTATGAACCAACTACTGAGGTTACTGTAACTGCTAATGACATTTTTGTCGTTATAATATCGAACTCACTTTAATGCTTGCTGACACACTATAATTCTGTTTTCTCATTAATTCACACCTAATTTAGAGTTATTAGTATGTTAATGCCAATTGGACAAGGATGAACAATCTATGCTACTTAATCTATGATTTCAGAAAAAGTTTAATCTCCTTGTAAACTCTTTGTTCGTCTTTTGTCTAGCTTCTCGCTAGTGTTCTTTAATAAAATCTTTGCTGTTCCAAATTTTTTTTTTAAAAATTTAACATTATTTATTCTTGAAAAATCTGATTGGGGAAATTAAAAATGGAAAACTAAACTGCTAATGACATTCTGTGTATCAAGCCAAAAATGCCCAGTCAGATAAGTTGTATGTTTTTCTCTATAACATACGGAGTAAAGATTAATAGCCCTAATTTTGCAACTGGAGCATAAGGGAACAAACAGAAATATACCAGCAACAACGGAAATTTTCTTGTCTTTATAACGATCAACAAAGATATCAACAGCGTATCTGAACGCCTTCGGGTCCAACAGCAGCGTTGTTATGTCTTGAAACATTATCCCTGCAAAAGAAGTTCAAGTTAAGGAGTCCGACCACCAACTGTTCGACGAAACTCCCAAGTGAAAAAACAAGGCAAATACCTGGTTTAGGAAAGTGTGGAACAACTCTTATGGCGTCTGATATCGCCTTTATTCTTGGGTCTCCATCTAAACCATTCTCTTCTGCAAACATATCTCCGTAAATCGATGGTTTTCAGGGCTGAAATCAGCAACGAATTACCCGAACGTGGGGAGATGGAGCTGCTCCTATCTAATTTTCTGCTTACCCTGTGTGCTATTTATAACCGAATTAGCATGTACTTTCCCACGAATGGAAGTTAAACTAAAATTATATTTTCATAAATTAAAAAATATATCTATTATTTATTTATCATGCAGACAAAGTTTTATCCTCGTTTGTTTGTTTGTTTACCACTGAAAAATTAACGTATTTATTATTTAATAACTACTTATAGTAGTTATACTTTTTAAGCGTAATTTTAAACGTAAAGATATAAGAATAATGAAACTTTTATACAATTATATATTTTAAGATAATATTTAATTAAAGTCTTATTATAATTTATTAAGTTTAAAGAAAGATTTATATTTTTTTATCTAAATATATTATTTTTAAATCATTGCTATTTAGTAAAAAGATATGATTTGGTATTCAACATGTGAGAGAGACATGAAAATTTGGATGAGAGTGAATACGAAAATGATACATAAATAAACATACAAAATAAACCAAATTTTATCTCTTTTTTATTAAAACGATAATTTTATTCAAGAAGACATAACATTTCTAGCAAAAAGCTAGAGGCCGCCAAGAAAAAAAACAATATTTATCTCCTGATCCCTGTTTTAATTTATCTCCTATACTTGGTTCTTCGAGATTCAAAATTATGTTCAACAACAAACACCTTTATTTGTCGCTTCTCCTCAATTAGGATGATAAACCGAAAAGCAACAAGGGGAGTTATTGTGTGGATCAGATGTGCATCCATTCATTCTCATTCAGTATGATGAATTTAGTTGAAGAGGAACAAAATGTAACATAGCTAGGACTTTTTAGTTGAAGAGTTATCATAAGCTTTATTCTTTACACGTTTCACACTTTTTTTTTAAAGTTCCCTTATGTTTCCATTTTATTATAAGTCTACGGAAATGGGCTACCTCGGGGTGGTCGGATTGAGGAGATTAGGGATGGATCATCTGAGTGGAGAACAGATCTAGGGTGTGGAAGAGTTGGGTTGAGCCTGCTAGTCGGGCATGTCGGGTCTAATCCGTCCCGAGTCTTCTTCTAAACATGTAACATAGAAGGAACCCCTTAGAAGGGGACAGAGACCGGGGTCTCTGGACCACCTTACGACAGTCAAGTTAGTAAGACTGTAGAGACAGTGTGTATGTACATGTATACTTGTGATGTATAGAGAGAGTACCTAGATAGATGTTGATATGGAGTGTAAGAGGGGGTGTTGAGGAAGGCCTAAGGGAAGACCCACCAGGCCAACCTACAGGAAGACCTACCGAGCCGACCTACGATGGAAGACCCATGAGGACGACCTACCGTGGAAGACCCATGACGCTGACTTGCAAGGAAGACCCACAGAGTTGACCTAACGGGTACGAACTAGAGGGAGGAGCCCTTCCAAAGGAGGGGGTGAACCTTTTATAGGGAGAGTGCAGTGCGTTGGATAGGATTTGTTCGACGAAAACCTTGTATCGATCGAACCATGTCTGGACCCAAACCTATATAGTCAACTCGATCTGGGCATACTATAGTCATCAAATTGAGTCCACGTTTCATTTAAGCAAGTTGCATACTTTCAGTTATGCATGTTTCCATTGTATAATTACCATCATCCATGTTAATTACTTTAGGTTTCTAACTTACCTTATCTTTATATTCTAAGGTAAAGGCTATAGAATCACATAAATAATCTCTCCATCCCATTCTTTACTTTTTTTTTCTTTATCTTTAAAATTTAAGAACTAAATTCAAGATGTGTATAATGAAATGGTATATTCACCAATCCACTATTCACACCATATAACAACTATTTGTCATACATCACAAAAACTCTCATATTTCTACAAAATTTTTTGATAAAATTTGATTCATGTTTATTAATTATTTAATTATTGTGTCGTAAATGTTAAATGTTATTTATTAGTTTAATATATTGTTTTACCTATAAAATGAACTTGTATATTACTATTAAAGATTAAATTATTAAAATCTTGTTAAATTGATCGGATATAATATATATATATATATATATATATATATATATATATATATATATATATGATTTGGATCGTGTGAAAACCCATTTATTTTGTGAAAACGTGAAAACCACTTTAAAACCTTTATAACTTTTTCATACGTTAATGTTTTTTCATGAAATTTGCGCCAAAAGTCTTAGAATTACGTTATCTTTAATTCTATAAAAACCAAAAACAAAAAAAAAACGTTTTTTTATTATTTTTTATTTTTTTTCCCGTTTTTGGTACACATGTGTACCACAATAAAAAAACTCAAAATTTAATATGAGTTACTAATAGTTTTAAAAGGAAATTGCACCCTAATTATTATAGTTTTATTATCTTTATATCTAAAGAAAAAATAACATTTTATGATTTTTTAAGTAGAGTGCTTATATAGACACCCAAGGTTTTACTAAATTCACCTTTTTCCTACGGTCGTTTCGCTCCAAACGGTCGTTTCAAGGTCGTTTCATTTAAAACGGCCGCCACGTGTCGTGACGACAAAACCTTAAAATTCAGGGGGCCCCCCTTTTTATCGGCCGTTTCATCCGAAACGATCGCCGAACGATCGTTTCATCCGAAACGACCGAAGCTTTTGGGTGGATTTAGTAAAAGGTTTGGGTGGATATAGCCCATGCCTTTAAGTATTGCTACACATGTGTACTATGTTTAATTATCATTCGTAACATAAATGTTTTATTGTTTTTAGTATGTTTTTAATATATTTTTAACATAAGAAGTGTTTTTATACTTTATAATTCGTTTTTGTGTAGTAGTAGTGATGATGGTACACATGTGTACCAAAAACGGAAAAAAAAAACGTTTTTTTTTACGTTTTTTTTATAAATATTGTTTTCCAGAGTTATAGATAACGTAATTCTAACACATTTGGCGCAAATTTCATGAATAAACATTAACGTATAAAAAAGTTATGTAGGTTTTAAAGTGGTTTTCACGTTTTCACAAAATAAAGGGTTTTCATAGGATCCTGGCATTTTAGATGGACTTGTGTTGACCCGAACCCATATTTTTCTAATAAAACCTCATATTCTATTACATTTGTTGTTTCAAAGGCGACTTGTCGACCCGAACCCTAACCAAAAGGCCATTTTTAGATGGAAACGCATTGACCCAAACCCCTTCTGTAAAAATTTATACTACAATTATTTTTAGAAGAATACGATAATAAGACAAATATTTAGTAGTTAAGATTGTATATGGAAGAAAGTGAAACAATTAATAAAAAAATATAGATATAAGGTTATCCGTAGTGGGCGTTACCCACCCGATTTAAGGCCCCATAGCGCCCCCATGACCACCCCCGGGGTGCTATGGGCTCCAAATCTGCCAAGGGGTGTGAGCCAAATTGTGCCGTGAAGGGAACGAAATGACAGGAAGGAGGTGGATCTTTGTAATGATTGCAAGGGCTTTATGGTATGTAACCACTATACATAGCCTAAGGATAAAGAATGAGATGTGAAAGATTTTTAAAAAATGAGACTTAAATTTAAAAAGTGAGAACTTTTAGCAAAATTAATTCTTTTTCTATCAAATCAATTTTTTAGAGTTTTATCCACTAATCTCTCATGTATAAAGATGATATGGTGTTTTCACTCTCGCACTCATATTATAAAGATTCCCTTCCCTTTATAGGTGATCCAGACTTTAGTCTCTTAGCGACAAGTTGGATCGATTAATCGCTATTACTATATGCATCATTGTTGTCCCAAACATGCCAACAACCACCTTTCATAATTGATCATGGCAAAACCCATGAACAAACAAGCAGTCGAAACCATCGCCCACCTTGTCAATTATATGGCCCAAGTCACATGAACGTTTTCGGTTGGTTCCGGCCAATCACTATAACTTGGTCAAACTTCATCAAGATCAAGCTCTAACCCACCATTCACATAGACCTCACCATCGCACCAGCTAACTCCACTTGCCACCAAAGATCTCTCTTTTACTTTTTAATTCATCACTATAAAAAACAAATAAAACATGATGCAACTTTTTTTCTTGTAAAAAAATGTTACATTAGCTAAAGCTACATTAAGTCATTAACATAATGCACAATTTTGTAATGTAATGCAATATTTTTTTCCCAAGTGTTAGCTTCCTAAAAGCAGGGCCGGCCCCGGGCATAGGCGGGGTAGGCGACCGCCTAGGGCCCGGGGTTTTAGAGGGCCCGAAATTTTTAAAAAATTTTGTTATATATATATATATATATATATATATTACGTTTTCTATACTTATAACTATCTGTGCGAGTTATTAACAAATGAGCCTTTAGTCCACTTGGTTGTAGCTCTGTGTTTATAAACAGAGGTCCCATGGGTCCCATGTTCTATTCTTGAAGGTGACAGATGTTTTTCTTTTGGCCGGTTCTTTTATTTTCTAAAATAGATGGACTACATTTTGTATACTTATAACTAACTGTCTAAATTATAAGAAAATGAGTTTTTAGTTGGTTTGGTTGTACCTCCACAGTTATAACATATACATCGCTTGCTCGATTCTAGCAAGTCGCAAAGATTTTTTTTGGCCGGTATAAAGGGACTAATTTTATTATAAGAGCCCTTTTTTTCTCGCCTAGGACCCAGACTTTTTTGAGGGTTTTCGGGGCCGGCCCTGCCTAAAAGGTTACATTAGGTATAAAAAGTTTTATTATATAACAAAATATTAAAGTCGTATTAGATCTAATGCAACTTTTCTAAATAATTTTTTCTTTTTACATTAGACTCATTTTTTTAGTACATCAAATCCTTTCAACTGGCTTTTTAAGCCGAACACTACTTTACGTACTATAATATTCATATTGGCTTTAGTTCAGCATATCAAAAGTTTCAACTAAAAAAAAGTTATTTTTGTTTAAAAGATTTATGACGAATTTTGGTGGTGGATCTCAAAATAATTGGAACCCATGGAGAAAAATATTTGGTTTTGGATTTTACGTTGAAGCCAAAAATAAGCAAGCTGTGAAGAAGTTCTGTTTCCAAATTACTTCATTAATTTCTATTGATTTATTTATTATTAGTAGATTAAAAACCAATTTAATAAAGCTATTAAATAAAAAGTAGATAAATACGTCTTTATTTGAGGGAACACAAACGGGGCATCAAAACCGACAACCCACGAGGAGTACGTATTTGTAACGATTTGTTTTCCAACAGGACAATTGTTACGTCCATGCAATTTAAAAAAGAAACGCCTACAAAATATTAAAAATCGGTTTTGATATCGTCATTTAAATATTTAATAATAATATTTCATTGTTGATAAGGTGTTGTTAAATATAATATACGATACTAATAATTAAAAAGATTATAGTTTAACTTAGTGTTACAAAAGAACTAAAAAATGTGATAAATTAAGTTGAGAAGTTTGATTTAAATTAGAAATAAATGAAAAGATGAAGGTGTAAAAGATTTATAAAAAAACAGGGTCCACAAAGAGGTCACTGTTTGAGCGCACGCGGGAGTTACTGTCATACATGATCCGGCCCACCCCTCTATTTTACTATTTATACCAATTGGCCCCCCACACAAGTTGTGTCATATTTTCATTCATGCCAATATGATCCCATATCAATCACATTAATGCATGCATTTAATTTAAATATATTTTTTGGGTCGACGAAGAAACAAATTCTCCCGCTAGTATGATAGAGAATCATTCATATCTTGAGAACGTTAGAGAACAAGAGAAAGATTAAGAGAATGGATGAACGGATAGTATTACTAATGAACACATGGTTACGGTCATAAATGTAAGAAAAAATATACTTAAAGTGTAAATTGATCGATCTTCAGTCATGGGCGAAGCTTAGTGGAGCCCGAGGGGCGACCGCCCCCCCCCCCCCCCCGGTTTTTTTCGACCGTAGTGCTAATTTTTGTCATTTTTAAATCTTTTTTTATATATACTGAGAACCCCCCCCCCCCCCCCCCCGCTCCCCCGAGATTATGATCCGTGATTTTCGCCCCCTCAAACTTTTCCCCGAAGCTTCGCCATTGTTTTCAGTTGAATCTTAACTCCAACTATTTATAGAGCATCCGGCCCGCTTCTGCTAGTCTAGTGTAAAGCACATTTGATCATCAGCTACTCAATTGTTATACTTAGCCACACAAGTCAAATCAATTGCAAAAAGGAGACTTAACAACCCAAATCGGATGTAATAATCACATTACGTCATCAGTCGATGACTGGAGTCTAGTCGTAAATGGTGTTTGTTACGTGAGTACATGCATGTCGTAGTTTGTGTTTGTTATAACTTTATATACCTTTTTGTTCTATGTATTGTTTATAAAATTTACGTAACTCAATACATCACAAGAATAGGAATTGGTGTAACCTGTGGATTAACAATAGGAGTATAAAGGATATTGACTGAGGCTACTTTGGTAATATGTAATTCTCGTTGCTTCGGTGTTTGGTTAGATCTTCTGTAGTTCTGCGTCTTGTAAAAGCCTGGCGTTGGTGACTAATATAATACCGTTAAAAAAAATACATCACAAGAGATTTTATTTTATATACTTCCACGATATGCGGATTCAATATGAGTGACTTTTGAAAACCCGCATCAAAATTATGTAAAAATTATGTGTTTGAATTGTAATCTAAGTAACCAAATAAGAACTAAAGTTACATTGAATAACTTGTACTTAAAAAAATATATGGTTAAATTAATGATTACAACAACTAAAGTTATTGAAGATAATATATCTTATCGATTATTTTCGTTGATTCTATTCAATACATTATTGGCGATATGAAAACTACATGACATCTTATTTAAAATTATAAGCTAACTTTGTTGTAACTACACCTATAGATAGGTTAGCTATCTTTCTAAATCATACATTATCAACATTTTATGTCAAAACATATTATTGGCGGTCAAGTATACCCGTCTTACGATGTTATAATATACTTGAGTGAAACGAGATTGTCTTTTTACATAAAATTTTAGAAGTTTAATGTGGTAAAACTATTTTTTATATCTTTTATAGGAATGTGTATTGGTTTTGTGCCGTTGTTTAAGAATCATTTATTTAGGCTATGTTTAGTGGGGTGTTAAACACCCATTTCACGCCCTATCACGCCCATAGCGCCTGAGTTACCGCCCCCAGGGGGCTATGGGTAAAAATCCAGTCGTTGGCGTGAGGAGCATAACACTCAAATTGTTGTTTTGTCCAAGAAACTAGTCATTACAACGGCTCCAAACCTATTAATTTTTTTAAATTGTTTTAACCACTATGTACACCATTTTCATCCACCTTCTACACTACCTTAATCCATCTTCTACACCATTTTCTTTTAAACATCCAAGATGTATCATCTTGGTTCATCCAACCCTCGTTTCTAAGCTCCACGACGTACGGGTGATAACGAACAACAACAACCCGATAATGGGTTGTTTGCGTGCATGACTAATTTGGGAGCCCCGCAACAACAAGAACCGTACGGATTCTCTGAAGTTTACGAGTTCAATGTCTACTCACAACAACAATTTCAACCATTCCAACAATCTCAATCCTTTCAACCCTTCCAACCATCTCAACAACCCATACTGGTTGAGCCCAAAGTCATACCGAAAACACAAGAAGGGGGGAGGGGGGTGAGAAGGATAGAACCCACAAGAAGAAGGCCCCCGAGGCGCCGATGGAGAATAAAATTGTTCAACCATGGACCAAGGAGGAGGAATATGCGCTTGCTCGAGCTTGGCTCGACACGCCGGAGGGGAGTCCTCCATTGTTGGTAAAACTTTTTTTTTAATGTATTAAACTCTTTTGTGAACCATCTTACATAACTATTTAAGCTTAATTTTTTTTCACTTTTAAACTTTAGCGAACAATCAAGACATGAATACGTTTTGAAACTACACCTGTCTAAATTCTTCAAGCTACTAAAGAAGGACTCATATCGACCAAATAATTACTCCATATCGAGAAAATGTGCGGATATAAAAAAAAAGTCTTCCCCAACGTATACGATCGGATTCGTAGTGGTTGGGCGAGCGATGAAAGTGACAACGACATCCAAGAAAAAGCTTTGATTGAGTATCAAAGGGAGATAGGCCCGTTTCCATACATGAGGGTTTTTAGACTACTTCACGATAGTCCAAAGTGGAGGTAGCAAGTAGATATTACCTAACAATCACGACGACCATAAAAAAAGTCAAAAATGTCGTCTCCTACAGATCTGGACTCCCAACATTCGTCTCCTACAGATCTGGACTCCCAACATTCGGACACTTGGGCCTTGGAGGTGAACAATACGGAGGATGGGTATGATGTGGAGCTTACAAGACCACCCAGTCGGGTCTTTTCGAAAGGAAAACGACCATCTTCCTCATCTAGACGAGAACCTTCTAACTACACTCTCACCACTATGCCTAAAGACGAAATGAATGAGAAACTAGACCACTTATTACGTTTGAGGGAAGAACAAATTGAGATCTTCAAAAGTCGTCAAATGCAAAGCGAGTTACGAGAGCTTCATGCAACTCCCACTCGAAGAATCGACGTGATAACTAGTAATCCAGATCAAGGAACGGATCAAGAAACAATATAATCTCTGGTTCTTTTTAGTAATTATGTCATGTTTTGTAACTTTTAGTTTATGTAGTGTTTTTAATTTTCTTTTATGTTTGATTTTTAATTTTTAATTAATGAACTGTAGTTTTTAATTAATTTAGTTTATTTAAATTGAAAAAAATAATTGTGTAATCATTACATTGGGGTTATGGGGTTTTATCCATTATACCATATTTTATGATAACCCTTTGTCATGTCATCCGTCACATGACAGATAACCCCCAAGGGAGGGGGCTTACCACTACACATAGTCTTATTATGGACTTTAATTTATTTTGATTTTTGCAGCGGTGATAATTTTCTCTAAATATATACTAAATTGATAATGTTATGGTTTTGGTTAGCTTCGTTGGTTGTGGAATTGAAGTTATTCGACAGATTAATGATATTAATGTGGATGTCCTGTTTATGGAATTGAAGTTATTTGACAGGTTAGTGATTACAAACCGATGAAATTATAAACTCTAGTGATTTTTAAAAAAATCTTAAGCAATTCAATTGTTTTTCAAATGCAAGTATTGCATATAGAATATTATTAACTATTCAAGTGATGATGGCATCTGAAGAGAGGATATTTTTAAAGTTAAATTTTTTAAAATCTTACTTACGATCAACAATGTCATAGAAACGACTTGACGAATTGACAATTATAGCTATCGAGAATGATATATTAGAGGATGAACTATAAAGTTTTGATCAATTAATTTGCTATTAAAAATGGTAGTATATCGTCTTTTTAATTGTTTTTAATTCATTTTAAATCGTTTGTTAAAGAGTTTTATTATCTTTAGTTTTAGTTTTACATGGTTTCATTTAGGTTTCTAATATTTTTTTGTTATATTTAACTAGGTTCTAAATTTAATGTCATTGCATAGTTTTTTATTTCTGCTTTTATGTTCTATTTTTGCAATGTCACTGATTTGTGTACCTGTGTCATCTGTGTGGCAACACAAAAGATTGAAAACTCTAGTTATCTTTTATACTCCGGATTCTAATCTCATACTAGAAGCTAATATAAATTTACAAATAGCTTCAAAAGGTTTATGAGCTAGATGTTCTAAAAGAATCGATTTCTAAACGAGTGTCTAAAATATAGGCCTTCAAATGTATTTGTATATTTGCATGCCTAATTCCCTCTTTTGTCTTTAGTTTGGCCGAAAATGTGGATTTTATTGTAAGATAGGTTAGTTGGGTTAGGATAGAGTTGAATCATCCATTTGATAGAGTGATATCAATTTCAAGATCTTATGGTCACTATATCTAATCATCGGCGAATTTGGAATTTTTTTAATGAGCACACACATAAATTTTTTTTAGGGATAGCACACATTTATAAAAATAAAAATTTTAAATTTTTTTCACTTCACATACGAGTTTAAAGGATGACACGTACCACCTCTGCAACCCCCTATATTCGCCCCTGTATCTAATCCACTCTTTTGTATATGATGGGCATGCATGCTTAATCTGTAAACACTTGAATAACGAATTGTTTGATTTCATTAGAAAATAGTTATAATACGTATAATTGGAGATAAGTAAGAAAACCTAATGAAATAATTCTGGAAGATATCTACACAATAGAATACATTATATAAAACACCAATAATATCTTACTTGATATTAATTATCGGTTAACACAATCTTCACTTTTCAAGTTTCCAACAAGGCAAGGGTTGATTATATAATGTGAGAAACGTATTCTATAATTTATATACCAACGCTAGCTATGAAAAGCTCACGTGCCGGTTATTTTCATTTTCACTCACATACCATGCACATGCATGTGATATTATTAAACTAGCTAGCTAGATAGCATATATCTAAAGCACATTATAGGTTCAAGAACCAAAGAAAATTAATAGAGCCATCACAATAAATCGATAAAGTTACGGACCCTGCATTTTTTTAGTTTTTGCATCATTCATATAACGGTCGTATATGCTTATTCATGACGTGTATATGATTACTTTTGTACATTAATTACTAATCTAACCAAATTCATCATTGATAGATCTATACGTACGGCCCGTATAGAGACAGTGTTTGATAAATTCTTTTACAGTGTCTTGAAAAAACCCCTTAATTGATAAAATTATAGAAATCACTTGTACATCTGTAACATCCTAGTTTGAAATTTAATTTAACCATATGCATTTTTTCCTTTTCTTTATTTTTTATATATTCCCGCATAATTATTTTACTAAGGACATGAGATATACCTATGTGGTGTGGTTTATGTGGAGTAGTCGCCATGATGTTGAGCTGTTTTTTATTAGTTTATATAAAAGTTGTGTGTCATTAGAGCAAGTCACACCACTCAAATTACTCACGTTGTGAAGATAATCACGCACAAAAACCATGGAAACTCTTCACGAGGGTGTGGGGCGGTGTGCACACCGTGGTTAATTTGGCGCTAAAACCACCACGCATGCCGCCTCTTCACAGGGGTATACCCTTTAGCTCTAACAAATTAGTAAATGTTTTCAAGCGTTCATGCATATATACTTGCGAGCTATATTAAAGTGTGGAGATGTTTGCTACATATTTGTGCGTCTTGGTATCATCTTTGTTAACAAACTGATTGAGAATCAATTTATCTAAAAACGTACATAAAAGATGAAGTGAAGAACAAACCATGTAAAGTGTTTAAACTTGAGTCAAAATAATGTTATATATGAATTATTAATTTCCCTTTATATATTATATAGTGATGATTATGGTTTTGAAATCATATATAATGTACGTATAATCATATACCAATCAATATATATAGTTAAAATTTTAAAAAGCTAGCTGAATCCAAAAGGGGACAGGCGTATCTATTGGAATGAATTTTTATCTAAGGCCATGTTACATGTGATCATCACATGGTCGGATGATGTGAAGTTTGGAGCCAAACTTCACTTCTATAAAACATGCATGTTTATTTCTCATGGAACTCATGGGCTTCAAGTGCTACTTTTAATAAATTAAAATATTATAAGAGATTACATGTTGGGTAAAAATAACTTCCCATAATTAAAACCCACAATATATATATATATATTAATTAATAATGTATATAATTTTAGCGTTTTCGAAACCAATACTGAAGTCAGTTTAATCGGTTTGGGTATTATGGGCCAGGAACTAGTTATAAACGTTGAAGACCATTTTGAATGTTGAACTCTACCTGCTAATCTTTTAAACTTAAAAACGAACGATAAAAGGACAATAATTGATATATTGATCGAATCACAACACTAAGAAACTCTACCTGATCTCTTAAACTTATAAAACGTCATCAATTCTCAAAAAAGTGATTATTCTCAATGTTCCACCGGTGCTGATATTCGTCAGACACTAAATTGTTGTTGGGTTATACCTATGGTAAACAACCAAACGATTTCGCAACATTTTGGTTTGTGACACATGTTGAGTGAACAGAAGTACAGAACACAATGAAAGAAATACGGTGTGTTTTTTAATTCGGAATCAAAACTCAACTTTTAGAAAACATTTATAAAACTATTGTAAGGTGATGAACACTGCTTCATATCTTTTGATAATACCTCAAACAAAATCATATCTTTGCAGTGCACAACTAAGATTAACATGTAAACCAATCCACAACGGCATTTTTGCATACTCGATGTATTGCACAAATAGTAAACATGTTTGTGCAAGATGGACTTGGACGTATTGACCTTATAAAAATATTAAATGAGAAACCATTTAACAATATAATATATATATATATATATATATATATATATATATATATATATATAATTAGAGGGAAGGATAAAATGAAAACCTCTCCGAGTTTGGAAAACCGTGAAAACAAACCTAAAAAATTCGATTTTTGTTCCGATTTTTTTATTGTGATTCTCTAAGTTAAAAAACCCCCTTTTATGCAAAAAAATAATAAAAACGCCTAGTAATTTTTTTTTTTTAAAAAAATTATAACCGAGGTTATATACTGTTACATATGTTTAGAACAAATTAGAAAAAAAAATCGAATTAATAAGTTTAGAACAAATTAGAAAAAAAAATTCGACGAAAATAAGAAAAAAGACAAGTAACCAACTAAAGTAAACAAACAAATAAAAGTACAATATAGTAAGAAAAGAAAATAGTTGTGAAAATTACACATTTCATTTTCCAATAGTAATGGCAAAGTAGTCATTTTTCAAAAAGTTTATAAATTTTTTAACAGAAAGTAGAAATGAAGAAACATGTGACAATGGACCTTATTCAAGGTAGAACTATTGGACTTTTCCTTAGCTAGA
This sequence comes from Deinandra increscens subsp. villosa, assembly GCA_039602395.1. Classification (NCBI taxonomy): domain Eukaryota; kingdom Viridiplantae; phylum Streptophyta; class Magnoliopsida; order Asterales; family Asteraceae; genus Deinandra; species Deinandra increscens. The sequence goes on along the minus strand of JBCNJP010000015.1, from coordinate 2,329,062 downwards.
GCAAAAATCGGTCAATGGTATCAGTGGTGGACCCACTAAGGGCCCAGGGGTAGCGCCCCTGAACTTTTACCCCGACGTGTAAATTTTTTTTTATAGGTTTTCGGTTTTTCGCGACCCCTGAAAGAAATTTTATGGCTTTTACTTAAAAATATGATCAAAAGCCCCTTTAAAATATGATTAAAAGCCCGTTAACTACCTAAAAAAAAATTTCGGCGCCGCTGCCCCCGAACCCCCGTTAGTCCCCGCTACCCCTGATATTCTTTCCTGGATCCGCCACTGAATGGTATATATGTTTAATGATGTCACTACAAATTTTATTTAAAAATGTTCGACTATGACTTTAAAACTGAATGGGGGTCATTGACCCGATATCTAAGTCTTAGGTTTACCACTGCTTCTTTGATCCGTAAGTCATAGATCAGTTGTGAAATAATCTTTGCCAGTGGCACCTGCAAGGGTTGAAGATATGGCGAGGGTGGGTGTGGCCCGGGTTAGGGAGCTTTTTTATTTGAACGGCCAATTAATAATACCCGACTATCAGGGGTAACCTAGACGGCTTAGAGGACACCCACACCCAGGAGTGCAGAGGGCATAGACATACACTCGCGGGTGCTTGGGTGACCAAGACACACTATTCGACCTTATTCCATAAAAAATGCACCTCCGCAAGGCGCAAACGCTCATGTTGGTAAAACCTCTGGGGCCCAAGGATCGAACCAGTGACCTCTCAATCAACTACTCTTCCATCATCACCAATACCACTAAGACAAGTCCTAATTGGTCCCGGGTTAGGGAGCTAAGGACCTAATATTACCTAACCTAAGAGGTTGACAAGTTCAAGAGGTAGCCACATGATCCATGTGTTGAATTGGGTTTGTGGATGATATGTATTGGGCTTAGAAGTGTTTTATTAGTTGCTTATTGATTATTGATTCTATCTTTTAATGGTTTCAAGTTACTTTTTGAAACGAGATAGTTTTAGACATTTCTCGTGTAACCAACGACATGGCCTAATTGTTGAATAATATATAGGGATGACTCCAATACAAACCTCTTTTATCTTATAAACCATAAGACCGGATATCCAAGTGTCATGTGGACTATTTTATTTATTAAGCATAAGGACAACTTTGTAAATTTGAATTTTTTTTTCAATAAGTACTAATTCCACCACCATACCCCCTCCTACCAAACTCACACTAGTGAATTCAGTCACTATCTACGTGACAGACTCATACATCCAAACTCATATAGGTATACATCTTCATGCCCTCATAGATAGGTTCACACATAGATCTTCTTCTCTATTACATATGTTTTGAACATCTCCATCGTAAGAGACAACACGCGCCTCCTTCACATTAGTGATCCATGGGTAATGGCGGCGGATGAGCGTCTGTATAGTGCTGCTTTAAAAACGAAATATTCATCCATTTTACGGTTACTACATGTTATCTATCAAATATTAAAGTAATAAGGGGAATCCCATGCCTTTAGTTGCATACAACAAATACTACAATCGCAATATCACACAAAGCTGCAAACCCCATTCACACCACACCCTCAATAAATCAAGCATGATTAGCTAGTTAGGTTAATAAACCAACATACCTGCAAAGATAGATTAAAAAAAATGACAAGTTTTTTTACAGTTCTATGTTGCTTTCTCGGATTCTTGAATCTGTTCTTTCCCTTCTGAAACAGAACCCGAACTATCATCAGCAACCGACCCCTCATTGTTATCCTGACCCGCCATAAACATCTCATCGTTTTCAATAGCAGCAAATTTTTCCTTCAACTCTCCCTTTAACAACTCAACCACCTCAAGTATAGCCGGTCTTTTATCGGGCTGATTATGCGCACATATGAGCCCAACAAACACGACCCGTTTCAACTCTTCTTCAACGTATTTCCCATTCATCTTTGGATCTGCAATTTCACTGAACTTTCTTTCATAAACCAACGGTAGGGCCCATTCTGTGATGGATCTTGTGGTTGAATTTACCTTTTCAAGGGGTTTCCTGCCACTGGCCAGCTCGAGTAAAAGAATCCCGAAACTGTAAATATCACAACTCTCGGATGCTTTACCTGAAACGACGTATTCTGGGGCTAAGTACCCGAGTGTCCCCTTGACCCGTGTAGTTACATGAGTTGCACCATCGGGTATTAACTTCGCAAACCCAAAATCAGCCACCTGGGCTTTGAAATCAGAGTCTAGTAACACATTGCTTGCTTTAATATCTCCATGTATTATGTGTGGTGTTGCATGATGTTGAAGATAACTGGATAAAGTAGTAAACTTGAGTCAAGATTCGTATATAGTGGCAGCATTATATTCCAATTGGATGTCATTTACCAAAAGAGAGGTTATGTACAAAAAGGGTAATAACACATTCTGGTCTGTTTTTTGGGATGATGATCTTTGTTTTTACCTATAAAAACTCTCAAACATGTTTACTTAAGGTGATCTTTACCCTTATACTAACTGGTTTTTGAATGGTACGTTAAAAAACTCAACATGCTCAAACTTCCTGACATGTCATCATTTTTTACACTGTAACCTTAATCGAAATCTTGATCTATGAATTTAAATTGTAACTTTTTATTTTTTATTATTATACATAATACGTAAAGTCAATCATAATAAGTAGTTAAAATTTATAAATTATATTGTTTTAGTATTCATCCCGTGTAATATACGAGTTTTTAACCTAGTTATTAATACTTAAATAAGCAGATGTATATGATCGAGGCGATAAGGTAATTCTGTCATTCTGTGTACTTTAGGTTGATTCAACCCCTTTAATTGTTTCAAGCATTATTTTCCTTCTTTTGGAATTTGGACCTCCATATCAATAAGATTTGCATGTTCCATTTTCTTTACAAATTTATAAGACTATATTGTGCACTTCTAAGTAATATGATTAAATAACCAATTGTTTTGATCTTATATTTGTTCTGGGATCATCATATACATCATATACATGATAAACTGAAATGATAAAGTAAAGCATATATAAAGTGTTGATTTTTAAAATTTGGCTTTCGTATGTATTTGATCTTGATTGATTGACAATCCCTTCCTCCTCCTCCATCTCGTATGTATGTATCAATCAAGATCATCTTCTAAATTACATATAATTTTAGTGAAATCAATTTGTAATATTCGTTCATATTTGCTTGCTTGCTATCATATATTTTCCTAAATAAAAATATATTGCCTAGTTTAGTTTAGTTTAGTTTATTGCATCATGTTTCATTTTCTCTACAAAATTTATAGTTAAGCCTATTTCCATTTGTAATTAATATATGGTTAGATATATAAACTGAAATGATATATTACACATGAAATCGATCAAGCATAAAGTGTTGATGTAATATTCATGAATGGTGATCTTGATTGATTGACAATCCCTTCCTCCTCCATCTCCTATACATGTATCAATCAAGATCATCTTCTTACTTAGTGAAATCAATTTGTAATATTCATTCATATTTGCTTGCTTGCTGTCATATATTTTCCTAAATAAATATATATTGCCTAGTTTAGTTTAGTGCTTTGGTTTGTAAACTCATCCATATGTGTATATATAAATAGCCTCCCTCCCCTGTTGTATATTAACTCAATTCATATACCTAGCAAGCAATTAGCTAGTGATCCATTGAGCTAGTAGAATAGAATGGCGGTGCAACAACACATGATTAATCTTCTAGTTTTCACTACATGCATTGCTGCCCTGCTCTTCATTTCCTCCTCCTCAGTAGTTGCAGTTGCTGCTGAACCCATCTCCTCCTCCAGCATCCATTATCGTCCGCCCCGAGGACCTGGTTTTTGTTGTGGTTATGGTGGTCGAAAACCTGGAGGCCCCGGCCACGCTAAAGATATTTGTACACGTATTGTACGAATTGGCCGACACATTGGCTTGCACAATAAAGGTGTTGGTACAACAGGTGGTGGTATTGGTACAACTATTACTAATATACCTGATTGTCGTTGTGTTTTCTTTGGAAAATCATGTTCTCCTCCACCTCCTCCGGTTCCCTCTCCTCCTCCCCGGGCCGTATCAGCACCACCACCGCTTGTTGCTAATATTGATTTGTGTACACGTATTGAACGGGTCTTCTTCCATAAAGGAGTTGCTATTAGTAGACAAGATTGTCGTTGTCTTTTGTTAGGAATATGTTCTCTCCTCCTCCTCCTCCCCCGGCCGTATCACCACCACCACTTGTTGCTACTAATTCACCACCTCCACCACCATTCAGGCTCGGTGCATTTGATCCACCGGGGTGGTTCAACTGGCCTGGGCAAGGGTTTACACCACTACCGACGCGTGGTAGATCAACGCCACAAGTATTGAATTGAAGAGATCGAATACACCACTCTCCTCCTCCGGCCAGCAGCAGCAGACTTAACAATCAATGAAGTACTCTATATAGCTAGTTTCTTTTATTTTGCTGTGTACGTGTTTATTACAATTAAGTTTCTAATAAAGATCAATTCCCATTACTATTATTTTTCAAAAGATGAAAATTAGACGTAACTAATTAATTAAGCTTGTGTTTTATATTTTGTGATTCAAGTACACTTGCTTCCATGCATTTGATGATGATTTTATAATCCTAATTATGTTTATATGTAACATATATAATAAGGAAGGTTAATTTGTTGGGTGTGTTATTTTTCATATGTTTATTGTATAGGAAAAGTATCAATTAAAACAATATCGTTGGAAAATTGGCCATTAGACTACTACCACTACTGGTGATTTTTTTTTTTTTGGGATTTCATTTACAGAAAGAAAGGTTATTGCACAAAAAGGTAACACATTCTAGTCTGTTTCTTTTGGACGATAATCTTTGTTTTTACCTATAAAAACTCTCAAAAATGTTTACTTAAGGTGATCTTTACCCTTATACTAGCTGGTTTTTGAATGGTACGTTAAAAAACTCAACATGGTCAAACTTACTGACATGTCAACATTTTTCACACTGTAACCTCAAAACAAAATGTTCAACTTGCATAGAAAGATAACAAACTCTGGTCACTTTTGTGTTTGTTAAAATTTATTTGCAATTCCAATGATGCTCAAAGCCTCAAACTACCCAAAAGTTCTTATTTAGAATAGAGAAGTGATATATTCTCCTAAACTTTAGTCCAAAAGTCCTCCTAATTGATACTTGGCAATGGATCGACCCATGCCATGTGTTCATTAGGAGGACTGTAAACTAAACTTTACGAGAATGCCTCATTACTCTTGGGATAATATTCTAATTTAAATGGTCTTGAGGTCGGAAAAAAGTCAACATTGTCACAAGTCACCTGCCCATCATCTTTTTGACCCTTCTCAAATCAAAGATTTTAAAAGTTGAGGCTTTTCAAAACTTTTGAAACTTTATTAATAAAAATCAGACCAAAGTTCATTCTCTCTTTATGTAATTAGCCCATAAAATCTTTTGAAAGTTTGAAAAATATGGTTCTCCAAAACAGGAAGCCAGACCAAAGTTTGTTAGTTGTTACACTTCTACGAAATTCGCTCTCAATTTTTTTATGCAAGTGCAAGGGTTTTTACGGGTAAAAAACTGTTATTCAAAACAGAAATCAGACCAAAGGCGGTTACTTTTTATGCAAATAAAATATAAAAAGAACACAAAATGGGTTTTTAAAGAACCTTACACAATTCCTTCTGCAGCCCCAATCGCAATAGCCATTCTTCGTGGCCAATCAAGAAGACTTTCAGAAGATTGCTGACCATGAAGGTGAGAGAGTAAACTGAGATTAGGCATGTAATCATATACAATTAATCGTTCTTGACCTTCTGCACAATAGCCACGTAAGCTGAGCAGGTTTTTGTGTCTAACACGTGCAAGAATTTCAACCTCAACAGCAAATTCCATGTCTGCTTTATTGCTCCAAACCTTTAACCTTTTCACTGCAATCTGAATACACACATGTGTCAGATCAAATGGCATCCGGCATCCCTTTTTTCTATATGTTTATGATTTATAATCTCCCATCTAATGTTATGCTCATGATCCCTTTTATCAAGATATGATCAATTTGGATTATATTTCATCGATAACGAGTTAAATGAGCAAAACTAAAAAGTTTAACTAAAAAAACGATCAAAAGTCACAGAAATATACTCAAGTATTTACGACTTAGTAAATTGTTTTATTCAGTAAGCTTGGACTATTTTAATAATAGTGTTTGTAACCATACTTGATATTGTTAACTATTCACAAGATTCAGAATAGTGTTTGTAAAACTATACTCTTCTTGTTCACATTTCAACCATAGACATTTGCATTCTCTAGTGAGATTGAGGCCTAATCAATCGCATGGTTTCTATGTCTGAGCTTAGAAATCTAGGTTAATTACTTCCTAAATTCCATGTTTAAGTTTCTTCACCTCATTTCTAGAAACTTAATGTGATAAGTAATGGGATTTAAACAACATGTTTCAATAAACATAATTTAAATCTACACTAAAACCCTGCACACATCTTTATCAATCACCCAACTTCCATAAATAGTTCGATGGCCATCTTACTTAATCAAGTAGAGTTGGAAGCAAAAAACAATTACTTAACAGAAAACAATGAAAATATAATATAAGTGATGTTTTATTTACTTGAGATCCATCCCACAGCTGACCCCAGTAAACACTGCCAAATCCACCTTCACCAAGCTTGTTGTCATAATTAAAATTGTTTGTAGCAGCATGTAATTCCTTTAATGAGAATATCCTCCATGTTGATTCTTTCTTCCCCTTCCCTTTCCTGTTTAATTAGCAATAAGTTAAAACAATTAGCACATAAAACCCTTTGTATTTTATTTCATTTTATACATTGTGTAAGGCCAATTAACTAGCCACAATCACAAGACCCATAAAAAGCCAAAAATCCATAAAAACATGGGTCAATTTATAATTTTTTTTTTAATTTAATTCAAAACTGAATGATGCTGCTGCAATTGTTAAGCTCTCTTAGGATCCTGCATAAAATCCACAAATCAAGAACCAAGTTCATAGCTTATAGAGCAGCAAATCATCCCTACTTACAAGTGCAGTTAACTAACTAAACCCTAACTAAACCTGGTAACAGAAAGCTCGTTAATTTAACCGATTTTTTAATTAGTCAGTGGGAAAGAAGAGGAAGATACCCATCGGAGCCCCTTGTGCAGCATAAGAAGGAACGAAAATCCATAAGCACAAAAGCGATCAGCAAGCGAAGTAGTAAACTGAGGTATTCAACGGCAAATGAACAGAAAAAGAAAACCCAAGACGAGTTTCAGCAGCAGTTCCTTCGAAAGAAAGCAACAGAGTTAGTTACGTGTCGAATTGATTTCTAAAGATTCCGACTTTTTTGGAGAGAGAAGGGAGACGAGCTTAACTAAGAGGTTTTGGGGGTTTTTGGTCTTCCTGATGACTTTCTTGTACATTTGGTTTTCAAATTTTGGTTATTTAACTTCCAACTTTTGAAACAAAAGATAGCAAGGATGACCGTTTCTTGTTAAAACTACCAAAATTAATAGTTTTAAACAAAAGAATCCGGAATAATAAAGTTTTGTTAAAGTGTTTTCTTTATCAAAAACTTAGAACACACTCTTATTCTTTAGTTGTACTAAACAATGATGTGTTTGAAGTTTTATTGTAAAAGAATACATATGACAACCAAATACTTGTTTACCTTAATTTTTTTTAAAAATTTGAGTGAATCTTCATGGGTTTCCTTCATCTTTTGTGATCGCATAATAGCTTCTTTATTTAATGTTTTGCCAAATGACATCTTAAAGTGTTTGAAATCGGGTTTTGAAGAATATACCACACTCTTGCATTAATTAAACTCTTTCAATACTTTTGATATTTTACATAAATCATAGTTACTCAAACTCCAAGCATGTTGGTTGCATTTTTAGTCTAATTTTATCATGATCATAGTCTATTTTAACTACATATCATGTGTATTGCATTCATTTTTATTTATTTTGTGAAACACTTTATGTGTAGAACGGAGTCTACTTTGTTTCTTATTTAATGTTTTTTAGGCACAAAGCAATCGTAAGGGATAACAATGAGCGTTAGGAAAGAACTGAAAGATACAAAAAGACCAAACGTGTGAGACAAATGATTAATAAAGGATTCACGAGACAACGAGTTAAGATGGTATGAGGCCTAATTCGTGGAATATAAAAAACGGCAAGGTACAAGCAACCAAGGACAAAAAAAAAAAAAAAAAAAGAAGAAAGAAAGAAAGTGGGCACGTGCACGATGCTCATTCACTCATTCTAGTGAAGCCTGCGAATACAAGCAAAACAATGAAAGAATTTGGTAGGCTTACGTAACCGTTACAAAAAATTAGAATGGCATTTGGGTTGATCTTGGGTTTAATGATGGGCTTATGGTCACGCAAGTGAAAAAATAAAAACAAGTGCAAGGAGGAGGGAGGTTGCCAGTGGCGGATCCAGGATATTTCTTCAGCGGGGGCAATGGGTTGATTAAATCAATCCGATCAAAATAGTAAAAACGAGTCGTTTTGAGGTTGGCTAAAAATGGTATCGAGTTGAAGTGCAATCTTGTTTTCACTACTAAGATGTTACATATTCAGATATATTACACTATATAACATTTAACAACCATTGTACAACTTTTGCTGCCCAAGTTACCACCCTTAATGCATGTTATACGTTTGTACAACTCATGTTGCCCAAGTTACCACCCTTAATTGCTTTTTGGAGATATCAAGCGTATTTTACACGCCTTTCTCTCTCTCTCTAAATTTCTGTCAACCTCACCTCATATCACCTTACCCACCTATGCCTCTCCCTCCCCATCTCTCATTAAACACACTCACCTTATCGTCACCGGCTTCTTCTGCTACCATCACCAACGGAGCGTGATCGCCGGCTACTATGAACACCGCCATCTTCTGGTACCATCTCATTGATTTTCTTTTTAGAATTTGGTGTCCGATTTGAATTTTATATATTGATTCCCGATTTAGATATTGCTAACTTTTGGTCCAGAAGGTTAGAAATCGACTACATGTAGAAACTTTATAAAGATGCTAAAAAAGGTGCATAAGGTTCAAATCTATATTAACATTTTTTGTCTTACTTATAGCTATGATGTAATCAATTGCCTTTGCAGGTTGCTTAAAGATCAATAGCTAGCTCTAGGATGGTGGTTTTTCATCCATGTTGAAAAAGGAAGCAATTAGGTAACAGGTTGTTGGTGTCCAGAAGGTAAATTTGATATGGAGCTTGGCTAACAGTATATACCATTATATCCTACTTCTGATGCAATTATATTAGAGATTTTATGTCACATTTTATTTGACTTTTCATGCCATTTTATTTGTAATTGTTACACAGGAATGCAATTTATAGATAATATATGCAATTAAAATAATTTGTTTGACTTCTTCGAAGATTAAATTTGGAGCTCCGTCGATGCCCAGAAGGTCGACCTATTTAAGAAACAATGAAGTTGATCTGAATGTTACAGTGAAGGTTGTTTCTCATCTTTTTAAAATCTGTTACATATGCATTTAAATTGTTATGATCCTGCTTCATTGGTGTTAAATGGGTAGTTTTTATTTTATTGTTAAGTGTTCAACTAGCAAAAAGCTAAAATTATTCACGTTGTAATCTCTAAGGTGTTCCTTTTGTAATAATGCAAATGCTACAACCTGTTTATTTCTGGGTATGCACTCCGGCTTGCTTATTTTTTGGTTATGCATATATTTAGTTGGCGTGATCTATTTGATCTATTTTGTGATCCTATGTACTTTGTTATTTGTTATTGAAAATACTTGCAGACGCCCGTCTAGCATCGAGGCTTTTTGCATACTGGGCATCACCGCATAACCGCCCGTTTTCTAGCAGCAGCGCGCTAATTGTAAAACTTGTGAGAAACGAAAAAGAAAATAATGTTACATACATTGTAATCACAACTGTAAGATCTGAGTTGCTAGCTTGTTAAGTTTATCTCTTTAGCTCGTCGTAAAACACTAATGTATCTAGTACTTATATATTTAAGAGTAAATTACTATTTGCATCCCTGAGGTTTGGTTACTTTTGTCATCTTGACCCGATTTTCAAATTATTAACAAATCTTATATGAGGTTTGCATTTTGTTGTCATCTGAGTCCTTGGGACTAACAGGGGTTAAATTTTTCTGTTAAGTGGAAGGGTATTTCAGTAATTTACGGACGAGCGACTAGTTTGGTAAATTACAAATATCAGGGACTATTTTTATAATTTTATCAAAGAAAAAAAAGATTTCACATATTTACCAAACCCACCCCCTCTCTCTCTCTTCCTAAACAAGAAATTGCATATATGGATTGGTTTATATGAAGTCCAAAAACATAAAAAACTTTCATTAGTTCTGCAAATAACGTCTAACTAACGGTAAATAATTATACAATTTTTAGAATTGGGAGAAAACATGGGAACGAGGAAGAAATCCTAATGAACTTTCTATACAATCAAATCATCAATAGCATCACCGGTAATCAAATTGAAAACGAATATCCAGAATTAACAAAGTTCATACCGTCCTCCTCTTCATCACGATCTTCATGACCAACATCTTTTCCATCAGGCTCCTCTCTCTCGTCCTCTTCAACTTCAATCTCATCTATTCATACGCATAAGCAACAACCCTTGAGAAATTAAGAGACAGAAACACAAAAATAAGCATAAAAATCATAGAAAAAGCATGTTAATTGAGAAGCTGAGGATGAAAAGAGCACCTTCGTCGTCGGACAATACGGTTTTTCCGACCATTAAGCTATTTGGGAGGCGAAAACCCTAAGAAAGCACAGTGAGAATGTTTGGATTTGAGAGAAACCCTAACTCAGAGACGCTAAGGAAACGGATACGAGTGATTTCGGAGAATTTGGAGCTTCTGCAGCGTCGCTGAGGGATTATAAATAGAGACCATCAGATGAGGTGTGATCGAAATAGATGAACAGTGGTCCGAGCTTGAGGTATGGCGGCGACGGAAAGTTGGGTCACCGAAATGCAGGTCAAGCGGCGATGGTGATGGTTAAAAGGGAATTTTGTAAACCCTTTTATTTTTACTTTTTTTTTTAAAGTTTAGTTTATAATTTATAATTATTTATAGGTAATTACAAAAATAGTCCTTCATCTTTATATCTTACATATGTAGTCCCTGATCTATAAAATGACTGAAATACCCTTCCATTTAACAGAAAAATCTAACCCCTGGCTATTAGTTCCAAGGACTCAGATGGCAACAAAATGCAAACCTCACGTGAGATTTGTTAATAATTTGAAAATCGGATGCAGGTGGCAAAAGTGGTCAAACCTCAGGGATGCAAATAGTAATTTACTCTATATTTAATTTTGAGTAGATTACTATTTGCATCCCTGAGGTATGGCCAGTTTTGCCACCTGCATCCGATTTTTAAATTATTAACAAACCTCACCTGAGGTTTGTGTTTTGTTGCCATCCGAGTCCTTCGGACTAACGGGAGTTAGATTTTTCTGTTAAGTAGAAGGGCATTTCAGTCATTTTAGAGTTTTAATTTGTAAAGGGGTGTTTTTATAACTTGAATAATAGAAGGGGGTTGTTATGTAATTTAATTAAAATTATTTAAACTTAAAAATAATAAAATAAAATAAAATATGTACAATAAATTAAGGAAAGGGGCGGTTGTCTTCCCCCTCCCCCGCCGGCAAACCACCCGAAGACCTTCACCCTTCCATCCTCCGTTCGTAATCTCCGACGAAACCAGCAGCGGTGGCACTCGGCCCCCTTCTTCTCCTTCGGCGAACCTCTGCGTTCGAGCACCCCAACGATTCGGCGACCTAGTTCACCGGAGAGAGAAAAGAGTTCGCCATTTTCTAACCTGTCTCTGAGTGTTCGATGAAGAGACGGTGAAGAGACGTATCGGCCGCCGTCGAAGATGACACAAGGAGGTGAAGATGACACTGGTGGTACACCGTACATCGCCCATCGTCGGCGGTACACCGCCTAATCAACTCCGCTAACTTCTGTAAACCCGAAATCATTTCCCGTTCGCCGCCTAGCCACCTACGCTACCCTCCGGTAAACCGCAATTGTTGCTCATTGACTACCCAGATCCCCACCAGTATCCTCTGCTGAAACCACAGACACAAATTACCACCTTCATCTCCGACCATGAGTACAAATCTATCTTCATCTTTATGTATCAATTTCTAGATCTGTATCAATTTCTAGAACATCATCGTCCCCATCTTCATCTGGGTTGCGGATTTTGGGTTTTTATTTTGGAAGCGTCTTTTAATTATGTTCTTTGATCTTCATTTCTTCTTATAAATTTTACCAGTATTTAAGTTGCTCATGTGTTCTTTGAGTGACCATGATGGGATGACGGTGATGGGATGGGAGCGAAGGAGGCATGTGGTGCCGGTGATGGGATGAGATCGATGAGATGGTGGTGCAGGGCAGGCGAAGGTTGTGGAGATGGTGGTGGCGGAGCGGTGGCAGTCACCGGAGGTGAGGTGGTGGTTTGGTGGAGAAAAGTTTTAGGTGTGAAGAAAGATAATGTGATGGTCTGCAACTGATGTGGTTTGGTGGAGAAAAGTTTTAGGTGTGAAGAAAGATAATGTGATGGTCTGCAACTGATGGGGTTTTTTTTTAAGTTTTTAATCATTTTAATTAAATTACAAAATTAGTCCTTCATTCGTAAATTACTAAAATGCCCTTTCACTTAACAGAAAAATCTAACCCCCGTTATTTCGAAGGACTCAGATGGCAATAAAACACAAACCTCAGGTGATATTTGTTAATAATTTGAAAATCGGATCCAGGTGGCAAAACTGGCCAAACCTTAGGGATGCAAATAGTAATTTACTCTTTAAATTTATAGGTGAAAGTTCAAATACAAAGGGCTCAAATCGTGCGAAGTGTAGGAAGGACTCTCAATCATTGATCTACGAATTCAATGGTTCAGAGTATAGTATTGCTATACTTTTTTCTTTAACAAAGAAACTTTTTTTTAAAAGTTCGTCTATGTGCTCTCGTATAACTTCGTGATTTTGAAATATAACTTGCGTGATTATGAATATATATTGCGTGATTATGAAATATAGCTTGCGTGATTATCAAATATAACTTCCGTGGTTATCAAATATAGCTTGCGTGATTATCAATATAACTTGCGTTATTGTCATCTAACGTACACGGACAACTTTACCCTTACTTCGCACATTCACACGAAAAAGTGTATTTATACAATAACCTTCCCCTAAACTTGTAATAGGCATATAATTAAAACTATATACACCATAAAACACTATTTGTTTATCATGTATAGACTGATTTCTAGATAATTTTGTCTATGTATAGATTTTGCATTTGTTTGATCTATTTATTTTATTTAATATGAGGATTGTTTTAAGTCAAAATCAAACTTGAAGGTTTATTTGGTTATATCAATTTAACAAGGGGTAACATTAAATTTTTTTGTCATTCCCAAAGTTAGAGACATATCTTCTTTCTCCTTCTCTCTCCTCTATCTTTTCTTCATCTTCTTCACAACTAAAAACCTCCATTAAAGTTCGTTCAAAATAAAACATCCATTAAAGCTTACTGAATCTAAAATCCGTATAACTAATTTCTTTATTTCCTTCTCTCTCGTTTAATTGTTGATGCGCTAGGGGCCTCTGAAGTATTTTATGAAGGGGCATGTAAAAAAAAACAGTAAATTTCCTACTACTTATATAGATCTGAGCGGGTGCCTCGCCCCCCCCCCCCCCCCGGACTGAAGAAAGAATGGATTCACCCCTAGAGGTTGCATAGTACTAGAGGCACAAATTTAACCTGGAACCGGAAATGATTAACAATTTTTGGAATCGAACCGGTTTCTACCTGCCTGAGGAACCGAGCCCTACCCGCTTGAAGCCATTGGTTCTATGCCGGTTATACCATTTTTCAAAAAAACTCTTCCAATCCATAGTCATCAAGAACCGGTTTGGAACCACTACTAGCCGTTGGAACGATTTTTGACCGTTTTCTAGCTGTTGGAACGGTCTTATAGCCACTTCTAGCCTTTTTTTAAGCCCACTAAGGTTTGTATAAATACACATTAAACGGTTTGGTTGAGTAAACAACTTTAAAACGCTAACCTAACACAATAAAAATGATATAATTAATAACTTTATATACAACTATTATTAATATTTTTAAGCATAACTTTAAACGTAAACACAAACGAAATAATTAAACTTTTTTATATAATAATATTTTAAACCAATATATTGATAAATTTTTTATAGTTTATTAAGTTGAAAAGGTAGACTTATATTTTTAATATTTAGTTATATAATCTAATTATTTAAAATTATTAGTATTTAATAGAAAAGAGGTTGGTATTTAATAAGAGAGAGAGCTGGAAAAACTTTGATGAGAGTAAATGTGGGGATGACACGTGACATTGAGGATTTTTGTTTACTATATAATAGAAGTATGTAGATACAAACCTTATTAAATTTCGATTTCGATTTTAAAACCCGTTTGATTAACTGTTTTAAACGCATTTCGATTATATTTTGTAATACATAATGGATATGATTTTTATACTATGTACAAATGTGTTTATTTATAAATATATAACTAGGTTAGAAGTCCGTGTATTCAACGGGATGAATACTAAAATCGATATACTTTATGAACTCTAACTACTTATTGTGATTGACGTTACATGTTATGTATAAAAATAAAAAAAATAAAAATTTAGAGTTCATATTCATAAATCTCCAAATATTTCTTTGTATACAATATTTTATTATGTTTTGTTCCTCTGTTTACCATCTTTATGCAAGATTAATCGTTTAACCCCGTCTCTACTTTAACTTAACTCTAGATAATGTACAGACAAATGAGTATGGGCAAAACCGGTTGTCTTAAAAATAAACCAAGCATTGATATTGAACGTCCTTGACTCTTATTTATTTTCTTTAAAATTTGAAGGTAAACCTTTTGTTTAAAGATGTCTAACCAATACAAAGAATAAAATTAAGATGCTCAATATTACTTATAGTTATGATATCTACTTCCATAACATGATTACCCGTTGATATCACATAAACCATTTTTTTGTCAATATTTCTTGGTACCATGACTAGAACACCGATTTATGGTTAAGCAAACTTGTGAATTTAAGCCCATTTATCACGTGACAAGGAAAAACCGAATGAAATCTACAAATTAGAAAATGTCTTTGTCTTGGTTCCCAAGCAGCTCTTTCATTTTCTACATGAATTGCATAAGAAATTCAACATAACTAACTTTTAGTGGTTGTTCATAAGTTTTATTATACT
This sequence comes from Deinandra increscens subsp. villosa, assembly GCA_039602395.1. Lineage (NCBI taxonomy): Eukaryota > Viridiplantae > Streptophyta > Magnoliopsida > Asterales > Asteraceae > Deinandra > Deinandra increscens. The sequence goes on along the minus strand of JBCNJP010000015.1, from coordinate 2,313,726 downwards.
TCATCAAAATAAAACATTGTAATAGCCACAAAACCTTTGTTGAGGATATTATCAATATTATCATTTGCACTAATATAATTTATTGGCGTCCACAAAGATGGAAAAATAGTTTCATAACATAAAGAGTCATCTAATAAACACTATATGCAGATATTAGTCATGATGTTTATATGTAAGTAGATATCTGAAAACACATATAGTGTCGGATCTAGTGATTTGTACACCGAATTTGGACCGAAAGATCACCGAAAACTAAGAACACGAAGAACACGAATCGTGTAAATAAAACTCGATTATAGCATAGATTTGATCCAGATTACATATGATTGACTCAAGAACGAACAGAAATCTGAAAATCAAGAGCAAAAATTCCTCCCTGTGAATTGCTCTAAAAACGGTTATGGTGAACTCGTGAAGTAATGCTCCGAACCTTCAAACCATATATTTATAAGCAAACCAGTTCGGAGCCTCACTTTGTCCGAACCTTCAAAACCCCTCAACTATTAGTAAATGACACAAATTGCCCTTTGACAATGATTTAACTATACTAACTATATCAACTAACGACACTAACTGGAATACACACACGTCACACATATTTTGCACCAACAAACTCCCCCTTGACGTGTGCTGTATCAGATCTTCAAACTCTTTGAAACTGTTGTTAGTTGATGTAGGGTAAGCATGGCTTGAACAGGACTAAGTCAACTGAACCAATTCTGAAAGTAATAAACTCTTTGATAGCTTTGCATCCATGCTTGAAATCCATTCTGAGATCTTTATCTGAAAGACTTTGATGATATCAACCTGCAATCTTCAGAAGACAGAAGTGCGGTTTTTCTTTTTCAAACATAACTTTAATCTTGGAAACAAAACTCTCCTTTGGAGAAACCAAGAAATTTAATTTTGAAAATTTGTTGTATCACGTGTCGATCAGATCAAAAACAAAGAAGAAAGAAAATCTTTTTGGATTTTTACAAAGTTTATATCAAAACACACCAAAAATCTTTTTGCACTTTTCTTGAAATGAAATGAAATTGCAATACAGAAACAAACTCTATTTTTGGTATTTTGTGAGAAAGATCACGACGCAAGATCATATCAGACATAACGCATCTAACACATTTCAATTTCGGTCTTAATCAGCATGCAAGCCAAGATAATCGCAAATACAACATTTATGTTTATTTCAGCATGCACCAATCATATTTATCGTTTTCAGATATGCTTAAGGTAATTTTATCATGCACTGACAACTCGGCTTCTACTCTATCAGAAATACTTGCAAATCATCATGTTTATCTTATAGAAGTAACGTTTATTCGAGATTTAAACATCCTTGATGAGTCATGCAAAAATAAAGCAGAACCTCAAATACCTAGCAATCAGGTCGGTCTTTCGACACGCAGAGAAAGCCCAAGTATTTGAGAAAATAAGAAAGCAAAACAAGTTGAAGTTGTATAATCCAACAACAATCAGGTCGGTTCTTCCGAACGCGCAGAGAAAGTCCGATGGATTATACGAAACACCAATAAAAATAAAGCAGAACGTCAAACGAACAACAATCAGGTCGATCTTTCGATACGCAGAGAAAGTCCGATCGTTTGACAAAATAAAGAAAATCAAACAAGTTTAAATCTTTCAAAATGAAAACATGCATTCATCAGGATATCTCTTTATTCTATTTTTGTCAGAATCATCACATAACATTCATCAAGAAGCAAACAACCAAAGATTATCAGGCAAGCTTTATATTTATATCTTACTTGCAGATATCAGATTAATCATGCACATTCACAGATCATACAAGCACCTACAGCCTTTAGACTTAATCTATCCATGGCAGATAGCGTATATGCTGATGTACTATCATTTCTTGCTTTTGTCAAATCAATTTCTCAATTTTCCATTTTTTATATTTTCAAATTTCTCCCCCTAAAATTCAACAAACTCTGTTTTTGAATTTTCCAAAATTTCTAATCTTGTGTTTCAACACTTTGATGAAGTCACCCAATTTTTTTTTTTTTTTTTTTAATAACAAACTCGAACCTTTAAGCGTAAAATTTGATCCAACTTTTAAAATATTCAATTATCCCAAGGTTTAAGACGAAAATTCCAATTATCTGAGGGTTTAAAATGAAAGTTCAATTACTCGTACGTAATATATGAAATTTCATTCAAGCCAAGCTTTGATCGATCATAACATCCTCAATTCTCAACGAAATACGAAATTGAGAACACCGTTGTGTGCGAAATTGAAAGACGATCCAAACTAGATGCATTGTTGATATGTTTCGATGAATATTTGAAAAAACCGATACCGAACACGGAACAAGATGATGAAGCTAATGAACTGTAAATCAGATTTGATCTAGACTCGATTGGAACCCGAATTTTGATAACCAAATGTGTAAGAATGCTCTCGCTGACTTCAAGTTCACATCAGAATCATCACAAACATGTATGTATATCAACTTAACGATTTTGCTATATGCGTAATCGATGATCAAAAAGGATGAAGACTAAATCAAAAATATAATCAGAGAACCAAATGACGAAAATGATATTACAATCTGAAAGTTCACAAATCAATCAATTTTCAACAAAATTTGAATCTGAAAGCTTCAGTGAACTCGTAATCAAGAATCGAACGGAATAGAACCAGATTTGATGTGAGTTGATCCAATTTTAAGAATCTGAATGTAATGAACAACAAAGACGATGAAGATGTTGAACTGTGAGTTCAATTTGATCCTAAACCTGAACGAAAATCGAAATTGATTGTACTACTAGATTCAGAATCACAAACCGAAACTTATAATATCCACTTCAAATTGAAAAGACGAGTTCCGAAAATTCTGCCATTGATGAACTCGAAAGAAGAACGTGAAGAATGACTGTGATTTTGCGATCTACTTCGAAGTTGTACCAAAATCAAAATGGATTTTATCATTAAATTCGCAATTGTAAACCGAATCTGATGATAACATAATGAGTGAACAACAATCAATATCATACAACTCGAATCTAAAGTAAGTGATGAACAGGTTTGACTAAAAAAAATCAAAATCGATCCAATTCAATCAATTTGAACACAGATTTCGATCCGAAACAGTGTAGAATCACGGCCTAGAAGCTCTGATACCAATTGAAAACACATATAGTGTCGGATCTAGTGATTTGTACACCGAATTTGGACCGAAAGATCACCGAAAACTAAGAACACGAAGAACACGAATCGTGTAAATAAAACTCGATTATAGCATAGATTTGATCCAGATTACATATGATTGACTCAAGAACGAACAGAAATCTGAAAATCAAGAGCAAAAATTCCTCCCTGTGAATTGCTCTAAAAACGGTTATGGTGAACTCGTGAAGTAATGCTCCGAACCTTCAAACCATATATTTATAAGCAAACCAGTTCGGAGCCTCACTTTGTCCGAACCTTCAAAACCCCTCAACTATTAGTAAATGACACAAATTGCCCTTTGACAATGATTTAACTATACTAACTATATCAACTAACGACACTAACTGGAATACACACACGTCACACATATTTTGCACCAACAATATCTACAATTATAATACTATTTTGTTTCATTTGTTACTGGAAAATGATTATTTTATTTGTTACTTTCTACAACAGAAACACTAGTCTTATCAAGACCTTTTTTTATATATTTAAACAAATATTACATTGATGTAGTCTAATTACACCGCTTAATATTAGTGTGCCTAATATATTTTTAAATTAAAATTGTTATAGGCAACAACACTATGAAATTAATGATAATTATTTATGTATGGCTATTAAATTAAATATATAGTTACATCCGCTTACAAGTAATGTAAAATCAAAAAATATATATAAACTTTATTGAAATTATAATATTTTAATAGCTCTATTTTTAATAATTGTAAAATACTTAGTCGTTCGTTAATACGTCAACACGTACAATCATCAAGATATGTTTTTAATAAAAGCTTTAAAAATATATCACAAAAGTCCAATGACGTATTTTTAATTTGTCTATATAAGTATCAACTATCTAACTAAAATATACCAATTAATGCTAAATAGAATAACTAATTTTAAATATTTGTTAAACTCTAATAGGACAAAGAAAAAATAAAAAATGAATATGTTATAATTGTTTGAGTGGGAAAAAGAATGAGGATGACTATAATATTCACAAGTGACATCTTCATTTACCAAGTTAGATTTTTAAAGAAACAATGTGAGCACTATTAAAAATGTTATGATTTTAAATCTTAACTAATATATATAGTTATGATGATTTTAGAAACACAACACATGTAAAAGAGGAAGTGTGTATAGCGATAAAAAAAATATATATATCACATTTACTTGAAGTTGACATGTGTCTTTTTTTTATTTTTTATTAAAGGGATGCCAATTTGATTATTGTATTTCATTTTTTAGATCATTATATAGTACCAATGATCATCAATTCAAGCGATTGATGTGAGGTGCCGAAAGACATTAAAAAGATGAGGTTTTGGATTCAACTCCACATATTACAAAAAAAAATAAATGGAGGTTGCAGGTTGGGCCAAATGATTTTCTCACCCATAATGATCTTCGAGTCTTGATTATTGTCATTGTTAAACATTTTAGAATATCTCAACCCAATATGTATACATAGTTTACATCCAATACTAAAAGTATACTCGTTGTGTGCTTCATTCTATCCAGCCAAATATCGTGTTCTAGCTTAAAAGAACCCCCTTAACGACTGGTTTTATTGATTTTGTTTTTCTTCTCTTCACTAATGGACCTCACACCTCTTCTTCTTTCTAAATTATTTGTTTAGGATGGAGGGTGTGGAGCTCGAGTAGTTTATGGGTTTGTGTGTACACTGCAACCACCCATTCGGGTAGTTTCTGCATATAGGGTTCACTAGTAGTTTTTGCATATAGGGTTCACGGGTAGTATATTCCGAGACAAATAAGAGAAATGTTTTTTTTGCCTTTTAGTTCTAGGCGGTTCTTGTAATACCCTAGGCAAATCTCACATCGGTCGTGGACAGGAGAGATTCCTGGTTCATAAGGAATCTCGTGTCTCAAATATCAACAATGTGTTTTGGGCGCTTAAGCTGTGGCTGAGAGGAGAACCTCACAGTTAAGCGTGCTCGAGTGACAGCAATCTAGGGACGAATGACCTCCCTAGGAAGTTTTCACTTGGTCAACCAAAAACAAACCCGTGAGCTCCTGGGTGGCAAAGCGAGCAATATTGGTGGTATGAGGGGTCGAATGTTACAGTTCTGGTGTGCCCAGTTTAGTCTACTTTCGATATGATTTTTGATCGGGCGGTTCTTATGGTTCAATCGACCCAACACAGATAGGCGGCCCGCATAATTGAATCGGTTTCAAACACATGGTTACCTTTTACATAAATGCTACTTTTAGCTAGTGTATTATTATTTAGTCATTAAAACTTCTTATTTAGGAATTGATTCAATTCATTTAAAAGTTTACAAGGAAATAGAAGGCAAACGGGCAACAAGTTGCGACGCTAAACCTTTTTGTATAGCAAAACCAAACCGTTTAAAACCTATATTCACAGATTTGGCGTCATAACATTACTGTACATGACAGGACATTGGATCCTGTCAAGTAGCTCGACAACATCAGGTACAAGATAGCCAAAGGTATCAAGTTGATGAGAAAACATAAGTGGTTATTCTCTTGTTGATGAGGATGAAGATGATAACGAATTTCATCAACTAAATGATCAAGACCTTGGTGCATACAACACTCCGAAATAGTTTATTTTGGATAATATAGTTTGATTAAAACTTATATTGATGTTTTTCTATAATTGCAATTTGTTTAAGATTTTATTGATTTTTTTAACATTTGTAGTGGTTGAAAGTTTATAAAGTGTATATTATAATTCTACAGGGTTGAAAGTTCATAATAAAAGTAAAAAAGGGTAACACTTTCTTATTGATTAAAAATAAACATGGTTACGAGTTATAGAGAGTTCCATCCTATCCACCCGTACTGCGTGTACATACACAACATCTCTTTTTAAATAACTATTGTTTTTTATAATTACAATTTTTGGTCACACACAACCCCTTTTTTTTTGTTTTTTGAATTAACAGTTTACTTGCACACATCGCCTCTTTTAGTATTCTAAATTATTATTGTTTCAAATACTTTTTAATCTTTTGGTTATTCATGAATATTTTTATATGATTTTTAGCTTTTATTTTTCTATAATCTTTTAGTTTTTCTAGATAATTTTTATATGATTTTTAGTTTCTCTTATAAATGTTTTTTCTCCCTTAACTTATAAGATATAATGTTTTAGTAAATTCATAATATACTATTATGACATGTTTATTTTTATCTATATTTCTATTGAATATATAGTATCTTTTTACTATCATTTTCCATCTTTAATTTTTTATATCTACGTTTTTAAACTAATATTTGTTTATTGCTACATTAAATTTAGTCATAATATTTCTTTAAATAAATCGGGTGACGGTTTAATATTCTTCGAGTACATTAGTGTGATGGCTTAGCTTAATGTAATTATTGATTTTTTTTATAGATTTTTACACGAAATTTCAGGCTTTTGTACGAAAATAATGTAAAAGTAAGTTATATCATTACCTTATTGATCACAATTCTCGCTCGATGGCTTTTTTCAAAAAGAAATCACGCACATAAATCATGAAACAAGTTTAACACACTCGTAATGAACGTGAATACATGTTTTTGGTAGAAAAGAAAACGAATCTCACGAGTCATGAATGGCGATAAATGCAAATTTTTTAAAAGTAATTTTCATTACCTTACAAATCATCAAATCTTACCTTATAAAGATTTAAATAATTATTCATTTTTAAAAAGGGACAAATAGAATGTCACTAGGCTGGACAAATAAAAACAATTGATTCAACTTAATGAAACTAGGTACAAAGCTATTTAGGCCCATACACACATAATCGCAATCCTACTTTTTATTCTTTTAGGTGCTATGTGTTTTTTAAGAGATAAATTGTCTGCAGTCTGCGGACCATATCTGCAAACATCTGTAGCATAAGAGGTGGACTAAACATCTGCAGTCTGTAAGAAGAAGAGTGTTTGTTTTTTAATTTCTGCAGACTGCTAAAATAAACAGAATTTTAAATAAATTCATTTTTTAAACTTATAGATAATTACCATTCAATCATTTTATTTTATTCCGTATATTTTAACCAACAAATTTTTTCTAAAACAAATTTCTTTTAAATAAAATTTCAAAAATATATTATAAAAATTGTTCAAACAATGTTTTTTAAACAACTATTTTTTTATTAAATAAATGTTTAAAAACGTTTTGTCTAATAATTGTTTAAAATATGTTTTTTGAAAATAACTTTTTAAAAACGTATTTAAAAACGAAACTTTAAAAAAAAACAAAAAAACGTTTAAAAAAAACATTTTTAAAAAACGTTTTTAAAAATAATTGTTTAAAATGTTTTTTTTAACTTTTTAAAAGGCGTTTTTTTAAATGGTTAAATAAGTTTTTTAAAAGCTGTATAAAATATTAAAAACCTTTTAAAAAGTTTTTTTAGAAAAAACTTAAAAAACTATTTAAAAATATTTTTTTAATGAAAAAGCAGTTTAAAAAGAAGGTTAGAAGATGTTAGAAGATGTCAGAAGTGGCTGGGTCATATCTGCACCAAGAAGAGCCTGCGCAATTTCGCTCGTATAAATGTCATTTCAATATAACTTAGTTTTGAGGTCACTAATTTCATATAAAAACCTTATCAATTTCGCTCTTAAACCCATATGATTTGACATTTTGACTGCTTTATAGATTGTTGTTGTTAATATGAAATTATATTTTGTCAAACATTATGGATATGATTTTTATACTATATACAATGTGTTTACATAAGATATAAAAATATAAAATGGCCCTTAAGGGAACAATTTAACGATAAATAATATTTGTCGTTTAAAAAAAGTATAGATATGATGAATGATATTTCAGAAAGAGAGGAGAAAGTGTGTATAGGGGTAGTAGTAGTAATAGTAGTAGTAATAATAATAATAATAATAATAATAATAATAATAATAATAATAATAATAATAATAATAATAATAATAATAATAATAATTATTATTATTATTATTATTATTATTATTACTACTACTACTACTACATGTATTACGGTATAAATTTCATTTTCAATATGTTTTTTCGAAGAGATAAGCACGTCACTCAAATGATTCAGATTTAAATTACATAAGGTGGAGATTTTAGAAATAATATACATGTAAAGGAGAAAATATGTAACATCCATGTTCAATCTGTTTGTGAAACCCGACCTGTTTTGAAATTTCGCACTTTTTCAATTTTTAAATTAAATACTTATCGAGGAATTTGGTTTTTTACTAAACTATTTTGTCAAATAATATTTTAATGATCCAAAATCATTTTTCAATAAGATATTCAATTGGTTAATTTTTGTAGTAATCGATTTGTTAAGAATGAAAATAAATCAATTTACGATGTTTCAGATGATTTCGGTAGTTAACCGGGAGATTCGGTAATAAACGAAAGACTCATATAATTCGATTAACACATTCCAAACATTCATTTATCATTTATCAGAATCAAATATTATTTGTAAGGTTATGATTTGTATTTGTCACTTTAAAACAAGAATCTATCAATTCGCGAATTTTGTGCGTTTTTGGTTCGCGAATCGTCGTAACTTGAAACTCGTAAATGTCCAAAGTCATAATCTTCAATTTCATCATATTCTTATGGGTCTCATGTACTTGGGTACAAAATTTAAGGTCAAACCAAGTTGAAACGAGCACCAAATAAGTCGAAAAAAATAAAAATTTAACTATTGCATGCCCCCCCCCCCCCCCCCGCGGACCGTGATGGGTTATGTTTGGAAGGTTGTGGTCCGTGACCAGACACATCAGGGCATGATCTTGTTTGTTCACGTTTTGGCTCGGTTTAGGTGGTCTAGGTCTGAGCAAAACACGTTTTTAACTCAAATTGACCCCCCCCCCCCATAATTGATCCTTATCACCTCTAACAACTATATAACCTTCTGGAACACAGTATCATCATCCAAATCAAAAGATTTGCATTCATTTTGAATTATTATTATTTCAGTCAACCTTCCTTATCACAATCAAATCAAATTCGAAACCCCAGCCATCCATTGTTATAAATACCACCATAACTCGATCTTAGAACCTTTGTTCATCGTTTACCACCTTCCAGTTTCATGCCAGAAGGTCTCGATTGCCCTTTGAAAGTTAATTGACACGAGTTTAACCAGCCGATTTCGTCACTTTTCTCTAGTAAGTTTCCTCATAAAAATGTTTCGCCGGAAAAGGAGAAAAACTCATGGAGTTCTCTTTCACGCGCTAGATCTGAAAGCTGTTCAACTTACACTGTTGTTGTCTGAAACAAATTCAGCAATTAAACAAGCAGATTGTGGAAATTAGGGTTTAAACAAATGTAAGACTGAATGAAAGAGGGGGCTGGAAAATCACCTGCATTTTGCGTGTAGTATTGGATGCACGACCGTTTGTGCAAATGAAGATGGATTCAATATTGAAGATTAAGATGGATGCGAAGGTTAGGTTAAAGATCGGAAGCTACGAGGGTAAAAAAAGTTCTTGTTAGGAGTGTCTAGGATGGAATCAAGGCGGTGGAGGATCTTCAAATCAAGATTTGGAATTAGAAGCGGGAATGGATTTTGCTTGTGTAGATTATGAGAATCGTAGAGGGAGCAGAGTTGAGAACGAAGATTAGGGCTTCTGTTTGTACAAAGGGACTGGGAGAGATGGAAATATTAGAAGTGGGAATGGATTTTGTTGGAGCTGGGAGAGGGGTATGACGCACAATTTTAAAACTGTACTCTGTGTTTTTTTCTTTATTTTGTTATGACAGTTAGTTTACGACACACAAAAATGCGCGTCATCTACCATTCATAGTTTATAAAGCATGACAGTTTTTTTATGACACGCACATTTGCGCGTCGTGAAACCAGTGTGTGTCATAATTCGCGTGTCATTAAAGACCCCTTTACTAGTAGTGAACATGAACAATTAGGTTAGAAATCATAATCTTGATGAAATATTCATTTTTGTAAACTTTAGGGTTAAATATGTAAATAGTAAAACTTCAACGGAGAAATTGTAATTATGCCAAACTTATTATATTTCTGTTTTGCACCCTATAGTTTAAGAAAATATATATTAATCTCTATAGCCTGGTAAACTACATATTTAACTCCATAACTTTGTAAAAATGCATATATAACTCCATAGTTTGGTAAATTACATAATAGACCCTAAAATTTTGAAAAGTATATGTTTTATCTTATATCTCTGGAATTTTCAGTTTAGGCCGTATAGTTTTGGAAGATACACATTAATTACACCTTTTAGTTAGGGTTTCCTACATTTTTAAAACCTAGTTTTGGTATTTACACATAAGACCTTAAGCTTTAGGATTTTTGTTGAAAATAGTTTTAAAGTCCATAATAGATTATTTTGATAGAAACGTTTTAGTAGTAGTGTTATAAACGTATTGAGCATTTACTAACTGGAAGAATGAACACACCAGTTATCGGGATCTCTGTCTCGGTAAGAGTTCGCATAACTCCTATAATCGGACCTTGGCGCTTACCTGGGACGCCTCGATGAAAGCGTACTAACCTATAGGCCAAAGCATGCTCAGAAACTTAATCCTCTATCATTTGTGCCTCATTTTCATTTAGTCGTTTCACATCTTAGGATTATCTCGGTGCTTTCTCTCGGTTCTTGCCTTCCAATCATGTGAGTATTCATAGCCCCTTCTTATTTTTATAGTTTTGGGGTGTAACATGTACCTTATATCAAACTTAAACTCTATAGTTATATTTACTCAAACTCAAATACGATGCTATGTTGTTATGTGTAATTGCTAGTATGTGAACTTGTATGATGTATAGTTGTATTGTGCTACTACTCAAACTCACCCGTAACATTAATTGTAAAAAGTCTGGGTAACCACAATAGATCTATTGGTGTGACGACCAACCTGACTTGGCCGATAATTGGCGCCGGTTGATGGGATCCTAATTTTCAGGCTTGGTTTACGCTATCTGGTGCTTTATTTCATAGCTTGTTTACTATACTTGTCATTATTACTTAATTAAAGATCGCATGATTTTTCACTTACGCACGTATGAAACCTATGTTTACTCACAAACTACTTTGTAGTTGACTCTATATTTTGTACATGGTGCAGGAAGCACTATTTGATGTGAAGAACTTGATGTGGACACGTAGGACTCTTATGGACTTAGTTGTGACCTCAATAAATAGTTATCATTTTGTTGTAATGTTTTTGTTGGATTATTTGTTGTATCTGTTGTTTTGATTATTAATGAAATGAGTATGATTAAGACACATCGCAACTTTAATATTAGTGTTGTGAGCATCTAGACAATCTTCACGCCCCGATATATTCTGTCGTCGATTACGGTGTGACATACACCATCACCATCACTTAGCATAATGTAAAAAAAAAGTAACAGTTTCTTATTAATTAAAAATAGAAATGATTGAGTTAAAGAGAGTTCCATCCCGTCCACCCTTACTCCATGATACATACACATCATCTCTTTTAAAATAAATATTATTTTTGATAATTACAATTTCGGTCACACGCAACACCTTTTTTGTTTCTTAAATTAATCGTTTACCTACACACATCGCTTCTTCTTGTTTTCTAAATTATTATTGTTTGACATACTTACAATCTTTTGGTTATTCTAGAATACTTTTTTATATGATTTTTCACTTTTATTTTTCTAAATTATTATTATTTGAAATATTTATAATCTTTTGGTTTTTCATGATTATTTTTATATGATTTTAAGTTTCTCTTATAAAGTTTTTCTCCTCTAACTTATAAGATATAATGTTTTAGTAAATTCATAATATACTGTCATGACATGTTTATTTTTATCTATATTTCTATTCAACAAATAGTATCTTTTTACTATCATATTCCGTCTTTAATTTTTATATCTACGTTTTTTAAACTAATATTAATTTATTGCTACATTAAATTTAGTCAAAACTTTTCTTTAAATAAATCGTGTGACGCTTTATTATTCTTCAAGTATAGTAGTCTGATGGCTTAATGTAATTAATGTTTTTTTTTAGATTTTTACCCGAAATTTCAGGCTTTTATACGAAAATAATGTAAATAAAGTTATATCATTACCGTATTGATCACAATTCTCGCTCGTTTGCTTTTTTCAAAAAGAAATCGCGCGCATATATCATGAAACAAGTTTAGCACACTCATAATGAGCGTGAATACATGTTTTTGGTAGAAAAGAAAGCGAATCTCACGAGTCATGAATGCAATAAATGCAATTTTTTTAAAGTAATTTTCATTACCTTACAAATCATCGGATCTTACCCTTATAAAGATTTAATAGTTATTCATTTTTAAAAAGGAACAAATAGAATGTCAGTAGGCTGGACAAAAAGTTCAAATACAAAGTGTTATTTCCGTGTGAAGCGTGCGAAGGCATCTGGGACATTAATATAAGAAATTAATGGTTTAGATTTAGTCCAGATTTATTGCAAAAATAAAAAGGAAAATCTAAGCGTAAAGTGAGTTGAGGGGTAAAATTGGTATAACATTTTTTTCAAGTTCCCCCTAAATTTTTAAACGTCTATAACTTTTTATACGACATTAGTAAAAAAAAATTACACCATAAAAACGAGCATTTAGTTCTCTTTCATTCTTGCTATACTTTTTTTGAAGTTAAAATACTTTTATTCAAAACTCGACTATGTGTCCAGACGACGTTTGTGTGATTATGAAATAAAGCATGCGTGATTATTGTATTTGGTGGCAAAATGGTGACAATTGCCTTTTTGACACCATTTTGAGACCAAAACATATTTTGGTGGCAAAATGGTGACAATTGCTTATGAGAATATTACAACATATTTGGTGGCAAAATGGTGGCAATTGCTTATGAAATAAAGCTTGCGTGATTATGTATATATATATTTTTCACAACATATTTGGTGACAAAATGGGGGCAATTATCTTTTTGACACAATTTTTCTACCAAAACATATTTGGTGGCAATTTTTTTTCTTAAGTTCGTCATCGTAAAACTTGCGTGATTATGTAATATAACTTGCTTGATTATGATTTGTGTGTATAGAGGTTTTTTTCACAACATATTTGGTGGAAAAATGGTGACAATTGCCTTTTTGACACCATTTTGCTACCAAAAAATATTTAGTGGCAAACTTTTTTTTTAAAGTTAGCTAGTCTTCGTAAAACTTGTGTGATTATGTTATATAACTTGCGTGATTATGACTTGTGTGTACATAGATTTTTTCACAACATTTTTGGTGGCAAAATAGTGACAATTGCCCTTTTGACACCATTCATATTTTGGTGGCAAAATGGTGACAATTGCCCTTTTGACACCATTTTGCTACAAAAAAAACCCGGTGACAAAATCTTGCGTGATTATCAAGCGTACGCGAACAATATTACCATCTTTCGCACATTTTACACGGAAAGTTCTTTTTGTACAATAACTTAAAGCGTGTAGGTTGGTAAAAAAATAAAAATAATCACATTCATTACATTGTAAGAGTTGTGTTTTATAGAAAACCAATATTTTGCAAAAAACCAAAAAACCAAGAAAAAAAATTGTTTTTTAGAATTTTTTTTATATGTGTTTCTTTCATGATTTTAAGAATACTAAAAAAAGAAAAAACTTGAAAAACATTTTCGAGTTTTTTTTAAATAAAATAAAGTTCGGATTTTAGCTTGAAATTAATAATGAACTATGCAACAATAATTTAAATTGGTTTATAAATGCCAATTATTTGTTTTTTATATTATACGCATAAACCATGTCCATATTTAAGTTAAAAAATTTTTTTAAGTAGTTTTAATTATAATGCATGATGCACTAATAAAAAATACTAAACTTTTTATTTTTAATTTGTTTTTCCATAAATAAAGCTAATAAAATTATAGATTTTTTGTTGAAATTTTTAAAAAAAATTATTAATATATACTGAAGTTATAGAAAAAAAATTTAATTTTTTTTATATTTTTAGATAATTAATGGCATTTTCATTGCTTTTCCCCGAGGTGTTCCTGATAAGCACTTTCGCTTATCGACAACTCATTGCATGTTTAAATTGCCATCGTGATAAGCTGTGTGAACCGACATGACGGACCCAAACATTGCCCACTCGCAACCTTCGCATGTGGCAAACACGGACATGCGCGGCTCTCCCATAACAATACGTTTCCACAACGCGCCTATTAGGCGCGTGTAGGTTCCACCCCAACAATTACCAAATTATGTTTATAAATAGCGGTCTGACAGCTCCGATTCTCACACACAATTCTGCACACACACTCTCTCTCTCTCACTTCTAGAAAACCATCTCCGTCTTCGGCGCCGATCACGTCTCCGGTAATCCCCCTCTTCATTTTCATCTCTTATTTTCTCTATCTATATCTAGATGTGTGTCTAGATATATATATATATATATATATAGACACACACACAATCTATATACACGCGCCGTTAGTGTTCGATCGGTGTACGGAAAGTTAAAATTCAGGGTGCTCAACATCGGATTGTTGAAACCCTTGAAATTAACCCACCGTTTGTTTTACCGTTAAATTCATATAGAATTGATCTGTGTTTTTGAGAAACAACTCTCGTTGGATTTGCAATCGGTATGCTTACGAATATTTTTGAGTTGAAAACCCTAATTGATCGATCTGTGTTGTTTTTGTTTGTGAATCGATCCAGCTATTATGACGGATAATCGAGGTGATGGCGACGAGCGGGTTGTCGAAAGAGCTTGTTTTTCTGATACTTCAGTTCTTGAATGAAGAAAACTATAAGCAAACGGTACACAGGTAACTAATCGATCCATCTGTTGTGGAATTAATGTTATTTTTAAAATAAATTGAAATAATTTTGGTTAATTTTGTGAATGAATGAATCAAGGTTGGAATCGGAATCCGGGTTTTTCTGTAATGTGAAGTATATCGAGGAGCTTGTTGCCAAGGGGGATTGGGATGTGTTAGAGAACTACTTAGCGGGTTTCATAAGTGTTAACGATAGTCGTTATTCCGTCAAAATGCTATTCGAGATTCGTAAACAGCGGTACATTGAGGCCTTGGATAGGTAAACATACATCGAATCGATTCGATTCTTTGGACTTATTTCACATTATCTATAAATAACCATTGTACCCTTACTTTTAAACGGCGGCCATTTGATTTAGCAAAAATGGTGGTGTGAAATTAGATTTGACGATGTGAGCTTAGCACTCCAAACCGAGTTTTAATTATTGTACATTTGTTAATTTGTGGGTGGTTACAGCCAAGATCGTGTTAAGGCTTTGGACATTCTTAACAAGGACCTCAAAGCTTTCAAATCTGTGAATGGCGAACTATTCAAAGAAATGACACATCTGCTCACCATTGCTAATATCAGGTACGTACTTTTGACGCTAATTAATGGTCTCTCTAATTTAATTGTTATTACTATTGTAATGGTTACCTTGTGTTTTCTTCACCTTAAATTTTTTTCTGCCATCTCATCATCAAGTTATTACCTTCCACTTTTAAATCTTTTCCTCGTAATACTCGGTCCATACTTTACTACACCTTTTTTTAATTATATAAAAATAAAAAAGGAAAATTGGAATTAAATAATCCAAGTTATTGGGTATTGACGTTAATTAATGGTCTCTCTAATTTAATCATGGTTAGTTAAAACTGTAGTTAATGAATGAATGATTCATGCTGTTCAAAAGCTTTTGTCATTTTCTTCCAATTATTTATGTGTAAAACAATTTTATTTGCGGTTGGTGTCTTGGTGAATCAATTGTTTTTTACCGAAGGAGGGTGATGGAAAACATGCTCACTACCGAAATTTCATAATTTTAAGGTTTGTCGAGAGAAACATAGGGAGGGAGACACGTGTCATAGGATAGTAAAATTATATATTAAACCATATTTAAGCTTACGGTCTTATGAACACCACGTCACAAGGTCTATGCAGCCACCATGAGCCTAAATTTGTTGTTTTGGACTTTTGGTGGCGCTTGTTGGATTTTGAAGAATATTTTGATGAACAATATTAATAACTTTTTTATTCGAATATTTAATAAAAAATTTAATCGGACATTCCGACTTTTTCTAAAAAAATTGTGCTCGACAATTAGAAACTCTAAATTTTGCGAGTCTTATTTATATATCTGTTAACACCAATATAAATTTATATTATTTAATATCTTTTTTTGATGTTGTTGTTCTTGTGTAAGTGATTTAGACTTGTGTAACTCATTAGCTACCGATCTAATTTATCAATTAGATTATATTTTTTTAAAATATTAAATATAATTTATTTTTATTAAATTATTAATTAAATTATTAATTATTTATAACCGAGTCGTCTTAACTTTATACGTTTTTTTTACATACTCCCACTCTATTTCTAAAAACATATATATTTTTAAATCGTTTTTTTATAACGCTTCATTGTTTTAGTGTTAGTTTCATATTGTTTTCTTTAAGTATCTAAACTTTTGTAATGTTTAGGCAATCCGAGACGAAAACATCCGCTACCTACGTGACGACTATATTATATTTTAAACCACAAAATCACCCTTCAGCACTTTATATTTTTATAAAATTTAAACCTATATATTTTTTTTGATAAATTACCACTTTACGTCTTTATCGAATATTTTTATAAAATTTAAACCTATATATATATTTTTTTTTGATAAATTACCACTTTTCGTCTTTACCGAACAATCCATTTTGTAATGACCTTTATCATTAAAAAAAATTATAATATAAAATTTAGAACGTTACCAAATTTAGAAAGTCGATTAAAATAAAATTAGCTAATATAAAAGTTTGTAACAGTGTAAGGTCGTGTTTGGCGCGTCATAAGCTAGCTTATAAGCTAGTTTTTTGACGTCACCAAACGTGGCTTTTAAAAAAAACTAGTTTAAAAAAAAGCCTTTTTGTTAATGTCAAAAAGCTAGCTTTTGAAAAACTAGTTGAAGTAGCGTTTCAACTAGCTTTTATAATATTTCCAGTTTTACCCTACCCTAACTTATTTATATTTTGTTTATAAAATTTTATTTATTTATATATACATGTACTTTTATGTCATTTTACATTTTTCAGCTAGTTTATCAGGTATTTTTTATCAAACATTATTTTTTATCAACTAGCTTATAGTTTATCAGCTACCAGCTAGCTTTTCAGCTAGTGCGCCAAACACAACGTAATTTTAGTATTTCTTATTCAACTGGTCAAAACAAATTAAGGAAATATTCAATCATTTAATAGCATCGAAAAAGAAACTACAAGGGTCATATTTTTTAGATCATTGGCCTAATGACATATTGGTGTTAAGTAAGGCTTTACCTTTTCAAATAGTGAAGATTCAAACCTTATGTTAGACAACAATTTGCAGTTAAAAAAAACTACACCCAATACACCTTGACATTCTATTATTTCATCATCTTCAAACCGTCGTTTAGTGCCTACATGATGGCCATTTTATTTTAAACGACATATTAAGGTTCTTGTCGAGTAGCTAGCCGTTTGTGCACGAGTAGGGTTTGCATCATATCCTCACCCCTTATTATTTTAGTCTGTTCCAAGTAGTTTTAAATGACGTTTGCATTTGATTCGATCATGAATGTAGTGTGAGATTAGATTTGATGGTGTACGGTTAGTAAACTTAAGTTATAAATTGATATCGAGAAGACACACACACGCGAACACAAGATGATTTACACTAACTCGATCTCCAATGCACTAAGGAAACTCAAACCGGAAACCTTAACACAGTTCTCATGATCAAACCCTACTCGGTTTGGATAATTATATAGCAAAACGAATAAAAGCTATTGTAATCCTGTTATAATTCGTCTAGGAAAATTCCTATTATGTGAAACCGACTTGTTCCACAAGTAATGTCCTAGCAGGCTTGCTAGGCGTGACCCCTTCGAGCCGACTTGCTAGACGGTCTAGGAAATTAACTCCAACATAAACATCATATTTTAATTTTCAAAATTTTAAAATTGTTGTCATTTATGATATATATCAGGGATAACCCACAACTTTCAAAGTACACCGATAATAAAACAGCAAGGGCTGTATTGATTGATGAGCTCAAGAAACTGATCGAACAGAACCCAGATTTGCGTGATAAACGCCAGTTTCCTTGTTTGAAAAACTCAAGGCTACGTTTATTAGTCAACCAGAGGTATGTATAATTAACTATCAACTCACATCACCATGTTAATTCATTTCTATTATCTGTTAATCGATTACTTATCTTAAATTCTTTTAATCAATTACTTTTGCAGCCTAAATTGGCAGCACCAACTATGTAGGAACCCAAAGCCTAATCCCGAGATTGCAACTCTCTTGGAGGACCATATTTGTGGGCCACCACAAGCTGCCCAGGCTCCAGCCCCTGTGGCCAATCAGTTAATGGGTTCGATGCTAAGAGCTAGCTATTTGCAACAGGTACTAGATCATCCACTGATGTTCTAAGTCAACTAATTACCTTTAAAACTTCTTAAATGAAATGGTTTGATTTTTTTTAGCCACTGCAACCACCAGAAACACCTGTTTTTGTTGCTTCATCTCGCGGTCAAGGGTCGATGAACCCACCACCCTCTTTGACTCTAGTTCGTGCTGCTCATAATGTTAATACTACTAGGGGTAACCTACCTTGTTAGATTTCATTCCACCTATTTACTTACTTTTGACATTCATTTTTCCTCTGATTTTTTTAGTTAAGTGTCCCACATAATCTAACAATTAAGTTATTTAAATGTCTAACAGTAGATTCTGAGACTTTCTTAAGGAGATCAAGGCATTTTGGGACATCAGAGGAGGTATATATTGTACTTTTGTCGTAATTAATTGGCTGGAACACTTCAAATCATGCAAAACAAATAAGAAGGACCACCTTTCTGAGTTGTTCTTGTTTTGAACTTTGACAGATCAAAAATCTTCCCACATCATCGGTCACACGTCCTTCTCAAGGCCACATCTTCAACTTCCTTCCTACTGATGACTTGCCCAAAAATGTAATTTCAGCTATCAATCAAGGTTCAGAAGTGAAAACCATGGATTTTCATCCTGAGCATCAAACTCTACTTTTAGGTTAGTTCTTTTCATCTTATAAAAGATACATCTTGCAAAAGAATTATATTCTGTACATCATGGGATTTTATATATTTTCATGTGATTTCTAATTTCAGTCGGCACAAACACTGGTGACATTTCAATTTGGGAAATCAGTAGCAGACTGAGGATTGCACATAGAAACTTCTCATTATGGAACATCAGCTTATGTTCAATGGCTCTTCAAGTATGACCCTATGAAGTAAATAATCATTTTTGTAACAATTGTTAGCATTTTATTAACAGTCAAGTCATTTTAATGTTATTCAGGGTTCTTTGACCAATGAACATCCTGTTTTGGTCAACCGTGTTACGTGGAGTCCTGATGGCCTCCTTTTGGGTATGTCTTAACATGTCTTCTCTTTCCAAGGACATATTCTGAAACTGGTTTTAATATATATTTCTGTTCTTATAACAGGTGTTGCATACTCAAAGCATATTGTACACATATATTCGTATCATGCTGGTCACAAGTTACAAAATCACCTAGAGGTTGCCATGCAACAAATTTCATAACTTAGCTTAACAATATAATTTTCTTTTCGTGCGCTAATTACTAGTAATGTTTGTCCAGATTGAAGCTCATGTCGGCTATGTTAGTGATATTGCCTTTACTGTTCGATACCAGAAATTAATCATCATAACATGTGGAGAAGACAAAACTGTGAAGGTAATTTACTATAACACTAATTCACAAATGGCACAATAATAAAAGTATAAAACCATAAACTACGCCTTAAAATTCTTGGATTTGTACAGGTTTGGGATGCTGTAACCGGTGTCAATCAATACATCTTTGAAGGTCATAATGCCCCTGTTAGTTCTATATGCCCACATAGTAAGGATAACATTCAGGCATGTGACAGTGTATGCTTTTCTTCAACATCAAACTTCTTAAACTCAGTTTTGTATATGAACAATAAAAAAGATTTTTTTCCTTCTAATTTGAAGTATTTAATTATCTTGTTAGTTTATCTTTTCAACGGCTACCGATGGAAAGATCAAGACATGGTTATATGATGAACCTGTTTCAAAAATTGATTATGAAACCCCTGGTTACACATGGACAAAAATGGCCTACAGTACTGATGGGTCAAGGTATCTAATTTCCTTTTTTGATTACTCAACTACTGATCGATATGTTTACTAATTAACATAAAATCATAGATTTTTCTCAAGTGGGGCAAGCCAAGACCGGGATGCATACCTTGTAGAATGGATCGAAAGTGAAGGTGCAGTCAAACGAACATATCACGGTCTTGGGAAACAGTATGCAGGCACTGTGCAGTTCGATACAGCTAATAGATTCTTGGCAGCAGGAGATGAGTTTTCTATTAAGTTTTGGGACATGGATAACAAACTCCTTTTATTCAGTACAAATGCAGACGGTGGATTACCGGTAACATCTTCATGATCAATGATGTGTTTAAGATTCTTTATTTTCCAATGTTTATTATATCTCCCATAACTTGTTTTATTATATAATTTTCAGGCTTCACCTTGTATTCGGTTTAGTAAAGATGGTACACTACTGGCTGTATCAACTTCAGATAATGGTGTGAAAATACTTGGGAATCCAGCAGGTCTTCGGCTGATTAAATCTGTTGATCAGAATCATCTAGAATCTATTAGACTTGCTTCTGCAAATGCTTTTAAGGTAATTTGGTCTATTAATATACGTGTGTAAATATATAATACACATAGAAAAATAATGTCACTCTTACATGCATGGATAATTAACTTGTTGTGCAGGCCTCTACGGTTGCTGCTAATAGTGTTCCTTGTAGCTCATCAGCAGGAACAAACATAGGTTTCCCTGATAGAAGTAAATTATTTCCAGCTATGGCTGCTGTGGTAAGCATAATGTAAATTAATATTACCAAAATTTTCTTTTAATATTTAGTCTAGTATTAATTAATTTCATATGAATTTTTCAGAATCAGGATAACCAGAATACGCCAGATATCAAAGGTAGAAACACAGATGTGGTTGAATTTCCCATTGTATGGATGGCGAAAGAAATCACAGAACCATCTCAACTTCGTTCCCTCAGACTTCCTGATAATCTTTTACCAGTCAAGGTAAGCATGCATGTTGAAAGTTAATACTAAATTTGGTTCACATGTGAAGTGGGTTGGTTTGGGACAAAGTTGAAACTTGGAAATTAACTAGAGTAGTGTTTAGTATGCATGAATGAAGGGAGGAATGAAATGGTTATTACGTAAAAAAAATGACATGTTTGATAGCATTTTGGAATGGATATTACATAAGGAAATGTGATTTCTCCCGGAGATGTGTTTTTTTTTTGTGATTTCTTCAATTAATGGAATGAAAATTTTTATTCAATTTGATTTTTTCTTAAAATTTTATGAAAAAATTAAGAATAAAAAGTAAAAATAAATAAAAATATGAACAAAAATATAGAAATAAAAGCAAATAAAAATATAAATAAAAATGAAAAATGATAATAAAGTAAATATAAAACAAAAATAAAAATAAAAGTAAAATAGAAATGAACAATAAAAAATAAAAAAAATAAAACAAAAACATAAAGATTAAAACTTTATTAAAAATAAATTACTAATTTAAAAAGTTAAAACTTAAAATTAAAAAATAAAATATAAAACAAATATATTAATTTTGAATGGAGATGTTAAATTATATTTCATTACTTTGTTTTTACTAGCTATCAAACAACAAGAAGAAATGATTTCTTTCGTTTTCACATGGTAAACAAACATGACAATAGAATGGTAATTATCAATTTTGTTCCCTCGTTTATTCCATTACCTCATGCTAAACAGACGTTGTAGGTTATTTTATTATTAACTTGTCTTGTATGTTTTGTAGTATGGTAAGAATTTTTTGAGTCATTTAAAGTTGATCTAATTTCTTAATTTGAGTAGTATTAGAAATCTTTGTTTTCAAGTTTGCTTTAGTATACATAGGGTTAATGCATTGAGTCTTAGTGTGTCGAGTTAATATGTATATATATATATATATATATATGTATATATATATATATAAATATATATATGCATATATATATATATACACACAAGAGAGAGAGTCTATCTTCAATGAGGACTATACAGTGTTTGTGTATTGACATGTAATATGTATTTATAATTTTTTTTTTGTATTTTTCAGGTTATAAGGCTTATCTATACACACTCAGGAAGTGGCATACTCGCACTTGCTTGTAATGCTGTACACAAACTATGGAAATGGCAGAAGAGCGAGCAAAACACAACTGCACAAGTACTAAATTAAACATCCATGATTATGATTTTTAATTACTTTATTATGATGTCCCTTAAGCATCATCTGCTTCACATTACACGTGTCTTTCTTCTCATAGGCAACTGCTGATGTGGCACCACAACTGTGGCAGCCTGCTAGTGGAATTTTGATGACAAACGATATTAGAGATGCTAATATGGAAAACATTGTTCCCTGCCTTGCTCTTTCAAAGAACAATTCCTATGTTTTATCAGCATCAGGAGGGAAAGTTTCATTGTTTAATCTGGCAACATTCAAGGTCAACCATGGTTGTTTTTTAGTTTTAGTTTGACTAACTTCGAATGGCTGGTTGACTATTCTCAAACTGTCATGTGACTTTTTTAAACTTTGAAAAGTCAATCAGCCGATTGAAAAGTTTGAATAAGCGGTCAAATTGTCGTTTATAACTGTGATCAGATTTCAGGTGGTGTGAGAATAAACGTTCCTTTTTTCCATTTCCTATATTAACGCTAGCTTCTTTCCTGTTGTAGACCATGACCTCATTCATGTGCCCACCACCGGCGGTTGCATGTCTTGTTTTTCATCCTGAAGACAATAACATCATTGCAGTTGGAATGTCAGATTCTTCTATACTTCTCTACAATGTTCGCATTGACTTGGTATAATGTCTTTCCTGCACCAAATCCAAATAGTTTGTGTTGGTTATATAACTAACTAATCATGTTTTGTTGTAAACTATTTATTTGTTACAGGTCTTAGAAAAGCTATCCGGTCATGAAAACTGTGTAACCGGGCTCGCATTTGCTATTGATAAAAAGATCTTAGTCTCATCAGGAGTTGACGCGCAGGTTCGTAGTACTTGCATAAAAAGTCTGGTTTCTAATCAGTTAGCATGTCTGTCTGATTCAATGATACTTGACTCCTATATTTCAGTTATGTGTGTGGAGTACCGACACTTGGGAAAAACTCACAAGCAAATTCCTAAAGCTTCCTTCTAAAGGAGCCAGCAACCCACTTGCAGAAACCCGAGTGCATTTCAACCCGAACCAGACACACTTCATGGTTGTTCATGAGACACAAATAGCTGTTTATGACCCACTTAATCTGGATTCTTGTATGCAGGTACATTTAGCTAGCAAGTAACCATATCTTTTTAAATCCTAGTGTTTAATCCCTACATTATATTTAGGGATGTTATATTCCCACACCATCTGCAGCATGATCCCATACTACCTTTAAACGACTGTTTGAAAATAGTCAAACGATCACGTGACTATTTTTAAACAGGCCATTTGACTTTTTCATAGCTTGAAAAAGTCAAATGGCTTTTTAAAAATAGTAAAATGACATTTGACATTTGAGGTGGTGTGAGAATAGAAGATCGTATATTTAAGGTTAACTTTTATATTGTTTCCAGTGGGTCCCTCGACCAGCAGTCGGTTCTATAGCAGATGCTGTTTATTCATGTGACGGTGAATCTATATTTGTGTGCACTGATGATGGAAGTGTTAGCATCCTTACCGCTAATCACCTCAAGCTCAAGTGTCGGATTAGTTATGCAGCATATATGCTATCTAAGTGCGGGTATATACATTATATAAACTTTCTTGGTTACTGATGATATCTTATTGCGTTTTCGCATGGAACGGGACATGATGAAATAATTAACTTTGTTGCAGTGCAATAAAGGTGTGTCCTAATGCCATTGCTGCACATCCTTCTGACCCAAGTCAACTTGCATTGGGGCTTTCAGATGGTGGAGTTTATGTTCTTGAGCCACTTGAATTGGACAAACAGTGGGGCAGTGACCCAATCAATGAAACCAGTCCAGATCTTAGCACCAACGTCCCTAATCCGGATCAGACTCAGGTGGCTCTTTGTGTTGTGGATTAGTGTTCACTTTGGTCCAACTTTATGAACTTAAGTTTCTGGTTTGCTTAATGTTGTTTTCTTTAAATTAAGACTTTGTTATGCATTTTCATTTTCGAGTTTTCTTTAAGGTGTGTAACTGGATATTATTAGGCATATCTATGTATTGTTTTATGACTTTTATGGTTCTATTTAAGTTGTGCATGTGGGCTATTTTCATATAAGATTTAAGATTGAATACTGTAAAGTTAAAATCTAAACATGTTGATGACTAATGCGATCAGCCCAACCAGTAAGTTACCCAAACCCAAGTGGCCCACCTGCTAGCCCCAATAGAATTATCACCAAGCCCAAGAGAATGTTAGATTGAATCTGCACGTGCCAAAGAAGAGGTCATGCATCATGCCACCCACGTACTCCATTAGCTACTTGCTCTTTAATTTATGTTAGCACAGTTTCATGTTTAGCTACTACTCTTTTCTGAATTCCTTGTTTTAGTATTTAAGTCTTTTGAATATGGAATAAATGATAGGAAGAAAATTTCCCCAAGTTTTGATATGTCGTTGGGATCATGCAAAATCCTTATTGGCAGCTAGGGTAAGTTAAATATCGTATCCACAAGGAGCATGTGGTTAGTGTTACAAGTTTTATGTGATTATTTAACTAAACCCAATTAACAAAACTAAAAGTGTAAGAATTGGTTTTTGATTTTGTTTTTCTAAAAGTTCTTAATAACGAGAATAATAATATTATAATTAACATGCAAACAAGTTATATGGGAGCCAAGAGAATCACATAGACATGATTCACTAAAATGTCATAAAAGGGACTCAAGCTCGCAAAGGATTCCGACCGTGCTAAAATACAAGAACTCTATCGCGACCAAGGACACGAGCTAGGATGTTGCTAAACAAGAGTCAAACTTAAACAATAAATCATTACACGTTGCATTGATTAACAAGTAACAAATACTTAAACTCGTCCCGTGACACAACGACCCGGTGAGAAAGTTGATGACAATATAAAGTTTGAACAGCTTAAACATTGTAATCAAAGTTCTAATTCAATTTTATCGGGCTTAGTCCTTTACCAAAAAAAAAAAAAAGGTTTTAACTCGAGCCGTGATGCGCCTTTTAATGCGTGAACAGCTAAAGCCATAGTAGCCTTTTGCGCCGTCCCCTCAATCTGCCAAATTGTGAACCCTTAAGTTGATGTTTCTTTTCTTTTATTCACCTTTGATCCAATAGCAGCCCAATTAAAATACTCGAGCAGCCCAATTACCAAGCCCAAAAGGCCGAAATGATTAGTATTACATGAACCCCACGTTGAGGTGCAAATGTTAAAGTGGTTTTTTCTCGGTTTGAAACTGGTCCAAATCGTAACTTTAAGAGCCGTTAAACTAGCCGTTGGTAATGGCTATATGACCATTTTAGAGTCGTTTGAGGCTTTTTTTTTAAACCACTTTAACCCTAATATTTGTTATATATAGTCCTATGGTGTGTTACAAATATTACCGCACTTCTCTAATTCTAAAAAAACACTCAAACATACTAATTCTTTCACTCCAAATGACAAGTTCTAGTGCTCAAAGTGATGCCAACGTTGATGCTCATGCTAGTGACGACGACACATACGCTGTTGTGAAGATCGTAGCAACGAAGAGAAAACCGACGTTGTTCGGTGTACATTTCGACTTGGTTGAGTTGAGAAACGACCTGCACAATTTGCCTACAAAGTCGCTCATATATAGTTTTATTTTCTTTCATCTATAAGGTCTCCAACTCACTGATCATGGTTCGTAAATGCACTTTTTGAACTAAATCTACACCAAGGTAGACTTTAACCAAATCCCATACTTATTTCACAGTTGGATATTGTGCAACTTGTATCAAAACACTTGTGACAAAATTTTGAAATATAATTGATTTTATTGTATACATATTATTTTCATCTACTACTTCTTTAGAATCAAATGTATTTCCAAAAGACCATAAGCCTTCAAAATTGTTTCCATCAACAACGCCCATATTCTGTAGTTTGACTTAGTCACCTTCGGACACTTAACCAAAACATTTCCTTACTCCTAGATTTGTCCGATATACTCCTTAATCGTCTTCTTTGCATTTATCCTTCTTGCATTTTCAGATTTTGTCAACATTACCTTTTTTCATGTTTCTTTTCTTTTGTATTTCTTGCATTCTTAGTTAATGTCTTTCTTTCTAACGCATTCTTGCTTTCTTTCTTATTTACGCGTCCCTTCTTGTATTCTATCTTTCTTTCTTATTTTTTCTCTTAATATTAAGTGCGAGTCTCATTCATTTTGTTATTTCATTTTCAATAAAATCTTGAAATGACTATTTTGCCCTCATATATTACTAATGTAGGTTGAAATTAATCGAAAGAGTAACAAACTAACACCCATTAACATCAATGATGAAAAATGTTAAAACATGCAAACTTAAAGTATTGATAATTTATACTAAACATGTTTTTTTTTTTAAACTAAACCATAAATATTAAAGTTTAGTATATTTCTAATTGCATTTTTCTTGGAACGGCAACATAAATTAATATAAACAAGCTAACTCAAGATGAGTAAGGCAAAATTACATAGTAAGGAGAGGGTTAATCAACCAATCATCCCAAAGCAAATTGACTTTACGGTTCCTACGCATAAACCACGAAAAAGAATGAAAAACAATGTTATCAAACAACTCACAGTTCCGCACTTTCGATGGTTGAAAAATCTAAAGATTTCTCATCCTCCAAATATTCCACCAAGCAGTAAAAATAACTGTGATAATGACGTCTTTCTTTACCCTTGAACAATGTAAGTTCTCTATCTCAAGATATAGCTCCCGATGGAGGAACGTGACTAATGTCAATCTCTAACCAAGCCAAAATATGGTCTAAGACTTTAGCAATCACCCAACAGTTGCCAAAAAGATGAAAAGAGGATTCCACATGAGAAAAGCATAAGGGGCATAAGATAGAAGGAATATCGATCCCACAAAAAGAGAGATTAAGGCGTGTTGGAAGGCGATCCAAAAAAAGTCTCCAAGCAAAAATGTTAACTTTTTTTTGAACAAATCGACACCATCTCGTTTCCAAATCACCCGTCGAAAGGTATAATCTATCAATATGATTTCGAATGTCCTTAACCACTGGCGCAGCTTCATTAGGGCCGGGGGGGGGGGGGCGACCGCCCCCTCGGTTTTTCCGTCCGTAACTACCTATTTTCTCGATTTTATGTTAAAAAAATTGTATTTGTGGAGTATCGCCCCCTCGGATGTATTGATTATCACCCCATCGGTCGATCTTTTGATCCCCGCCCCCTCGGAGATCTCTCTCAAGCTCCGCCACTGTCCTTAACCTCGAACAAAGAATTACCATCGAGTTATTTAATTGCATTACATAAATTAATCAGAAAACAACGTATGCACTAAAACAAGCATAATGCACAAATAATAACACATCATCGTCGAAAAGGAGTGTGGAATTGAAGTCAAAAGGGTGGTTGGTATATACTATATATGGTAACATTCAACACGTAATTAAAACAAAGGTGATTAGGACACTTTAATGTCAAGCTTCCTCAAATCTTTCCAACCTACCAATTTCAGCTCTCTAATACACACTTTCCACTTTCATTTGGGTATGTTAAAGAATAGATTATCATACTTTGTTTTCTTTGGTACCTTCCCTAGCTAATTAGAGATTATTGGTCTAATTTAAGGAAAAATTACTCGTAGAAACTATAAGAAAAGTTCTTAATTAGAACGCTATATAAACTTTTTTTAGAAGATTTATATTACATGTTATAACTTGTGATATTACTAATCCATATATATTTTCCTATTTCGTGGGCTGAGGGTGCAGTACTTTCACGGTGAGTCAGACTGCCTTAAAAGTCGCTTCATGTAAAGTGCCTAAATATGAGAAACCGTGTCTTGACAACCAAGACATGTTTATAGTACCATTTGCATTCGATATACTTGATTTCCTCGAACCTGAGGCCGTTGAGCTACTTGGCAGGGTCCAACGAGTCTTGCACAGGAACATTATGATGCCACGATTAAACGTCTTGGTTCTAATTAAAAAAAGAATTAGCGGTGCACCTTATTGTCGATTTGTCTTCTAATTTCATGTAAGAAACGAGTTTAATCAATAAAATTATTTCTATACTTTTTTCACTTTATAAACTAAAGGTTGATAAATCATACCGTTTTAAATAAGTCTCACCCACTAGTAGACAAGATATGTTAATAATATGCTTATACGAGCATACAAATTTTACACTTCACAAATACCGACCTTGTACCGTTACGAGTCGCATTAAAAATAATAAATTGTGAATATAGGTAAACCGTAAATGTAATTGGATTTTGAGTACACATATTATTTTGATCTTTTGTAATTAAGTGTTAATCAGTAAGGAGTAAAGAGTCTTGTAATGTACACCTTTTGATCCGTTCATTGTCCACAATTTAGATCAAAGTAACCTTCAGTCTAGGTCACCTAACTTCAATCGTGTCAAAAAATATTTACTTGTTTATGTAATATATAGTGTTTTTTAATAGTTAAATATACAATTTTCAATACACGTACATATAGTGATATAGATATAATTATATCTTAATAGATAGAATAGAGTTGATAATTTTTTTTTAAAAGTAAATGTAAAAAGTTTCTTTTTCTACAAATACTTTTATTTACTTTCAGTTAGTCCTGAATCCTGATTATAAAATTAAATAATTTCCACAAGAGTAATGATCACTGTAATCTTTCAAATTTAATTCGGTTTAGAACTAATAATTAGGGGTATAATGCAGAAGATAATATATAACAAGGTTAATTATAGTAGACTAGTATATATTCTATACAAATTCTATATCGGCCGTGTACACGAGAAGTTGGGTTTTTAAGATAGAAAGGTACAACCTTAAATATTACTAACGTGTTTTGACATATTGACTATGAAATAAGAAGAGAACTCTACAGTTAGAGTTAAATGTGCTTGATTGAAGTAATCAAAGATGATAACCTCTTAGAAGTTTTTACCCTGGAAAACCAATGTGCTTGATTGAAGTAATCAAAGATGATAACCTCTTAGAAGTTTTTACCCTGGAAAACCAAAAGCAAAACCAAAACCGTGTATAAATCTTTTATTACATATTTAAACCAAAAGCCAATGAGCCATTGTCTTGGTGGTTAATGGGTAGGTGGTAAGACTTTGTCTTATCTAGATGTCCTGGTTTTATCTCAGACGTAGACGATTCTTTAGGGATTTATGGAGTTTGCTTAGAAGTAAAATAAATTTAGCGATTAAAAAAATATAAAAATTAAATGTCACTTAAAACGTCTGTACCTTTTTATTTCTTAGCGAGTAAAGTTGTCATCTAATTATGTCACTTAACACATGCTAATTTCATTCACATTACGCTAAAAATTAAGTTTACCAAAAATAGTAAACCGATACAATAAATGAAGAACGGCACACACGTACTACAAAATACATTCCACTCTTCACATCTGAAACCTAATCATTTTTCTCTTCTTCCACGTATCACTTCTCGCACCATGGGATTCTCCGCCACTCGCTGCCTATAAAATCCCCCACCATTTCCTTCCAACCCTCCATTAATTCCGGCTAATTCCCGTTCAAACAAAAAACAATTCCGGCTAATTTCACGTCCCAAAATGAACGGCGAAAACCTCCACCAACGTTCCGTACCACAAACCACCACCACTACCCTCAAATCCCCCACCAACATTTCCATTAATAATCTCAATCTCAACAAAACCCCCAGTTACGCATCCAATCCCACTCGAAAGACCGAAAACTGGTCGTTCTCGGACGCCTCGTTTTTACAATGGACGTTGACGGATGCGTTCGGTTTGTTCAAGAACCACCCGGTCCCGTGTTTCTTTGCGGTTTCCTTATTGTTTTTCATGGGAGTGGAGTATACGCTCCGGATGATTCCCCCGTCGTCCCCGCCGTTCGATATCGGCTTCGTGGCCACCGATTATCTCCACCGCGTCCTCGTTGATAGTCCCACTCTCAACACCGTTCTCGCGGGGCTTAATACGGTAATTAAGAGCTGTAACAGTAATAATGTCATGACAACTAGATCTATGAATGTAGTTTTTAAACAACTTAATTTTTTTTATAAAAAAAGTTTAGAAGTTTAGCGGTGCAGCTTTTTACGTGTTTGGCTTTTATCTTTCATAATTTGCTATGAATCCTTGTTTAATTGGAGCATTCAATAAGAGAGAGTAAAAGAAGAATTTGAAATAATTGAATTGAATAGGTTAATTAATTAGTTTGAATGAATTGAAGGTGTTTGTGGGGATGCAAACGGCGTATATAATCGGGGCGTGGGTGATTGAAGGGCGGCCGAGAGCCACGGTGGCGGCGCTGTTCATGTTTACTTGCCGGGGGATTTTGGGTTATTCTACGCAGCTTCCGCTACCGGAGGTACGTAGTGTTTCTGATCTGTCAACCTCCGTTCGGATGTTGCATTTGCGCTGCACCGTTCATTCTAGATAAGATAATATTGTTTCTGTTATTATTAATAGACTAATTTCACATCATATTTATTTTTTGTCATAAGTGGGATTTGAACCATCAAGATCTTATATTTTTAATATTTTGGGTACCTTACCTTAACCAATTAAGCTAAGCATCATTGGTTCTAATCATTTATTAGATAGTAACTTATTATTTCGTATACAATAATATATAAAAGGATACTATAATTCAATTTATATAAGCGTTTTTTTTATAATAATATATATTTACAAAATATGCTACATTTTAATTTTCTTAAAGTTGATTCTTTTATATTTAGTTATATGATATACTAAACCAGATTTACTATCTTTGCGTTACAGTAGAGATAACGTAAATACACAAAATAATTACATTACTACTTTAAAAGGCAATAGAGAAAATGGAAACAGAAAGTCATTTGTAAACATAACGACGTAAACTAAAAGAAAAAACATATAAGGAAGGTCACAAAAGGAAAAAAATTAGCAGCTAAACATTGTAAGGATCGAACCTAGAAGCTAAAGATTTGTATTACATGACTCTAGTCACTACATTATCAATTTCCTTGTTAATTGTGTTACGTTTACATATTTTTATCACTAGTACTTGTTAGTTTAGTTTAATAATATTAATTTAATATATATATATATACATATACATATTAATAAATAATTGATTATAATAACTTAAATTTAAAAATATTGTAGCCATGTGTCACAATTACAATTGGCCACATCACAAAAAACACTAAAATGGTGTTTAATGTACAACTCAAATGATACTTAAATTAGTTGTACTATACGCTTTATAGTTGTACAGAGTGCTTTAAAAGATGTATTATGGAGTTACAACTCAAATGGTACTTAAATTAGTTGTACTATAAGCTTTATAGTTGTACAAAGTGCTTTAAAAGATGTATTATGGAGTTATGTTTTATATAAAGTATAGTTATATAAGTATATATAAGACTATAATTTTATCCAAGGCTGTCTCAAGGTTTTTGAAGGTCTCAACCGAACTTAAAAATTGAGACCATAGATGTTACTTTTTCTTTTAGATTTTTCAAACAATCCAATTCATATTTTTTATCGTATAATAAATAAAAAAACAATCAATAAAAGTATAATATTTGAGCTACTATCATATTATGATTAGTAAAATATAGCCAAATACAATACCATCAAAATAATATCAAGCCTCTAATTCAATTAAACTCAAATGAGCATAATATAACATTAATCGTCTTTGTGTATCATAACGTCATCATATTAAAACATTAAGATTTGAATTCGCACCCATAAAAAGAACTAAAATCAAGTTTTACATGAGGATGCAAATTAAACGATTGGAAAATGAAAAATCAAACTTAGATTTGTATAAAAGATATTTATGTATAATAATTTTTGTTAAAAAAAATGTAGGAAAGAAATAGAAAAGGTGAAAGATATGTGAAAAATAAATAATATAGAAAATCAAACATAAAAAATAAACCATAATGGTTTTGTAATGAAAGTATGTGAAGGATTCGAAATATGACTTTGCAAAAGTGAAATAATAAAGAGTTAAAATGTGAAAGATAATTAAAGAAACTTTCTCCAACAAAGTTAATAAAGAGGAAAAAGGTAAAAAAACAAAGAGCCAAAATGTCAAAGATAATTAAACAAAGAGCCAAAATGTCAAAGACTCTTAGGTTTAAGTCTCAAACATGAAAAAAAAGGGGGGTTTAAGATTGAGCTAAAGGTTTTCTCACATACGGTTGGTTTTTCTCTTAAATGTGATCTTCGGGTCTTGTACTCGAGAAATAAAGATGATTGGGTATACTAGAAATGATTTAAATTTGTTGTTAAAAAAAAACTAAAGTGATAATATTAACAAAGTAAATAATGTTAAAATAAGTGGCCGTCTGTTGAAAAATGCACAAGTTTGGTGAGACCGGAAGTACATTAACCCTTTGATGGTGATCAATGCTATAACTCGATTGGAAAAGAAAACACACGTACATGGTACACCTATTAATTTCACCAAACTTGCTGTCCACATGTTTATTAGGTACTCTCGTGACTTCAAAATACAATAAAGACTTTAAACACTAAAAACAAAGCTAAAATCACCAACTACATAGGCGATGAGAAGAGACTTAGGAGTGAGAAGTTACAAGTTCGATCCGTAAACTTTCAGGTTTTACTACCCGGCCGTTTGAGGACGTGGTTTTTATTTGGAATGTGCTTGATTGTGTAAATACTCCCCGGGTTTTCTG
Source organism: Deinandra increscens subsp. villosa (assembly GCA_039602395.1). Classification (NCBI taxonomy): domain Eukaryota; kingdom Viridiplantae; phylum Streptophyta; class Magnoliopsida; order Asterales; family Asteraceae; genus Deinandra; species Deinandra increscens. The sequence goes on along the minus strand of JBCNJP010000015.1, from coordinate 2,280,510 downwards.
AGGGATTCGCTGGCCGTTAAAAAAACATAAAAAAACATAGGAGAAACATTAAAATTTGTATAAAAATATTATTTGTCATGCCATGATAAATCATTATTCATATATAATTTCCATCAACAATCATCCCTTAATTATGATTTAGATATGTAAGATCTTTAACTTGCACCAATCTCATTAAACTTTATCCTTGGAAGTGCTTTGGCAGGATGTCAAAACATATTTTTCCTCTAGAAGACTAAGGACTGTAAATAAACTGAACGAATATGAAAGATACATGTAAACAAACCGAATTAATATGAAAGGAGCATTTTCATGTAATTTTGAAAGGAGCATTTTCATGTAATTTGTCTGTTTACCTCTAACAAAACAAACAATCGAACATGAATATTTAAACAAACATGGCTGTCTTTTTCGTATCCCTTCATTAGGAAACTAAATATGTTTATGTTCGTATTCGTTAATGTTCGTTCGTTAATAGTATATACAAATTTACGAGTACAAAATTAATTAATTTGTATTTAACAGGGATTCTTGGGTTCGGGAGTGGACTTTCCGGTAGGGAATGTATCCTTCTTCTTGTTCTATTCCGGCCATGTGGCAGGATCAGTGATTGCATCACTTGATATGAGGAGAATGCGTCGGTGGGAGCTTGCATCGCTATTCGACACCTTGAACCTTTTACAGGTGGTGCGCTTACTAAGCACAAGGGGTCACTACACCATTGACCTAGCCGTTGGAGTAGGTGCAGGCATGTTGTTTGATTCCCTAGCCGGAAAGTACATGAAGGCCGCCAAGGCGGCAGACGGCGATGATGCCTTCCATCGCTTATCTTAATCACCTCTTCAATGTCAAATTAACTTTTGATATATGGATATGGTGTTTTGAAGAAAAAACTTGTACAATTTGACAATAGTTTTTTTTTTCTTTTTCTTTTAATGGTGAACTTATTTTCAGTTTTTGCTTAGTGAAATTTGGGAAAGTAAGCTTTAAAAGTACCATTTGTTTCTAAGGGACCCAAGCCCAACTCATTTTATTCATTGACTAGTAAGCCCAAAACTACATATGTAGCCTATCCAATTTTCGTGTATCATGTGCAATCAATTTTTGTTGTCCGATGTTTCAACCGATAACGAGTCAAGTAGAGAATTTTGTTCTGTATCTAAACCAGTGTTTTCAGAGCTGGACTGGATAGTGAACCACTATTATTCTCCTTAATTTTGTTATATAATATAGTTATAAACAATCGAACATGAACATAATTTTTGTTATATAATATAGTTATAAACAATCGAACATGAACTAACTTGATGGGTTTTCTTTTTTAGTATATGATTTTCAAATATCAGACTTCAATTCATAATATTACATGTTTTGGAACAAGTTATGTTTTGAGACTTGTTAAATTGTGTAAAACTATTAAAATAATTTGCAAGTCTTAAATATTATTAAAATAGTTTATAGATTTTAATAAATATATAATTGCATGCATGTTTTGAAATTGATAAAAGTAGTTTATATATAAACATTTCAATTTTAACACGTTAAATGTATCTCTTTTGAAACTTATTCTATTTAACTATTTTTATATAGGATATGACATGGACATTTGAACATGAAGATAACTTGATACCTTTTTATATATTTAGGTTATAGGCTTTGATTTTGAAACTTGATAGTATTTTTATATTTTGAAACAAGTTATGTTTGCAACTTGTTAGATTGTGTAAATTATTAAAACAATTTGCAAGTTTTAATAAATATGGAATTGCATAACAAATATTGTGGAACAAGCTATGTTTTGAAACTTGTTACTTTGTGTAAGATTATTAAAGTTGGTTTTGAAACATGAAACAATTCATGCTGGCTCAAAAGAAAAAAGATCATTCAAAGAATATATAATTGCCATAACATGTTGGATCATATAGAGAGCTAGAAACGATTACATCCACAATAAAAAAAGAATTATTGGGGATACTCTTCTCCAAGAAATCAAAACTATATCACACCTAATTTCAACCTTTGGATAACTAATCGGACTAAGAATTTGACGATTACTTAGGAAGAATGAAGGATTTTTTCTTTTTGTATTTCCATGTAATATGTTTTCTAACTTTTCTTCTTGGATGCTTTCTTCGTCGTTTTCTTCCTGCTTTTTGGTGTACTCTTTGTTAGCTCTTTGCCAGCTTGTTAGTACATTTTTGCGGTTCAATTTTTTTTTAAGTGTGGCTCTAAAAGGGTGTGTGATCTGGCCCCATTCTTATATCGTTTACTTTGCTTATTTGCTAACGAGCGTATGTGTGACGTATGTTCTTAGATGTCTAAGTTTATTAGATCAAGGGAAACTTCCAAATTAGATAACTTAGACGTCAATGACGATATTTAAAACACTACTAAAAAGCAAAATGAATAACTTACACGTTAATGATCATATCTAGAAGACTATCTAGTTGAATGAGAACATATCATTTTGTGCATGGAGTGATTAAGAAGTTTTGTTAAGATGATGTCTATTCAATTCAATTGGTTTTTGTAAAGACAATATTTTAATTATGTTTTGTTAATGTAAAAAAGTATACTTTATTACTTGTATGTTGTTTTAGGGATAACGTTAATTAGTACATAAAACAGTTGTATTAATAAAACACAATGGAAAAATAACAAAAATACAACAAGGCCGCACAACAACGTTAAAATTTAAAAGTCAAACGCTACATAAATTTAGATATGTAAAGCCATGTCGCTAAACATTATGTATAATTGACTGATATAAATTCATGTCAAAATAGTTAAATGAAATTTTTTTTGTGCGAGTAACCAGGACCCTCTATGTTTCATATCCATCTCAGATGAAACTTACCGCCCAAAGGCCCACTGTGGTAAACCTCTTACCCACCTCTATAATTCTTCATTCATTTTTTGTGTCTGGTGGGATTTGAACCGTTGATCTCCACATTGACAGGCAAGAGTATATTCATTCCACCAAATAGTGGGGGATAGTTAAAATTTTATTAGGCTTACCAAAATTAACTCGTGATTGAACCAGAAAAACTAATATATCCAAAGTGGGCTTGAAACAAAATGAATTCATGACGAAAACTTCAATCTTAGATCTATCTTTCAATTGCTTCGGCCCATCCTTATTTATAACAATATGTTCATGGCTTTGTTTTTTCATCCAACAAATGTAGGACGCAGAAATGAAATTGGTCAAAAGATAATAGCAACTCAAATTCGGTTAATTAGAAAAGTTGGTTCGGTCTCGATGAGTGAATTGTTTATTAGTCTAACAATAAACTCGTGATTGAACCACGAACAACCAATATATCCAAAGTGGACTTGAAAACAAAGAAAAATGCATTCTAAACGAAGACTTCAATAGTTGATATATTTTTTAATTGCTTCATCCGTTCCTCAGTTTTTTAATCCAACCAATATAGTATGGAGAAATGAAATAAGTTTAAAGCTTTACACGATTGTACCATATGGTTTAAAAGTTGTAATTACTTAAAACTATTTAAAATTATATAAAAGTATCATATTGTCTATATTAAATGTATTATAATATAGTATGGATTATGAAATGATACGTATGAAATTTTAAATTTAGTATAAATGCATATGACATTTGATAAGATATATAGTGATATATATGAAATCATATTTTTCTTATATAATTATATGTGGATTCAAAAAATATATATGGTTCTATATATTCACTGAACAGGTTTACTTTATTTCTATCGTACACTCGTATGTATAGCTTATTTTTACTTTTCTATATATTATTACTAGTTTCTATAACTCGTGCATCGCACGGTTGTGATTAAAAAAAATATTAATGGTAATAGAGTACAGAAAGTGAAACTTGTATAAATGAAAAACTGTTAAAGTACATAATTGGTAAATTATAGTAAATAATCCTGTTATGAAACTCTTAAACTGTAATTTTGTAAACTATATTATATATTTAATTTAGTAATTAAATAATTGGTTATTCAATAATTTAAAAGGAAATAAATAAAAAGTCGGATATATATCCAAAACTTTCTTTTAATAGACAAAAGAATATTTTTTTTCAAATAATTAATTGATTATTATGATAATTATCACTATAATAAATATATTTTATTTATTGCCATGAAATGCAAATAATTGATTAATTAGGGTGGTGATTATCTATATATTTAAAAATATAAGAGCGGAAACAATTGTGAGATTGAGTGTGAGACCACCATGTGTCCCAGAACTTTTCTTTTATATAATTGTATAATAGTTTTTAACCCCGTGCATCGCACGGCTGAGATTTTAAAAATTATATATATCGCACGACTGGGGTTTTGAAAATAATTAATAATGGTAATAGAGTACAAAAACTATAATTAAATTATGAAACTTATATAAAAGAGAAAACCGTTAAAGTAAAAAGAGAGTTTGAAATCAAATAAATAATAATATGTATAATACTATTTAACCAAATTTTTTAGACCCGTGTGTTACACGGACTCAGAATAATTGTAGGCATAATCAATTTTTAACTGTAATTTAGTAATTAAATAATTGAGTATTAAATAATTTATGAGACAATAAATACTTTTATTCATTGTCATGGAAATACAAAAAGTAACTTGGGAGGAAAATAATTATGAGGTCGAATACGGTGATGCTATGTGTCCCAAACTTTTCTATTAAATAATTAATTAATTATGATGTTGATTATCTTTGCAGTAAATATATTTTATTTATTACCATGGAAATACAAATAATTGATTAAATTATGGTGGTGATTATCCCTACAATAAATATATTTTATTTATTGCTATGTAAATACAAATAATTGATTAATTAGCGTGGTGATTATCCATACAATAAATATTTTTTACTTATTACCATTGAAATAGAATAAAAGTAAAAGTAAGAGGGGTTGATTTCGAAAGGAAAATAATTGTGAGGTGGAATATTGTGATGCCATGTCTTTTAAAACTTTTCTTTTATATAATAGTATAAAATAATGATGATTATATTAAGTTCGTTTTAAAATATGTGAAAGTTTATGGAAGTTTAAAACGAGATATTTTTGAAGACTAACAATTTCTGGATATAGAAATATTATTTTTACGAAAATCCTATTTTTTAAAGCAACTAACATTATTTTGGAAAGCATCAATGGGAAACAATGGTCCTGTTAGTCTCTTCCACGAGGTAGTCGATGGGTGTGGGAGCGTAGCCATCTTTTGGAGTCACATCTCACGGCGGCAATTTCGTAAAATTTGTTATTATCTCACAATAATAAAATAATCATGAGATAATAATATATGATTCAAAATTTTCATTTACTTTAACTTAACTCAAATTATTAGACATCTTAATTTACCATCGAATATTAAATTAGAGTTATTTTATACAGAGTTGGGTTAAATTAGAGTAATTTTATGCTCGTCATTGTTTTTAAAAGAGATTTTTAAAGTTTAACATTATGGTTTAGCTTAGATTTTCTTTCTAGTTTATTATGTATTTTTGCTTGTTATTATTTTTTAAGATTCAGCGTTATGGTTTACTTTAAGGTTTATCTTGGTTCAACTTTTAAATTTTAGAATTTATATTTTCTAGTTCATTGTGTATTAAGGCTCGTCATTGTGTTTTTACTGCTCTTCATTAGCTTTTAGCGTTTATAATTCATGATTTAAAATTTGACGAGTAGTTTCAATACCGCTCGAATAAGTTTAGTCGAATTCATTTGAGCCGATCTATGTGCTTTTGTAAAACCAATTATAGCCCTTTTGAAATATAGAGCTTCGTTTTAAGTAATTCAACCCTAATAACCCTAAACTTTTTATTTTTCAATCTAAAATCATCTAACTTGCATTAAATGTTATGAAGTTTTCTTTATACCTGTTAATTTTGTTTAAAAATTAAACGAGATAAATAAAGCATATATTAATGTGAATGACTATTTAGTGGTTATTTTTCTAGCCTATTATTAAATTTGATTTTTATTTAACGAATTTATATTTTTCAGTTTATTATTATCTCTTATTTCAAATTTTATTAATTAAAACTAATCATCTAGAAGTAACGAAAATGCATACATGTTTCGCACGTCTCACTTAATTGGGAATCAAACATTTACACAAAAAAGTTACATGAGATCCGAAACGAAAAAAAAAAAAACTTTAGATAACTAGCTAAAATGTTAAAAAAAAAAAAGGTTAGTTTACCATCGAAAAGTTTTCGCTATGAATAATTCAAATAACTATATTATTTTAAACTTTAATTAATCGTAAAGTAAAGGTCATGTCGATCCGTAACTTACAAAAGTAGATGCTTAAAACATTTTCTGACAGTCATCTTATACTCATTCATAATTAATCATAAAAAACTTCCCCATGAATATTATTCGGATCGAGGGCATCTTTGTACATTCACGATTTACCAACTAGGTGTTAAACATCGGGTGATTAATTAATTATATAACTAACCCCACTCACCCCACATATTTCGTTATTTATATCCTCAAGAAACGCACAACAACAACTTGCCGGAATACAACACCAACATGAGGAACCTTTTGTTCTCAGTCTCCGACTCCGACGGTGGAACCCAATCCGATCACCGGAAAATACCCTTTTCCGATGTGGTCGTCACCGGCACTAGAAACCAGTTTCTCGAACGAAAATGGCGACCGATTGACATCCAGGTCGCCACATGGGTGTTCTCGGTTCATGTTCTTGCGCTTTTCGCTCCGTTTACGTTCTCCTGGGACGCGTTCTTTGTCGCGTTTATCGGTTATCTGCTAACCGGACTCGTCGGCATCACGCTCACGTATCACCGCCTTCTCGCTCACCACAGTCTCAAGCTTCCCAAATGGCTAGAGTATACATGTGTTTATTTCGGAGTCCTGGCCGCACAGGTACGGTTAATAATTCTCATGATCTTGCATTAATCTTTGATGTAAAAATGTATTATGTTTATATGATTAAATTAATGTTGGCCTGCAGAGAGATCCGATATTCTGGGTCAGCATGCATCGGTATCATCATCAGTTTGTCGACTCGGAAAAAGATACGCACTCACCGATCAATGGCTTTTGGTTTAGTCATATGGGCTGGCTTTTTGACAGCGGATATATTCTAGAAAAGGTGTCGTTGATATTTGAATACATTATATATTTTAAATTTTAAATAATCAATCGTGGTTTCGATCTATATATGGTTAAATTAATGACGTTGATACAGTTCGAATCTCACGTGCTACCGATATATACTCTATTTATTTAATTACTAAATTATATTTAATTTTGAGATGCAGTATCGAGAACGAAAAAATGTGGAAGATCTGAAGAAACAATGGTTCTATATGTTTATTAGAAAAACGTACATGTGGCATATAATTGGATGCGGGGCTCTTTTATATGCATGGGGCGGATTTCCCTATCTCGTTTGGGGCATGGTATGTTTCTATATTTGGTTAATCGCGATCTAACTTATATATAGTGACTTTTGGGTCTTTGAGTGGCCAATATCGAAGATCGGAAGAAAAGAAAAAAAATCTAAATTTTGTCTCGTAGCATTGTAGCAGTTGAAATCATGATTTAACTTCAACTGCTACAGAAAATGTCACTGTCTTATATGATTTATATGATGATTGAAATAGGATGTTATTGGTGTATGTAGGGTGTAAGGACGGTATGGGTTTACCACCTCACTTTTTTGGTGAATTCGGCTTGTCACATTTGGGGATACCAAGCATGGAACACCGGTGATCTCTCCAAGAACAATTGGTAAGTTTGTTAAATCATAGATTACATTAATGGCTAATGATCTTTAGCTCAGTCGGTTAAAGTGAGGTACTCAAAGATATTAAAAATAAAGGTCTTGAGTTTAAGTCCATCTGCTAAAAAAAAAAATAAGGGTCGTTATAGGTTGGGTCATAGGGTTTTCTCACCTTTGATGAGTTTCTCCCTGATAGGGAATGGAAGATGATCGGGTGTGATGGGTAATGCCACCTTCAGTGATCCAAATTTACTGTTAAAAAACACAGATTACATCAATAATGTTGTAATAAAACGTGTGGTTATGCCTAAAAATTGTTGTGTAGGTGGGTAGCAATCCTTACTTTTGGAGAAGGGTGGCACAACAATCACCACGCGTTTGAGTTTTCGGCTCGACACGGGTTAGAGTGGTGGCAGATTGACATTTCATGGTACATCATCCGGGTTCTTGAAGCTGTTGGATTGGCCACCAACGTCAAAGTGCCAACCGAAGCCCACAAGCTTAAAAGATCACTCAACGCTGATGATAGCACACTCAAATGATTCTATTCGTTTAATCAGTATTTTGATTTTTGACTGGTTACAGAGTTCGGGTAATAAATAATATACTAGGTTTATAAGTTGTTCATTTGATATGCAACAACATTTGTATGTGGACACGAAACTCAACGAGGGTCAAAGTCCATTGATCTTTGAGTCTATCACTTCTTGTCAATTTTTTATATATAAATACCAAGTTTTTTTTTAAGAAAATTAAACGTCTATCACTACTTGTCAATTTTTATATATAATAACCAAGTTTTTTTTAAAGAAAAATAAAAGTAGAACCCTTTAGTCAAACTAGTCTAGTATCTGTCAATTTTTCAGTTCACACATCTGTTTCTTTAACATCTTTTAGGACAAAATTGTAATCGTTAGATATGTTTTTTTATATCTAAAACATTTAGTGTTATAATTTTTTACTTATTTTCTGAGATCTAACTTGTTTGACCATCAAAAGCTAGAAAATTATATCATTAATTGTTTTATCGAATGTTTATTACTGTAGAAGTTTGGAGATGTCGTTATCATTCGAGCTGTGTGTTATATTTTTCTCACATCTGTATTAAATTTTTTTATCCGTGTAGTACACAAAAAGCTTTTATATCTGAAATTAAAGTCTCAAGGTCTCTATTTCAAGTCAAATCGAATCCAAAAATCAAATCGACTCCTCATTCCTGGATGTAGTTTCACTTCATTCAAATCTTCGCTCTGCCTCGACTTCGAATTGTAAGTGTATTGTGGCGTTCCCGATATGAAATCCTTAATGACAGACGACCCATCTAGACCATTAATGTCAAATCCAAAGGTCATTTGAAGCAACAATTTGAAGAATGAGCATCCGTCCCTTTTGGTCATCCCGTGTGTGTCAATCTCGCCAAGCAGTTGGACAATTATCCCACCGTCTTTGCAAGTAGTCTATACTGCCAACCATGTCGGGTAAACCATGTACTTCCATATGCCGGTCATATATAAGTTGCAGATCATTCGACATCGGTTTTCTTAAATAATGTAGCCCATATAGTTCAAGTATTCCTTTGAAAATAAATTTTATATATAAATATAAATAATAAAGGAAACAATGATGAAAAGAAAGTATACTGAAATGTTTAAAGTGTTTCTTGTCGTCTTTTCGGCCATTTTATGTACTCATCGTTGATGTCGGTTGCGGTATTGTACGTCAAAACGCGTAACGCCGAGGTACACTTTTGAATAGAAGTGAATCTTAGCTTTCCTCTTCCATCGTATCTTTGATGAATCAAACATGTTTTCTCAATTAAACATAGGTTTTTTGGTTGAATCTTTTTTATTTTCTAATTTCAATTTCAAGTTAGTAACTTATAAATTGGATTTGGGTGAATATGTTTCAATTTAGGATCTGAATCTGATCCATGATCCATATATCCCCCCAGATAAAACTGATGATTTTGACTCCAGAAGTAGTCAAACTTTCACGACTAAACCGATCTACATCTACTTAATTTTTGTTCTCTGACTCTCTCTCTAGATTGAGTTTTGTTATTAGTTAATCAATTAAAGCATTTTAATTGTTTAATATATTCAGGGAGCGTACCTTTTGTTTAAAAGTTCAAAGGTGGGAATTTATAAAATTAGTGCCGTTAAAAAAACAGTTGTAAGATTGATTATTAATCTTTGTCTCTGACAGAAACTTTTAAGTATATTCCTTTCTGGTAGTTCATATGGAGATATGCCAAAAATCTTTTGTATAACTTTTACAGATTGGAATTTCATGTTTTGTGATAGTGAAATGCTAGATGTTAAAAGGGTTGAGTTCTTGTAATCATTTCCGTTCGAGATCGATCTTACCCCACTAGAAAAGATAATTAGTGTTTGTGCAAATTTTTTTTTAATTTAAATTGTTTTGTTATTTTTTAAGTCGACTCATCTTAACTTGAAATAGAAAAAACAAAAAAAAACCATTTTTAGAAGAACCTGTCTTGACCCGAGTACATTCTATTAACATTTACTCAAAATCAATTTTAGAAAGAAAAAAATATAGTAAGATAAAATACTAAAATAGTTAGTAGTTAAGAACCATTGTAGCATTGTCTCAATGGTACCGGTGTTGTTTGGACTTTGGGAACCCAGTTCAAACCTCACTGTTGGCAAATGATTGATGACCAAGGGCAACCTGGTTCGAGTCATGATGCCGACCGGTTTTACCCAGCACGCAGGTTACTCCAGATAGTTCTACTATTGTGGAGGCTTGCAACTGTCTAAGCTGGGTTGAAACCTACGGGTTTCAACGAAGGTCCCATGTGGGCCTGCTAGACAGTCGCATGGTTTTCCGGGGAACGTCCATATGCCCCACACGACCCCAGCTGAGGCACGGTTAGGACACTCATGTCTGGCTGTCTGGGGTGGACCTCATCTCCTCCTCTACGGAGGTAGGATAGGTGCGCGATGTCCTAACCCATCGTGACCAAACATCGCCGTTCCAAAAAAAAAGTTAGTAGTTAAGATCATAGATTAAATAAAAATTAAATAAAAAAAATGATATAGAAAGATAAGGATAATGAATATGATATGAAGCTTTTTCTATAACTCTTTAAATTTTTGAGGTAAATTTATCTTTTAGTTAAATTATAAAAATAATAATAAAATAATCTACTCTAAATGCTCTAAGAGGACTTCCACAACATTAATTTGCCGAAGAAACAATTTAATTTGTTCGAATACAATATAGATCTCTTTATGAAGATCATCGGGTTTAAAGTTAGAGAAGATCGGTATTACAGACTTAAACTATTACAGGGTATGAGCCTTGTCTTACATTGATTGTATAGGCAACTGATATGGTCTTTATAGACCAATGATCTCTCTCATCCATCAGACTAGTTTTTTTAAGTTGTGTTCTTCTGTTTGATCTACAGCAGTGCGGCCCACGGAGTCGCTGTGTAGAGGAAGATAGCCGTGACCAACGAGACGAACATTGGCCCTTAAAGAGGATCCATTGTTACGGACTGAAACTATTAAAAAGTATGAAACTTGTCCCATATTAGTTATATGAGCAACTGATGTGGAGTTTAAAGACCAATTTGACTCTCTCACTCATCAGACTAATCTTTTGAGTTGAGTTCTCATATTTGATATGTAATAATTATGTTTCAGCTTAAGAAAATCGGGTATTTATTTGGACTTTAGTAGGCTATTTTGGCATAATCAATCATTTTTGTTTGATTGTGTTTACTTATGAACAAATGAGAGGTTAGAATACATATTGATACAAGTTAGGAAATTTCGAGTACACATTGATCAAGACCAACTACAATACATAAAAACCTTTAAAGTTGGTAGAGGTTGGCCACTAATGGGGTCTAAGAGGCAAAGACTCCGACGGGGAGGCATCGCTGATAAAAGATAGTAATTTGCTACTAATCATAGGTAGTAATTTGTCACTAATCATCGATAGAAAATGATGTTGGAATTCAACCTCACTTTCTAAAAGAAAAACTTTACCTTAATAGAAACCCAGTTGTTCCATTCCATTATAGTTCTGCCGTCAAGACTCAAGAGACCCTTCTTTTTTTCTCTTTTCTCGCAAGCCCAAAAAACTAGAGCCCAACACTGGATCTCTTTCTTTGTTTTTAGCTTTAGATCTTGCTCCCAAGCCCAAATACCAGCAGCCTTTAGCAACCCAGCTCTGACATTTTGGTACATGCGTAGCCCATAGTTCAGCCCAACTCTTTCATTTGAATTAATCTAGTTAAATAAAATGCAAACACAAATCAAAGTAATAAAAACTGGACTTTAAGAAACAAATCAATCTCAAATATCGCGAAACCAAACATGATCATGGCTTAACATAACGTTATATTTCTATTTTGATATGTTCCACAACCAACCTAAACCCGAACCAACGACTAAACCAACTGCCAAAAACAAACTCATCACAATCCCCGCCGTGTTGGATTCCTCAACCGCAACGGTTTTAGGAGCCACGATCATAAGCACACTCGTCAAATACCCGTTGCTAACCCCCAACAACAACGTCAAAAGCGCCACCGGGGCCTCACTCCTCAACCATTTGGGCCCAAAAACACAGCCCATAAAAAGTGGGTAGAACAACACCCTCATGATACACCCCCATACCACCCATTTACTTCTCTTAACCACATAGACTGCAGTCAAACACTTGCCTGAAAAGTCACCAACGTTGAAAGTTGTTATCAAGAACACGGGATACCAATCGCCAAAATACGCGGATTTGACGTTCTCACTCAGGTAGCCGGGGAATATCGAGAGTGTCACGATGTAGATTGTGACCATGGACATGGCCAGCCAGCGGAGTTTCTTTAAGATATCGAGTGGTTTTGTTGGTTTGGAGACGGTTAGATGATGATGATGAGGTGGCGGGTTGTTATTGGTGTTGTAGTGTCGAATGGCCGGTATTTTGTGGAGGAGGTTGCAGCAAATGATGCAGAGGAGTTCGATGAAAGTGCTGGTGAAGAAATATATATGTGTGCTTGTTCGAAGGCCTTTTCTTGAGTGAGGAAGTGATGCTTTGGTTATGATCCTTAGCATGCATACCAAAACCCCTGCATGCAAGTTGATCATTAAATGATCTAGATTAATAATCATGTTAGTTTTGAGATATCTAAAAATCAGTTATATGTTATGACCGCGAGGGCTTGTCCGAGTGGTTATTGGTGATGATGGGGAGATTCGGCGCTTTAATGTCATGAGTTCGATCCCTAGAGATCTCAGGTTTTACCATTTGGATGTTCTCGAAGGTAGATTTTTTTTTCGAACAAACTCAACTGATGGACTTTGGTTACACGGCACTCTACGAAGTGGCGGGTGTTTGGGGTACCACTTTGCCATCGTGTTTCTAATTTTTAAAAAAGATCTTCGTATTTTTTTAATTTTTAAGATGTTTTTATTGCACCTTATGTGTGCCTTAGATAACGTATTAAAAAAACCTTATTATATTTGAGAAGACGATTTAATTGTTGTTTATTATAATTTAGATGACCAGAAAATTTTGATTGATTCGAATATAACACATGATATTTAGGATTTTTACTTAGATTCTATACTTTTTAAATTGATGTTTAACATGATACAATATATTTTTTTAATAAAAAGTATCATTAACCAGAAATAGTTTTATATGGTATTCTATGTTCTTTACAAAAAAATTTCACCAAAATCCAGTATATTATACCATTACACAATTATGAAACTATAGAGAGATACGATTTAATTATATTAATTTATCTTAATATTTGATATATATTATTAACTTTAGGTACATTATTTATTTTTGCCAAAAACAATACTCACAATAAACACAGTATTTATTATAATTAACAAAACTATACGTTTAAAACGGGTTGGGAAAATCGTTTAAGACGTGTAGGTTTTACCAAGGTACTAATTAACTACCGTGTGGAAATACCTCTGTTTATTATAGGGTTGAGAAATTTAATTCTCATTATTAATTAATAAATAAAAATATATAGAAAAGGAAAGATATATATTTAGAGTAAATTACACAGAAAATCCTTTATGTATTATTCAAATTGTGGATTGGGTCCTTTAACTAAAGTAAGTACACTAGACATCCTTTATGTTTTATACTTGTTTCGAAAAATGTCCTTTATCACTAACGGTGTTAATTTGATTCGTTAAGCCAGGAACAATTTCGTCATTCAATATCTCTTATAATATAACACTTCGAAAATAAAAATTTCCCAATTAAAATCATGAGATCCTTCTCTCTTCTTCATCAATCTTCTCCTGAATATCTGAGCGGCATTTTTTGGTGGCGGAGACGGTGGCTCCTCAGCCACAACGTCTCCTTCTATGTTACCCCTGCTCGTATTTAATTTATCAAAATTAGGCTTAGTCGTTTCATGATCGAATCCAAGCTTAAATATATCAAGATATCCATCAACGTCCGGCTAGGCTTATTCGTTTCCTGATCTATAATTAGTATCATCAGAGTGATTAGGTTTTTGATTGGGGCCAAAATCTCTTTTTCCTCTGTGTATTATACCTCTGTTCTCACCGCCGCGGTGGTCTTCGTCGTTATCGTCGATGAATCCCGAAAGTCAAGACAAAGATGGAGTGCGAGTTTGTGGGGTGAATCCGTCACCGGAGCGTCGTCTTTGTGGTGGTCGACCACCGGCGTAACCATCGTTTGATCTATTATTATATGATGAGGAAAATAATTTCAACAACAATGGCGTATCGACATGATCACTGGTGCTATAAATAGATCGCTGAAGAAGAACGTTGTCCGAAATGTTGAAGGAAATTAGTGTTGAAATCCTGAACTATTTCATCATCGTCTCTGTTTTGCAGTTCTTGTAAACCCTAAACCCTTATCGAGTGATGAAACGGACTTGTAAGTTGTAATCTCTCTCTCACACACAATAATGAGGTTCTGAATATATATATGTTATTTTCAACAGAAACGGCTTATCAAATACATATTGAAAGATAGAGATAAAGTGAAGACTGTGAATAAGAATTTGAGGAGACCGTTGCAAAAAGGAATATAGCAATTGATGGATTGCAAGAAACAAAACACTTTGGTATGAGATGGGTCCTCAAGACTTGTCTTGCAAGTGGAAATCATTTGGCGAATTTGATTCCAGAAAAGATGAGAAGATCGATGAAGAATATCAATGATGTTTGGAGCCCTAATTGTATATCAGATGAAGAAGAAAGTATCTGATGATTTTGATTGGGATTTTTCTATTTTTTAAGGGTTTTATTATAAGATATAATGAATGACGAAATTGCCCTTGACTTAACGGTTCAATTTAACACCGTTAGTGATAAAGGACCTTCTCTGAAACACATACAAAACGTAAAGGATGTCGGGTGTATATATTTTAGTTAAAGGACCCAATCCATAATTTGAATAATACATAAAGGACCTTCTTCGTAATTTACTCATATATTTATGACCAAGATTTAAAAAAAATAAAAAATAATTAATATCATTAATTACTTGTATCTTTTAATGCGTACCGGCAGAAGCATTGCCTGCTACAACAGCTTGCATGTACCGCCCGGGAAGTTTTCCGGTGGCACCGACCAAGCTCCCGCCGGTCAATCCTTCAGCAACACCAGTCAACGCCACCATCGAAACAAGAACCACAAACGCCGTTTCTGATCCTCTTTCCCCCTCGTTCCGGCGATCAATCCAGTCCGTCACCGGTGCCACCATCAAGACCAAAACGAACAATCCATACCCCAGGTTCATCCTCAGTTTTAGCCCCGGCAGCTTCATGACGGCGGAGCTAGACAGCCATGTGAGAAGAGTAAGAACAGTCATGGCGGCCACCATGTATGCCACGGAGAACACCTTGCTGACGTGTCGGTTCGGATAAAGAACCTGGAAGTAATCGACGGCGGTGATGAAGGAGTTCCATGGGACCAAATAGCCTGCGCCCAGAAGGAAGTGGATTATGTATGCCACGTGGTAGGGATCTTTTGATGACTCGATCTGATGATGATCCTCTGCCGGTGGGTTGGTTGTTTTCCATCATTACGTCGTCGGAGAACGTACGGCCGGTTTTTTCGAAGGGGGAGGTGTTAATATCTTTAGCATTCAAGAGAAAGAGAATTTGTATGATTCAGTGTTGTAAATATATTTGGACTTGATTGAATATAAGTTGCCACGTGGATGACCATACAATAAAAGAGAGGAGATATGATTCACCTTCGGTCTATGAGTATATAATTATATATGTGTAACGTTTGAAAGAAAAACGAGTGATAATGTACTTGTTTGAAACACAAACGCAATGATTTAGAAAGAACAATCGGAGCCGTTTGTTTGTGGGAGCATTCGGAAATCGGGACGTAATCACGGGTGTGTTTTGTTGGAATTTTAGTGTAATTTAGATTGTGGGTGACATTCCAACAAGTCTGCATCTTATTTAAATGTTGTCGGGACTAACGAGTGTTCGGGGGAGCGCCACATAGAGAAGCGGGATCTAAGGGGCGGCAGCCCCTGACGGGATTCAAGGGGCAAAGCTCCTAACAGGGGTACAAAAGTCCTTCATTAAAATTGCATCAAATTTACTTTTTCCGGAAATGAATAAAGTAAATTTGAGGGACAAATTTTGAAAATTCTCAAGGTTGATGCAGTTACCAACGATAACTGCATATACGCTCCTGCCTGCGAATTTGGAATTCATTCTGATAAAAAATCCCTCTAATCGATCACACACGGCAATCCAAAAATCATTCGAAAATCTAGAAATCACAATCTAATTTTATCCGAAAGTTAAACATTAGATCCGTCAAAATGTGATTGTTGAATCTCAGGGACGGCCCGAGCATGGGTAAGGTGGGCGACCGCTCAGGGCCTAGTTTTTCAGAGTGCTCGAAATTCTTAAAATTTTCATATGTATACATCTGTTAAATACAATTTTGCTACAGATTATGAACCAAAGAACTTAAAGATCAGTTAGTAATATAGTGAAAGAATTAAAGCCTAACGACACGTTTAAACGGACGAACCCGGGTTCGAGCCCCGTCCTTGGATAATATTTTTTAGAACAAAGTTTTGGAATTAAATTTGTATAAAATTAATGTGAACAATAAGTTTCGAACTTGTAACCTTAAAATATCTGAAAAACATAAATAAATAATTACCAATTCAACTAGGATCGAATGTTGATAAATTTATAATTATAAATCATTTATAATTTTATCCTCTAGATACTCATACATTATAAGGGTCGGGTTCTATAGAAAACCAATATTTTATAAAAAACCAAAAAACCAAGGAAAAAAATTATTTTTTTTTAAACTTTTTTTATATGTTTCTTTCATGATTTTAAGAATATTGGAAAAAGAAAAAACTTTAAAAACGTTTTCGAGTTTTTTTTAAAAATAAAATAAAATTCGAATTTTAGCTTGAAATTAATATTGCACTATGCAACAATAATATAAAATTGGTTTATGAATGTCAATTCTTTGTTTTTTACATTATTCGCATAAACCACATTCATATTTAAGTTAAGTCTCTTGTTTTTAAGTAGTTTTAATTATAATGCATTATGCAATACTATTGGTACTATTGCATGATGCAATAATAAAAAATCACTAAACTTTTTATTTTTTAAATTTTTTTTCTCATAAATAAAGCTAATAAAATTATAGAATTTTTGATGAAATTATTTTTAAAAAATATTAATATATGAAGAAGTTATAGAGAAAAAAAGGTTGATTTTTTGGTTTTCTGGATAATTATTGGTTTTTTATAGATCTTTCCCCTACATTATAAATGAAAATTCCAAACCCAAAACTATAATGTTACTTCATATTTTTAATCTCAAATATCAAATAATTTATATTAGGTAATAAATATATGAGTAAAACATAATTTTTAATAACCGAATATATAAGAATATTAGTGTTTTAAACTAAAATGGTTTAACTCGTTTAGCGACCGCTCAAAGTCAAGTCTCTCGGTTTTTGCTATGGGCCCCAAAAATTTTTGAGGTTCTCGGGGCCGACCTTGCTGAATCTACACATGATAAACGGAATTCCTATTGCGATGCCTCGTAAGTCTGAACGAACTCAACATTATTTTAACAAAACCAAAATTGATAGAAAAAATTATCATTCATAATTTTCAAATATCTTATTACTTTTTTTTAGATATCTCACGTATTTTAACAAAACCAAAATTGATAGAAAAAATTATCATTCATAATTTTCAAATATCTTATTACTTTTTTTTAGATATCTCACGTTATAAATCTTTATTCAACTATATAATACACTCGTTAGTAGGCTAGTATTATATATATATTACCAATTAAGAGCCGAGTTTTGTCCTAATTTCTACACACCAGCACAAATGTTGTATTGTTTAGAGTTAAGGAACTCGGGTTATGTAATCAATATACCATGTTTGAAATAACATGTCAAATGGATTGAAAATTTCTGGTACAAATCAAATCACTCTTTTTCCTAATATGTACCTTTGGCCCCACTAGTTCTAACATGTCCACAATAAAGACACTTTCCACAAGTCTAGATATAACCTGGGATAAAAACATCCGATCTTAAACATGTTTGAGAACGTTAACCTTTTTACCTCGAAAAGTAAAAAAAATTAAAAAAAAAATACAAAATACAAAGTATTATGAAAAAGGTTATCTTTAAAGATGGGGAAAGGTTTATTAGATGATCATGTAAATGAGCTTACCCAAAACCTATAGCTATAAGTTGCCCTGGGAATCTTCCATTAGCAACTCTAATGGCATTCCTGAAGTTGAAGCATCCCCATTCACAAGCCATCATTCCCAATTCCTTACTACAAAACTTTTGATTGCTATTTTTAGCTGCACAAAAAACTTACTATTCATTTTATCGCGATTCTCTTGTTTTCGTTTCAATCTTAACCATGGGTTTGACCGGCCGGTTCTTCTTATGGTTCTTGACCGTGTTAGTAAACGGTATGCGTGAATCCATTTCTTCAAAGTTTACATTTATATGCTCATGTTTTAATACGGTTTTTATCTTTTTGGTTCATTGACAGTTGTCATATCAAGCGCATTCACGGGCACGTATGGAGTGAATTATGGGCGCATAGCCGACAACATTCCACACCCCGAAAGTGTAGTAACGCTAATGAAGGCCGCTAAGATAATGAACACCCGAATCTTTGATGCGGATCATGAAGTTCTTAGAGCTTTTAAAGGCTCAGGTATCGAAATAATGATAGGGCTCGGGAATGAATTCTTGAGAGATATAAGCATGAGTGAAGATCGGGCGATGAATTGGGTTAAAGAAAATGTAGAGCCTTTTGTACCGGGGACCCGTATTGTTGGTATCGCGGTTGGAAATGAGATCTTAGGGGGTGGTGATCAAGAACTTTGGGAGGTGTTGCTTCCCGCTGTGAAAAATGTCCATAATGCCCTTGACCGGCTGCAGTTAGCCGATAAAGTTCAAGTCTCGAGCCCACACTCGGCTGCCGTATTTGCTACTTCTTACCCGCCGTCGGCTGGAGCGTTTAAGGAATCAGTTATGCCCTACATGAAACCGCTGCTCGAATTTTTTTCCCAAATTAAATCACCATTCTATATAAACACCTACCCTTTTCTTGCATACATTAGTGATCCTGATCACATTGATCTTAACTATGCTCTTTTCAAAAAGAACCCTGGGATCTATGATCAGAAAACTAATCTGCATTATGACAACATGTTTGAGGCCCAAATTGATGCATCCTATGCTGCCTTGGAGAAAGCAGGGTTTGAGAAGATGGAAGTTATAGTGTCGGAAACGGGCTGGGCCTCGCATGGAGACCCGAATGAAGCAGCAGCAACGGTTACTAACGCACGGACCTACAATCTGAACTTAAGAAAGAGGCTCCTTAAAAAGAAGGGCACCCCTTACAGACCAAAACAAGTGGTCAAGGCCTATGTATTTGCCATGTTTAACGAAAACCTAAAGCCTGGCCCGACTTCCGAGAGGAATTTTGGGCTGTTTAAAGCAGATGGGAGTGTTTCTTATAGTATCGGGTTCACGGGCCTCGTACCTTCGTCAGCAAAATCTCTTATCACCATGAAAGTATGTCATTAAACTCATAATCACTCATTTTCTCAGCAAAATTCTGTATTATATTTGTTATATTTCTTGTTTCTCTTTTCTTTTTTGCTGCAGGGCTTTGGTTCTATACAGCTGAGGTTTTACACTATATCTGCTGCAGCTCTGGTGCTGATATTATCATTGTGACAACTCAAACCCTTTCGGGTGTTCAAAGAATCATCTGAATCAAACATATATTATGAGGGATTTAGAAACATTCATGTACAATTTGACACTATTTCTTGAATACAAGTCTTCTGTTCATTTTAGTCTTCTGTGCTAATTCAAAATACAGACTTTTACTATGATATCTATATGAACATAGAATTTGATCTAAGTTTAAAGTTTAAACAATTCAACATGTCTTGCGATCATGAAAATAAGATCAAGTTAATATTTTGAATGATATACAGAGTGCATTTTATGTTGTTTATACAAGAATAATTGAAAATTAGTAATTAGAATTCATTATTTATGCACAAGATAGGGTATGCAAACAATACTCAAATTCACTAATACCAAAAGTAGATATTCAACTTACCCAAAAGTAAAGACAGATAACCAGATAAATGGTTACTGCCTTCATACCTAATTAATTATATAACATAACACTTGACATAAGTACATAACATCTTAATTGATCAAGGTTGAAAAAGTTTATCACCGCATTTGCATTTCCATGAAAGAAGATAATAATGATCTTCCCAGTGAGATTGATCCCTGTAATGAATCGCCGTCTGATAGTGTGGAGGAATCACCAAAGTAGCCTCACACGGCCTGCAATTCACACACTTGTTCACACACCCTGGCGGTCTTGATCCCAACATTTTCTTGTTTTGTCCAAAACTAGCCACCCTTTCATCATCATAACCTGATATGGAATGTGATACTGTGAGAAACAAGAGAAGAATAACTGTGACAACAGACTTGAGTCCAAGTAGGTAGGTCCTTGCAGGTGCCATCAATAATAGTTAACAACTTGAAGGAATTTGAAAATCAGTTATAAAATAGGAGAAGAGTAAAGAGGATTATGAAGGGGCCTGCAAGAATTGAATAATGGTTGCTGTGCATCCAGTACTATTACAAAAATAGTGGATATTAAAGAAGAGATCTTGAGGGGATTGGGTTACTATTTGGGTAGGAATACAACAAAAAAAGATGTATCATATTTGGCAGGAAAGTCAAATAAATGTTTGGGGAAGAAGGGACAGGTTTAGTGATGTGCCAATTGACTACAAATCAAATTCTTTTCCCACTCAAAATTCCACTGTTTTCTCTTTTGTTTTTGGGAAAATGTTACACTTGCACTGGTTTTGAGCTGACTATATCTAAAATCTTGACTCATTGTTTATTAAGTTACCAACATTATCCTTGTGATCTGGGCATGCCAAGAAAACAATGACATTAATAGTGGACTGTCTTTAATTATTTTGGAGGGGTTGGTCAAACTACTGTGGGAATGCTGAAATCAACATTTTAATCAGATTTCAATTAAAACTTAGCATGGTGAAAGCTTCAAACCCACAATAAACTTGCAGGAATAGATTTTTTATTTTATCTATAAGAAAAAGCAACACTGCACCTACAGTTTTACTACTAGTAGA
This sequence comes from Deinandra increscens subsp. villosa, assembly GCA_039602395.1. Classification (NCBI taxonomy): domain Eukaryota; kingdom Viridiplantae; phylum Streptophyta; class Magnoliopsida; order Asterales; family Asteraceae; genus Deinandra; species Deinandra increscens. Next base: position 2,259,009 of record JBCNJP010000015.1, on the reverse strand, counting down.
AAAGTCACTTTACCACCGGTATGTCTTACCCTTGTATAGAGAAAAGTTACTGAAACAGACAATTAGTAAGAGAGAAAGGTAGATTCTTACATGAATTGGAAGCGTCATTTCATCGAACAGTTGATGTGCACCATCTCTTTCTTTGTATTGTTTAGTTTTTACCTTTCTTGGTGATGGTCACAGTTTTTCCGATTAACGACTGAAGAAAAGTTTACAGTGATTCGTACGAAAAAGCAAAAGCCATGGCAACCGATTCATCATCAAGAATTTCACGTACAGTTTATCTCTTTAACAACCCAAGAAAGATTTTAATGTACTTCAGTTCTCCTATGCTTTATGCACAGCGAGCAAAAGGAGCTTTTAACGGCTCAGATAACACATGGATATGCCATAAAAAGTCTTTGATCTCGCTTCCATTTACATAACCTCTGTCGCCATGGGCACATATAACTAGAAATTAAGGGGAAGCGGAGCACATATGTATGATGTATCCTTATCGCATTTTATTAGATTCGTTTCCTCTATTACTTTTGTATATAACAAGATGGTGACAAGTTCGCGTTTCGCGGCGGGCCACCCATTTTCTGAAAACGCCGTGGCCAAACTCGAAAATTCTAAGAGTGATTTAAAAGTTCACCACCTACCCTTAATACCCTTAAGCCTGAAAAATACATATGTACATGACACGTGGCCTAACACCCATTTTTCAAAATGCTGTGACCAAAGTCAAAAACTCTAAAAAGTTGACCACCTACGCTTAAGTCTGAAAAAAAATATCACCTGTACATAACACGTGGCCTAACACATGGCCACGTGTCGCAAAAACATTGGCCTAGATATGACACGTGGCTAACATGTGACCACGTGTTGTCATATATGGCCTAACACATGACCACGTGTTGCAAAAGTATTGGCCTACATATGACATGTGGCCTAACACGTGCCTACGTGTCATCACATGGCCTAACACGTGCCTACGTGTCATCACATGGCCTAACACGTGCCTACGTGTCACCACATGGCCTAACACGTGGCCACGTGTCAGGCGACATGTCATAAAATTAGTGCCTAAATATAAATAGTGGCTTAGAGTCACAGCCATCCACTTATTATTGTAATATATATAAATATGTTAAAGTCATATTTTTCCTTTATAGAAAATGTTAAAAACACTGTAAAAAGATGGTTGCCAATGTTTATTACTTGTATTTATTGATTTATATTCAGGCCGTATAATTATTTATCCGGTCCCGTATATAATTATAAATTTATATAGACCGTATATAAAACATATACAACTCGTATATGTAATTAACTTTTTTTTATAAACTAGAAATTTCTTTTTAACTTTTTACTTTCTAATTGTTTTCAAGTAATAAATTTGTTTTAAGACGTAGTGTCAAACATTTGTTTGATTTATACACCTTTTTTTATTTTTCTGAAACATTAATTTGTAAATACAATAGATTTGAGGCAAATTGGATTTTTAATAATCCAAACTATGAGTCATTGGCCGATAATAATTCAAATAATCAGTCCCAACTTTCACTTTCGTTGTTAATAGCAATCCCAGTAGAATTATCATCATGTTTGACACTATAGTTTGGTAAGCATCAGTCCCAACTTTCACTTTTGTTATCAACAGCAATCCCAGTAGCATTATCATCATGTTTGACACTATCAGTTTGGCCAGCATCAGTCCCAACTTTCACTTTCTAAAACATTAAGTGTTAATGTATGATGATTATGCTACTTGGATTGCTGTTGACAACGAAAGTGAAAGTTGGGACTGCTGCTGGTCAAACTGATAGTTTGAATTATTATTGGCCAATGACTCATAGTTTGGATTATTAAAATCCAATTTGGCTAAATTTGATGAGTCGAAATAGGACGTAACGAACCTTTACAGGCTAATGACCCGTTCGAGAGCAACTGCATCACGACCCATTACCGGGTAACGAGCCGTTTTTATATATGTGCATAACGGGTCGTTACACACTAACGAGCCATTACGCTCATCTGAATACAATTTTGCTCAAGGCTCAACAATGCATTCCAAAACACAATCATAAAACACAATATGGCCAGAAAATATCAAACTTCACAGTTTGACAGCTTTTCAAAACTAACATAAAACATGACTATAAAATTAATATAACAATTACATTTAATCTAATTTGCTTATACGGAGTTGAGAAAGACTCTGATACCAAATGAAAGTTGGGTTTCTGCTGACCAAACTGATAGTTTGGATTTTTTTTGCTCTAGTGCCGTCGATCACATACATGACATAGCATACATTTTTTTGGGCTTTAAAAAGGAAGTGGGTGGGCTTTAAGTTAATTCAGGATTTCGGGAATTATTGGGCCGTCTTCGGTCGTACCCGAGACCGAAACCGAGATCCTGAAAAAATAGGGACCGAATTTTTTTTTATATACCTCGGGTCGGTATGGTACTTAAGAAATATCAGGTCGGTTTCTCGGGTTTTATCGGGATCCCTAGATTTTGATGACCCCTAATTCAAATATCGTACCAACTCAAATTCATTTAAAAGAAATCAAATTCATTTAAAAGAAATCTTCTAAAGAAACGCACCGTAGGTTCCGGAATTAAGGAAGAAACTACCAAGTAAGTTATGACACAAAATGGATGAAAATAATGACCAATAAAGAAGATTTAGGTGAAAACTCTAGAGCTATATATATTTATCGCCCCGTCGAAATTTGTAGTTCTCATTCCACCATTAGAAACGTATTGGATTCAAGTTGGTCTGCAAATCGCACTTTCTTTTTCATCCTTCCATCTTTTTTCACGCAAGAACGCGGCTGTGGTAGTACTGGTGGTGCCTCTGAAGAACTTGAATCTGCTTGTTTTCTGGAAGAGGTGGTCCGAAGTGACGAGAGGTATATCATGGTGCCAGAAACTGCCATGGCTGTTACAAACACCACCACTTGGGAACTCCAAACAGGTGACATCTTCTATTTTACTTCAATTTCAATTTATGTACACGTAAATTTAAGATATGACGGAGAGGAAGAATCTGGTGGTTGATTTAATATATAGTGTTGTTGATGGTGCGAACTACCTTCTTTCAAACAATATCATATTTCCTAGAAACACCAAAGGAGAAAAGTCTTTAGTTTTTTTTTGGTCTTTTTCTTTTTGAATTGGCTATGTTTTTGTTTGTAAACAAAATTAATAATGTATATCGAAACATGTTGACTGATGCGATAAAATTTTAATGGCAATGGTGGTTGGGATCAAGTTGGTCAATTGTGGACTGCATAAGCTTAATTGTCTTTTGCTTTCTCTTATATGTGGTTCAATACTTTCGTTTTATCCATTAAGAGTTCCAATAATTGTTATCAACTTATAATTAAAAATAGCAAATACATACTTTCTACTCATTTTATATATGTTTGTTTGAATTAATTCATATCAACTCGATTTCAGTTTCAGATTCTAACAACCTGAAAATCGACTCAACAAACACCCCTGCATCTTCTAAACGACAAGAAGTTGCATATAAAATTTAAAAAAGGTTATTAAATACTAATACATCAACATGCTACTATTAATTCAAAAGGAATACTCAAACCTCTTACAAATTAACCCTGTTGCATATTTATGCTGAATGCCATAATGATGCATTATGCATATATTGCTTATTATTTGATTACAAAAATATAAGATTTAGAAGTTATTTGAGTTTCAAAAGATGAAGAACAAAACTCGGGCTTATGTCGTAAGGATCGGAGGAAGGTAATCGGATTTAGCACCGAGTATCTTTGCACTCGTATCAGGGAAACACTCGATTCCGGGAAGTTCTGTAATATCACCCTCCTTAGAAATTCCAATGGGGTACCGAAGCAAGTGTCCAGGTAGATCACGTTCTAGATCGTCACTAGCGTATAGATCCCAGTATTTGTCGGCCATTTGGTTCACCTTTCTCGCGCATTCAGCATTCTCTGGGTGCTCAAAGGTTTCGTCGATCATGCCTAGGTGTTCATACCATAGAGCCATACGAAACCCGTGGATCTGACCCCTAGCGGGTTGTTTGCCGGCTAGGTGGTATGGTTGGTAGGCTCCCATGGCTATTTCAGAATCTCGAGCACCGTCCATAGATCGTTGGTTGATGTTGGCAGATCCCACGATTATATATTCATCATCAACTGCACCATGGTAGGTATGATGTTAGTATATTCTCATATCATCTGTAATCTGATCTCATACTAATGATTATTTTCAAACGGCTATTTGACTTTTCTGAATGTCAAAGATTTGAAAAAATCTCAACATAAAAAGGTCAAATAGTAAGATGCTACTATTGTGAGCTAGTTTTATAAGCTTGCTAAGGTTTTTAGGTACTTACCAATCATCATTTTGGAATGCACATAGATCATGAAGCGTCGATTTTGTTGGGCGTGAAGATAACCCGAACCTGGTTCGGGCGATTCGGTAGGTTCGTGTTCCTCACCGTCTTTCGCTTCTCGATTTCCAAGGCAAAAGAAAGTGAGATACTCTCTTGGATCATCATCAAGTCCCTTAGATTGGAGTGCTTTAACAATATCTTTATACATCATCTCCATGGTTCTTCGTTGCCAGTCCAATATGGCCTGAACAGATCCGCTTTCCGGGATCCCCTCAGGCCACATTGGCACAACGATATAAACAATAAACTTTTGTCCGGCCTCAATCTTGCTAACAATCTTTAAAGAAAGTTCTTTTGGAATAAGGTGCAAAGCACCGATCTCATTGATGTTAATATCACTAGATTTCCACGCAAACGAGCTTCCGAGGAAATACTGGTTTTCGATATAAATGAAGTTTTTCGCTCTGCGTATGGCTTGAATATACGCGTCTTGAATACTCCGATCAATTATGTTATCTTTTCCACTAACGAGACCCGCTTTAGCCGCTTCTTCCGGCGAGTCCGGGAACCCGAAGGCGGCACCACCATCAATCGACCTGAAAAGCTGAACGTTCCACGTCTCCTGATCATCGGGAAACGTAACCGGGGACGGAGTGATTAGTATATCACGAAGTTCTCTCAAGTTAACCAAAACATCTTTCCCACCTTGTTTCCTCCACCTCTGATCAAAATTAAACAAAACATCCCACGCGATCGGTCCCTCGAGGCGCGAATGGATATCGTGCCACGGCTCACGCGGCCCGCCTTTCGCTATAGTCGCACCCGTGTAGTTCGGTTGGTGGAAATCATCATGGTGAGTGGAATGAAGAGTTCTAAAAAGAGGATGAGTCGCGTAATCATAGCGGCCATCGCATAAATCAATACCGCCAACGAAACTAACCACCCGCCGCTTCTCACCGTCCCCGTTCGGCATTGCGTGATCAACCACCACGATCTTCTGGTGGTGCGTAAACATGGTGGAAACTTGAAGATCTTGAATAATGCTTCCACCATCATCAGGATTTCGCGGGCATAAAACACAATAAACATCCGTGTTTTGAAAAAAGTTCTTCGTTTCCTCGTCGTGGGTCGCCATTAATCCGTCTTCTTTCAACGCGTCGACCGAAGTTCGATCGTCCCAAACAAGCATCGCGACTCGAACACCCTCTTCCGCTTTCCGTTTCAGAAGCTGACCGAGCATCACGTCACCCCCGTCTTTCGGTCGGTTTTCGTCTCGAATCAACGCGATCTCGGTGTACACGGACCATCCGGTAATGTAGATAAAATGTTTCGCGTTCGTGATCGCATCAAACACGTCTTCCCAACATCTATGTGGCTCATAATTCTTCCCCCCGGCGAGGGGTATTTTCGGGATGAAATCGTCAGGCACGTGCGCATCTTGGTACAACGAAACACGACATCCTTGTCTTTGGGCAAAGAATGTGTACGGAACTCCCGGGTATTTCCCAGTTTTGATCCCGTGGGCCCAGTTTCGATCCTGGGTGACGTCGAAGAACTGTAGTTTGACGTGGATTTTGGCGCCGGCGGGGATGGGGTTTTTGTTTTCGTCCATGATTTCGAGCCACTTGTCGACTTCATCGCCTTCGGTGAGTTGGGAAACGGGCATGTAGGCTCGGCCGATCAAAGTGGCACCGATCGGGTTATTGTCCTTGACAGTGAAGACGACATTAGATGCGGAGTGGGCGCAATAGATGTGGAATGACTCGAACCACCGTGGGTTTTGGGGTTCGTTTTCGATCATTCTGGTTCGGCCAACTCTGCATTTTTCTAGATCGATTGTTGCGTAGATTTTGGGAGTTCCTTCCCCAAATCCAACGGTTTCTTGTATGTTTGCCATAAGCTGCAACAAGAAAATATTATTATTAATAGTTAAGATATTAAATTTAAATAAGTATTTTAATTATATTATTACATAATTTAATATTTAATAAACTTGGAGGGAAATGAAATTAATATTTTGCGTATTTAAAATAAGTTAAAAGTGTTCTTATTACTTAATTTCTTTGAATGTAGTACAAATTTTCTTTTTTTTCTGTGTTATATATTTTTTTGGGATTTTACAATGAGATATTTATACTACATTTTAATGGTAACATCATAATATGTGGTAACCGTTTTGATAGTGACTCCCCTCTTTTAATTGGTCACACTAGCTAAGCAGGACGTGTGGCAATCTACTAGTGGGAAGAGGAGAATATTTTATGGTACTTTTTAATTTCATGATGTGAAATCTTAACTAATTCAAAGGGCCGTGTGGTGAGCACATGCTCATGTTGTGAAGTTGGTTTGATGCTTCCGGGCCAGGTTCGGGTCGGTCCACTTAGTCGAACCTCTTCACTATTATTTTTCTTTAAGCGTTATACAAAATTTATCGTTTTACCCTCCCTTTTATTCTTTTTACTTTTCTTAGTTGTGCTATGTGCTACAGAGTTTCCCTACTAAAATTTAAAAAAAAAAAACTTTTTTGCTTATTCTCTTAAATTTATCAGACTTTTTTTTTTGTTTCTATCCGAACGCGATGAGTTAGCAAATAAGTTGTCATATAACGGGTATAATCGTATAACATAACTTTTAAGTAATAGGTTTAACCGTCTGTGTCCGGCCTTATCCCCGCGATCCACACATTACATAGTTCACATAATTATTATATATACCTTCCCGAATACATTAGGGCCGCCACCTTCACCATGAAGGTTATCAACCTCGTATATGGTAACATGAAGAGTTCCATGGAGCAGAACCTTGGACATATTGACGCCTGTACAAGATCACAAACAAACGACAATGATTTGGTGTCGGTCTGAGAGATATATATATAATTAAGAAAAGATGTTTAAGCTTATTACCCGGGCGGCCTGTAAATGGAAGTGATCGGAGAGATGTGGAAAGATAGAGAATGTGATCGGAAGAGGTAATAAGAGGGAAACGCCGGGGAAATAGCGATCCGTAAAAGCAGCTGTTGTTACAACTTAAAAGGCTCAAACAAAACTAGAAACACGGTATTATTTTTAGGAATTTAAAATGTCTTGTGTTTTTATTATGATAAAAGTATTAATTATCTTATCTTAATCTATTATTATATATTTAAGTGATAAATCTTCTGGACAACTTACTTTAAAAAAATCTACAAGTTAAGATTAACATTACATTAGATATTAGTTATTTTTTTTTTGTAAATACATACATTAACTTTGAAAACAAATTAAAAAGGGTATATTGAATATTTAAAATGTACTTTATTTTAATTTAATGATGGACAAACTTTATTATTATTTACCAGGTTAAACATCCGTGTATTACACGAGTTGAATATGAAAATGATTTAGTTCATAAATATCTAAGTATTTCTTAAACAAAGTTTACGTATTATGTATAATAATGAAAAATGAAAAGTTACAATTATAAACCACACCAACTTTATTTCACCAGTATACAGAAGGAAACCCATCACTCTATGGGGCTGACACGTTCTCGAGGGAAGCTTACATATCAGCCAAACCACCTTTATTTTCAAAAGTTTAAGAAAAAATCCATCATTATAAGAAAACCTTTCAGAGTGACGATAGAACATATGATTCTAAAAAACCCTAAATTCACTAGTAGAAATTTGCAATTGGCTCATCTAGTTTGTATTCGATGGAAATTGTAGTTATATCAATATGAAATACAAACATGCGATGAACACTTCATTCTGATTTACTATTGCCAAGTTTTGTTTTACTTTTACCGGATATGACTTTTAGGATTTAATTTATATTTTTATTATTAGTTTTTATTGTACTTTTATCCGATACCAGATATTAGTAATGTCGAAGTTTTGTTTTACTTTTACTGGATGTAATTTTTAGGATTTAATTTTTTTTACTATTGTCAGATTTAAATTTTAATTTTAGCAGATATCAAAATTTACGAATTAATAGTTCAACTTTTCATATTTTATTTTAACTTTTACATATTTTAGTTTTACTTTTGCCTTATATTTATTTGCTTAAATTTATTTATTCATTACTCAAAATTGGTTAAACCCGGAAATCAAAAGAGATGATAAGGGTTCAAGTATAATAAAAATAGACTATATGTGAGTTTGACGTTATAATGGAATAATATTATGAGAACATATTCGATCTTAAAACTGAAAAAACCACTAAACGTAACGTAAAAATTAGATAACAGACTTTAGTCATATACATGAACTATATTAAATAGAGTTGGTGAAAAACTATACTGTTATAATGGTAAAGTTTATTTAACATAATATTATTAATAGAAATACTTTTCTATATTTTCCCTGAAAACATTTTCCATATTATTATATAGAGTAAATTACAATTTACGTCCTTTAAGAAGTATGCAAATTTCAATTTTCATCCTTAAACTAAAGAAATAGCAGAAAACGTCCTTTATATTTATGGTTTGTTTCAAATCACGTCCTTTCGTCTAACAGACGTTAATTTTTTCCGTTAGACCAGGTCATGTGTAAGGCACATGAGGGCAACATGGTCATTTTATTCTTTTAATATAGAACAAATTACATTTTACGTCCTTTAAGAATTACCCAAATTTCAATTTTCATCCTTAACTTAAAGAAATAACAAAAAAAAGTCCTTTAAGTTTATAGTTTGTTACAACTTACATCATTTCTTTTAAGAAACGTTAATTTTTTCTGTTAAGCTATATCAGGTGCATTACACACGAGGACATAATTGTCTTTTTATATTATACGGGCCATTTGTAAATAAATAAAAATATAAAACTTATATGAATATAATTTTATTTATAAAATAAATAAAAACATAAAGAAAAAATCTAATCAGACCAAACTTCGATATCTCCAATGTCCACCACATTCTAATTCTTTCATGGCACCGCTGCTTCTCCACCAAACCCTCTGTCACCGCCCCCACCTCCACTTCCGATCATCGCCACACCACACATCCAACTCCATCGTAATACCTCCTATCACCATCCATCGCAATTCCTGCATCGTAAATGCTTTGTGGGATCTGTATTTCTGACTTGTTGCTGAGGGAGTTTGATCTTCATGAACGAATAGGTTTTTATTGGTCGGGTGTAGGATGGATGGTGACATGATGTATTACGATGGAGGTAGATGTGTGGAGATATTGAAGTTTGGTCTGATCAGATTTTTTATTGTGATGGAGACTGGAGATATTGAAGTTTGGTCTGATCAGATTTTTCATTTATTTTATTAAAGGAATTATATTCATATAAGTTTTATACTTCTATTTATTTACAAAATGGCCCTATAATATAAAAAGACAATTATATCTTCATGTGCAATTCAGTTGACATAGCTTAACAGAAAAAATTAATGTTTGTTAGAGAAAATGATGTAAGGTGTAACAAAGTATAAACTCAAAGGACCTTTTTGTTATTTCCTTAGTTTAAGGACGTAAATTGAAATTCTTGTAATTCTTAAAGGACGTAAAATGTAATTTGCTCTATATTAAAAGAATAAATGACCATATTGCCCTCATGTGCCTTGCACATGACCTGGTTTAACGGACAAATTTAATGTCCGTTAGACGAAAGGACGTGATTTGAAACAAACCATAAATATAAATGACGTTTTCTGTTATTTCTTTAGTTTAAGGACGAAAAGTGAAATTTGCATACTTTCCAAAGGACGTAAATTGTAACTTACTCTATTATATATAACAATAAAATTTGAAAGGTGAATAGGAGACTTTCTATTTCTCATAGTTTGGCCACCAAACTTTGGGGTTTTGACAGTTTCTATCCTTTATACTTTTAAACACTTTTTCTTTTTTAACGAAATAGTAAAGTTTTGGTTTTCATAGTTTAGTCACATATGTTTCATACTCTTACGTTTTGTACCCTTTAACTTTTAAAATTTTGTTGCTTTTCTACTTTCGTTTTTAGTATATTTTTATAGTTTTATACTTTCACTACAAGACTTTTAGAATTTTACGTTTTATACCCCTTAACTTTTTAACCCTCTAACTTTTAAAGTTTTTTTTTATTTTAAGTTTTGTTGTCTTCTACTTTGGCCACGAAACTTTTAACTTTTCTACTTTCGTTTTTAGTATACTTTTATAGTTTTATACTTTCAACATGAGACTTTTAGACTTTTACGTTTTATACTCATTAACTTAGTATATTTTTATAGTTTTATACTTTCACCACGAGAATTTTAGACTTTTACGTTTTATGCTCCTTAACTTTTTAACCCTCTAACTTTTAAAGTTTTTATTTTTGTTTTAAGTTTCTTTGTCTTCTACTTTTGCCACGAAACTTTTAACTTTTCTATTTTCGTTTTTAGTATACTTCTATAGTTTTATACTTTCACCACGAGACTTTTAAACTTTTACGTTTTATACCACTTAACTTTTTGACTTTCGTTCAGTATACAAATTTGTTGCTGCGGGGTGGTAAACATCTCGTTGTATACCTAATCAATCTTATAATATTAGAATACCTTTTTCTAAATAGTCATAAAATAATACTTAGAAGAAAATATATAGTGAATATGTTAAATGCCTTCGTGATGTCATGTAATAGCTTAAGCAACAATATCAGGATATCGTCCGTTTTGCCCTGAAAGGGTTACCCATTCAGGATCTTACATGACTTTGTTTTCATCAGACAAGTTCCCCGTCAAGAAAAAACGTGTTTCGATAGTTAAATGTATCCATCTCTTTATAAGAAAGTTTTCGTTTTCTCCTCCTCATGTGAGACCTAAATCTCCCGTGTAATAAAAAAGCCCAAAAAATATAATAATAAAACAAAAAACTAACCACCGTGAAAATGTTGAGCTTTTTAAAGCTAAAATAAAAAAATACTTGATTAATTTATAAATAATGTTAATCGTTTTGACAAAAGCTTAAGACTTCCCACTTGTAGTAACTGATTTCTTTAACTTAAAAGGTAACCTAGATAATTAGTGGTAAGTATGAAAGTAGAACCCATTATTGATTCATAAATATGGAGATAAATGAAGTAAAAGTGGAGTGCGGAGAGAAAGCAAAGCGAACGGCTCCGCTCCATGATGTTCAAAAGGACCACATGGTTAACGAGTAAGAAAGAGCTAAATCATCACCGACAAATACACTATTCTAAGAAATCTATTCATCAAAGCTAGCTCTACTTTATCTCTAAGTTTAATAATGTATAGTAGACTTATTATTTTTTTGTAATAATGTAACAGGAGTTACTCTTCTTTTTAATGAAGCCTTGTGACCAAGGGTCAACGGATTTACGGATCCCATGCCCTCCTTTGATTATTTTTTGAATATGTAAGACGATGAACCGAATGGGTGTCAAAGAAAGTATCATTTTTGGCTTGGAGGATCAAACAAAGAAGGTTAACAATAGCTGATGCACTTCAAGTCAGAGGTATCTTCCTATAATCAGTAGCATGTCCGTTTTGTGGTGAAGGTGTAGAGACTTTGGACCATCTTTTTGTTGAATGTTGTTTGGCCCAATCACTTTGGGACTATGTTAGTAGATGGTGCTGCCTCGATCCGATCTACATGTTCAGTGCACAAGACTTACTAGTAATGCATCGTTACATTGGGGGAAGCGCCGTAAAGAAGAAGGTTATCCAAGTGGTAATCCTATCAACAATTTGGAGCATTTGGCGTTCGAGAAATGATATCGTCTTCAATCGATCTCCATTGGTAATGTCAAAGATCATTGAAAACATAAAGATTCTCAGTCATCTTTGGATTACAAGTCGGTCGAAAATACGATTATCTTGGGAGCAATGGCGTGTCTTCAATCTAAATAATGTATAGTAGTGATTAATATTTGGTGGCTTTGGGGTTTTTTTGTTTTGTCACGAACTCACGGTGTACTTTGTTAGGCTTTGTATTGTACTCATTCCATCTCCTCGGTGGTTTTGTATATAATATTTCGTTGGTCGTTCAAAAAAAATTTGTTACACATTAATACAAAGAATGAAATCTAAACATTAAATATCTAATAGACTTATGGGCTCATACTAATAAACCCTAATTAATTTTTATTCTTAATCATAATAAATTACTAAAATGGTTGTCACATGTCTTCTTTCTAAAAGATCCACATCAGCACTTTCACATGTCAAAACCACATTCATTTATCAATTTATAATATATCAAATAAGACTAATTACTAATTTTGTCCAAACTAAATTTTCATTTAAAAAAATGGCAAACTTAATATAAATTTGATAAATTTACTCAATAATTTGATCATTTTAAAGAAAGTAATCAACAATTTGTCAAACATAATATTTTTTTTAAGTATTAAATTATCAATTAATGTTTTATAAGGAATTACGTCATTTATAATTTCAAATCTCTTAACCGTTTTTTTATTTATTTAATATTATGAACCTAAATTCAAACCGTGTAATACATAGGTTACTAACCTAGTACTAACCTAGTACTAGTAGTATATTACTGAAGGACATTTGGCCCAATTGTATGGAAATGATGGTTAGAGCTTGGAATTCTTAAGATCTCAAATTTAAACCTCGCTCAAGGGGGTTTTTCTAAGTGATGGTTTCCACCTTGATGGTGTTCTTAGATAAGTCAAGCCTGAAAATTTAGATAGCATACTGTGTTCGGTACAATATGTTAAGACTTTATTGCAGCTAGCCTATGTGTTTATAGGCAGCTATATAAGGCTTTTCAAGGTAAAGTAATTTATCTAAATAATGGGGAAACATAATCGTGATCGACTTTTCCTTATTATTGGTTTATCCATAGTTAATCATTTTAAGTCTAAAGTATTATTTTGATGTTTCATGCTCAAGGTGTAGGAATAGTACTTTGAGTTTGATCGTTTGATGTGAATTACTTTTTGTGTAATACTTTCTATCAATAGTTTATTGTTTATAAGTTGAGAGATCATCGTGTGTTCGTTTTACATTTGTATGTACACAATAGGCTATCCGTAGTGAGACGTCATATTGTAAAAAAGGCAACATGTCGCCCTTATAACGCCCATTGACCGCCCCCGGGGCGCCATGTAAGCAAAGGAGGTGAGGGGCCTGATGTACATGGCGCCAGTTATTTCATGTTTTTATTTTTATTTTATTTTTGCTTTTTTTTCTATTGGTTCTTCCATTCTCATAACTCACATCCTTATAACCCCCACTACACTCCTTACCTCATAACCCCTCATTGTCACGTCATTCGCCACATGGCACATAACCCCTTATGAAGGAGAGTTATCACTACGGATAATCTTATAATGACGGAATTGTAAGTATATAAAAAACTAATAGAATCCGACACAACCGCTGCCTACACAGTCGCATATGAATAATGAACTACTATATTTAATTTATCTTTTAGTTAATGACTCAAATCTTATTGTCCTGTAGTAAATAAATATGCTATTTAAGAATATAATTACACCATTGTAAAAAAAAAAAAAACATTAATTCTATCTCATAGAGTGCATTTACATTACAAATATTAATATTTCGGAAGAAGAAAACCAACTACTTTCCAATGTGTTCTCTTGTCTCAACTCTCAACATCAACACTTAATAGTAACAACAATAATACTAATAATAATAATTCACACCAACAAAACAAAAAGACAAAATTTTGTACTCCTCCAACAGACCACCAATTTCCGTACTCAAACCACCCCTTTATATTACCCTCCCCCGAGTTTTCAGCTTATTCAATCTTAACATCTTTCTCATCATATATCACAAGTAGTACAAATGGTACAAACAAAGAAGTTCAGAGGCGTCCGTCAACGCCACTGGGGTTCTTGGGTTTCAGAGATCCGTCACCCTTTATTGTTCGTTTCCTAATTCATCCTTCACAAACATTATTAATTAACTGTCTAACCTCACACAAGATTATTTTGATCATCTAATGTTTTTGTATTCTGTATGTAGGAAGAGAAGGGTGTGGCTAGGGACATTCGAAACGGCGGAAGAAGCGGCACGAGCGTATGACGAAGCCGCCATTCTAATGAGCGGCCGGAATGCCAAGACTAATTTCCCCATCGTCTCATCGGGCGACGGTGATCATGACGTCAATGCCACGGCCACCTCTACACTGCCGTCGACTTCTACGACCTCCACTGGTCTCCCGGCTCTACTAAGCGCTAAACTACGCAAGTGTTGCAAGTCGCCATCGCAGTCGCTGACGTGTCTCCGGCTGGACAACGAGAGTTCTCACATCGGGGTGTGGCAGAAACGGGCTGGTGCTCACTCGGAGTCTAGTTGGGTTATGACTGTTGAGCTTGGAAACAAGATCAGTGATAAGGTTGATGAAACTCAGGTGGCGGTGGATACGCCACCTGAGATGATGCCGGTGGTTACCGGAACACTGGGTGATGGTGATGAAGAAGAGGAGGATGCAATTGCCTTGCAAATGATTGAGGAACTCCTCAACACAAATTGATGGATTATGTACTCTTTATCTATATCTGGTTTCATGATGCAGAATTCTATTGTTGCAATAAACAACTTTCTATATATAGATGATTTTTTAGTTTCTTCTAATGTTTAGTTAAAGAACGTAAAAATAATAAGCATGGCCAACAATTAACACCAGGGGCGGACCCACATAGGGCCCAGGGGTAGCGCCCGCTACCCCTGAACTTTTACCCCGACGTGCAAATTTTTTTTTTTATAGGTTTTCGGTTTTTCGCGACCCCTGAAACGAATTTTTCGCGACCCCTGGAAGAAATTTTATGGCTTTTACTTAAAATTATGATTAAAAGTCTCTTAAAAATATGATTAAAAGCCCGTTAACTACCTAAAAAAATTTTCCGGGGGCGCTGCCCCCGAACCCCTGTTAGTCCCCGCTACCCCTGATATTCTTTCCTGGATCCGCCACTGATTAACACGTGACAAATTAATGAACTTAAGAACTAAAAATAATGTCACTCGAACAATGCCGTATTGCCGTTACATCAACTAAAATAAATAATTAAGTTGGTTTTGTTGATGAAGTTAAAAAAAACAAGAAATAATGTAGAAAATGAATATGAGAATAGTGATTGATTTTAACAAAACGTGGGCAAATTCTGTGGGTTAGCACAAAACCGACTACAGTATAATTATACATCTTGCTTGTAAATGTATTAACTGATGATTGCAATACGTTGAATGGAGATTTTATTTTAGTAGTGTATATTATATTATACTTCGAGAATATGTAAACATCATTTTACCATAAATAGGTGGAGCAATGTAGGAATAAACTAAAGAAGCCAGCATTGGAATTTCCAACCTGTGCAAAATGTTTTGATATTGTGAGAAATGAAAATGGATTGAAAAAGACATCATAAAGTGTGTTTTTCTTTAATATGCATATATATTTTTTTTTAACGATTGTAAGGGTAATAGTCGACTCTACCACGTGAAACTTGTCGATGTAGTCAAGTAGGTTAAGTGAACCTCAAGTCCTCAACCACCGCCACTTTCCGCTCTAAAAGCAAAGGTGTATCCTATATGATGTGTCTGTGTGGTCTACGTGGCACATTCCCACACAGAACCACGGCGTGGAATACCGCTCCACCCTTACATGGGTGGAATGTGTGGCTTTGTTGTGTAGAGATCTCCACGGTGTGAATGGTATATGTGATGTTCATTGTTCTAATAAAATTAAATCATGACACCTAATTTATTTATTAATTTATTTTGTTTAAACTAATAAAAAAATAACCCAACTCCACAAGTTAACATAACACAACTCACCACCACCACTCATCCTACTAAACCCACACAAGTGAGTCTAGCACATCGACAACTCCAGACAGGTAGACCTCATGTCCTAACATCCAAATGTCTTCCATTGCGTGGGGACAAGCTTAACCACGCCAAATTAATTTTAATTTTATACTATAACTAATTAAGCACCTATAATTAATTAAGCACCTCCACATATTTTTCCTTAATAATTTCTATTCAGTAACATATAAAAAAATGGACATTATTTTATAAAATTTTCTTCTGAACGTTTTGATCTAAGTCTCGCTAAAAACGGAAGAACTGTTTTTTTTATTAAAAAAAATTAGTGTCGTAATCAGCTTTATATAAATTTTGGACACGACGAAAAATACTTGAAAAGAAATTCTTATTTATTAATTCATATAAATTTTAATTATATTTTACTTTAGTTTTTATTTAACAACATAATCTTATTTATTAATTCATATAAATCTTATATTTCACTTTAGTTTTTATTTATTATGTAAGATTTTTAAAATGTAAAAGTATTATTTTTATGAAATATTTTACTTTACTAATTATCTATTAGAGTGGTCTATTACACTGGTTGAGTAGAGTGAAGTCAGATGTGACATTGAGTATAGGAATAAAAGAGTGGTCCGTAGTATGCGAATTTGAGGTATTCAAAACAAGAATAGGTGTACATTGATAATGTTACACACTATAAAAATCACATAGAAAATGACTTGCATTTCACCGTGAGTTTATATCATTGTTGGTGAAAAAATCTAATACGCAAAAGTAGATACACAAAGGTAGATGATTTGTGAAGCTTATTTACCAAAATGAGCAATTTGAAACTTATTTACCAAGTTGGAGTTTTTTTTTTACCAAACTAGTGTATATCCATTTTGGTAAATAAGTTTTGAATTAACCATTTTGATAAATAAGTAAATAAGTTTTGAATTAACCATTTTGATAAATAAATAAAACTACAGATTCCTGTGTTTTATGTCTACATGTGTGAAATAATTCTAACATGCCTATAGATGTATAATACACTCAAGAAAATACTTTCTATATTTTCCATTTGCAAAAGAATCATATTAATGCATATAAATAATTAAAGAAAAATATGCCAAATATCTTGAGGGGCTGTCAATTTAGGTGCTAAATTGGGGCATATACACCATATGTGATACATCTGAAGTTTGAGCTTTCTTTTTCTTTATAGTATATAGTTCTGTAGATTTAGATTGCTAACTAGACATACTTAATTTGTATTCTTCAACTGTTTCCACATGTGCAAAGTGATCTTTAAAAATGACTTCTGTATTCATAGTTTTGTTTCTTGTCATTTCCAGCGATATATTAGCCTCAAATTGTGTAATGTTTGAACTACTCAAAATGATGATAGCAGAGATGAACAGTTTTGTTTTTGTTAGATTTGACATGCTCATGAGAATTAACAGTAATAAGAATAGAGATGTGCCAATTCGTTTTGGGTTTTGTAGGGGCTCATATGACCCAACCCAAACAGTACCCCACTACTTAAATCATTCAAAAAAGTTGAAGCCTAACCCCCCAAACATGACCCATATAACCTGATAATATAAACGGGTCAAACGGGTTAACATGCTGAATTTATAATCTGTATTTTATTTTTTTTATCTAAATGGGCCTCAGGTCAATTCTTAGCATACTCGTTTATCATTTAAGTTAACCATGTTGACCTTTTTATTTTGTAAGAGAATAACTAAAGTTTCTCTTGGATTTAGACATGGATGTTACTTTCTTTGAAATTGCTTCAGAATAAAATAATCCAAAAATGAAATAATATCTTAAGAATAACCGATCACTACCATTATTCTATATGCATAATACAGCAACAAATAGAATATCCAATCTGCTAGTGTCATTTAGCAGGCAAGTATCACGAGTTATAAGATCAAAGAGTGAGACAATTTCAACTCGGCGAAAAAAACTAAGAAGAATATACTTGGAATGTGCTGACTTTCCAATTTAATAACTAAAAACAGAAGCATGATCGCGTACGATTCATGAATACTAATAGGATATGCTTTAACAATGCTTGGAGTTAGGTCCATAAAGGATCATACGTCAACCTGTGGAGAAACACTTCGACACAAATAAAAAAAAATCAAAAATGAAGTTCGGAAAAAGATTTCGAATTAAGATATCCATCATCATGCCAGAATGGGAACGGGAATGTATGTCATACAAAGACTTAAAAAAGCAACTAAACTTAATGGATCCTGAGAGCCGTGATGAAGGTTTCAAACAATTACTCAAGAATGAGCTTGTAAAGATGAACGACTTTTTCTCTAAAAGAGAAGAAGAATACAGGAACAGATACCAGGTACCTTTTGAGTTGTTCTCTCTCTCTCCCCCCACCCCCACCCCCTAAAAATAACACTAAAAATAAAACAATCAAAATTTGTATGTCTTAACTTTGCAAGTAAACGTACAGGAATTGAAAAGGGAGGTAGCGGATTTAGACAGTGATGAAGATTCAACACAAGTGACAGTTGATCTACTTAAATTCCACAATAAATTGGTTTTGCTCCTTTACTATCATCAACTCAACTTTGATGGTTTGTATTGACATGATATAATGTATAATAATCATGGTTATGATGTTTTTATGAACTGTACTAAGTATCAATGGTAAAAACAGGATTCCTGAAGATTATCAAGAAACAAATGAAGAAAACTGGGGAATTATTTAGCTTGCCATCTATGCAGAGAGATAATAATAAACAAGTCTTCATTGCCAATTCGCTTGACAATCTTTTAGCAGAGTGTGTAGAGACTCTAAGAACACTGGTGCACAAAAAGCCTAAGTAAAATGCATGTGGCATTGCGTATTGGCACGGTGTAAATCCAATAATTTCTATGTATTTATACTTTATATTGAATATGAACGCCTCTATGATTCACATCTCAAAAGATTTCATGGCAAAACAGTTCAAAATGATGAAATATTATATCATATGTTCTGTGGTAATTGATTCAAAAAGAGTCATTGTTGAGTTGTAAGT
The DNA here is from genome assembly GCA_039602395.1 of Deinandra increscens subsp. villosa. NCBI lineage: Eukaryota > Viridiplantae > Streptophyta > Magnoliopsida > Asterales > Asteraceae > Deinandra > Deinandra increscens. The sequence continues at coordinate 2,239,844 of JBCNJP010000015.1, read as the reverse complement.
TTAATCAGCTATTTTAGTATAATTTAATTCCACACATGGCATGTTTGATACTCTAATTAAATAGGTTAAGCATGTCAACCCGAACATGGCCGAGTTAATTAAACATATCGTGTGTGGAATTGACACCCTAAATTTATTATTTATAGGTGTGAAGTACAAAAGCAATAAAATGGCCTTCAAAACAGGGTATCTTCTATCTTGTGGAGCTGATATGTGCCTCTTGGTAGGCTTTGGTCCACCCATTTGTATACCATGATGGCATGATGTAACACATATATATTAAGTTAAAAGTTAACAAGATCTAGACATTTCCTTTTACTTCCTATTGACATTAAACCATTCAATATACAACCTTTGAAATCTGAATTTTGGCCTTATATGATTAAAGTCTCTTGGTATGGAATTTCATTTTTATTAATAAACCACTAAAGTTTTAGACTAGAAACTTAAAAGGATGACTATAGCTTTCACTAGTTTTTTGTCTTTAATCCCCTTAAAAATCATGTCTAAAACAAGCTATGGGGTGTTTGTTCGGTTAGACAAAAATAACCGAGTCAGACTTTTGTAAAGTCCGGACCGAGTCAGCGGAAATGTTAGGCGTGTGTCAGATGTTGTGGAACGAATCAGACGAATGTCAGAGGAAAACAAACATGTTGACCACTGATCTATCCAGTAGTCAAGTCTAACCGGACTGGATAAGGCGTTTTCAAACAACCCCTAACTATGACTCGATCCCATTGACGGATCTACGAGTTTTAAGTAAATAGTTTTCACACTTCTAAAAAAGGAAGAAAAAAAATGGGACTGTGAAGATAATTTGACTGGTACTAGTGTACTGTCACCAAACTTCCAGAAAGACGAAATAATTAGTCATCATCGGGTAAATTTAATGATGTGTAGGCAGTGAAGTGGATAGATAAAAGCACCTCCGACTCTAAGAGACTAGTTCAGGCGAAAAATGATGAGAGCTGTGTGCTTGGTTGTGCTATTTGCCCTAATCTCCATCTCATCACAATCTAGATCAATCATCCAAACACCTCATCCTAACCCTAACTTCAAGATCAACTCTACTGCTCATCAGGTAAGGAAGGATTACATCGCATCGTTTGTTTATTTTGCGTTAAATAATAGATAAAAGCAATCAAGCAGAAATCATGATCACTAACATCGTTTGATTTTAATTCGTAGAACGCTCAAACCTGTCCATTCACTGTAGAGATCACGACCAGCTGCTATTCCACTCCATTCACTCGAGACGAAATCAGCATCTCCTTCGGCGATGCTTACGGCAATCAGGTTCTATTCCTTTATAGAAATCATCGAATAAATTACTACTTGTCCGATTCTAAAATCGCAATTGATATCGATGATTGATTAGGTATACGCACCGAGAATAGATGATCCGTCGACGAGGACGTTCGAGCGATGCTCCTCCGATACGTTCGAGATATACGGTCCGTGTACGTATCAGATATGTTATCTGGACTTGTACAGGAGCGGATACGACGGGTGGATGCCTGAGAGGGTAGACGTGTACGGGTATAATACGAGGCCGGCTTCTTTCTATTTCAATGTTTGGATTCCGGCTAATGTGTGGTACGGATTGGATTACTGCTATTCCTATTCCTACGCTGCAACCAAATAAACAAACAGGATTCAAATTCAATCCGTAAAATCCTCTCCCAAATAAAAACAACAGTCAACACGAGGAGGTATGTAATGTGGACTAGCTACATGGTCATATGTATGTAAGATGATTTTGGTGGTAAACAATAAAACATAGTCATGATGCTCGATTTTGGTGTTGAACCACGAGTTTAAGCGTTGTTAAACCACGAGTTTTTGGATTTCGTATTACTTGGAGATCTTTCTCAATCATATATGAGATCAGTTTAACACTAAAATATTGTGTGTGTATACAAAATCTATAGAAATTATATCATGAACAAGAATGAATTGACTATAAAAATTTACAGGATAAATGAATCATTTATATAGTGATCGAATCATCATCATGATGATAGGGTGAAACATTACATCGCCTCAAAAATATAAAAGATGTCGATTATAAGTGGAGTTGGACATTTATATTGCTAATGATTTGCCCTGCAGTAACTTAGTTGTTTATCATACTTATCAGGGTTGCTATTGGATAGGGTTGCTATGTGGATATTGGTAAGCTGATCATATTGCCAATGCTTAGTCATTTTGCTAATGTTTAGTAGCTACCACTAATGTCAATTGATGTTGATTCATACTACTAAAGGTCAGTTGATGCTTAAAAGTAAATTTGTCACTATCATCAATTCCTACTAATCTAAGCTTTCCCTAGCAACCTTCATCTTCAAGTAAGCTTTTCAGTTATCATGTGAATATACATGAAACAACTTCCACTCAACTGTAAACAACCAAAATACAACTTTTTCACGGTGACTAGGTAGCATGACCCCCGTGAGGGGCGCTGCCATTTGCCCTTTGGACCCCATTGTCTTGGGGGATTCACCCATTAGAACACTCAAGGTTCCTTGGTTCCCAAAATCAGAATATTGTTGAATGAGGCTTCAATTTACATCTTTAACCTATATCTGTGTTTATTCAAATTTCTCATTTATTATTATGTAAATTTAATTCCCATTTAATTATACTAATAAAATGACAATGAAGATACTAAAATCATCAACAATCCTATCTTGGTACTTAATTTGTTTTTTCAATTCTTCAATCATAATATCCAAGCAAATGCTAGGCAACCAATAATGCATAAACTGAGTTATACTTCAGAAACGTATTTGCTTTAACAGCCCATTTTTGTCCCACAACGAAGCAGTTCTCCAGCGAAGGGCAATATACCCAAAAGAAAATCTGCGCCACAGCATAAGAACTACACTACAGTCTACACATAATAAGAAACATAACATTCATTTCTTGCAAGCTTATATGTATCATCACATAACCAAGTTAAGCAAGACCAAACACTTGTAAAGCCTTAGACATGGAGCCGTCGCTCACATCATTCACTGAACCGAATCGTGGTTCCTTGAAAATATCAGCTGGCAGTGCGTCCCTTTTCCAGCGTCCTAGAACATACTGATCTGAAATTTCATTGATGCCGAAAAGCCTTAGCACGTAAAAGATATGGCGACATAAGTACCCAACCCGAACAAAATTCAAGCAACTACAGACGAATGTGTGGTCCTCCAAATTTCTTACAACCTGAAATTCAATTGAAATATCTAAAACTGTTAAAGTGGAAACTTACTACATATACAATATGAAAGCAAAGAAGTAGTGATCCTCTCACACATACCTTAAACTCGAAAGTAGCATTCGACCGCTTGTCCCTGATTACGTGCACTTCACACCCTTTCTCAGACGTGACACTTTTTTGAAAGCATGAGAATACACCTTTCCAGATCTCTTTTTGAACTTCTGTGAACAATGTGCGGGTATATACTTTCGCTGCATAGCGTTCTATTGGAAGAGGGGTCATCCACATGGGTGTAGTCGTGTTCGTCACATGGTCAAGCTGACGTTGGTTTAAACGTTGCGTCTCCATGGCATTTTCAAAACACATAATAAAATGAACAAGCGAATTGTTACGATGAGAGTAAGCCCTGAAAAAAGAATCATCCCGCAATGTGATTTTCGTTATACAACACATTGGTATGTCCTTGAAATAAGTCGGTACCCATCTCTCCCTGATTTCAAACATGTCATGAAGCCACTTGTTCTCATCCAATTTACATTCACCGATGAGCTTATGCCAAGATTCCTCGAACTCGCCCGGTAAAAGATATGTATTCGTTACCAGCTTATGAAGACGGTTTGTCAAATCAGTGTTCTCCAAGATATCTCCACATATCTAAACAAAAAGATAAAATAAAACTAACAAAAACATATGAAAAGGATTTGGAATGATGTTTACAAGTTACAACACCAATGAGATGGAAATTTGTATGTGAGCATATATACCTCAAAAGGTAACCTGTTCATTATGTGCCACATACCAAGCCGGTGTTCCGATTGCGGTAATGTCAATGTGATCGCTTCCTTTATATCATCATCGTCATCAGTTATCACAAGTTTCGGCTGTTTGACATGTGCTTTCAAGAATGACTGTAAAAGCCAATTGTATGCTTCAGTATCTTCTGAGCTTAGCAAGCCTCCTCCAAAAATAACACACTTCTTATGATGGTCAAACCCTGTAAAAGACACAAAAATCATCTTGTACCTGCACAATTAAAACATGTTACAGATATACTATCCATAAATGTTACTAAGTTACAAAGCGATTAGCGATAAACATGTTACCTGTTGGTTCCATATGTTACACCAAGTGCAACAACATCACCAAACACGTCATAGTTCATTTTCGCAATTTCATCCGCCCAAAATAAGGACCGCAGCACCTTATTAACAACATGGCATTCAAACGAGAAATTTGGCAAACGTTGTTTTGTCTTGTTCAATCTGATCAATCAACATTTGTGCATCCGCCTCACCAACAAAATCAATGAAATCCTTTCGGAAATTCGAATTTGACATTAATTGCTTATGACGCTGCAGTTTTTGTCTCGCCCTTCTTAAATCCCTGTTCTCCTTTTCTAGTAACTGATGGTTGTGGTGTTCTACAAACTCATAAAGTCTGTAACTCAAAGTACCTGGTATAGCTTTAAACTTAACAGATGCCAAACAATTAGTAACCTTTATGTTTCTTCTTCTATTGGAAAAAGCATCATGATTCCCAAACAAAGTATCTGCTGTATCATTTCCAGGCTTACCAGATTTATTGCAAACTATATAACGATGGGTAACCTCGCCACTGATGTTCCTCTTTACAGTTGATAATCTAGGAACAAATCCAGCCCTATAAGCATAACCCCGATACATACTTATTGCATCTTCAAATGTCTCGAAAACAATACCCTTCACAGGCTTCTCGCCACCATGGACATTAGGAATCCAATACCGAGCACCATCAGTTATCTTACTCCAATGCGAGTTATCATAGTCATAAAAGTCTTTCTCTGCACCACATTAAAGTTACACATGAAGCAAAACAAATAATAATATTGACACTAATGCAATGTACCAATTGGCTCATATAAAAATAGTAATGGATTAGCTCTTATACAACTCTGTGTAACATATAATCAAACTATCCAACAGATTGTTTCAAAGTTCACCCCTAACTAAACAAAAATGCAGCAGTATACCTGTGTTAATATGCATATGAACACAAAATATATGATCAAAATCAACACATCTTGCAATTTCTACCGGTCCTAATCACTACTTGAGTTTCAGAAATTGAAAAGAAAGACATAGCAATCACCTTTATAATGCAATCGCATTGAAACAACACCGGCATCATTGCTCATATTGGCAACATCTTCATCGGATTCATGATGATACTCGGTCATTACAGAATCCTTGATAGTTTTTTCATTAACGGATTCAGACATTAGATCACTGCAATGAAACGACATTGAACAAAATCAACTTAATACTCAGATCAATGTACAATATGTAACCGTTTAATAACTGCTCAGAAACTAAATGATTTGCAGAAACATGAAACTTCAGATTGTATTATTCCTTACTGGACTAATTAAAACTTCAACAACGGGCCGGAAGCGGAATATTGGGCTCAGCCCAAGGAAAAGGCGGGAAAGCCTAAAGGAGAACCAGAAAAATCATTCAAAACCACCGGAGTCTCCGGAGAGATGATCGAATTATAGTTAAATGATAAGAACTAGAATGAAATCACAAGTTACGGTAATTACATCGCATGAAGATCGAGTGTGAATCGGTCTTAGCTGACGGACGAACAGGAGAATTTTACAGAACTACGGAACGTTGGCAGCAGGTGATGCGGTGACCGGCGGTTGACGGACGATTACGGACTTGGCGAAGAAGGCGAGAGCTTAGAAGTAGATCGATGTCGACGGGCGGTAATAACGGCATTACGGTGGTTTTACAGTTATGAACAGTCGCCGGATGTATCAGATTTCGAGAGATGGTGTAAAGGTTAAGGCAGAGAGTAGTGAGGATTCGCCGGGGTCTCTCGTAATCGGGTCGCGAGAATTCCGGTAGTTTGTTACAACCGGAAAAGGCAAGTAGGATGATAGAGGGTAATTTTGACGGTCAAATCAAAGGTCAAGCAGCGCGGTCACGGCCTGGTTCAGCTGTGGGCCGCACTAATGAAACTTGAAAATAAAATAAGGGAGTCGGATTTGTTATATAAAACATTTTCGGTAAATTAAGGTAAAATTTAACACTAGTAAACGAAAAAACAAGGGAAATTAAGGTCCAACCGACGACGGAATACGTCGGGGCGTGAGGATTGTCTAGATGTCCAAGATACTAAATTAGGATTCTTAATCATGTCCGTTTCATAAATATTCAAAATAACATAAACCATCGTATAATCCAACGTACAACAAACATAAATAGTCAATTTTAAGGTCTCAACTAGGTTCACATCCAGGGGCGCATCTTATAAGGTGCCAGCGGTGACCTCGGTCACTACTGATTTTTCGTCCAGGAGTATCGAGTATACGTGTAAGCCGTAAAGATTTTATAAACCTATTGATTGATTGCTTCTTATTTTATTAGATTTATTATGGAAATTACTGGAAAGTTTGATTCGGACTGCATAGTCGATGAATTTAAAGTTGTTAAAGCCTTAAAGGACGCCAAACGGAGTTATGATTCTTCCTCCAGGTACTCATAATTTTCTCTCGCATAACCATAAACGTTTTAGGTTTTTGTTTGTTACAAAACTTTTAGTTTTTTTTCATTAATTAGATATTTATAGTTTTTATAGTTTGACCCGACCCGAACCGGATCGTCGATCCGAACATATACCTTGAAAAATAGCAATAACCTTTTTTTTGGGTCACACGACTTTCGGTCACCACTAGAAAAAAATTTAAGCTCCGCCACTGTTCACATCTGTCCTAAGTGTCATCATTAAATCCTTCACATCAAGCAGCATATCTTAGAACATGTACAATATAAATGTCAACTATAAATAGTTGATGAGTAAACATGGGTTTTTATAGCATTTGTGTAAATCGTTTGTGTAAAGTATGTGATCCATATGTTAAATGATAGTTCCAGATAGTATGGCAAACGAGTGTTGAGATAGAGCAAATGGTGTAGCGTAATCAAACCCTTGACAAGTAAGTTTCCAATCACCTGACGCTAAAACCGATCAAATCAGGTGGGATGTTAAACCAACAGAGCTATTATTGTTACCTCGACTCGGTGTGTTAAACATTACGCGTTACTTTGAGCTTGAGTTTGAGCACCACATCTACCATAATCAATAGAAGCTTAACATACCAGAAACACATATAAACAAGCATAGAGTCGCATATAGTTTTAGATAAATGGATATAGAGTTTGAGATAGTGTACATGTTACACCCCAAAACGATAAAAGAAAAGAGGCTATGAATACTCACATTCGGTGCGAGCTAAAAACAAACCGAACACTTTAAAGAGTTGGTGATTTGTCTAGACATCACCTATGACACACAAATGTATGAGTCTCATTGTATCCAAACAACAAAAAGTTGATCAAGTTGACTCGACGACACATTGGTGATTTATTATGTGATAGTCACGAATAATTAACGTAACATTCATGCATTACGCATGGATCATAATCAAATAACACATATTCGAGTTACACGCATCACTGGTAAATCACACATTAAATCATTCATTTCATATGTAGCAGTCAAATTTCCACATAAAGATCTAATTCTTATCACATGTTCAGAATTGAAATTGCATGTACTTCATGTCACATGCATAATAAGCCCTCAAAAATACACACTTAGCTATCAGTCATTATTAAGATTCAACATTTATTATGACACATGTATCAACATTTATCAATGCTTGCAACATGAAGTACGTAGTTCCCGTTATACTTGATATATGACATATAATTAGAGACCAATACTTCACTATTATATTATTCTATGATATTCGAACTTATCCATTATTTTAGCTTAATGGTAAAGGTGTATGGCCCCTTATCAAGAGGTCTTGGGTTCAAGTCCATTTGTAAAAAAAAATAAAAAACGGGAATTACAAGTCGGATGAGTGGTGTTATTAGATGTATATGTTATTATGTATGTGTATAAGGTTATAATTGTAATTATGCTTAGGTGATGTAACTATATATACGTTTGAGATTAATGAAATCGAGGAGAGGGATTCAATTCCATTATGGTAACAGAGCCACAGATCCCCTAATTTTTTCCTATCTTCCTCTCCACGTTTCTTTCTCCTTCCGCTGGTAACCCTAACAGCCGCCGGCTGTGATCTTCTTTTTCCGGCAAATAACACAGCCGATCAACCCACCCTCTCTCTCAAGAATCGCTATGTCTGCGTCTTCATCCTCTTCTTACATCCACCCAGCCCTTACTGTCACCAACATCAAACACTTTGTTCCTCTAACCCTTGAATCCAGGTCCGCCAAATATGTCCAATGGGTACAATTATTCAAGACGCACTGCAAAGCTCACGACTGCCTGGAACACTTGACACAGTCCGCACCATCTCCAACTCCACCCGCTGCCGACGGGAAACCCGGACCACCGGTTGACAAGGCGATGTGGGACCGGATTGATGCAACCGTGTTACAATGGATTTACGGTTCGATTTCTACAGATCTTTATGCCAATGTTCTGAACGAGGATAGTACTGCTTCTTCTGCATGGAAAGATTTAAAGGAGTTATTCGGCGATAACGAAAACGCCAGGGCGTTAGAACTGGAGCACAGGTTTGTAAGTATTAAACTAGACAACTTCTCTGATGTATCTGCTTACTGTCAAGAAGTGAAAGAAACTGCTGATCAATTGGCTAATGTTCATGCACCGGTGTCTCAACAAAGGATGGTTTTACAACTAATAGCGGGACTTAATGATAATTATGATGGGGTTGGCATGATTATACAACAAACAGAACCTCTCCCCACCTTTGCTGCTGCCCGCTCTCGGCTCCTACTCGAAGAGAGTCGCAAAAATCGAAATGCGCCACAGAACAACCCGCAACCAGCGGCCTTTCAGGCTGCCGCAGCACCTCATCCTCACCCACAGCCGGCGCCGGCAATCCAGCAACATCAGCAGCCGGCCGGACGTGGGTATCAACGTGGGTATGTCGATCAGCGTGGCGGGAACGAGTCTGGTCGCGGGTACAATGATTACTATCGGGGGCGGGGCCGTGGGTATCGTGGGAAAGGCCGTGGTCGACCTCGTGGACGCGGTTACTATCCCCCGGGACCCTCAGCTTACGCTCCCCCAAATTGGCAGCCCGCTTATCAACAAAACAACCAGCAGTGGCAGTGGAACCAACAGCCGCCACCTCCATGTCCATATCCCACTGCTCCCAGTGGCTCATACAACCCGCGGCCTAATTACCGACCACCATCCAACGCACCGGGGGTTCTCGGGCCGGCACCACCTCAGGCGTATTATGGAGGCTATGAGCAGTACCCCGAGCAGGCACCAACAATGACCATGCAAACTGATCCCAACTGGTATGCGGACTCTGGTGCCACTCATCATATGACCAATAATGCAGGTAACCTTTCCTCTTATGTCAATAAAAGTAGGTCGAATTCAATCGTTGTAGGTAATGGTACCAAACTACCCATTCACGCCACCGGTAACTCGACCCTCCCACCACCCCTCCCCCCTCTTAACCTTAACAACATTTTTTACTCCCCAAATATTCTCAAAAATCTGTTTTCTGTTCGTCAACTAACCAAGGATAATAAAATAAGTATTGAATTTGATGCTTTTGGTTTTACTGTGAAGGATTACCAGACGCGGAGACACATCCTCCGATGTGATAGCCCAGGACCTCTCTACCCGATACCGGCTTCTCTTGCTTCCTCAACACCTTCCACCTTTGTTGCTGCTTCTGAAGACCTCTGGCATTCTCGTCTCGGTCATCCGGGGCCACCTATTTTACGTTTTTTGAATAATAATAAACATATCCATGTGAACAAATCTTCTGATGATCATTTATGTTCTTCTTGTGTGTTTGGTAAACAAATAAGATTACCTTTTTCTGATTCATATTCTGTTACCAATGCACCGTTTGATATTGTTCATAGTGACGTGTGGACATCCCCGATTACTAGTTCCATGGGGCATAAGTATTATGTTTTATTTCTTGACAACTATACTAATCACTTGTGGACCTTTCCCCTTGCAAATAAATCTTCTGTCTTCTCCGTCTTTCTCCAATTTCACAACTTCATTCAAAATCAATTTTCCAAGAAAATAAAATTTCTTCAATGTGATAACGGGACTGAATATAACAATAAATCCTTTCATGAATACTTTCTTCAACATGGCATCCAGTTCCGCTTCTCTTGTCCACACACGTCATCGCAAAACGGGAAATCCGAACGAAAAATTCGATCAATCAATAACATCGTTCGTACCCTTCTTTCTCACTCTTCGGCCCCTACCACTTTTTGGCATCATGCTCTTCAGATGGCCACATACCTACTAAACATCCTTCCCTTAAAAACATTAAACTACCTTACCCCGACACACCTTCTTTATCAGAAATCCCCGTCCTATAATCTTCTCCGCACATTCGGGTGCTTGTGCTACCCTCTCTTTCCCTCCACCTCCATTCATAAACTTGCCAATAGGTCCACACCATGTGTTTTTTTGGGCTATCCATCGGACCACCGGGGATACAAATGCTTTGACATTAAGACCCGGAAATTGATCATCTCCCGTAATGTGGTTTTTGACGAACAAAATTTCCCCTTTGCAAAAATTGCACCAGCCCCACCTACATATAATTTTCTGGACACCGACCCACATATCTCCCTTTGGTCCAATCCTGTTACGCCCAGCACTACTCCGGCCCAACCATCAAATGCGACCGGCCCAACTCCACCTCACTCACCCACCCAGCCAAGCCCATCCTCAACGGCAAACCAAGCTCAACATGCTACGGCTCATACACCTGCTTCTCCTCAGCCCACAACCGACCAACCCATGCCGTCCACAGACTCTTCACCGCCGTCCCCAGACCCTTCCACACCGTCCACAGCCGACAACTTCACCCCGACACCTCCTCCACCGCCTACTCGCACCATGCGAACCCGTGCCATGTCCGGTATAACCAAACCAAAACAGATTTTCAATTTAAACATGTCCGAATCCCTTGAACCTCTACCTAAAAATGCCCAACAAGCCTTAGTCAACCCGGTTTGGTACCGAGCCATGCACGATGAATTTACTGCTCTTATCGATAATAAGACGTGGGAGTTAGTACCTCGCACACCTCAGATGAATGTTGTCCGGTGCTTATGGCTTTTTAAACATAAATTGAAATCTGACGGTTCTCTGGAGCGCTATAAAGCGCGTTTAGTTTGTGATGGCAGGTCGCAGCAGGTGGGTATAGATTGCCATGAAACTTTTAATCCGGTAGTCAAACCAGCAACTATTCGGACTGTGCTCAGCATCGCGTTAGCCAGTGGATGGGACATCCGACAGTTAGATGTAAAGAACGCGTTTTTACATGGCAATCTAGCAGAGACCGTTTACATGCACCAACCGATGGGTTTTCGGGATCCGTATTTACCTAACTATGTGTGCAGGTTAAAGAAATCTCTTTATGGGTTGAAGCAAGCTCCGCGGGCGTGGTATCAACGTTTTACAGATTTCGTGGGATCGATTGGGTTTCATCATAGTACCTGTGATCATTTTTTATTCATTTACCGTCATGGTCGGGAGGTTGCTTACATTTTACTATACGTTGATGACATCTTACTCACAGCTTCCTCGGATACATTAAAGAATCAGATCCTACAACACTTATCTAGAGAGTTTGCTATGAAAGACCTTGGGCCACTATCGTATTTTCTGGGAATAGCAGTGAAAAGAGATCCTCACGGGCTGTTTATGTCTCAAATGAAGTATGCAAAAGAGATTTTAATAAGAGCAAAAATGGACAGGTGTAACACGGTAAATACACCCGTGGATACAGCTGGTAAACTTTCTTCTGATTCTGGCCCGCCTGTTGACGACCCAACTCTCTTTCGTAGCCTGGCAGGGGCGTTACAGTACCTTACGTTTACTCGGCCAGATATTTCTTATGCGGTGCAGCAGGTGTGCATGCATATGCACGATCCACGGGTTTCTCATTTCAATGCGCTCAAGCGTATCTTACGTTACATTAAAGGTACGCTTGACATGGGGCTGTATATGCGAAGTGGGTCTCTTTCTTCACTAGTTTCTTACACAGATGCGGATTGGGCTGGATGCCCTGACACACGCAGATCTACATCAGGTTATTGTGTATACCTTGGAGACACCTTAATCTCGTGGTCCTCTAAACGTCAGTCAACAGTTTCCCGGTCCAGTGCAGAGGCCGAATACCGAGGGGTGGCTCATGTGGTGGCAGAACTTTGTTGGCTGCGAAATTTATTGACTGAGCTGGGTCATACACCGCGACGCACATCCATTGTCTACTGCGATAATGTGAGTGCTATTTTTATGTCACAGAATCCCATACATCACCAGCGTACGAAACATATTGAGGTAGATTTACATTTTGTACGTGAGAAGGTACAAAAGGGTGAGGTTCGTGTTCTTCATGTTCCTTCTCGCTATCAGTTTGCGGATATTTTTACAAAAGGTCTACCTCGGGTTCTCTTTGAAGACTTTCGTACCAGTCTAAGCATTCGGCAGCCTCCTCCTTAGACTGAGGGGGTGTATTAGATGTATATGTTATTATGTATGTGTATAAGGTTATAATTGTAATTATGCTTAGGTGATGTAACTATATATACGTTTGAGATTAATGAAATCGAGAAGAGGGATTCAATTCCATTAGGTGTAATGTTCCCTGATCCAAATTTACCGTTAATTTTTTTTTGATATTGGAACTTGGAAAACGATTCTAAAACGTTATATGAGTTTTTTACCCCCTTTCCAAACATTATGATTTCAAGGTAAAACGAGGGAGGAGCGGGAGTCTCTCAAGACTCAACGATCATTTCGTCTTCTTCCTCCTTTCTTCAGTTTAATCGCAATCCTCCAAGGTTTCCATGGCTGCTTGTAACTCCACCCTCTTCGGGTAAATAATCGAACGTATGTCGAAGACTATCCTCTCTCGCATCACCCCCCGCCACATTCCCAACACCCAATCACCAAACAAAATCCCCCCTCCTATCAAAAAAACCGTTAACGAACTCTGCCACATTCTCAGAACCCAAAACACCAACTGGGAAGAAACCATCGAAGCCCGACTCTCTGAACAAAACATCGTTCCATCAGATGTTGCTCACCAAGTGTTCGACAAAATTCGGCACCCTAAGTCCGCCTTGAAGTTTTTTGACTGGATTTCTCACCGACCTTATGGATGTCCCCTTGATGGGATTGCATACTCTTCTCTTTTAAAGCTTCTAGCCAAGTCAAAAGCTTTTCGTGAGATTGATTCCGTATTCATTCGTATGAAACGTGAAAATAAACTCCCCACACATGATGCTTTAGGTGTTCTAGTTCAATCATATTCGGAATGTGGGTTGATCGATAAAGCCCTTGAGTTTCATAAATCTGCGGTTCAAACATACGACAGTGTTCCGAATGTATATGCCTGTAATTCTTTGTTAACTGGACTTGTGAAAAATGATCGTTTGGACACCGCACACCAAGTGTATGATGAAATGCTTCAGAGAAACGACTCTATTGGAACTGACTGTTGTGCAGATAACTATAGTACTTGTATAATGGTGGGGGCACTTTGTAGGAAAGGAAAGGTTGAAGAAGCTAGAAAGCTAATTGTTAACAGATGGGGCCAAGGTTGTATACCCAATATTGTTTTCTATAACACACTCATTGATGGTTATTGCAAGAAAGGTGATGTCAAGAAGGCATTTTTATTATTTAAAGAGCTTAAATTAAAGGGCTTTTTGCCTGCTGTTGAGACATATGGAGCAATAATAAATGGTTTTTGCAAGGAAGGAAATTTCGGACTTGTAGATAGACTTATGAACGAAATGAAGTCAAGGGGTTTGGTGATAAATGTTCGAGTTTATAACACCATTATCGATGCTCATTGTCGTCATGGTTACAAGGACAAGGCGGTTGAAATGTTGAAAAATATGATTAAGATCGGCTGCGCACCAGATATTGTTACGTATAACATTTTAATATATGATGCTTGTAGGCATGGGAAAGTTAAAGAAGCTGAGCAACTTGTGGAACAGGCTGCAAGAAGAGGATTAAGGCCTAATAAGTTAACTTATACACCCCTGTTAAACGCGTATTGCAGACAAAATGATACGAACAAAGCCTTGGATTTGTTTGTTAAGATGGTCAATAATGGAGAAAAAGCCGACCTATTAGCCTATAATTCGCTTATTCATGGGATTGTTAGTTTGGGCGAGACTGAAACTGCAATGATAATATTGGAAAAGATGATAGAAAGAGAAGTATTCCCTGATGCAGGGGTATATAATGTTCTGATTAATGGACTCTGCAAAAAAGGAAAGCTTCCTGCAGCCAAGAAGTTGCTTTCTAATATGCTTGATCAGAACATTACACCTGATAAATTCGTTTATGCAACTTTAATCGATGGTTTTATTAGACATCAAGAGATTAATGAGGCCAAGAAGCTCTTTGAACTTGCAATTCAAAAAGGTATGAATCATGATGTTGTCGTGTATAATGCAATGATCAAGGGTTACTGCAGAAATGGTAACTTAAAAGAAGCGGTTTCTTGCGTCAAAAAGATGATCAAATCACGTATTGCACCAGACGAGTTTAGTTACTCTACAATCATAGACGGGTGTGTAAAACATCATGATATTGATGGCGCCTTAGGAATTTTTAGCCGTATGGTGAAACAAAACTGTAAGCCAAATGTGGTCACTTATACTTCACTGATTAATGGATTTTGTCAAAAAGGAGATGATCTTGGTACTGAGAAAGTACTAGAGGAGATGAAATTTCACGGGGTGATACCTAATGTTGTTACATACAGTATCCTGATAGGAAGCTATTGCAAAAGAGAAAAACTAGCAAAAGCAGCTTCTGTTTTTGAACAAATGTTGATGAACAAATGCGACCCGAATGATGTTACTTTTCATCATCTGGTGGAGGGTTTCTCAAAGACTTCTGAGAAACATAACGAGGCACAAAACTCGATGTTTTTGGATATCAACAGCAGGGTGATATCGGACGGATGGGGTACAAGACTTGCTGCCTACAGTACTATCGTTGTATGCCTTTGTCTTCACGGAATGCTTGGTATTTCTTTGCCGTTGAGTTCGAAAATGGGAATTAGGAGCTGTCCTGCTGTTTTTGCTGCTTTATTATATGGCATTTGCTTGGAAGGGAAGGCAAAAGAATGGAACAGTATTGTTTCTTGCAATATGAATGAATCGGAGCTCGTTCATGCTGTAGAATATATGTCGGTTTTCGATCAATATGTCCCACAAGGGCCTATTTCTGAGGCTTCTTTGATTTTGCAGATGTTGATTGATGATTGTAAGTTGAAACATCATGAAGTTTTTGTTTAGCTAGAGAAGAATGAAATTTCGTGATTTTACATTGTATACTAAACTAATCAAGTATGAATACAACATTTACCTTCTAAACAAACACAAATTTATTAAATAAAAAATAAACGAACTTTCTATGTTAAATGATTCATAAACAAGGGAACAATACACTAAATGTTTGATTTGTTTCAAGATCTAAAAGCCTATGGTTCAAATATAACATTACCAAAAAAATGCCATCAACAAAATCAATAATCGCTCTCTTCTGAGCTATCTTCTTCCTTTGCCAACTTTATGTTCTTTCTATTACCTCTCGTAATGCTAGAAAGATCTTGTATAGTACAACTAGTGCTTCTTTCCATCTTATCAGCAAGAATTTCTACCTGCTCTGGGAACCCTAATCCTATTATTTTATTCCTCAGAAGTTCACAAGTCGAAGAGTATGGCGGTATGCCATCATCAATCATCATTTCAAAATACCCGCATGCATCCTCTAGCTTCCCTTTCTTCCTACAAAGTCCATGAACCATGACTGCATATGTAGAAGCCGATGGATGGAACCCGCTCGATTCCATCTTCTCCCATAACTCTGTGACCCTATCGAAACGTCCTACCCGAATCAACATTTTTAGCAACATGTTGTATGTATGCCGATCAGGGTCACATGAATCTTGATCCATTCTCGATACCAGTTTAGTAGCCATGTTAACTTCTAACCGATTACAATGGAAAGCTAAGATAGCATTGTAGCTCCACACATCCGGTTTCACTTCTCTCTCGAGCATTTCATCTAACAGCTGGTATGCTTCATCAATTTTATCGTTTTTACATAGTCTGTTAATGATGGAGTTGTAAGTAAACACGTTAGGGACGAGGTTATACCTCTTCATCCTATCAAGAACTCGAAACGCAGAATGGATGTCGTTGGCGTTGCAAGCGGCATGAATGAAAATGGAATAAGTGAAGGCATCAGGCTCGAGCCCTTTCGACCTCATACCACGGAACAACACCTGGGCTTCATCTACATTCCCTCCTTTACACAAGGACTCCAAGATGCTGTTATAAGCATGTACATCCACACAGCATCCTCTCACAAGCATTTCGTCGAACACCTTCTGTGCATCTTTTGATTCCCCAATGTAGCCCCAACCCCTCACCAAAATGCTATAGGTTTTCACGCTGGGATTAAACTGGTGCTTGATTTTATCAAATAACAACTGGGCGTCCCTCACATGCCTCCTTTTACAAAGCACATACAAAAGCTGATCAAGATCATTGATGCTCGGATTTATCCCGTAATCAGCCATGTTGTTAAAAGCTCTGATGGCGTCAGAAGGTAAATTAGCTCTACTATAAGCACTAAAAATAACCCAGAAGATCACAGAGGTGATTTCGCAAGACTGAGATTGTTTCATTTCTCCGAGGAGATCCCAAAGTAACGGAAACTGTTTGCTTCTACCTAATATATCAATGAGAATGTGAAAGCTATCTTTGCTAGGTATAAAACCAGGCAAGTTTTGAGCCCAAAGAAAGAACCTGTGAGCGGAAAAGCCAAGGTTGTTGCAACGTTTGAGTATTTGTTCGACCAGGTCGGTGGTTATGAGGGACGCAAAGGGTGTGAGGGCTGAAACGATGTCGTGGCGTGGACTCCGGTAGTCACTGAGGATGCGAGAGATATCGTTGACCAGTTGTGTTGAGGAAGAAGAAGAAGAAGCAGTTGAGGGGAGAGACTGGGACGAAAAGGGTTTGAAGAAGGGTAATGCGAGAGATATCTTTGGCGTGGGAGAAGGAGGGAGAGATATTGTGAAGAGACGATATACAATTTTCGTTCGCCATGAGAGTGATCTGATTGCCATCTTCGACAAAAGGTGGAACCAGAGTCTATGAATTTGGTGTTAAAAGGTGGAACCTCGCCCGCTCCACACCAAGTGTATGATAAAATGCTTAACTGAAAAAAATAACGGCTTGATCTCAAACTGGACTAGAAACCGAATACGATTTGAATTTGATTGGATTCTTTTGGTAACCTCGTCGTGGAAACTGGAAACCATAAACGATACAAAAACTGTAAAACAGTTTTAACTATTTAAATAAGTAATGTCCAAAAACGGATAACTAGACCCGTTTTTATTTGAGAAATTGATAAATTGTTACAGATTAGAAGATAGTGCTTGTGATTGGTAATAAGAGGCTAGGATAAAGAGAGCATGAGTTTGAGTTTGTTATAGGAGATGGTGATCAATAATGTAACACACTAACAAACTTAGAACAACGTATATATGAAAGATGACCCACGTGTCATGTTATCGCTTCATATTAATATGAAGCGATTGAAAAAGTAAAGATACAGACACTTCTATAATCATGTGAACCTAATGTAATCAGAACGACAAACTAAAACTAAATGAAAATAATAAAACTATAAAAGATTAAATTGTTTTCATATCAAATTACTCAATTTTCGTTACATTCTCTTTTTAACTTGACAAATTTCGTAACCATGTCACTTTAGATCGAAGAACTATAGGAAATTTAGTAATTTACACTAGTTGATTAGAATATATAAACACGTAAACTTATCTACACCTATACATGTATCAATTTGAATGCATCACATAATAATAATGAGATATATTGATATTTGATAGTAGTGGCAAGTACACAAATTAATGAAGGTTTGTGATTAGAACACACACTTGTACTATCTATGATTTTACATTGCTGATCGGTTAAATGCACGGTATCATAGGCCACCTCTACACAAACTTTAAGCAGGTAAAGCTATCCCAACAAGAAAATTGACAAAAGGTTTAAAGATTGTTTTAGTTCTTGTTTAAAACCTATGATTGTGTATGGTACGGTACCAGATATGCTATGGACCAGATCGAAAAGGGGATGTTTAGAGACTGAGAACTGTCCACCATGAGGTTGCCAGCTTTGGATTGACCCGTCTATCTTCGTTTCGTTTGACAGTTCGACACCAGTTGTGCATTTTTCATATATGGATGGAGTCGCAATCCAACTGTTTAGGACTATTATAACAATAGACAAACAGTAGGCCTCGTCTAGACTCGCATTAGATTTGCAAGTGAATCTTCATGTATGGTATAACCAGCCTTGGTTTGGAAGCTGGTTTTCAAGGAAAATGAAGATGACAGACCAGACTGTAGAAACCGGTTTAGTCCGAACCAGCTTGGTCTGGTCCAAACACTAGACCAAGTATTACACACCCCTTCATTCACCTAACAGCCATACGATGCTTATAATCAATATCTTATAGCGCAGGTACCATTAAAAACAAGGGTTGTAAATGGGTTACTATGTGAGTTTTGATCAAATTGTTGTCAAAAATGATAAATGATATGCAAAATCTCAATACAAATGTCCTAAGAGAAATAATATCGATACAAGCCAAAAGTAGAATACAAGAACAAACTCACAATTTGAAGTCACAAAAGCAATCTGGCAAGGCAGAACCTCTACCCATTACAAAATCATCTGTATGAGCCTTTTTAAGTGCCCCTGTCAGCTCTTTCCCTTTTAATCCATGACCCGTAAAATCTGCAAAATCCTTCCTGTTTAAGAAGATAGTTTTATACAACCCTTTATAAGCTCTCATTGCTGCCACCATCTTATCCATATTGCCGAAATAAGTTGCTACATAAGCGTCACTGTTAATCGACACGTAATAATCCAATGCAGCTTTTGTGTTCCCATGCATGTTCTTAAAATCTTCACCACTCAAAAGAGACGATTTTGTAACAACGTTTGTGTAGACAGAGGTTAATCCTTCTAACTCCATAATTCCATCTCCTGCTGCTAAATAGATATTTGTGTTTTTTGGGATTAGAAGGGATTGAAGGATGAAAGCGGTTTCATTTGGAGTAAGTGGACATTTTCCTCGGTTTCTCCAAAGACGGGCTGTTTCACCAGTCCATGGTTTTCGGTCCCCACGTGCAGCAGCTATTGCCTCCACAGAGGCCTGTGAAAGCCCATTGTATTCACATTGACTGTAGGCTACCATATCAGGCTCAAAACGAAGGTGAAGAGATAGAAAGGGTTTGGGTATTGCTTCTAGAAGTTCATAGCTTTTTTTCTCCAATATGGGTGTCAATCGTAAGGCACTGTAACATGCTTGGCAAAGGGCAGCCTTTGCATAGAGTGGAAACCTGCAAGATTTCATAAGTTTAGAGGCCAAATATTAGAGGTGGTCAGGTGGGTATGTCATGCGGGTTGGTGACGACATGACATACTGAAACAGGTCATTTTTAGTAGGATAAAAACAATGTCAGGCCACAAACACCGTTTTCACGTTTTGTACATTTTTAGTAAATAGATAATGCATTAACCAACAGGTCTTTTGCCTGGCGATATCAAGGTGGCCTAACAACTAAAAGGTTGTGGGTTCAAGTCCCACTTTGGACAAAAGGTGTACTATAGCCCTATAGGTACGTGTCTTTGCCACTCAAAAAAATAAATATTAATGTACTAGTTATTATTGCAAAATAACAATAATATTTCTATAATAATCGGAATTTTGACTAGAGGGGCAAATTGTGCAAAAAGAACAACATATTATTACGCTTTGACCAATAAGGCAATGTACTTATAAAAGAGAGATGATATTTTAGGAAGAAGATTGTAAGACAATGCTTAGAAGAATATATCATTTTCCATCATTAAATTACACAAACTAGCAAACTAATTTCAATTCTTTCCAACTTTTTACCAAGATATTTTGCCATTTAGCAACATGCATTTACCAATTGAGGCCAAGAGTCCATGAACAATACAGTTGAACTTTGGTTGCTATTTTGTGTTATTTTATAAGTTCACTACGTTAATTGATAAAGGTGTAAAAATACAGTGGTGATACTTTTTTGTCCATCCCTAAAATTTTAATAATACAGTTCCAAGACCAATATTACTAGTTACGACAATAATAATAATCTAAATTGGCAAATAAAATAATTAGGGAAGTTGTATGCACTAATAAATCGACTTATGAAGACTTTGACCATGATCATCCTATACATTAGCAAAGGGGTCAGAATGGTGGCTTCTAGTACCAAACTACCTATGTTCTTCAACTTTAAGAAAACAAAAAAAAATTAGTACCTATCGCGTCTTTGGCTCATCGCAGGCGTAATAGAGATATAATGATGCTCCAATAAAGAGGGAAGGATGCTTTCAACATAATCAAATTGGCCTTTGCGTTTACTGCAATCTACTCGAACAGGTTCTTTTGATGCAATTTCTGCAGGTAATTCATTTACAACATTAATAAACCCTTTCAGCTGTTGAATGAAGTAGTCCGCATCAAATACATCTGCAAATCCACTGAAGATGAACACAAGGATTACATATAAATCCACATAAGTGGTTCAAAAGTCTGAATAATGAAGACTCAACAAAAAATATATATAGGTATCTAACTGAAGTGTTAACTATTATGTACTAACAACATAAAGTACCTTGATTCGTTCCAATATGCCGCCACTTCAAACTTTGGCAAAACAAGAGTTGCATTTAGTAATCGTGCAACACCAACACCATCACATAACTGCAAACAGCAGTAAACATCAGATTAAGTTGCTCAAACATTCTTCAAAGTAATGACTTGTTTCCAACTGAATAACAAAATGGCAATGATTGTAAATATCGGAGTACTTACATCCCTCCTCATTTGATTAAGGCCACCATAACAATCCACTCGAATGTAACCATTACTTTCAGCTGGTAGAGCTGCAGCATTTCAACACATAAAACCAAAGGCAATTGTCTGCATTGAAGGCGATTCAAAGATCTGACTCAATTAAAAACCCTAAATCGCTTACATACGTTTTACCACTAGCATTAATCAGGCAAAATGGAAACCTAATTGTCTCACTCAAACTATATTCTATGCCATCCTGAACATGTTAAGTTTATGCAAAACTAAGCTAAAAGTAAGGTAGATTTATAACAAATATTACATCTTCAAAGTTTTCCTAATTGTTCTCGATGTAGATTAATAACGGATGAGAATGTATTAAAACGATAACCTAAAATCAATGACAGATTTGACTTGGAAACACACTGGTTCAATCTCAGATCGGGAAACAGTATACAGTCATACAGAAGTATCCTCTAAGAACTAGTGAAACGAACTTACCAGTCAAATGTCCTTGAAGCCACCAATTACAAGGCCGCCATTCTAGAATCCTTTTCGCACTCCATATATCGGACTCGCCGCTACTGCAATTCGATGTTCGATACATCAATTTGAACCAAAATCAGTTAGAGCAATTAATCAAGAGCTGAGAGCGAGAACAAACTATGTGCTTACATGGCGTAATTGAGAGGGATCTGGGAGAACAGTGAAGAAGGAGATAGAGAGATGACGGCGATCAGTAGGATGAGAGTGAGGAAGGTGAGGGTGAGCAGGGGTTTCTTCACGAAGAGTGATAACATCTGAAACATACGGATCAAATTATTGCCCGATTTGAAGTTTGAATGTATGGCGATCAGAGGATTCGCACAACAAAGAGCATCATTTGGGCGTTTTGGCGACTATGCGGTAGATTTAGGACTTTCACAAACCACCGTCCACGGCAGAGTGGTCAGGTTTAGACCGAAGTTTGCAACAAGAGGTCGGTGAACAAATTAAACTTAAAAGTTTAGAAAATTTTGATATTTAGTAATCTCGTTAAAAACCAATAAATTGTCGTTAAAATAACACTAACCCTGTAAAAAAATCATGTTTTTATGATTGGCATCATACTGTCGTCTTATGTGATATGTTTTTTATGTCTGTGATGAAAAGCTTTCAGAAACAACCATACAAACACAAAATTGTTCTACAACCGGACATAAAACAAATCTTAGAAAAAACCTCGATGTTTGAGTCCGGTCATACACACATAAATTAACCAGTTAGACCAATTAACAAGTGAAGCTAATACATAAGTTATGCTTTACTAGCAATAACCGTTTTTTCCCATTGATTATGACCCAAAATCAGTTACCGATCTAAATGGGCTTTTGAAATTAACAGATTATTGCACCTCTATATTCTTTTTAACAGCAACTTGGCTTAGTGGTGTATATCGAGACTTGTTATCCTGGACTTACTCACTATCCCGAGTTCGAGGCTCATAGCCAGGAAACCCTAGAGAGCCCCCCATTTGCACCATGGGACGGGAACCGAGCAATCCCGTAAATACTCCTTTGTGAATGAGAATCAAGCAAAAGGTCAATACTTCATTGTCCACCAATATCTCACAAAATGGTGTGAGTAGGACCCGAACCTAGGTCTTTTCAACCACAAAGAAGGAGTTTAACCACTACACCAACTTTATTTGATATTGCACCTCTATATCTAATATATTATTTTTTAAACTGATTAATGTGGTGTTTGGGATTTGGCTTATCGGGAAAACTATCTATTATTATTTATTACATTTGAAATATATAAATATTTTAATAAATAGCTTTTGAGTAACAGTTTAAGAAAAAATAATAATAAGGAGATTATTTTTTATTTACATCTTTTTAGAGGAAAAAGAAATTGATTTTGAAAAAAACAGATTTGATTTTATAGATGTGTGGGCTCGGGTATTCTTCATAATGTTGTCACAAAGCGTTTTAATTAACCAAAATGTTTTAATCTAGTTGTTCTGATAGATCACTAAAAGTTATTTAGTAATAATAAAAAAGCATAAATAACTAAGTGAGGCAAGAGGCAACGACCCTTGCTCCATCCCGCTAGTCAAAAATACAATAGAAACAATTTCACCGAAATTGTTTGTCGTGGCCACCGTGTCTAAGCTGGCCAGATTTGTCTAGTGTAAAGTTTACATGTTACATAAATAATTAAATGTCATTAGGAGATCCAGCTTCTTAGCTTAAGGACAGAATAAGGACGTGTATTATTTATTTATTAATTCAATTATTATATGAAGGGTATTGGCCGCCAAGTGTAGCAGCTATCTTTTATTTAATGTTTTCTTACGACATAATATATAGCATATTAGTATAACTTGGCTTGTTCCATCATATTAGTAATAGTAATTTACAATTTACTTACTACCAGGTAATATTAACTGATTACATGAGATCAGGGCTCTAAATTAAAATGATTTGGTTCGATTAGGGCCGGCTCATTTGTATAAATATCTTAGATCTTAGCCTCTTAGTGACGGTTGTGATAAACAACGTGTCGCTGCCAGATACCTTATAGCAAACTGTCGGTAACCGATAAAAATGAGAAAACATATTGTGTGGACAACAAAAGTACACCCGTAAGCACCATATCCAGTTTCAAATGAACAATACAACATCCCTCACATAAGTGCTTCACTAAATATATAATTATAATTGTACACTGGTGAAAACAATACATCGGCGGTAACCAGCGAAAGACAACGATGGCGAGATTCACACTGACGACCACCATCGACAATACTGACGTCAAACTGGTCAAAAAAAATTTAGAGAAGGGAGATTAGCGGCACATTGGGGTTACCGGCGAAAGATAATGATGATGAGACTAAGATCGACGACCACCATTGAAAACGTCGATGACGAATGGGCCAAAAAATAGAGCGCGGAGAGAGGAAGATATGCATGTGAGAGGAAGAGATCCGATTTTTACAATTGAACGGGAGAGAAAGAATAGGAGATTAAGAAATCTGTCTGAGAGACGAAGAGACAAGAGCACACGCAAACACCGTCTTATGTAAATCTTTTATCGAATGAATTATTATGTAATTAGGGTTAAAAATAAAAATTAGAAATGAATTGAAAGGGAAAAATTACATGGAATAATGGGTATATATATTAGAGAGTCCATACAAATTAGTCTACTAGACATAATAAACTAGAGAGTGACTGTGGGTGTTATCGCTATTCCAGTCGGGCCGCCGTACTATGTGGCGAAGGTGACATGGCCAGCAGCCATGTGTGAGAACACCGCAATATTAGATATTAGATTAGTATTATTAGGGTTTATACGTGTGAGCCCATGAGCCCACTTAAGTTTTTAGGGTTTCTCGTAAACTCTATATATTGTAACTATAATCTTCAATAATAATCATTCAGTTATTATAAGTGTGAGCCTAGGCTCACACTTATAAAACCCTAATAATATGAATCTAATATCTAATACGTAATGGTTGCTGCAGAGCAACACAAATTTTCCAAACGCATCTCGTGTTCAGCATACTTCTCCCTTTTGTTCTCATCTCTATCTCTCTCTATATACTACTCTCTCTTGCTTTATTATTTGTTTAATATTAAATAAAATGAAGTGTGAAGTGAAGTGAGTATTACAGATGAGATAAAAGAAAAGTATGAATTTTTAATATTGCGTTGAGACGATAGAAAAAAATACATACATACTAGTATATGAGACGACGATTACTTTTAACCTAACATGTAAGTCTAAGTGCAATTACGAAAACAATAATGTTTTAGATTTGTACCTGGTGGTGGCTGAACATGATAAATTTTCTCTTTCATGTCCTTAATCACGTGCAATGAAAATAGATCGTCCATTTTATTGAAACCAATTTATTTTCTTTTGGTGTTATACTCTTTTCTTTTTGTCTGATTGTAATCTCAATTACATAATAACCCCAAATTTTTATATGTTAACATTTTTTATTTAAATACTAAGTTGATGTTTTTGTCTGATTGTAATCTCAATTTCATAATAACCCAAAATTTATATATGTTAACATTTTTTATTTAAATACTAAGTTGAGTCACATCAAGTTGTGACTTGTGTGGTGTAATTTTCTTTAGTTCTTTTTAGGTTGATCCTTCCTAAAATACTTATGACTTAGAGTGATCGTAATAGGTGTGATAGGGGCTTTGCCCGGCCTACGGCGCCCCCATAACGCCCCATAGCGCCCGGGCTCCTACCCCTGTGGGGCGCTATGGGTCTTTTCTCGCTGTTGGGCGTTGCCCACGTAACGCCGAGAGGGACACATTTTGATCGCTAAATTCAAACGTTGGAGTGGGCAACGGCTAAAATAGTTTTTATTTTTTTCTTTTTTTTAATACCCTCAACACACAATATATATACACATCAATTTCATTTTTATAAAATCACACAAACATTCTCTCATCTTTCTCTCAATCTTTTAAAAAAATACAACATGTTCCCCAACCGCCTACCTTTTGGAGCCCCTCGCAACGACGGCGAGTCCCCACCAACACCGACCAACAAAGAATTGGCTCGTGCGATGGCGTTGAAAAAAAGAGAGTACATAAAAACTAAATATGGACTCTAGGGTGGTTGACGATGTTTTTTTTAATGTTATGTTCTAGTAGTTTTTTTTTGTAATTTGTATTTGTATTTTTTTAATGAAATACGTATTTATATTAATTTTGTTTAATTAAATTTAAAAAATATATATGGTGCAATGATGAAGAGGGCTTCATGGAGGCTTTATGACTACACCCTCAAACCTCATAAACAGGGCCGACCCTAAGAATTTAGGCGCCCTGTTCGGATTTTAAAAATTGGCCCCATTCAAAAAAAAAAAATACAAATAGAAAAGTTTTTAAATAAGGCAAAAAAAAAAATTCATAGCAATAAAGATAAGAAAATTATAGTTTTAAAGTAACATTCTAAGTAATTAAATTATATTTTAATTAAAATTAGGATTTAAATGCCTAAATATTGAATAAGTAATTGGGCTATCTTTTTTTAGTTAGATTATTTTATTACTTAAAAAATTTAAAATTTTATTTAAAAAGTACTATATATACAATATATATATATATATACAAAATTTTTAAAAATTTAGGCCTCACAAAATAATGGGTCATGTTTCTTGCTACGCCATACGTCACATGGCATAAAACGTCTAGAAAATAAGCTTTATTGGGCTTCATGACTGCACTTAATCTTATAAGGCCCTTTTCGAGAGAAAAGAGAAAAAGAAAAAGAAAAAAAAAAGCAAACCTAACAAAATTAGTGATTATTCTGGGCTTCATAAAAAAGAAGAACGTGGAAAAGATGGCTACTGAAAAATTAAAGAGAGAGAGAAAATGACTTGAAATGACTTGGGAAATGAGAAAAAATGACTCAATTTGTCCGCTCCTAAATTAAAGGTTTCGAAATAACCCTTTCGGTTGAAATAAAAAGTACAAGTTAAACCTTTAGATCTGCTGTTCAAAAAAAAAAAAAAAAACCTTTAGATCTATTTTAATTATAAATAATCTAAAGTTAACATCTTATATTACTCTACTAAACATTACCTAACTAAAATATTAGGTACTTATAATAATTAATTGATTTAAACTAACACCACGGTTTTAAACTTGGTCGAGTCTTAGGTTTCAACGACAACAACCTTTTTTAACATCGGTTAAGACGGAGGCAAGACTCATCCCGCTCAAATACTTTATCAGTAAATCTGTTACGAGTAAAATTATAATGAATATGTTTATTTATTACATATAGGTCGTATTTTTTATAGTCTTTTGAAACTTGTAGGTTGTATTTTTTGTTATTATCCTTATAATTTATATTTTTATTATTACTTTTTCTCTCTTTCACTCACAAATATAATTAAATAATATTTTTATACATTTATCATTACATTTTCTCTCTCTTTCAATCCCTAAATTTTAGCAAATCATTAATTTGTTTATCAAATATACAAATTTTGTAAAACTTTTCTCTCTCCTCTACTCACAACTACACCTCAAATTTTACAGATTTACATTCACATATTTTTTAGGGAAGCTACCGTAAATGCTCTTATATAAATAGGATGACACATTGTATCTGATAGTTTTTATAACGATAAATATGTCAATATGTATAATTTGGGATAAAAAGTCAAATTTAAGTTTTTTTAATTCATAAAAACCATAGTAGCTATATTATGTATGTAGGATGCTAAAAACGTCTATATTTATGTATTGTTTAAATTCTAATAACCCTGTTTTTATTATTTTGTCGTATTTTTATTACGTAATTGACTGAAACCAACTAAGTATGAATTTTTTTATATATTAATTCTATAAAATTAAAGTATTTAAAACTAATAACTCTATTAAAAAATCATATATTTTAACGACAAATTTAAATCACTGATAGGGATATTACCACCTACTTGATTATCTCTAATTCTCATCAGAAGGAAACTCATTATAGATGTGAAATACCCCTAATCTAACCTGAACCACCAATTTTTTTTTATTTATCACAAATAGGACTTAAATCCAAGATTTTCTACTTTTAATGTATTGAGTACTTTATCTTAGTCGATTAAACTAGTAATTAAACTAGCGATCGTTGATAAAAAAATCTATTTATAAAAAAAGAAATTCTATATCCCAACTCCCAATGCTAAAAATGATTTGATGCTGAAAATGCGAAAGCAAGCCGAGAATAGATAGACATAGTCTGAGACTGTGAGGAGGTGTGCCTGCCCCACCTGAATGGGAGCAACGTGGAACCACGTGTCAATTAACTTGTGGACTGCACTGCCACGTGGAATAGAATACACTAGAAGCTTGCTAAATCTGAGTCTATAAATAAGTTCACCTCTACTCTCCACATTTATCATTCCCATTCCCTTTGACTCTTTGTGGATCAGTCGAAGAAGAATTCTTTGACTCACTCAACTGCTTAAAATTCGCATTATTAACCCCAATCAACAACATTCTTGTAATCTTTAATCCAGTTTTTGGTTTAAGATTCAACCGATTATTTGTTTGATCGCATTTTATAACAGAATGAAGGAAATAGCTGGAAATCCTCTGCACCTCAAGTCGTTAAATCACATCTCGCTCATATGCCGATCAGTCGAAGAATCTACTGATTTCTATACCAATGTTCTTGGATTTGTCCCCATCAGAAGGCCTGGTTCTTTCGATTTCAACGGTGCATGGTAATTATATATTCCAACAAAATTAATATTTAGTAGAAAGAAAACCTCGATTCTCCGATCGTAGCCCATCTTAATTTGATTGATTGATTTACTTGCAGGCTGTTTAATTACGGAATTGGGATTCACCTATTGCAATCAGAAAGCCCTGATAACACGGCGAAGAAAACGGAAATAAACCCCAAAGATAATCATATATCTTTTCAGGTAATTACAGCTTAATTACGAAATCGGACGGCAATGAGTTCTTAATTAATGTTCATTAATTTTGACTTCAATTGCAGTGTGAGAGCATGGGAGCGGTGGAGAAGAAGCTGAAGGAGATGGGGATAGTTTACAAGAGGCAGAGAGTGGAAGAAGGTGGAATCTACGTGGATCAGCTGTTCTTTCATGATCCAGATGGGTTCATGATCGAGATATGCAACTGTGACAACCTTCCGGTGATCCCGATCGCCGGAGAAATGGTCCGGTCATGCTCCCGGTTGAATTTGGGCATAATTTCTCAGAAACAAATGCAAACATTTGTTCAGATGTAATTAAGCAGGTCACCGATCATCATGAGATGCTTTGTTGTTTGTGATTTATGTTTGTGTTAGGTAGCTAAAATAAATTGTATCCCGCTGCTGCATTTTACATGTTTCTTTTGTCGGAGGCCAAATCTTCTTCGGACACGTGAAAGCTCGTGTCAACTTTTGGGCCGCACGATTCATCGCCTTTACACGTCATGTCGTAGCAAACTTACAAAAAGTCCGGGGAGAAAGTTTAGATTATACGAATCTACGCTCCCACAAGCTTCTTTTAGCTGGAATTTTGCTTTATCGATATGTAACTTTTTGTTGTAATTTTAATCTTATCACTTTTTTAATATTTATAAATAATTTTATCTATATTTTCTTTTCTTACCGTTCTAAAATATAGTGGTGTAAATTTACAGTTACGACAACGATGAAAACAAAATATAAATACAATTGTCTGTACACAACATTATAGCTATCATGGTATAGCGAATTTCTGCGGCTACAAAAATAACAAAAATAAGTAGCGATTTTATATTTAGAATCATGATTTATGATAAAATAAAAATAAGTAGCAATTTTATATTTAGAATCATGATTTATGATGTCACAAAAATAAGTAGTAATTTTATATTTAGAATCACGATTTATGATGTCAACTAGCGTATTAAGTACAAAAGATAAATATAACTGTTTGTACACAACATTAGCGAGCTATCGTGGAGACAAAAATAAGTAGCGATTTTTTCTATATTTAGAATCACGAATATAATTGTTTGTACACAACATTATAGTGATATACCGTTATATTTAGAATCACGAATATAATTGTTTATACACAACATTATAGTGATAACGGTATAGTAAGCTACCGCGGTGATAAAAATAAGTAGCGATTTTATATTTAGAATCACGATTTATGGCGTCACATATGTTATGTGTCAACCAACATATAATACACAACATTATAGTGATCACTGTATAGCGAGTTTCTGCGAGAGAAAAATAAATAGTAATTTTATATTTAGAATCGTGATTTATGTCGTTGTTACATATGTTACTCTATATATGTTATGTGTCAACCAACATATAATACACAACATTATAGTGATCACTGTATAGCGAGTTTCTGCGAGATAAAAATAAGTAAAAATATTATATTTAGAATCGTGATTTATGTCGTTGTTACATATGTTACTCTATGTGTCAACCAGGGTATAAGTATAACTAGAAAGGTACAAGTGTCCTACTTAAAGATGTGGACGACTATAAGTATAACTAGAAAGGTACAAGTGTCCTACTTAAAGATGTGGACGACTAACTACTAAATTCACAGTAGATTTTACATCTTTACCTCTATGATCAAACTAAAAAGTATTAATTTTTTAAATTATTTTTTATATTCTAGAACATCTCATTTCCTATATCTATCAATATTTTATATAAATATTCTTTTTTCTCATTCTTCTACGCAACCACTCCAAAAAATTATAGGATATTATGAATAACAAAAACAATTATATACTGTGTTTAGTTTTTCGTATAATTTGAGGTAACAACCACTCCAAAAAATTATAGGATATTATGAATAACAAAAACAATTATATACTGTGTTTAGTTTTTCGTATAATTTGAGGTAACATGGATTATTTTTCATACTTATGGGGAGGGGTAGCAAGTGAGAATGCTATTGCGAATGATATTACTTTTAAGCTCTAAGACTATCAATTAAGAGATTCTAGGGGTTGTAGACCACGCAGACATGCCTTTTTTAACTATCGTTTCCTTTCATGTTTATGAATCTATTTCGCTTTAGAACTAACTATGTAGTCCAATTGGTTAGCAAGAGTGATTTCCGAATCGTCACCGGAGTTTGAGTCCCATTTACCCACTCCCCAGTCAAAAATTTTAATATTTTGCTTTTTTCTCTTAGTTTAGTCGTCCGTTTCAAAATTATCTTTTTGGTGTTTGATCAATTTTTTTTAGTTTTTTATTCACTTCATCTAGTTTATTTTATAAAAATGAATTCACCTTAAGGCTACGTGTAGTGCTTATGGGTTTTCAAGCCTCACCCTTGGGCATGAAGCGTCATGTGGCGTCCTACGTGGCAAGGGGCTTGAAAACTAAATGTGGTGTAGTGGGATGAATCATTTTCAAGCCCATAATCATTAATCCTCCCCCCTAATCCTTCCCTTTCAACCCCCCCCCCCCCCTTTCAGGCGTGAGAAGTTTTAAGCCCCGAACCTCTTTTCTGTGTTTAACGCCCATGTGTAATGGGTGGGGGCGTAAGAGGGACGCTAAAAGGGCGCGAAAATCCTTTTCAAACCCCTTTCAAGCCCCATTACCGATAACCTAATGTTTCTATGACATACATTCTAGTAATTATTAATTAAGGGTCCTACTATCCGTACCACCTATTTTCTATTTGCACCACTCAATATGCCGCGTATATGACTAAATGGGGCGTTTTGAGAAAAGACAAAATGCCAAAACGCCGCATATAGGAGAAAACGGGGCGTTTTAGTTGCAGACACGCGCGTACCTTAAAGCTAACTGGTTCGGTTGACTGGTTGTACGAAATATGCCTTGAAATGCCGCACTTTGCCCTAGATGCCGCGTTTTGACTCTTTTTTTATCATTTTGTTAAATGCCCCATCTAGGTATATATGCCTCATTTTGAGGTCTATAAATAGATGAGTGTTCATTGTTTTTTTTTTTGCACTATTCATTCGTATGAATGCGAATCATTTCTAGTTGTATCATCTATGTCTAACTTGTAAAGACAAATATTAGCATTTAAAATGTCTTATTATGACTTCATTTTCGGTGACGATTTTATTGACGATTCTTCTTCTAACCCGACGTGGGTTCCAGAATCAAACGGGTAACTATTTAGTTTCTTCAACTACTTTATTTATTTATTTATCTTAAAATAGTAATATTTTGTGTTTCTTGAGCAGTATGATGGCTTTCAATCATCTAACAAGCCGGTTCCAGAAATTAAGGAGCATTTGTTTGATTTGAACCAAGTGAGACATTTAGTGAATTGTATTGAGATAATTTCATATATATCCTTTTAAACTTAAAATATCATATATATCCTTCTTTTGATAAATTTTTATCCATGACAATTTTACCCTTTTAGGACGTCTACGGTTCACAATCATCGGACTGGAGTCAACCTCAATCCAACCAAGCATCACAATCTTCATGGCTCCCTAACGTCGGTTCTGATTATGTCCCTCAACCGCAATCAAACGAGCAGTATTCGTATGGCCAGGGACCACATTGTTCATGGGACCCTCACGTCGGTTCTGATTATCACGTCGTTCTTGGATCTTCAACAAATCATGTTGTTGAACCATTATCACCCGCACCAACCAATCAGGGACACGTCTCCGAACATAGTGATTTAGCAGACCCCCCGGATTCTGGTGATTATATCCGCCCACCGGATGTGGATTATAGTACTGAGCAGGTAAGAAAGTGAACTAAATTTAGAAAACAGGTACTCTTGTTTATACCGTCTAAGTATTTTTGTGCCATTATTGTAGGTTTTCAGGCATTATGACGAACTAAATTTAGAAAACGTGACCCTCGCTTTACATCAGCTGCGTCAGAGCTCCCGTGATACAGCTCATGCGCTTCACGTCCTGTCACGTCGTCTAGATCGACAGGACGATATTCAGGGTTGGCTAGTCCAGACGGAGTACATGCGTCTGCAGAGGGACGGACTGGACGCTCCTCCTTTTTCAGCTCCTCGAGACTATCCAGACGACGATTAGTTGGTGTAGGTTATGTTATTTTGTTTTCAGTTGTACTGTTCTGAACCTGTAGACATCTTTTGAAATGTGTTGAAACAGATTTTTTGGTTTGGAACGAAAGATCTTAATGGTGGTTTGTATGATTTTTTTATATTGGTAAAAATGTTGTCTATGGTTGGTTGTATTTTGCATTTGTGGGTTTGGATGTTTGATTGCTTCATTTATACGGTTGGTTTTTTATTTGATTAGTTAAGTTAGGTGATTGTCTGTATGTTCGATTGGTTGTTTTTTATGATTGTTATGCATTTTCCAAAGCTACGATATATTTTAAATAAACAAAAACAATAATTTTCTTTTTTAATCAAATGTCGCGCTTTGGATAAAAGACCACGTTTTAACTGCAACATAGTATAACGAATTTTGTTTCCTGTCTTTGCTTAAGATGCCGCGTTTTGAACTAAATGCCGCATTTTGAAGCTTTTTGTATTTTTCAAAATGCCGCATATATGACTATGTGCCGCGTTTTGAAGTGAAGTACATCGGAACACTTTGACTTTTGACCAGATAAGACTTTTGTCTTATTCAAGATGCCGAATATAGGATTATGTGCCGCGTTTTGAGTGGTGTAGATAGAATTTGGGGTGGTGTGTATAGAATGTCCGTTAATTAATTGTTTTCTTTACACATAACGTCCCGTCACACAACGTGGGTTAGCTTAAAACTAGTTGTACTTTTAATTTGGAGTTAAGATAGAATTAGGGGAGCAGATCGCAAATAAGTAAAAGTACGGGACTTGAACTAAAACTTTGATACTGGTTCACTTGATCTGTCAATCCGAGCGGATCAAACCGAAGAACAGGCTACTCGTTCCACAGCGTTCCTCCGCTGCTCCGCCGGAGATCTCCGATCAGATACTATGTACGTTTTCTTGTAGTTTTCCTTTGAAAATACCTGAGTTGTACGTATTCACGTCAATCGCAATAAAATTCTGCATAATGTGCTTCATATCATTACCAGTGCATTATTGTGGTTCATATTACGTTTTATTACAATCATCTTCTCTTTGTTGCATTTCCGTAATTGCTTTGGGATCTATCAGGTGATAGTGATCTCTGTGAGGAGAAGTGACTCGTTTTCTTTTGCTATTGGTTAGGCTTGTTATTTTCCCCCAATTCTGGAGGTGTTTATGAAATTAAGATGGAACTATAGATCTATATGTGAACCCTAGACTGTAAACCTAGATCATTCACTTCTTGAGTGTCTCCATCCTAGGGTTTTAACTTTTAAGATCACCATTTAGTTGTTTACTGGAAGATGGGACTGAATTATGAAATAGAGTCATGTACTATGTCCCAGCACCTGATTTTGTGATTTCTGTTTTCAATTAGTTAAGGTTTGATTTTGGAATGAAGTTTGCATTTCTGGAATTTATCTTTTGCATAGGGATACTTGATATGCATATGATAAGATCCAGGTAACTTCTTCGATATGATTTGTTTGGTTTGGTTTGTAAACGTGTGCTTCGCCATACATGGAACACTTGCTTCAAATTCTTGTTTCTTGTTGCAGATATGCGAATAATCTAGTGTACTGGGCCTACTGGCTATTTTGTGTAATGGACCAAAATGGCTAGCACAGCATGTTTTATGATCATCAGCAGAAATGATATTCCTATATATGAGGCTGAAGTTGAGACTGCTCCTAAAGTATGATTTCTTTTAACTAACCACTTGTGGAATTTACAAATCTGTAACTATATTTCAAATAATGTAAAGATATTTTCCTTTCATAAATCTTGACCTGTAAAACCATTTTTGAACTTGGAAACTTCACATCTGTTGCGGTGAATATATTTATTCTGATGTATAGATTTATTTAAGAACCTGTTTTGTTTTTAAAATCTTGTATTGTACAATCTCATTCTAGAAAGAAGAAGCTGCGCAGTTTATCCTTCATGCCGCTTTGGATGTAGTGCGATGTAAGACTCACAATCGCTCTTTTTAACACTCAATCAAGAAAAACATGCTTTTTCTTTCAGCCCATATTTCTTCCTCATGTAATATGATTTCAACCATTTCTGTTTCCAGGTTTTTGAAAGCAATTGATAGGTTCAATGATCTGGTGGTGTCAGTATATGTGACAGCAGGTCATATCCTTGTTTTGTTTTTTGCTGAAATAAGATGTTTTTGTAATTGTTCAATGGCTATGCGTAGGTTATCTGGTTTCTCTAAGGTACTGTGTTATGAATTTGTATTATAATCTTTCCATATATTTTTCTTGACTCAAGTTATACATACACGATTGATGTTGCTTCATGACTCCCGCAACGATGATGGAATCAAAAGCTTCTTTCAGGAGGTCCATGAGCTTTATATAAAGGCAAGTTTCTTTTTCCACTTATTTCACCTTATCAAGTGTTTTAAAGTTTTGATGGTTGAAATTAGGGTTAGTTGTACACAAGAATGCAATATACTTTCACCTTTTTATCAAGGTATATAAGAAAAAAATGTTTTTTTCATTGTATGTAAAATGGTTCAATTTGTAATGATGTTATCATTGTAACCTTGTATATAAGTAACTTTTTTCTATAGCAGCTAAAATGTCATTAAAACGATGACATGGCAGTGTGCCACTTCGTGTTTTATCCGTTAAACAAGATTAATGACATGCAACCATATAAAAGCTAAAAAGCATGTTGCATACAACGGAAAAAAACATTTTTCTCCTTACATACAAAGACAAAAAAACTGAAAGTAAGTTACATTTTTGTTTAACAAACACATAAAGTTAGGCCCCGAAGCGGATATGGACTTTCCAGCATTAATGGTTTTTGTTAATTTGGTTATTTTTTTTAAACTCTTTTGCAGACTCTTCTGAATCCTCTATACCTACCAGGATCTCGTGTTACATCTTCACATGTTGATACAAAGGTTCGGGCCCTTGCAAGAAGATACCTTTGAGGGCAAAAGGGTAAATTTCAATTTCAGTCCTTTTAGCTGTAGCAATTTCTCCATGTTAATGTTGGTTCCAGTTCCTCTACAAGATGTTTGGCTACACTACACTTTGCTGAAACTATTGATTTCCAAGGGTGTATGATGTATTTTTGTATTCTGGCCTATTATACAACAATGCCTTTTGCTTGTTACAGTTATTATAGGCATTACAATTCGTATTGTTTAGCATAGGATGCTAGGACTTGATGAAACTATCTTTATGTTAGTCAATGCTGAAGTAACAAGAGTTTTATACGAAGGTGACAACTCTGACCGCTTTACTTGTTAATGGATTGATTTGGGCTATGCTTACCCCTAAAAGGTTCAAACAGCTAATATAAAAGGTTAGCTAAACATGCAAAGGGTCAAACTGTCTGAAAGCTGCACAAAGTATATTTTAATACATAAATTTTCTAATACAATTCATTTGAAAAAGTAACTAAAAGCAAGTAATGAAATTTTGCTATTATAATTGGTCCACCATATATCGACCAAATTTTCACTATAGTTTTATACTGTTTAGATTCTATGATAGATGGTTAAAACTGTTTAGATTCTATGATAGATGGTTGCATGATGCCTAAATTGGTTTCTAGCATTGGTATTCAAAACTTTAGTTGATGACATAATACAACAATACAAAGTAGTAGTTTTTATTGGAATGGATGAAAGCTTTCTGGTTAGGATCTTCTTGAACTCATTTGGTTTGCATTCATTCTTTATTTTCTGACTGCAGCTTCTAAAAGAATAAAGAAGCAATATTTGGGTGAAGAAATAGTCCTCTATTTAGCTTCAATTCCCACAAACTCGGTACAATCACCAATAAATCTTTTTCCTAATTCAACTATAATTCTTCCAATCATATTCCATTCATCACCGTCTCCTAGCTCCAGAACTGATACATTCCCGCCAATAGCCACCCGCTTCCGGGACCAGGGCCACGAATTCATGTGTCACTCATTGACACTCTGAGTTCTTTCCATTTGTTGGAACTCATCTCAAACCCCGTTATACGGTACGTACAGGCAGAGGTCATCCGGTGAGGTACGTACAGGCGGAAGTCATCCGGGTGAGTACATCACGCACTTATGTGAATAGGCACTATCTTTTGGGGTGTAGCATCTGGCTCCTCATACCACCAATATTGTCCGCTATACATATGGAGAGCTCATTGTTCTCTTTTGGTTGCTCAAATGAAAACTTTACACGGGTCACCCATCCTTGGATTGTTGCCACTTAAGCACACATAACTCTGGAGTTTTCCTCTCATCCACAAACAATGTGTCCAAAACGCGTTAATAATATTTGGGGCAGGGCATTTTGTCTGACTCAAGAATCTCTCATGTCCATGACTAATGATTTGCCTATGGTGTTAGTCACCCCTTATGGACTCATCGTCCTTAATAAGGTTTACCCCCAAATCCCAATCAGAGATGTGTCTAAGATATCTCTCTTGACAACCTCGAGGACTCGTCCTCAATAAGGTTTACCCCCAAATCCCAATCAGGGGTGTGTCTAAGGTATCTCTCTTGACAACCTCGAGGACTCGTCATCTTTAATGAGGTTTGCCTTGCCATCCCGAACAAGGAGCTCACGAATCTACTTTTGATTGCGAGAATGAAAACTTCTCAGGGTCACCCATCCCTGGATTGTTATCACTCAAGCATTCTTAATTGTGACATTTTTCTCTCATTCACAACAAATACGCCGAAAAAGCGTTAATGGTAATTTGAGACAGGATCTTCCTTATAAACATCTCTCTTATCCGGGACAAATGCTGTTACATACGGTCCATATAGTAAGCCTCACAACAAACTACGCTTAAAAATATTTTAAGAGTTAACAACATTCAAAACTAAGAATGTTCACAATTTCAGCAATCTAAATATTTATTAATTCTGGATGTGAAAATAAAGTTTGGAATCAAATGAAGCAAATTTGGGTGTTGCTTTCCTACGACGAGGAGCCTTGGTTGCTCCCAAAGGTGTTCTTGACAGCACCCGCCGCACCCTCGGCTATGTTGGCTGCACCCGTTGCGGCACCTTGTGCTATGCCCATCACACCACTTGCCGCTCCGCCAGCCATCATAGCTGCTCCTTGTGCCATCGTCTTCACCGAATTCTCAGTCTGCATGCACCTTTTAAATTAATATTACTAGGATCACGATATACATGTAAATTTTGAAGATGTTTCTGTTGTATTCTCTGTGATCTGATTTTGAACGACGTCAATAATAATAATTACCTGCTCTATAACACCGGCATTTTGGGGTGGTTGTTGGGTCGTTGCTGCATCTCTATGCAACTGCCACCACCGTGAGTCATAGGTAAAAATGTGAGGTCAATTGAAATTACAAAGAGAAACCGTCTGAAGGTGAATACCTGAGATTGATCGGCGGTGGCCTCGGCGTCAATGTTGGCTTCCTGACTCGCCATGTTATGTTTATCTTTCTCGTTCTCGTTCTCGTTCTTTAAAATGTCGTATTTATTTATGGATGCTTTGAGAAAGAAAACAAAAATCTAACCAAAACAAATGGTTTCGATAACACGTGGATACAACTTTGGCTGTTTGGCATGCCTCGAGATGATATTTAAGGCACCGTTTTAGGAGATATGTTTCGGTCTTTTAAGTTCCACAAATATTCGACAAAAATTTATCATCAACCGTCCCAACTACAAACTTTTAATAGAAAGAACGAGATGTTTGCCACCCACGTGTTGATGTGGGATTGAATTTTTATACTGAACAAAAGTCAAAAAGTTAAGTGGTCTAAAACGTAAAAGTTTAAAAATCTCATAATGAAAGTATAAAACTATATAAGTATACTAAAAGCGAGATGTAGAAAAGTTAAAAGTTTTGTGGTAAAAATATAAGACAAAAAACTTAAAACAAAAATAAAAACTTTAAAAGTTAGAGAGTTAAAAAAGTTAAAAGTATAAAATGTAAAAGTTTAAAAGTCTCATGGTGAAAGTATAAAAACTAAAAAAAAAATATACTAAGTTAAGGGGTATAAAACGTAAAAGTCTAAAAGTCTCGTGGTGAAAGTATAAAAGTGTAAAAGTATACTAAAAAGAAAAGTAGAAAAGTTTAAAATTTCGTGGCCAAAGTAGAAGACAACAAAACTTAAAAAAAAAACTTTAAAAGTTAAAGGATACAAAACGTAAGAGTATGAAACATATGTGGTCAAACTATGAAAACCAAAAGTTTACTATTTTATTTAAAAAAAAACAAATTGTAAAAGTTTAAGGGGTAGGAAGCGTCAAAGCCCAAAATTTTCTTGCCAAACTATAAAAAATGAAAAGTATACTATTCATCTTCAAAATTTCATTGTTATATATATAATAGCTGAATTATTTAATTCAATTCGATGCTATATATGTTTTTTTTTTTAATTTGGCAATGACTTGAAGTGGTAAAGTTGAACATTTGGTGTATAAGTGATTTGGGTTCTATCCTTGTTTCAACAATATTGCTCTGAGGAATAAGGGCTTTAGAGGGCGACCGGGTTTTACCACCAGTGGGTTTTCGGGCAGGTGGGTTTACCCCGGAACTTAGAGATAACTTGAGTGTGCTTATGTGCTCTGTGCGGCTAAGTTGGGTCATCTGGTGGTGACCTTTTACCATTGGGTCACCCCGTATAAAGTAATAGGCAATTCTGTTTGTTGGCAATTAAAAAAAGATGTATAGATTGATATTTTCTAAGTAAGTTTCAATATCTCAAGTGCGTTAAAAATGTTGTATAAATCGGTAAAAAACTATACCCTGCATAGGTAAGTTCATCCATGGTATGTAGGGTGTCGAATCTTAAGTAATTAAAGGTTCAAGTGTCATGTTGTATATAGATAGATTTACATGTAGATTTAGAAGGTATGCGAGTTACTCAAAAGTCAAAACGTTTGATCTAGCATCTAACTATTTAAGATTTTGATCTGTTCACATAATCAATCAAGATTATAGAAGATTTTAAAAGGGATTCATCATCTGCAGGAAGTGCTTGCTTAAGAAGAACATGAACAGTATGCATCTAGCCATCTGCACTAGAAGAGAAGCTTTTGCCTGGTCATGGCTTCTACTATATCTTCATTTATCATCTATCATATGTAATATAACCAAATGCTCTCCAACAGTTTCCTTATTAACTGCGGTACTATTAATCGGGTCTATATTAAGTACATCAAATTCACAACCTAAATCATGATGCATCAAGACCCGTTACGCATGCCTGACCTGCTCGTGCGATTACAAGAGAAATATAAAGAGAAGCATTTCTAAACAACAAAAAGCCATTTCCATAATTCCATCTAAAGTCATTACAATCTTAATAAAATCCCAAAAACTCAAATTGTCAAACAACATATTCCCATCTAAGAACCAATAATCCTGACACCCAAAAATCCTTATTTTTTATAGCAACCAACATATATATATATATAATATATTTATATATATGTATACCATCCCATCTCCACCACTTCACCTCTACAAATATAATTATTTCCCCCAACTCAAAATCTGTGTAATTGTCGTGTTATTCTTCGGTTATTCTTTAGCGCAAGCACAGGTCGTCAATTTGACCAAAATCTTAATCTCTCAGGCACCAAGCCTTGTCTGCAGCCATTGACAGACTTCTTCCATCTCTTTAGGAACTGTGTAATGACCAAGCCTGCAAAATCATATCAACAATCCTAGTTATATTTATACTTTAGGGGCTTGTTCTAAGTGGAATTCTAGTTATGAATTTATGATTTTGATTTCATACCCTTCGTAGCATTTGAATGTTACATAACGAAAACCAGCTGAGCTCATCATCTGAGATGACCTCTCTCCATATTTGTATGGAACTACATCATCACCTGAAATGTATGACATGCATTTCGTCTACATGAATTAGTATGAGATGTGAGAACTTCAATCCATTTACTTTAAATGGGTCAATTTGGGTTGTGAAAAGTTTCTTAAAATTGTGAAACGGATCAGGTCAAAATGGGGAAGTTGTATTTTTAATGCATACAACTTCCTAATTTAGCTTTTTAAAGCTGAAATGCTAGCTACTTATAAAGCAAAAATATGGACAAAAACTGTTCTTTTCAATTCAGTCCATATCTGTTTTGACCCGCAGAAAAAAAATCCATAAAGACCCATTACCCGTGTCTGACCCGCTAGTGTGTCCACCTCTAGTCAGTAAAATTAGTTTATAAGCATCAAATTTCAAAATACTTACACTGTCCATGACAGAGCAAAATGGGCAATGAAGCAGCCCGTCTTGCAGCATCATTTGTTCCGATTTTGTTCCTCAAGTTTCTGCATGCAAATACAACTACATTAAGCTTCTTTTCGTGTTGAATTTATTAAGAAATTACATAAAATTTCTTGTTTGTGAAATTAACCTTGCGCCAGGAAGCCATCCGCTTAATCCAACTACAGCCTTTAGGTTAATCGGGTATGGGTTTCCGTTTCCATATCTTCCTTGAGCAAAACAAGCTGCAGAGTAAAGTGCACATGCACCACCCATACTGAATCCTCCAATACCAAGTTTTACTGTTTAAAGATACAGAAAAATAGCAAGTTTTATAACTTTTGATGCGTAATATATTGAGATCAATGTACAGAAAAAAAAAATTAAATAATTAAAAAATACCATCAGAGGGCTCTGTTGATAACAAGTTTGCTATGTGTGCTATTGAAGCATCTAAACCTTCAACATCATTTGGACCATCTTCTGAAAGCTCCCCTTCATCAAACCCTGTTAAGAACACAGAAATGTTACTAGATTATCATAGTTTTATACAAATTAAATGTAATTTTTTTTTATTTTAATCTTGGTAAATTACATGCAGTACAAGGGAATCCCCCTAGTGCAGTCACAGGGCGAGTCGGAGCAGTTGGGCATATCCATTTAATCTGCAAAACGTAACATTATCGGGTATCAAACTATTAATCATAAAATGCCTTTTGTATTTCATTGAAAACACGAAGAGCGAAAAGATAGATGCTTACATTTGGAAGAGGAAGGTTGTCCAGGAGTTGTGACCAGCTGTAGTTATAAAAGGCGTCAAGACTCTGTGTTAGTTACAATATAATCCGGAAAAAAAATAACCATGTGGATAACTTATGTTAATTTTAAGAAATCTTGAATCTACTACCTTGACCCATTATCTCCAAGGCCATGCAACCAAACTATGGTTGCTTGGTGCTTTGCTTTTGGCCTCACAACATATGTCCTCCCAAATTCGACGGTTCTCCTAGCTGTTCTACTCCCTGGAATTCATTAGGAAATTTTATCAAATACTTGGTGTGCAACAAACAATCCTTCAAACATTCTGATTGAAGTACAAAAATTATGAAAGGAAATGGAGAATGAACTAACCAGAACCCATGGAAGCACTTGAATAACTCATCTTAGACATGTGAAAGATTTGGCTGTGTGTTGTAATTGTATCAGCTGCAATATGAAGAAACAGGTTTGTTGTGGGAGTGTGAATTTATAGGGAAATTGGGGAAAAGAATAAAACAAGGGAGTGAATATTCAAACACTAAAAGTAAAAAATGCATATGTATGTGAACCAGCAGCTGCCTAAAATCCAAAAAGAAACAAAGGCATCGATGGAAAGAAAAGGTTAAAAGCAAGAAATCTTTTTCATAATGAGAAAGATGGAGATGGAAAGAAAGAGAAAGGAATCGAATGCAGCAGAGCACAAAATCATAAAACCCCACTTGAGGAAATGAGATTAAGGGCTCAAAAACATCTTAGAGGGGAGGGAATTGATGCTTGGTGGTGCAGTGGACTGGACATATAATAAAAAAAACTCTGCAACAAAGAAAGAAAGAAAGAAGGAAAGAATAATCTAATTTGGTAAAAACTTTTTTAATTTTCAATTCATGAATCATTTGTTTATACACATTTCGATTGATGATTGATGGATACCCATTATCTTGAAAGTGAAGTTCAAGCGTCTAACTTATCATCATTACCATCTGTGACTAGCAAGCCAAGATTAATCAATCTTTCGATAAAATCATCAAGATTCAAACCCAATGTAAAACAGAAGAGATATGATAATTACCAGGAAAAGAAAGAAAGAAAGAGTGAAACTTTACAAGTATTGATTGATTGATGATTGATTAGGGTTTTTGTTATAGTTTACGAGGGAGGAGGCAGGAGGAGCAGAATTCAAAGGCATCTTTCTGCTTTTAAATTTCAAATTCCCATTGATTTCACTGCCTACTGCCGGGTTACGGGTACATTCCTCCTCGTGCCCGTTTTTTGGAACTACTCTCACTCCCTCATCTACTAAATTAAGTTAAAATTTTCATACTTTTCTATAAAACATATAAAACTATATTTTAATATTTTACTTTTCGTGTGTTGCTATCAGGATAACGTGAATGTATGTTGTATTGGTAAAATGTAACATAAAGAAAACAAAAAAAAAAAAAACAACGCAACAACGTGACAATTAGAAGTGTGGTTAAATATAATACTACAAACAATAATTAGATATTTAGAAGTAACGGGCTGAAACTAAAGTTAAACCCAATAAAACACTTAAAAATGATTTAAAAGACGAAAAAAACTAAATATTAAAACCAATAACACAAAAAAACTAAAATTTAAAACCAGTAACACACTTAAAAATGATTTTAAAATAATGAAAGCATTATTGATAAAGGTGTTGTCACGGGATAATGCGAGCATCACAAAACAACTTCACTGCTATACCGCTAAATAAAGAAAAAGAAAATAAAAAACTACACACCAACTCAAACGCTTAAACCATTGAGTTTGCGACATAAAAGTTATGTTACACGACTGAACATATGACACTACCAACTCGTATGCTAAATTCGATGTGATTGAAAATAAAAAATAATCTATGTTATATAACTATATTTATCTATGTTATACAACTATATCTACTATATCACTAACTCT
Organism: Deinandra increscens subsp. villosa; assembly: GCA_039602395.1. Classification (NCBI taxonomy): domain Eukaryota; kingdom Viridiplantae; phylum Streptophyta; class Magnoliopsida; order Asterales; family Asteraceae; genus Deinandra; species Deinandra increscens. Next base: position 2,196,191 of record JBCNJP010000015.1, on the reverse strand, counting down.
TTTGTTAAATGTGTTTCCTCCTAAATAAAAAACTAAAAAACATAACCAAAAGAAATAAAAAAATATATACACAAAAGACAAAATAAAAAAAAAACTAAAAAACAAAAGAAAAAAAATCAATAATAAAAAAAGGACAATATTACATCTTGTATATTGTATGTATAAGGTAATTACATCTTGGGGACCTCCAATAGGTGACGTTAAATTTTGCTTAATTTTTTTTTAACAATTTAATTAACGACGAATCATTTTCTAATTCAGGATCGCTAACTAAAATGTATGATTTAAGTGTAGTAGCCCAATCTTCTCCGAGAAGACCAGACCATGGGTCTACAACCGGCGCCCATTGCTCTATGGATCGATAACCTACTAAACAACATCTACTGTCAGAAATCGAAATCAAAGTTGAGGATACTGATTACACGATTAACGTGTGTACACTGGCGAAGCATACAAGGGACTGGTCCCCCCTCTCCCCTCGAGATTAGGATCCAAGATTTTTCGCCCCCATGATTTTTTCGATCAAGCTTCACTAATACGTGTGTACATAAGCAAAATTGCACGGTAGGTTTATATGTCTATTTGCATGTTGGAATGTTCACGTACTTAATACTTTCCTCTCGATGGCCACACCAGATTTGAGAAATAAGAATTGAGATTTGACATTCACAAGTTAATATATTATAACATATTTCAAAATATATCACAATTATTAAAACAATAGTTTTCTCATGAAAACTTGTTTGAAGTATCGAGTTTGATTGGTTTCTCATGAAGATGATTTACCCAAGGCCCTATTACGTTTCTATTAAATCGTTTGCATCTTGACTTCCGGTGAGCGATCCGAAGATTCGTCCACATGGTTCGTACACATGTTTACTTAAATCGTTTTCTAATAAAAAAAAGTTTTAAAAAACCTGTGTACAAAACCCAACGGTCAGAATGTCCATTCTTATCCGAAGGGGAGTTAGCAATACGCGTAAAGTTCATGATGCGATGAAGGGTGATAGCGATAAGCTTATTCGGGAAATAGTCGTTGGAGATGCCGTTTCTTGCGGGCTTGTAATGACAAACGAATGCGGATCGGAGGCATCTAATGGGTCTGCCTTTTCAGGTTCGGATCCTAAATTGATTCGATGGATCCCATATGATGGAGGTTGAAGGATTCCATGGCAACCCATGTACATGGTGGTTGTCACAAAATTTATTTCCTTGTTTTTACATTTGTGTGTTCTTGTTTATTAAGCATTATAGGAGTTTATTTTTATGCATATTTTGATTGTTCTTTTAGCTTAGTAGATAGTACTTTAGGAAGTTATTTTAGGAAGTTATGTAGGAAATTGATCGTGGGTTTGTGGTCACCATGGCTCTTGTTTTCCTATTTATAATTGTACGCAACTTTCTTAATGAGTTAGCGAATTTTGTGTTTAAGAAAAAAAATTTGTGTGTTTTCTCTAGTCTGTGAAAGTTCATATACTTCTATTGCTAATCCAAGTTTAGCTACTTGGGTGGTGATCTTTTGAAAACTTTACTCGAGTCTCGGTAGTGAATTCTGTATCCGACATTCGGTTTAGGAAGCTCTTCGGGTTGATCCGTTGTCTATCTTTTCAATTTGTTTTCCCGAATCCGACCGTTTCATAACCGATATACAACAAAGGGGATATTTATGTGCAAAACACCCGTCTGAATTTTCTTAAGTATTTTCATTTAACAAATTTGTCAAAGCAAGTAAATTCTTTATTAGGATATTATTATAATGTAAAGTAACAGGATCGAATTGATAGACGTGATGGTTAAATCTAGTGTGAAAGAAAGTAAGGAGTATGGAGAGAATTTAATTGGTATCAAAGCAACGCGTTTGGCTTTTTCTAGTTTTTATTATAATTGTTTTTTGCATTTTTAATATATAGAATATTTATTTGTAATAAAATAAATTTTGACGGTGCTCCTTTTCCCTCCTTTAGGGTGGACTTAATTTGCGAGAAAAGATTATAAACTTTAAATGTTCCTTGTTAGGTTAATTGTTTCTAAACATATGCTGTTGCCACTAATTTTGTCAACTAGTAATTAATTCTAGCATCTCGGGTGGTTTGAAAACACAACCATCAAAACATTGGTTATAGATTTTTTATTTATAATTTAACTGTATGATATAAACTATGGTTTCAACAAGTGAATTCTATCCAAAAAAGAAAAAGAAAAAAAAAAGAAAAATCACATCCACTATGTTTAAAAAAATCACATCCACTGGAAAACATAATTTTAAAATAACATTTATACCAAAAAAAATATTAAAAATTTTGCATGAAAATTGTCTCTTCAACAAATGAATTCACATAATCACATCCACTATGTTTAATGTAACTCACATATCTTCTGTGTTATTTTAAAGCAACTAACGAAAATAAAATATATATTACACTTTAAATTAATTTAAACTGAAGTATTTAATAATATATGTATAACTTAATTTTGTAGTCTAGTGATATTGGTGTTAATTTTCACAAAGGTATTGTGGATTCAAATTTTTACAAATGTGAGTGTTAATTTAAGAGTAAAATAATTATTGTTTAAAAAGATATTTAAGCATTTATCAATTATTATATCATTCTTTATGTGGCTATATTAGTTGATACTTGACATTTTGCTTCTTTTTTTTTCTTCCTTTCTTTTTCTTGTATGTGTTTTCTGGTATTTCTTACATTCTTTTGTAGACTCTCAAAAGAAATGAGTATATAGAACGTTTTTTTAAAGCCGATAGTCTTTTATCTTATCTCCTTAAACACTATACTATTTTAGATTGTGTGTTTGCTTGTATAAAGAAACATTAACATAAACAATTGTTTAAGTGTGAATGACTTAAAGACGCTTTAAAATTTTAAATTAGTAAAGAGAAACTCAAAGAATCCGATTCAATTTAATTTCAAACTATGAATATATTTATAACTTCTATCACAAACGAGAAAAAGGATACGGAATAACTTTAGGTACATGTTAAAAATATACATTAATTCTCGCCATTTATTTCATATTTAAACCGGGTACTTTTACAAAAACAAATACGATCAAATACAATTTAATGCATAAAGCTATATGAATCAAAACAAAAATTTGGTGGGGAAGTCAAACGCGTTAAGAATCGAAATATATACTATTTTAGTAGTTAATACTTTAAATAAAATAAACAAACAAACATATCAAGTATATCCTCACTCGTAATATAACTAAATATTATTATTCACGCGTTATCGTGGATATAATGCATGTAAAAACGGTTATTTTGTTAAAACAAAACTTAAAGAAAACGAACATACAAAAGGTTGTGCATCAACACTAAACAAAATTAATAGAGAAAATAATAATAATAACAACTTATGCATAAACACAATAGTGAATAGTACAAAACTAAAAATAAAGAAAACATAAAAAAGAAAAAGTATATTTATAGACTCTCACGTGTCATCCATCTAATGTTACGAAGTAAAATAATTAAACAAGAGTATCATTTACCTATTTGATAATTATAAATAGTATATATATTGAGCGTGTGTAATGAACCTATGAATAAGGACATATTAACACGTATTTTTTGAAATTAATTCATGTTTTGGAAGAATTTGACATATGAACACATATGAGGATCATCTAGACGTTGTCGTCTAAAAGTTTTCATATCATAAAAAATAATACTATATTGTTAAAATCATCTAAATGTTTTAGGAAAAATACTAAACTTATAAAAATAATACATGTCAGCTTTAATCGGTTAGTTTCAATTATAAAATGTTAATGTGAGACTAACCCAATTAATAAACATGTAAGCCTCTTAGAGTAAGGTTATGGGTTCAATTTCTAACAGTGTATTTCTGATGTAGCTTAGAGGTAGATTAGTAGGTAGTTCGGTTATGTAAATGTGTCATTTAAAGCTCATATGAGTTAATAAATTCAATCAAGTTATTATATTAAATAAAAATAATAATTTTATTATTTTAACGGCAAAAGATATATTCATGTTATTATTTAAAATTACATTAATTTTAACACATGATATCCAAAAATAAGAGACAAAAATCTCTATCAAGTAGACCAGTTTCACATTGGTTAAATAATCTTCAAACACCATTTTTTATTGGATGAAGGTTTTTAAAAATATATATAAATTAATATAATTGCGTAATAATTTGAGGAGCGATATGAGATTTATGCACTACACATCTTAAAATCAAAGCCCCTTGCTCACTGTACCGCTAGTTGACGATTAACGCCATATACAAGGACTTTATGACGAAACACAACCTTATGTAAGCATCACGTATATGAAAATGATTATGTTTAAAAAGACTAAGTTGAACCTAATTGAATTTCAAACATAAAAAAAAACTTAAATAACCTGACTTTATTAACCCAAAACCTGCCAGCACAACTCGGTCAACACCTCTAGTTTGCAGAGATGATTGTTTTCCATTTTTTATTAAATGAAAAATAAATACTATTTCTATTTAAATTAATAAATAATTAACAATTTTCATTTAGTAAAAGCATTGATAATTTGTATGATAATTGATAATTTGTGACTTAGAAAGACTAAATCACTCTTCAAAGTAAACAAACATGTCTAACGATGTTAGTAAGTTGAAGTTAAATGACAACCAAATGCAAACTAAAAAGTGAATATCACAAGACTTATGAACTTGATTAAAATAAAGCAAATAACAAAACCAAAGTGATAGAAAATGTCAAAATGATACTTTGTCTATGTGTAATCATAACTTCCCAAAGGGACGTTATACGACACGTGATAGTCTAGTCATAACCCCCCCCCCCCCCCCCTCCCTAATTTTTTTTTTAGAAATCTCCTTAAACCCTCTGGTCCAATCAGATTTTAAAAAGTATGTAGATGTAAGATGTCCACGCACTTAGAAGCACACGATATAGAATATAAGAACATAAGGGTTTAATGTGATTCAGTCAACATGACTTACGTCCACGGAAACAACTAGTGATATTCTATTCAAGTGCTCAAAGGTTACAATGGTTACAAAATATACATATATAAGGGATTAATCTAGGGTTAGAATGATGTTGAACCCAAACCCACTAACTAGCCCAAGTTGGTAATAAGCCACCATACCCAACAGTATATGAGAGAGGCGTGATGTGGAGGAATTTGTAACCGATAACACCATAGGAGGCGACATGCCCGGGCACTATAGGCGTTAACTTCGTATAGACTTAAGTCTTGTTATTATCATTATTATTATTATTTATGAAATAAATAATAGATAAGTAAAGCTGGTCGCATGAACAATTCGATCAATTCGACCCTAAAGCTTAATCCGGCCCATGACCCATGTCGTTTGATAATTTGACCCGGCTTTAATCACCTGTAGAGAACGTACGTTTTTTTGCAAGTGCAGTTACATCGTATTAATTAAGGGGACATGTTGTGAGTCAGCAAGTAGAAATAAAAAAGTATGGCCTGTAGTGAAGGGACAACAATATTTCTGTATTGATGTCGCTAGCTGCATGAATTCGATGCCACATGCAACTTGAAAAATATAGGTGAAAGTACGTGTGAAGGTTTAAAAGAAGCCAAGGGTCATATTCCTCTTTTCTCAAGGAATAATCTTGCTTACCTAATTTTGCACCATATCATCGCCATCTATCGGGAGTCGCTGTCAAGAATATTTGCTGTGCGCATAAACGATAGATTTTAATGCTTGTTCATCACTCATGCGCCTAAGAAAGATCATATGGATAAATCTGCGCCACAACTTGAACATCGGTGATAATATGAATGCATCGTTCTTTTCGGTTTTCGCAAGGTTATGATGGCCTAAATATGAAGACGATTGATAATTTTTCCTTCTCAAAATGAATAATGGTTTATGGATATGAAGATCATGGTTGCGAATTTGCGATTGATGGCACTTAGAAACTGACATACAGTCCCGAGCTGACTATCCGTAGTGGGACGTTTTATACCCTCATAGCGCCCCTATAGCGCCCCCATAGCGCCCAGGTACCACCCCGAGGGCGCTATGGCTCAAAAATGTGGTTGGGGCGTTTCCTCTAAAGCGCCTCCCCCCGTTTTTTGATTTTCCAGTCCTTTTTTTATTGGTAAGCTTTTTTTTTCTTTTTTTTTAATGCCATATAACCCCCCAAACTATTACAGTCCTTTTTTATATAACCCCATGCTGACTCATCCGCCACATGTCGCATAACCCCCCATCCCACTCTCAAACCACTACGGATAGCCTGAGAATCATAAAAAAATATATATTTGCCCCGGGGTCGAAAAAAATTATGAGCCCCCTAACATACAAAGTCAAAACTCATATAAAAGGGCTTCTAAACTATCTAAGGCCACCTCTGCTGACATAAAAGATGAGAAAGAAAGAATATAGTGCACCAAAATAGGGACAAAAACGTGTGTGGAGTAAGACAAGCAAATCAAATCGAAACAAAGCACAAGCCATCTCAGGGCTGCAGAATATACTTTGCTGTAATGTCACTGGATTCTTATTCCAGCACATAAAGAATATCAACATTATCACTTGGTTCATATTATCATATACTCTCAAGTTTGGTAATCAATGACACACAATATAAACTCAAATAACTCTCAAGTTTATTAGAAAAGGAAAATCACTTAAAACCTCACCTTACAATTGTGTCAATAATTTAACCTTACCTGGTCCCCTTTTATAGATAAGAGTCCGGTCACTTGAACCCTAATACAAAAGGAAATTAAAAATTATTAATCGTGAACGGATGCTTATCCACGTGAATATGAACTTGCCGACTTACAAATTATGTCACATAAGCCTAATCCACAATTTAATTATTGCCGACTTGCATGACAAGATATAGGAGATTGCCAACTTGCTCCGCTCATTATGGGCAAGTGCCAACTTGCACCCTCCTAAGTTCGATAATTACCAACATACTCATCATCATTTCGACCCATTTACTATCATGAATAAAAGGCTCGATGTGGTGTCTTTATATAGCAAATCAAACGGGTAAAAAAAAGGGTCGAAGTTGGTAATAGTGTGTTTTTAAGGGCACGTGTCGAAAAGCCCAATGGACTTTTCCACAGGCCTTCTTTTTTGCAAGGTTAAGTCGATAATTAAACTAAAAAAGAAGTTAACAAAAAGGTCATTTGTACAAAGTTTAGGGACTTGAGCACCCAAAAACAGACTAAGTTGTTTGAGTTTAAATAAGTTCATTGACTTAATCATGCAAAAAAGACTTTTTTGTTCCTTAAATTTTAATAAGTTCAGAGACTTAATCATACAAAAAGACAAAAAAAAAAAAAAAAAAAAGACTAATGTGTTAAATTAAAGAGTCCAAAAACTTTTCGATCCGAGTTTTTTTACAAGTTTAGGGACTTAATCATGTAAAATGTAAAAGATCCAGAGACTTGTTTGTGAATTCAAAGACAGTCTAAGTTTATTCCTTTACATTTGCCTTATTGTAAAGCATGAAGCTTCTCAAATCATATTATTCAAGAAGTTTTCTGGGTCAACCAACCTGATCCGTTTCGACAAGCATCTCAAACTTTCCATTTTGACTCATTACCCCTGGCATCTTGCCTCCAAACTTTGCTTATAGGTTCGCATTTGAGCTGAAGGAATACAAAGTTTTAAATTGTTCAGGAAAGATTTTCGGTATATCAGACACCCTTGGCTTTGTTAGTTGTATACACTTGATTAGTTGAACTAGACTGATATGCAGTTTAATAGTAATAAACAGCATGTAATTTGTAAAAAAATGCATAGGCTCGTAAGAAAGTTAAGCTGTACTAAGTTACTAACCACAAAATATTGTGAGCACACAGGGCATTAACGTGGCTCACCTTTTTTAAGCCAGAAGCAAACAACACCATGCTCATCTTCTGTTTTGAAAAAATTCACAAAATTGATTAATCACCTACATAATCATATGGTGTTATTAAGATTTAAGAAGAGTTTTAGCATTAATACTCATGAAAGAGAAAGCTGTAGAGTTGACTCACCGACTTCTGCACGGCTGCACCAGGGCATTCAACGATTGTTTGGTCATAGTAAGATTTAACCACGGCAGGTGCTCCCTACAGATAAATAGTTACATGACACATAAGATCATATTTCAATTAGATGAGCTATTGGTTAGAAATGTAACCTTAACTCAGGGAGTTGCTAATAGTGTGCATAGGATTACAAATTTTTTATCTTTTCACCTATATAACTTTATATCTGATGTGAAGGATTGACATAGGATGTACGTTTACCTCGCAAATAAAGACATTTTTTCAAGCACGCCAACATTACTGAACTGCAGCTGGAACAAGCACAGGAGTACAGGACAACAAAAAACTGAAAATATCAAGAAGCACGGAGTGTAAACCCACTTAGTTTACTAACACTGGGCTCAGTCTTGTTAGTCCTAAACTATTGGGCTTTGGTCTAATGAGGGTATCCTCTAGGAATATATGGTTTAGTGGTTATGAGTAGTGATCAAGAAAACCCAGCCCAGAAGCTCATCTGGTCCGGACAACATCAACCGTGTTCAGTATAATCTTTAAGGTTGAAGGTTGCAACTATTCTCTGCACAATTCCTTTGGAATAAGCACTCGTCAACAATGACCTAATCCACACAAGTTTCAGGCCAGAACCGACGGAAAACGGGACTGCCTAGTATCGATAGGGCCCACTAGCGGTCCGGTCTAGAGATGGTCCTCTCAGAGGTAATATATCACAAAACATTTGGCAATAATTAATGATTTTTATAAAGTTCAAGAATAAGATGATAATACTTTGCAAATGCTATTAGTATACAAAACAAGTAACTCATCTCTAACAAACTAACGAGTACAACAATAAACTTAAAGAAGAATAATGTGAGCCAAGATGATCGAACCAACACAGCCCACGGCTCATCAAATCAACTTCTGTTTGAGTCTTCTGGAACTGCTTACTTGGCTATGGTCTTCCACCCGTGTTCTTAATCTTTGCAGGTCTTCATCGCTCACCATGCCATTTTTTTCCCTGTTCAGCTTATATGCTGCAGCCATCTCCCCCTTGCATTCTTTGCTTGCGGTTTCATGAGAAATTACTGAAACCTCAATAAATTATGCATCAAGGCAGATAAAATTATATAAATAATCAAGTTAAGTAAACAAATAGAACACCCACCTGGTTTTGGATAATCTTTTCCAATAATACAGTTTGCTTTTATTTGAATGCTTAAAGGAGCTGTCCATGGTTCATAGATATACTCTTTGGGCATGTCTGTAACATAAAAAAAGAATAGTGTCACATTGCGCCAATTATAGTTTTTAATATGTTATATATGTATCTTACGGTCGAGTGACACTTAATAAAAAAAATATATAAACTAGCGAAATGATCAAAAAACCAACCTTTTAGAACAGGGAGAAAGTGTCTGATATATGCACCAGTAGGATCATATTTCTTTCCAAATGAGATTGGCGAATAGATACGATGATACTGACCAAAAACATCAGCAGATTGATGAAATTTGTTGCTTTTTTAATGCCTAAGTGATCAGACAAGAAGTAGAGTAAATCACCTGGTAGAAAAACGACGAGCAAGAGAGCCATAACCAGTTTCCATTGTTGATAGCCCAATCTGAATCTACAAGAAGCCTCTCAAAAACATCGCGCCCTTTTTCCCAGTGAATGAACTGTGTAACAGTAGATGATCAAATAGAAATACGAACACAATTGGGCGATATGATATATCTGTCCACTTACGAGATCTCCACGAGTTAGGAAACAAGCAACGGAATGGCGAGCCAAATGGTGAATCCATCCCCATTTTCGGAGCTGCAAAAACATGAAGAAATTTCAAGAGGAAACTAACAAACATGCTCAAAGAAATCATACTCAAACATCAAAATCACACTAAAACAGTAGGGTCTGGGGAGGGTGAGATACAAATATTAACCTGGACCATGATTGCATCGATCCAAGGAAACCCTGTCCGAGCATCCCTCCATGCTGCCAGCAATTCGTCATCGTTATTCCAAGGTATCTACGAAAAAAGTAGCATATTTGTTTCTGAACTGTTTGTTAACATAACCGAATCATAACTAAAATAACTAAATAGCTTGGAAAAACCGGGGGTTCTGTTTCTTTTGATAACTTGTTTTTATGGTTAAGCTGTGGTTACCTGTCTGCAAATTTTATTACCCCTCATGCGATCAAAATTAGGAGTCCCAAAACCAACAGTGTAGAAGAAATCTCTCCAATACAACTGTCAAAACCAGAATCACAAATTAAGCCACTAAATATGCAACCACTTATGTATGAATAATGAAATATATATATGGTATTGACTAAATATTAACCTGCCCAAGAAGGGAAACTGGTGGAGATGTATGGTTTTTGACCTCTTTCTCAATCTCCTTGATGCACTGGTACAAGTATCTTGAAGATAAGCAACCAAACTTCCATACAAATGCAAACAAAAAGGATTAGAACTTATGAAAATAATAATAAATAAAGAAGAAGATTATGCACTAATGTTAGCTATGGGTCTGACACACCGGGTAAATGGATCACTCGGATCAACCAGGTGGATGTTCCAGTTCAGATTATGGACCCTCCTTGACCCAGTCTACAACCAAAACCCACGATCACATCTCTGCCATTGTTTAAGTTATTATTTTATTTACTTTTAGCCATGTTTTTTCCTTTTTTCTAGGTAGTCATGGATAGTTAGTTATTTCCTTTTACTATGTATCGTATTTCCGAGTTCAAAGAAGGCAGAGAATTTAGAAGAAAGAAACTAAGGGTTGTTTATCTCAATTTGAGTTAAATTACTTTTTCTATGCTAGCTTAACAGTGGCTTGTTGAGTGGTGATCGTAGAACCGATTTCCTATTCAAAGGTGGTGTAACTGTATCCTTTGAACCAGAGATCGTTGCCCTTCGGATCGTTTGAGTGGTGTTTCTGTATCTCAATCGACCCGTTGCCTATCCGTTTGTTTTTGTTTCTCGATCCTACCCGTTCCGTTACCGAATATATAACAACTAACCTACTTTTAAGTATGGAGATAACATCGTTGTTGAAGGATTTATGAATGCAGAAGGATCAGTATTTGGTTTTTCAAATTTCGCAACCCATTCCTGAAATTACGTAGTAATCAAGACCAAAAAGTCATAAACAGAATGAAAAAAATTAAAAGAAAACAGTTCAGCAAAAAATAACCTTATCCTTGATTGATTCTCTAAGCCTCCTCAATGCTTCAGATTCACCACCTTTAAATATAGGTGTATCTTCCTGCAAAATGATGAATCTTGTAACTGTAGAAATTGTATGTTTAATAAACTGTTTACAGAAGCATAAAAACAATATTACATCTAATAATCTTAACTTAGATATATATTCTATCTTGATAGTTACAAGGATCTTTTGTGACTTCTTGAAAAACTTAAGGATGTTCATCATCAGGCATATTTATTTGTCAGACTTGAGATAAGTGAAATCAGATACATAATATATGAATGACCTTAATGTAAACAGTTGAATACTTGGTGGCCACCACATGCATTATACCAAAAACTGAAAAAGAAAGAAAAAAACAAAGTAGTCACACACACCTCTTGAATGTCTTCATAACCAAGTTGTTTAACAGTTGGAACTTCTGAAACCTCAGAATTTCCAACATCCCCAATAGGAGGAATCACAGAGAGAGTTGTGGAGAGTGAGGATGATAACCAATGAGGCTCGCCAGCAATTTTTGAAAACGATAGGCAATTCATTGGCGGCTTTCCTCCATTCTGTTTGTTATATTAAAAAAATGTATTGAACAAGGTTAAATATTCACTAAGCAGAAAACATGAATATATACATACTTTGATACTTGATGAGCATTTGGGATTGCATAGTAAAACTGCATATATTGTTTTGATACAACAATAAGCCATATTGAAGGTGCTCAAGATTTCTTATCCAAATTGCTTAACTGATTATTTGAGAGTGAATTAGGCTGTTTTAAATAAGCAGTTTGAAGTTGGGTATTCCAAAAATGCAAATAAGCAAAATCCCAAACAAGTATATGTACCTTTTGGATGATCTCTGCAGGATTAAACAGTGTGTGACTCACTGGAGTGAAAATCTCTATACCACTCTCTAAAGCATGGCTCTGTTTGTAAAACAAAATATACCTTTTAATCATCATAATCACAAGGAAGCACATTAAAGTAATGGTGATTCACTATTAGAGAACACACACCTGTACTCTGGCATCTAATGCTTGATAATATGGGTCGGTATCATACTCAAAGCAGAGTCTTTTTATGTCCCACTGCAAGCAAAATAATTATTAAGTGTTACAAAATTTTTTAAAAAAAGAAACCGAGAAAAAAACGACCCGTTTTGAGGGAAAAAAAAGACCAAACTAGCCTTCTTAACCACACTTGTCTCAAAATAGCCACTTGACAAAGTTTGATCTCAAAATAGCCATTCAAGATGCGCCACATCACCATATTATTTCTGACGGTTATTTTGAGGTAAATGATGATCAAGCGGTTATTTTGGTCTTTTTCCCGTTTTGAGTTATGCAGATATATAACTGATCTTATATTGAGAAATGATTACCTCCTTTAAACAACGAATCAAAACATCGCCAGGCTCGCCATGTAACACCAACAAGCGTGAACCCATCTTCTTTAAACTGGAGTCCAGATCAACGAGGCTCTCCAGCAAGAACCGGATACGGTTCAACCCCGCAAGCTTCGAACCGGGGGAGAATGCGGTCGGGTCGGGCTTCATGTAATGCGGGTCGATGACAAAAAGCGGGTAGAGTTGGGTGGAGTTTTTGGCGGCGTACTCCAGAGCAGGGTTGTCGTGGATCCGGAGACCCTTCCTGAACCACATCAACGAGTTCGACCCGGTTGTCATATTCGGGTATCTGTGGAAAGAAGAGAGAGAGAGAGAGAGAGAGGGGAGTGAGGGTCTGAGATGAGAGTCGCATTTGAAGGGGTTAAGAAATGGAGGGAGTTGTGACACGAGGTGGTTTTTGAACCGCTGTTTGGATTGGTAGCAAAGTGTCGTGGTCGGTTCAACAACCGACATGTGCCTTGAAGAAACGATATAAATGATGAAATCACACTCTAAATAATTATTTCAATGTTTCTTAACCGAAACAGTTTTAACTGGATTTTAGTATCCAGGATAATTTGATTTGACTATCTTTCTATTCTAATAAATATTTACATTTAAGGACACATGAGAGAAGTTCACGTAAGAAGTTTATGCAAAATAAGAAGGATAAGAAGGAGGGCAAATCTGAAAACATGCATATTTTTCACTTTCCCCCAATTATTAAAATGTTTATAACTTTTACATACGATATTATTTTTTTATAAAAATTTCACCATAAAAACAAGTGTTTTTTATCTTTAAAACCCATAAAATATTGCTATATATATAAAAAAAAATTGTGAATGAGCTGAACATATAACACAACGACCTGAACATATGACACAATAACACAACGACTTGAACATATGACACAATGACACAATGACCTGAACATTTGTTCAGATCATTGTGTCATATGTTCAGGTCATTGTGTCATTGTGTTATATATTCAGGTCAATTGTGTCATATGTTCATGTCGTTGTGTCATATGTTCACGTCATTGACAAAAAAATTTTATTTTATTTTTTATATAGCAATATGGTATGGGTTTTAAAGATAAAAAAACGCTTGTTTTTATGGTGTAATTTTTATAAAAAAATAATATCGTATGAAAAAGTTATGAATGTTTTAATAATTGGGGGAAAGAGAAAAATGAGCAATTTGACCAAATTGCCCCTTTTTGAGTTTTAATTAAGGGATTAAATCTGAGTCATTGATCATCAGATCTAACGGATGAGAAGGCTTCTTATCCTTCTTATTTTCACCTAACTTCTCATTATAACCTCATTATTAGATTTATTTTTATTATAATTTTTTCATTATCTTTTATTAAATATCAATTCTCTCACTTATTAAATGCTAAAGATTTTAAAAATTAAATATTAAAATATAAATTTTTTTATTTTAATAATTTATCATAACTTATCAATTAATGATAAGATTTTAATTATATCTTATATTAAAATTAAATTTATAACTATAATTCTCCGTTAATTACTTGAATTTTAATATGAAATATAGTTTGTTTAACTCTCAAAAAGTAACAATGCAACTACTTTCTTTGTTAGAAAAAATTCATTGCTAACAAATTACGAAATTGGATTTCATATTTTTGTTGTAATTTGTTCATTGTTTGAACATAAATATGACATTGAGACAATATAAAATAATTATCTTATAAAACATAGATGATATAGCATGGAAGTTTAATAGTAATGTTATTTGGAGTAAGGTTTTCATTTTCTTGAAATATTTAGAATTTATGAGTTTCTTCTTTTTCTCTTATGTATTTTTGACAGTTTGTGTCATTCCATCTCCTATGTTTTTTTGTCTATATACCATACCTAACAAAGAAATTTAATTTCTTTCCATATAATTGACCAATTTTACTACTTTACATGTCATATATTACGTAAATAGTATGTTTGATCAAATATGTAAATGGCACGTTGCTTATATGTGCACCAAAATCATATATATTTTTTTTAACAAACATAGATTTATTTTATTGTGACAATGTCTATTTAATGGTACATATTGTTTGCACCATAACATATGTTTCTACTTTTTGTCCATAACAGTTTGAAAAAATTAGATAATTTCGCTTCCTCTTGTATGAAATTGCAATCAACTAAAGAGTTTTTAAAGAACTTGTGCACTGATTTCTTTGTGCTTCTCGTAGTGGATGATTATTATTTACAATAACATCTATTAAAATCATTTCATGTGAATTTTTAACGTGAATTATATATTAGATTTTTAATAATTAAACCCGTGTAATACACTGGTTCTATCCTAGTACAGTATAAAACAGTTCAGTTGTTGGAGCAAAAAGTAAATAAAATAAAAATTAAAAAAGCAACGTAAAATTAAAATTCTAGATAAATATAGCACTACAAACAATTATATACATAAAGACAGTAGTGTGAAACTAAGATTAAAACCAATAAAACGCTTAAAAATAATTTAAAGAGAATGAAAAAAAATATACTAATAAAGGTGTTGTTGTGGAGATGACATGTTTCTTAAGACGTAGCAAATCTGCACGTACATAAAAAAAAAATTATTGTAGCACACGTTCATAAAAACAAACTTACGTAACAATCATAACTCTTAAACTATTGTGTCTACGACAACTTGTGTCTTGTGCCAAATTTGTTAAGATTAAAAATAAAAAATTTTAAAAATATATCTATGTTACACGGGCTTTACATTACATCAACAATAGCAAAACTTGTAGCGTCAAATAAAAAATAAATCCATAGAAAAACTAAAAAAACAAAGGAAATAATGTTTTTAAGGATACTGTTCAGACAGATCTTAAATTACAAATTAGGAAATATGGAATCTTCTCGTATACGGTATACGCCACCCATGAGTCAAAAGCTGTGTGCTTGTTAAGAAATTGTGTGCTTGTATTATTGTTTTGGGCCGGAATTGAAAGTATTATTGTTTTTTTTTAAGTAATATTGTGATCATATAAAAAAATATGGATTTAATATCAACCATCAACATCTATTTACCAAAACAGTTAAATGGAGGTGTTCGATAAAATAGATCAGCTTTCTGATGCAGCGAATACATATTGCGCAAAAACTGTAACCACAAATCAACTCACCTGATACAAAGTTAAAATTTAGAGAAGATAGATCTAAAATGTTGTCAAATCTCATCGATAATCGATTATTGAAGTCGACAAATTGTTTAATGCGTCACTAACTCGTGGACGGCTGAACAATTGTACGGCGATATCACCGGTTGTAACGGCCGGAGACATCGGACGCGAGGCGGGATGCGATGGCTGAATGGTACATATTTAGGTCATGGAAATTAGCCGTTTCAATAGTCTTCATCCGCATTTGCTTCGCCTTTTCCTCCGTGAAGCATCCTGGAGCAAACGGCGGCCGTGATCTACCACCTTTATCGTCTAGATCCGAGGCTCCGGTTGCCGGATTGAGAATGTAGTCGGGATCTGATGAGAGAGCGAAGAGCGGGGTCCACCACTTGGCGGAGGCGGAGGAAGATGCCGCTAGTGGCTTTTTCCGGCTACTAAACCGGTGGTTGTTAGATGACGAGGTGGAGACGATTGTGATGGGCTGGAAAAGAGTTGCCATTTGACGATAGAAAGGAGCACGATGGAGACATGAAATAGAAAAAATGGAGAGATATAAATAAAAGGAAAAGGAGTGTGATGGATAAGGACGGAGACCTGGCGCCACGCGGATCTTTGCTTGCTTGTATTCTCCTCAAAGTTCAAACTTCAAAAGATTTGGCCCCACCGAAATACTTTTTTCTAAGGATAATAATTGTTTGATTTTTGAAGCGATCTGGCTATTTAGACATCTCAAACGCAGCGTATTGGACAATATGCTGCGTATTTGACTAATACCCGATAATCCGATATTCTCTGTAACTTTTGACCATGACATGAGACTAATATGCAGGGTATTACCCAATACTCTGTATATCAGTCTCATGTCATTTCATGGTCAAAAGTTGCAGAGAATGTCGGATTGTCAGATAATACGCTGCATATTAGTATATATTAATAGCAGGACCCTTTTAAAGAGGAGAATCATCATAATTGTGGTTTGATTTTTAAAGAGGAAATCATCGTAATTGTTAGGCTTAGGCAGGGTTTTAGGTCATGTGTAACCATGTGAAAAGAACTAACTTGTAGAGATGAAATATTTGATGTTATTTCTCATTTTAGATGTCTAGATTTTTAGATATAGATTGTGATTAAGAGTAACCATATATTAGGTGTTGTTGCTCTTTTTATCTACACATCAAATGGTAAGTATTTTTATATTCATGTACTCATATTCCTCATGTAACTAGCATGTCATTTGCTCAATCTTATTAAATGATCCTAAAGATTATAAATTTAAGATGTTAAACACACTCAGAATTCTAATCTCACCCCGCTCTTGTCAAATTAGACCCATACGAACTTTCAACGATATACCAGACAACCATTCAAAGGGTAGTGGGCTCAATTTCTGGCGCCCTAATTTGGGCGGCCTTCAAATGATTTATTGGACGGCCGTGTAAAAGATAGAGGGACCTTTTAACGCTGGTGCGATACTAGAATACAGGTGGTATATGTATAGCAGACCCTAGTTTAATAATCAATAATAGATTATTAAAGTGTGTTTAACTTCACATAGACAATATGAGACTAGCCCACTCACTAGAGATTTTATTTTCTTAGCTAGAGGTTCTGGGTTTAGACTCATGCAACGGTATAATTATATATATAACAATGAGAATTGGTACATGAATAGTATACATTTTGCTTTTCAAAGTTTGGCCATAACACTTTAATGCTTTGACGCTTTCTACCCCTAAACTTTTACAATTTGTTTTTTTTCTTTTTAACGAAATAGTAAAATTTTTGTTTTTATAGTTTGGCCACATATGTTTTATACTCTTACGTTTTGTACCGTTTAACTTTTCAAGTTTTTTTTTATTTTAAGTTTTGTTGTCTTCTATTTTGGCCACGAAACTTTTAACTTTTCTACTTCCGTTTCTTGGTAAATGTTTGTAATTTTATACTTTCACTACAAGACTTTTAGACTTTTACGTTTTATACCTCTTAACTTTTTTACCTTCTAACTTTTTAAATTTTTTTTTAAGTTTTGTTATCTTCTACTTTGGCCACGAAACTTTTAACTTTTTTGCTTTCGTTTTTAGTATACTTTTATAGTTTTATACTTTCATCACAAGACTTTTAGACTTTTACGTTTTATACCACTTAACTTACTATATTTTTATAGTTTTATACTTTCACCACAAGATTTTTAGACTTTTATGTTTTATACTCCTTAATTTTTTAACCATCTAACTTTTAAAGTTTTTTTTTTAAGTTTTTTTGTCTTCTACTTTAACTACGAAACTTTTAACTTTTCTACTTTCACTTTTAGTTTACTTATACAGTTTTATACTGTCACCACGAGACTTTTAAACTTTTACGTTTTATACCACTTAACTTTTTTTACTTTCGTTCAGTGTACAAATTCAACCCCGCAGCAATGCGCGGGAGGGTAAACATCTCATTATATTATATAATAAAATTTCAAAGATGAATAGTAAGCTTTTGATTTTTTAAACTTTGGCCACGTGACTTTGGTGCTTTGACGCTTTCTACCCCTAAGCTTTTACGATTTGTTTTTTTTTTCTTTTTAACGTAATAGTAACTTTTAGTTTTCATAGTTTGGGCACATTGTTTCATACTCTTACGTTTTGTACCGTTTAACTTTTAATGTTTTTTTTTATTTTACGTTTTGTTGTCTTCTATTTTGACCACGAAAGTTTTAGATATTACACTTTCGTTTTTAGTATATTTCTATAGTTTTATACTTTCACTACAAGACTGTTAGACTTTTACGTTTTATACCCCTTAACTTTTTTACCCTCTAACTTTTAAACTTTTTTTTTTGTTTTAAGTTTTGTTGTCTTCTACTTTGGCCACGAAATTTTTAACTTTTATACTTTCGTTTTTAGTATAATTTTATAGTTTTATACTTTCACCATAAGACTATTAGACTTTTATGTTTTATACCACTTAATTTAGTATATTTTTATATATAGTTTTATACTTTCACAACAAGACTTTTAGACTTTTACGTTTTATAATCCTTAATTTTTTAATCCTCTAACTTTTAAAGTTTTTTTTGTTTTAAGTTTTTTTGTTTTCTACTTTGGGCACGAAACTTTTATCTTTTCTACTTTCGCTTTTAATATACTTCTATAGTTTTATACTTTCACCACGAGACTTTTACACTTTTACGTTTTATACCACTTAACTTTTTTTACTTTTGTTCAGTATACAAATTCAACCCCGCAGCAACGCGCGGGGTGGGTAAACATCTCGTTTATTTTGTAAAGTATTTAGAAGTAGGATCTATTTTCTGTTTAAAAAAAATCACACCAAAAATTTGAGATGACTAATGAAGTTAAATCCAATGTTTTAAAACCCGTTTTGAACCAGCCGTTTCGACCAGTTGAATCGACGACTGAAGGCTAAGTCGGGCCGGGTGTGTCCGGTTTAGTCTAATTCCGAGCCAGTTTTTTACTTGACGGTTTTTACGGTTCAACCGGCCGAAACCTGAAACCGGACCGCTAATTGAATAGGTTTTTGAAAACTTAAGTCTCACACTCACATTAAAAACTAAAAAGATATTAGGGTTATTAACTATTCGCAAACAGTGAGTTTTATTCATCGATACGGTTCAAGGGCGATTTTCTTCATCGTATCTGTGTCTTCTCTCTAACTTCCGTTTTAAGTTTTAGTGCAAGTATTTCAAATAGGGTTTATTCTTCTCTCTAAATAAAAAACTTTTATTCAAGAAGACATAAAAAGTATATTTTAAATTTACAGGTTTGAATAGTCAATCCACTTCGACCTTCCGGGTCAACCGGTTGAACATTTTTTGATGCAAATCCGGTCCGATTTAAAAATCCGGTTTTAAAACATTAGTTAAACCTCATGGGAAAAACCGAACAAAGAAATTTGAGACGAGTATCGTGTATGAGGTTAGGTCCACTGGACTAGATTTAAAAGAATTTCATGAGTTTGGAACGGATATGGTATTAGGTACCGAATACGAATATTGCCAGGAGATAGAGTCAAAATTGAAGTAAGTCGTTATGATTCAACCAGAGGTCGTATAATTTATCGACTCTGCAACAAAGATTCGAAAGATTAGGTGTTTTTTCAACTATAGAAATAAAAAAGTAAAGGAAGATCAAATTCGCTAGTAAATACTAGAAAAGGGCTTTCTACATATGCATCGTCTAAAACAACGATTTTTATTAGCTGTAGAAAGAAAGAAACTATATCAGATTGGGGAGGAAGATTAGAATTAGAAATTGATAGAAAAGCAAGGATATGGGTTCGTGTGAGTAGGCAACAAAAACTATCCATTCTAGTTCTATTATCAGCATTGGGGTTGAATATAAGAGAAATTCTAGAGAATGTTTACACGACTATCCAAATTTATTTACTGCATAAAAACCAATATATTAATATATTATATAATCTTAAAAAGATAAATAGTATGTCCAAGTTGCGAAAAACTTGAAATTATTAAAATTATAGAATTATTAAAAATGTAGCTGAGTATTTATTATTATTTCTAAAGTGGTATAAGGTCTTCGGTAATGGCCATCTTAACAAGTAATTTTTTAACCAAATAAGTTCATATGGTACCCTGGGGTGAACAAAAAACCCAAAAAAACTCAAATCGGAACTGGAAAAAAAAACGAACCGAAAGTAATGGTTCAGTTTCGGTTTCCGGTAGATTAAAAAACGAATCGAACCGAGGGCCTATGTATAAATAAGCAATTTAGAAGACCATTATAAAACTTAAAACCTGTAATTAATTTATTCCTTAATCTAATATTATAATTTCTAAACTTGAGAAAATAGAAGATGGTAATTCTATTTTTATTGCAATTATTCTTCATTTATGTGTAAAGTTCTTCCAGTGGTAACTTTATTTGCTTCCTTTCCTTGTAATGTATTGTAATTTTAGACGAAAGATTTCCTACTGAACTTGCACTATTGAATTGCTGAAATAAAGGAACAACTCAAACATATCAGAAACTCAACAAAGTTCCCTATAGGCCAAGGATTTATTCAAATGACTAGCTGCACTCTTGACAAAGTATCTAACAGCCAAGTTGGCTCTTTACTTGCAATGTTTCATTGGGACTTTGGACCAACTTTTCGGTTGTGTCTTTTACTCAGACTGGATGCAGTCATCATGGTAAATTTGCTGCAAAAACAATTAACAAAATAATAAAGCGTCACCTTAAACTTCAGAGGTCATTAAATAAGTCTTTTGGGGAAATAATTGTTACCTGTGTGCGTCTATCTTCTCTGAAGCTAAGATTTCGAACCTTTAACTCCCCTCTGTTTGTAGTGAGTTCATCTAGTATTTCATCATCACATATTGACACTACATCACCTTCATTGCTCCCACCTTGAGCACTTCGCACTTCCTGAAACAGTAGTTATCTTGATGATCCAAAACGAAATGACTAAAACCAACTGTTAAAAGGTGCCAAATGCTTTATATAGTTGGATGGGTTAAGTAACAAGTAAAACAGGTAGTTTTTAATTTGAGTACTAAACCCCCCAACACATTTGATATGTTTCCTTTTAGTTGTGTTTAAAATTTGGAAAAAGAACACAACCCATGGGTTAAAATTGACACCTCAATAACATAAATGATTGAAAGTTACCCTGAGATTGAAGCTGGGAGCACGTGTTGGACTACCCATGACTTCTTCGTACTCGGCAGCATCTAGTTCCTTTAAATGGTTCAGTTGGAACAATCTTGGTAGAATATGTTGTCTTATGCTAATGAGAACAAAAAATGGCACGGGGAATAGAATTCCAGCCACAGGAATCCATGTCATACCGTAACACACCAGAAAATAGACAACTTGAATTATTGTGAATATAACGATGCTTCTAAATGGCACGGACTCGATAAAAGATGCATGAACCTTCTCGAGAACCCTGCCATATTTTTTTGACAAGAAGAATGTACAAAGTAAGATCACAATTACACAAGACCTCTAGAATTGAATATGGATATATGAAGAGACAAGACCCGTTAAAAAAACAACTGCAGGCTTAGAAAACCCTAGGAAAACTAAAATGGGACTAAAGAAGGCTAGCATGTCTAAGGGGGCATGCTCCACATTTTTATATTATTATATTATTTAAACGTAAAAAAGAAAACTATAGCTTAAAGTAAAATCGGTTTGCAGTGATAACAAAAAACAGAAATTAAATGATAAACATTACATATAAGTTTAATACACAATCATAGACATATAAAGTGTATTAGAAGATTTTTTTTAAATGACTAAATGCATTTTATAAATTACAATCCAAAATGCTCATAGAGTACCTGCGAATCCAGTGGATAATGAGTAACGGGTACCAAATGGGTATGGATCATGTTATAAGACACGGTTTTATAATCGAGTACTCATCCATTGCCATCCCTATCACAAAAGAGATTTAGCCAAACCGAGCATTCTAGAAAACTATACTCGGCTTTCAGGCCTAATCAGGTAGGACTCTATTCTCTAAAAGCAAGCTTTAGGAACCAAGTCTTTTTGGACTTTTATTGTGTATAATCTATAGAAATTACAGAAAAACTTTGAATAAAGATTGAGATGAATCAAAAACTCACTTGTATCTCCTGCGAGAGGGTATAAAAAGAAGCAAGATCCTTTCCCAGAACTGGTTTCCCGGGAGGCTATCGATTGCCATGTAAGCGAAATAGCCCCATAAAACTGAGGTTGGTATCAACTTTATAATAGGCATAGCACAAACAGATGCTGCTAATAGAACTGACTGCAGTAAATTGCTGACCCGTTGCTCGTTAACTCTCACCGGTAAATAGGCATCAATGTGTTCTTCAGGATCAAACTTACTGTTCATATTTTCTTTTTCATTTTCTACTTTCATCACTGCTTCATGCAAGTCTTTTAGTTCTTTAACTATTGTAGTTGTCTGCAATGAAAATTAGTAGAAATTAAAAAAGTTTTACATCAGGTTAGATGTATCAAATACCTTTGTTACTGTCAACAAATTAAGATTTACTTACAATTGGTGAGCTGTCAATTTCTATGAACACGGTTTGCATCTTGTGGTAGATCTCAGAGTTGCTAGCTTTCGACTTTATACTTTCCTTGGCACTCTCTATCAGTTTCCTTCTAATAAACTACTGACAGTTGAAGACATTAGTTGGAACAAATAAACCTCAATCAAGGAACTAGAAGCTTAAACCACTTATGTTTCTTTGTTTATTTTGACTACTTGCCTGTTTTTTAAGAACAGCTAGGCTTTTAGTGTGCATGGGTGACTGAGGCAGGACACCATTTGAAGGAGGCAGTCCTAATAATCCGCAGAGCAACGTCTGAAAGCACATTCGATGATATAGAACATTACCATACGATAGCTAACACCCAAAATAGATTGTCCAAATTTTGATTTTAGAAAAACCGAAAACTGTGGTTTGGTTTGGCATTCTGTTTAACAAAACCAAACCTATCTATATTATATATTTTTTTTATATTTTTTACATGAGTGCCTAACAAGTGCAAGTTAATATAGCAAAAAAAATCAGTGTTACCATGAATCCAAGTAAAAGAATGTCATAATGGTAGGCTGAAGGATTCTTGAGATTGAACTCTTTTTGCTGAGCCAATTGTGAAGCAACACTATGATCAAAGAAATAAAGCCCGGATATCATAAGAGCTGGGATGATGGCTGCCATTATGTATGCAGGAGAAACCCTGCCCATATCCTGTAGTTTGGTTTAAGGGAGTGGTAAAGAAATGATTTTACATTTTTACATAATTTTTACCATCATTACTCAAATGAAAATTCACAAATCTGTACCCTGATTACAGTCCAGTGGTATGCAGATTCAGATTCCCATAAAAGGGGACTGAAGAGCCTTCTTGGAATTCCGGAAGGGATTTTGCTTGGTACACTGAAAGAGAGTGCTGTCCACACTACAACCATTAACGGAACCCCATAGTCCGCTATGAAACTTCTGAGTCGCCCTACATTAAATACAATAGTGATTACATGTTAAGATATAAGTGAAGTGATATTCAGGATATATTTAGATTAAAATCTAGTCCATCCACCTGTTCCACACCACCATGATCTTGCTTTCCTGCTTTTTAATGCAGTATATAAAAGGCCAAATGAGAATACGATAGCCAAGAGACCATTCATGTAAATCCATTGATATTGATATTTCTCTTTATTTGGGTCCTCATTTTTTGGAACTTCGAACTCGCTCACTAGTCCCTAAAAGCACAACCCAAAGCCTGGTGAAGCTTGAAACAACACTAATAAACTACAAGTTTGAAACTTTGTCCTCTGTGAATGGTTTTGATTACCTTGACAGCCTCTTGTATAAAAAGAACAACAATTAACATCCCAAAAGTTTCCCCTGCAATTCTTGTAAATCTATTGATGATAACACAAGCATTGAAAATTGCTAGAAGAAACAAAAACATAGCTGTCCAAGTGCACACCCTGCAAAATTGATGTCAAAAAGTCATCACTGTTCAGAAATCAAAATTAGCATAATTAACTAACTTTTTCAATCTAAGGTCAAAGAAATTACCATCCAGCCCAAGCCAAGAATAACTCTTGCCCCAAATCTTTCCTCCCTTTAGCAAAGCTATACATGTAAGTGTACATTATAACAGTAGGTTCTGCAACTCCCAAAACGAGAAGAGGTTGTCCACCAAGTATCGAGTGTATAAGACCACATATTGCAGTAGAAACTAGTGTTTCAACGGTACTCAAGCTTCCATCTACAAACAGAATGAAGAAATTAACTTACAAAAGCATTACTATCTCCTTTAATTTAACTATCTTCGATAGAACACCTGTATCTCTGTTAAGTTGCTCCCCAAATGCAATCACGGGTAGTGCAGAGGCGAAGAATATGTATGTAGTCGGAGCCAGTATCCTACAAACATAATTTGAACGTACTATTCAACAATCATCAATGAATTAATGATGATTAGCATGCAATTAGTACCAAAACCAAAAAACACTTACGTACATATTGCATATAGATGTGTATATATCATGCATGTAAACGAGTGGAGTGAAGAAATTTACCCAATTCCAGAGCTAATACCGGTAATCCAATCTTGTTTATAGCACAATAGTCTTCCTCTAAAGTCATATGCAATTCCTCTAAATGGAGAGTTGATATGCTCCATCCCTAAAATCGTAGAGATGCAACACAATTAGTTTAAACTTGATAAATTTTCTGTAGTATGATTTGTTGGAGAACAGTTGGTTTGCAAACTTACACATAATTTTATGAAAACACCGACTCATTATTATATTCAAACGTAAAGTGTCAACTTTTGATACAAAGAATTCTCTATCTATACATTTATGCGTTCAACAAAGTGGTTTATGATTATTTGACTTTTTTGTGTTATATGTTATAGCTTATTTACGTGGTTAACAAAGTGGTTTATGATTATTTGACTTTTTTTTTATATTATATGTTATAGGTGGCGTTAGGGGTGTTTTTGAAAATGTGCAGTGTGGGCGATCGCACAAGGCATATGTTTTAGAGAGAACATAAGAAAAACTATTCTTCTTTATATATCGTATGTCATTTAACATTTATTTTTATTTTTTCTAAATTCAAACTCATATTTAAAGTAATTAAATGAGAAATGATGTAAAAAAACTTACAAGTCCGTTAAATGATAAAAGATGTGGCACATTTTTATAGCAATTATCTTAGGTTTATAAAAAATATATATATAAGAACATATTATTTAAACTCGCACCGAGCACCCGAAATCTCGGAGATGTCCCTTGCTGGCGTTTAAATCAACAAAAAACTTATCTTGACGTAGTGTTAGAGATAGCCCGTTTAGGCTCGTCCCACTCAGTTGCGTGTGTTCGAACCATACAGGCTCTATTTTTTTCCCTTAGTGATTGTTTGGATTTCTATTTAAAAATTAATACATTCTTAGGGGCGAAAATTAATAAATATCAATCTAGTATAGTGATAATGAGCTAAGGTACTAATCCATCACTTACCATCTACGAATCCCATTGTTTTTGTTCTTTTTCCTCCTTTTATTTTCGCGAAGTTTTTGTATAATTGTTCGAAAAGTTTTAAACGTAAGGGGAGGGGGTATGGTTGCCGGATGGCTTCTAGGAGTAGTGGGTATAAGCCAATCAAATGTTGACATCTCAAAGTGGGTGTGAAGCCATGCGGCTCTCGGCGGTTTCAAGAAACCGTGAGAAACCGTGGAATTGGAAAAAATGGAGCCCGGTGGGGGGTACCGTTTCACACGGTATGGTTGCCATGGGGAGCCATGCGGTTCCCTTGGAGCCGCCCTCCGGAGCCGCCCCTCATACCGCCTCCCCTAATACTCTTGGTATGGCGGTTAGTTACAAACTTTTATGTGTTCTTGTTGCTACTAGTTAAGACCCTATATTTGAATCCCACTACTTTTTTTTTCTATTATTTTTATTTATTTTTGTTCTTTATTTTTAGTCAGTTCTTTTTTCGTTGCCAATATTACGGTATGTAATTTTTTCTATACAAAAAAGTTTGGAATTTTTAATCAACGTTTTCTTTACTCGTAGTATCGTACCGCGTCTGCAACACACACCTGAGTCAAAAACTAGTTAATAACAAAGGTTGTTATCGTATTATATATATATATATATATATATATATATATATATATATATATGGGATGTTTAAAAAAATTATATATATACTAGCTATATTAACCCGTGTATTACATAAGATGGTTAAAAAAAATTATAAAATTAATAAATTTGTTATATAATACTTATTATATTTTAAGTATAATTTAAAACGTAAACGTATAAGAAATAATAAAAAAGATAAGTATACACCCGTAAAATGAAAAATAATAAATATTTAAAACTATAAATAACAAATAATGAAGATTTAAGGATTATAAGATTATGTGACAAGATTTAATAGAATCTTATTAATATGTATTAAGTTTTAATAAAAATGTTATTAGAATAAGAACATTTATATTTTTTATAGTTAATTATATAATTTAGTTACTTAATTTATTAATATTTAATAGGAGGGGGTTGGTATTTAATGTGAGATAAAGGCTAGAAAATGAGATGGGAGGGGGGTGTGAGATGTGACATGTAAACAAATTGCTTTATTTAGGTTAATATATATATATATATATATATATATATATATATATACACACATAAACACTCGTAGTAAAACATATGTGATTTATGATTTATGAAGACGATAATTTACAACGCGGTACTATTTTATGTATTTAAAAAACAATATTTTGTATGTGATTTATTTTTTATTTTACTTATATAACAACATTTAAATTCAATTACCATTAAATAGATTGATTAAATTTGTGTGTTCCATTAAAAAGAAAATTTTAATTCTTTTATTTTTAATTTCTTGTTTAATTAGAGATTAATACACCCCTTAAACTCTAAATTTTTATTGTAAAGTTACATGTCCTCCCTAATTGTATTATATTATATATATATATTTATATATATATATATATATATATATATATATATATACACACACATCAATTTTAAATATGAAATACTTTCAAGTTTAAAATATTTTAAATCAAAACTACGTTGTTTTGATGAGTGTTATATTTAAGTTAGATACATAAAAACTCATATTCACTTTTCCCATATATATATATATAATACTCAGTATAAAAACAAGAGAAGACTATCATTTTCGTCCATGTGGTTTGGTCAAATTTATCATATTTATCCATTCTTTTGAATTTTTCCAAACTACACGCTATATTCAATTTTGTTAGTGTTTTCATCAAGATAACTATCACCTTTTATTAACCAGTTAACTTTCTAAAAAAATTGACTAAAATTCCTTTATATTTAAAAAAACACAAAAATCCAAATCAAGCAATCAAGCTAGATAGAGATTTGAGCATTCATGGGTGGAACCATTTTTTATATATTCTCTTATTTATTATTTATGAATAATATTAATTTATTAGTTTATTAAATTTATCTTTTTTTAAAAAAAACGTGAGACCCATTGCTTGATTGGATTTTTGTGTTTCTTTTTAATATTGGGGAATTTAGTAAAAAGGTTAACTATAATTAATGGATGGTGTTAGTTCTGGGGATAAAAAACACCAACAAAATTGAAACCACGGTGTAGCAAAGGGAAACTTCAAAAGAATAGATGAAAAGAACAAGTTGGACCAAATCACGGTGACGAAATCATAGTTTACAAAAAAAACAATTAGAAAAATCATTGTAAGACTCAAATATCCTCTCTTTTTTTCTCTCTTGTAACTTTTAGAGTTTGTTTAGTATGAAGCAATAAAAAAGATAGAGAAAAATGAATGAATGAGAAAATAAAATAGACAATTACTATTATAGGGTTAGTTTCACTTGAAAACCCCTTTTATCCTAAAAACCTAAAAACTCTTTTTTTTTAATTAAATTTCTTCTTTCTTTGCTCTATCCTCAGACACGTACGTACAAACAAGCGACCTACCTCCCTCCAAGAGAGATCTGAGATCTCGAAGGCGACCTCCGACTGCCTCTCCGGCGACCTCCGATCGCCTCTCCGGCGACCTCCGATCGCCTCTCCGGCGACCTCCGATCGCCTCTCCGGCGCATCCATCATCATCTGCGATGTTTGCAGCATCGCTCAACAGGTCTCCAATTCTCTTTGGATCCTCACCCATCGGAGCTTTCAGATCCGTTGTCAGGAACAGCAAGTTCAACAACAATGGCGCGATGCGGCGGTAACGGAATGCTCCGCCGTCCGTCCTAATCCGCCGGAAACCATGTATATCTCTTTTCCTTTAACTTTCGTGTCATCTTCTGACAAATACGGTCTAGTTATAGGCGGCTATGACGGAGGAAACTGGGGAGTTCATTTGCCCAACAAATTTGTCGATGAGAGCTTCGATCTTAGGGTTTGGGGATTCGGTTTGTCTCTTGACTGGAATTCATTATTCTCTCGAGGTATTTGTACACACAATACACACTTTTGATTATGTGTAATAGCTGTTCTTCTAGTTATGTAGATTAGAGGCTATATTTGTGTGTGTGTTTTTGTCTCATACATAAATTAGAAGTTTCAGTAATCAGTATAGCTTTCCTTTTGATAAAGTCATAATACTTTGACTAGTGAGTTGTTCTTAAGGAGTCAAACCTTATGATCATATAAAACATGTGTACTAATTGTTTAGGCTTGTTTAGGGATATTCTGTTGTTTTTGCTTCATTTGAGTTTAGAGTAGGACCTACTTACAAAGGAAAGTAGGGAACTTGTAATGAATTATGAATAATGATTGATATTATCACACATAGTCTGTAAGTAATATAGCATTTTGCCTACATTCATGGTTATTGTTGTGATCTTTAAGTTATAATTTGTGAGCTGGCAGTGCATACACGATGATTACCTCGATTATTCGGTACGCCATTTTAATTCCTGTTTTTTTTTCTTTGTGTTTTTTTGAGCATTATGTTGTTGAGTGAAATTGAAACCAATACTTGATTAGTTGATGTTTGTAGCGTAAATATCTACGATTGTGCTCTAGAACGATGTTAAAACCCGCTATTTCAGACTGTTAGAAATAAGTGCTAACTTTGTGAAATAAGTTACTTCTTTCAGTTAGAATGGTAACATTCATGTAACTTTGGTAGCTTATATTGCAGTCTTCATTCTTTTTGTTTCGGTTTTTACTTTTTATGATGAAACTGTTGCAAGTAATTCTCAAATTGTGCATGCTAAAAGTTTTTTTTTTCTTTTTCAACTTTTAATGAGTTGTGCATTTTCCAACAACTTTGTTAGGTGCCAATAACCAGATGTGATTTCTTATCAACTCAAGGTTGCACAGGAGATGTAGTTTGGTTTTACAATCGTGAACCTCTCCAAAGAGTTTTGGTATTGAAGGTTGAGGCATGAGCTTCAGATATTGAGGCGTTGCTCTATATACAACAAAATAGGCTTTTTGAAAAGGGGTTAAAAGATATCATACGGTGCTCGACCACGCTAGAATGTTGATGATTAGATTCTTGGAGTAACGGGGAATGGCGTTTTTGCCCTGGTATTGTCATATATTTTTATGTAGTACTTGCTTTTCCTTTTTGTAATCTTGTCTTGCTGTGACATTTTATGTATAGTTGTTTTATTTAAATATCTGTTGTAAAAAAATGATGTATTGATGTGTACTTCTGTCTACTGAATGAGATGCATGAAATAAATTGGTGTTAGTTTTTTTTTTTAGTTTATAGTTGGTTGGATTGAGTTTAATTTGAGTATCTCCGAAATGCTAAAATAGCATGTTGCGTATATGCAGAATGCAATGTTGCATATATGCAACATGGCATGTTGCATATATGCAACATGGTATGTTGCATATATGTAATATGGCAAACTAAAATTTAAAAATAAGTCATGTTGCATATATGCAACATACTATCTATGTTGCACATACGTAGCGTGCTAGCGATGTTGCATATATGCAACACAAGGGGGGGGGGGTGTATATATGCAACAAGAGGTGGGGAGGGGGGTGCGGGTTAAGGGTTATATATATGCAATATAATTATGTTACATATATGCAACACGGGGTAGGTGAGGGTGGGGGGGGGGGGGGGGGTTAGGGGTTATATACATGTATTATAATTACGTTGTATATATGCAACACGGGGATGGGCGTTGGTGCCGGGGGTGGGTGGGTGGTCGGCTAGGGGTTATAATTATGCAATATAATTATGTTGCATATATGCAACACGAGGGGTGGGGTGGGAGGGGGGATTAGGGGTTATATACATGCAACATAATTATGTTGCATATATGCAGCATGGTGGGAGGGGGGGAGGGTGGGGGGGGATTAGGGGTTATATACATGCAACATAATTATGTTGCATATATGCAGCATG
The DNA here is from genome assembly GCA_039602395.1 of Deinandra increscens subsp. villosa. Taxonomy (NCBI): domain Eukaryota; kingdom Viridiplantae; phylum Streptophyta; class Magnoliopsida; order Asterales; family Asteraceae; genus Deinandra; species Deinandra increscens. The sequence continues at coordinate 2,165,519 of JBCNJP010000015.1, read as the reverse complement.
GTGGGAGGGGGGGGTGGGGGGGGGGGATATGGGTTATATAAATGCAATATAATTATGTTGCATATATGCAACACGGGGGGGGGGGGGGGGGGGGGGGGGTTAGGGATTATATATATGCAATATAATTATGTTGCATATATGCAACACGGGTAGGTGGGGTGGGGGTTATATACATGTACTATAATTATGTTGCATATATGCAACACGGGGGTGGGCGTTGGTGCCGGGGGTGGTGGGCGGGCGGCTAGGGGTTATATACATGTAATATAATTATGTTGCATATATGAAACAGGGGGGGGGGGGGGGGGATTAGGGTTTAGGGATTATATACATGCAACATAATTATGTTGCATATATGCAACACGGTGGGGGGGGGGGGGGGGAGGGTTGCAGGGATGGGGGTGGGTGGGGGATTATGGGTTATATAAATGCAATATAATTATGTTGCATATATGCAACACCGGGGGGGGGGGGGGATTAGGGTTTAGGGATTATATACATGCAACATAATTATGTTGTATATATGCAACACGGTGGGGGGGGGGGGGGGGGAGGGTTGCAGGGATGGGGGTGGGTGGGGGATTATGGGTTATATAAATGCAATATAATTATGTTGCATATATGCAACACGGGGGTGGGGGTGGGGGGTTGTTGTAAATATATGAAACTTAAAGAGAGTGTGGTAGTGATAATATTAAAAAAATTAGTATTAAATTACTTTACTAACCTTCATTTAAGTGGTTTTTAGGCTAAGGAGGGGTTTTCACATGATCTTTACCCTACCATTATATATCATGTTTGGTTATCTTATGATCAAAGATTGATATGAATCTCGAAACACCACCACTGGTCCACCACTATAAAATCAATAAATGGATTGAAGCTAGACAAAACAAGGATTAGAAGTTGTAACAAATAAAGAGTGGAAACTAAAATTATCAATGGCGAAGTCTAAGTAATCATATCGATCACCAGGAAACACAAATCAAGTAAATTAGTAATGAGGCAAACTTACGTGTGAGAGGATTTGACGGACAAAACTTACGTAGACAGAGAAAGGGTGAAAGGCTGATGGCGGAAGTATGGCAAGCTTCTTCTTATAGAACAGATTAGATTAGATAGCGAGAGGGCGGGTAAAGGAACGGAATTAAAAAAAGAGAGGGTGCCAAAGGAATGGTTATAATATTGGGACCATGTGTAATAGCGTTGACATAATAATTTCATGATTGAGAATTGAGATCCGAGGTTAGGGAAGCAACATAGGACCATGATTTCTTGGTTTGTGCATTGATTTTGATTAATTTAATAATCCCTTTTATTTTATTATTTTATTTATTACTAGTAATTAATTTTAAACATATTGTTTCTCTTCTATAACTTATAAAATAATTTAGTGAAAATTCCCAAAAACGTTTTGACCAACAATTTTTATAAAGTGACCATTGATATATATTATTTTTTTACAAAATGGCCCATTCAATATGGTGGCCGTCCCTATTATGATAAAAGATGATCGTAATCTACCTGCAACGTGAGCCCGTGAGAGCCGCCCACCGTCGAGGTGGCAACGCCCTCCAGGTGTTGCGGATGTAGTGGTCCACTCAAGAACATACTCAACCAAAATAGTCAGGACAAGTAGGATCTGAATCCACGAAGGTATGTGAAAAGTGTTAAGTTTACTAAATTACTTGACTTTATTTAAAGCGGAGATTGAAACTTTTGAATTAACTAGGGAGATTGACTTTACTAAATTACTGGACTGGATGATACAGAATTTCGTTCTATAATGGTTTGTAACTGGTGTTTGCTGGTTGGCTTGCGTCTTGTAAGCCTCCATCCTTGTGTTTAGTTTTATGAAACTTAATTGATTCTAATCAGCTTAACTGGGAAGTCATTAATGGTGACAATACATATGGTTTTCAATTAAAACTTAGTTTTTCATTGAACTTAACTTCACATTTTAGGAAAATCTGGAAAACTCATCTTACACCACTGATTAGTTAATATATGGTTGAAAACGAACGTGTCATTTTTTGGAAATAATTTGAAATTTATTTAATACACTAAGAACATAATAGACACACCATATTTTAATTAATAAATGTTTAAACTAATTTTTTCTCTCTCATCTCCTTTTTTCTAAAATCTCTCTCTCTTCCCTTTAATTTCAAATTTCCAGGCCAAATTTTAGAAAAAAAAAACATAATTTACAAAAGAAAACAAATCGTTGATCAGTAGTTCATCACCAGCGTAACGAATGTTAAATCGTTGTAACAATAACTTTATGTAATTTTTTCAAGAAATAAAGATGTAATATAATAAACTGATAAGAGCAACATAAAAACATACCAATTTGTTCCACCTATGTATTATCTTTACAAGAAATAAAGATGTAATATAGTAAACTAATCATTGTATACAAATTTTGTTACAATCGTGTAATATATCTTTTACACATGTGTAATATATTATATATATTAAAGTAGAACCACGACTGTTTACGACGAAGTGTCTGCGAGTGTAAAAGTGTTACATACGTGTAATCAGATCTAAAAACAATAGAACCACGAATACAATTTACAAACTAAATAAGAGTCAGCGACAATCGGTAAAAAAAACTAAATAAGACTGTAAAATTGTTTGGCATCTTTAGACAAAATGTTTTTCTTCATGTTTTAAAGAAAACAATTTTTATTTGTTTTATGTTTTACAATGACAATAAATAAGAGTCAGTATAAGAGATAGTTTGCTTTTAAGATGTGCGCTTCTACACAAACTCAATTGCATGTAGCATTAACTAAAGTTAAATTAAAGTGGAGAGAGATTGAAAATATTAATCTTAGATAAATATTATAAACTTATTAATAAAATTTCAAATGTTGTATACAAAAGATATTTGAAGATTTAAAAATTTTAAATTTAACTTTTCATTCTAATACGTAATGTCAAGCATAATAAGTATTTACAATTTATGAATTATATTATTTTTATTGTTCAAATAATGTGATAAACGAGTTTTTAACCTAATTTAAGAACATTTTATTTATGCAATGTATCAAAAGACTTAAACATTATTTTATTAGGCTAATAAATGATATCTTTATTAACCTAACCCTTATTATATAATAGTTTTTTTCCTCATTTTATGATCATATAAAAAGAAAAATATGATGTATATAAACAAAGAACAAGCCGTTAAAATAATAATAATAATATAAACAAACAACAAATTAACAAATCCATGACATAATCCGTGACGTTCTTGATTTTGTTTTCCTTAATACTTTTAATATTTTCTTACTTTAAAAACAAAGCCGTTAAAATAATATAATAATAATATAAACAAATAACAAAAAAAATTTAAAAAGCCATAAAATTTCTTCCAGGGGTTTTAATCATATTTTTAAGGGACTTTTGATCATATTTTTAAGTAAAAGCCATAAAATTTCTTCCAGGGGTCGCGAAAAATTCGTTTCAGGGGTCGCGAAAAACCGAAAACCTATAAAAAAAAAAATTTTGCACGTCGGGGTAAAAGTTCAGGGGTAGCGGGCGCTACCCCTGGGCTCTATGTGGGTCCGCCCCTGTCCATGACAAATTAACAAATCCATGATATAAATCTATAATAAAATGTTCTTACTTTTTAAAATAAAGAGAAGTGAGGGTTTTCTTCTTGAAATGAAACACTACGTATTTTTGAAAAAGTGAATTTGTCCATTTTAGTGAGTAACTATGGAAATTTCCTTTACTAGGTGTGAGCATGAAACAAGTTTGACCCTGTAAATCTTGTAAATCTGACAAACGTGATCCTTTGTAGACCCTGTATTCAATATATGGGTTGGTTCTCGGGTTTTAAAAATTATATTAATCCGGATACGGCCATAATGGTAAAACCCATTTTTTGTTACATGAATAATATAAACTTGAAAAGGAACATACGTACAGAACCTTCACGGCCCATTTGTTTAAATTTATTCATATGGTTACATAAATGCGAGGTACCCGTATCATTTTACAATTTTGAATTGAAAATTATAAATTCGCAATTGACAGCGGCATGGGAATTATTTTTAGATGTTTTTGTTAAGCAAGTTACTGGTATTTATCCATACTTGTAGGCTGTATAAAAAATGCAAATTGTTTTTTTAGATGATTTTATTTCGTTAAACAAGTTATTAGTGGTTTTTATTACCAATCAAGTGATCATTGTTTTTTAGATGCATGTTTTTGATAAAACCAACTCGCTAGAGGTCGTTGAAGATTGAAGTTGAATAGAGACTGTAACATAGAAATTGGACATTATTTATTTGTTTATTTCACTTATTGAGTCACTATTGAATGATATAATTTCCTTTACATTGAATTGACTATTTGAATTAACTTTTGTTTGGTTTCAATCACTTTTCCGATACATGCTACCTCCAAGTTTGTTATATTTCATGTGCATTACTTGATCTTAGACTCTTAGTTTCTATGAACGTGTGATTGTTGATCGGGTGGTCATATTATTAGTCATACTGACAAGCTACCTCCAAGTTTATTTGTTTGAACTTTGAAGAATTTGATGGAAAATAAAAAATAGTCATATTATATGCTTTCAAAAGTTATCTCTAATGTTATAGATGATATCTACTCAAATTTTTACTGGTAATTTTCATATAATTTGGTTTGATTTAGTGTGTGTTGATTGATCCGTATCCACTCTAAACGTACATTATTTAACAGGTATGGGTCAAGACCCGTATACTCGCGAAACATGTGGGTCAAGACCCGCTAAACCCTTTAATAAAATATAGGTACAAGTTCACTTTATTGACTTAAACAAGTATAGCTAGGTTCGGTATGGGTTGGGTACGAATATGACGGGTAAAACTCGTTTACATACCCCTATTTATTAGCACTGATAGCCTGATATATATTGGAACAGTTATATATTTCCCCTTCATAAGATGTTTAATTATATATTTTTTAGATTAAAAAATCAATTATATATTTTTATAAATCAAAAACCTAATTATATATTTTTCTTTCTAAAACATATATATTAGAAATTTATAAGGTCGTAATGAGTGAGGAGTTCAAACTAATTTAGTGTATTAATTTATGGGGTTTTCTAATATGCGTCCTAAAAGCACACATAAGGTGCAATAAATGCATCTTAAAAAATAAAAAATACATTTTTTCAAGAAAAATCTTTGTATCTTTCTCATTTTTCAAGATGGATCTTGGTATGTCTTTTAATTTTCAAAAAGAATCTTGTATTTCTTTTCATTTTTTGATGTGTATTTATTGCACCTTATGTGTGCCCTTAGACACATATTAGAAAACCCCTTAACTTATTCTAGAAATGAAGTTTTTAAATAACACCCATATTAATATTACATTAATAAACAATAAATAAGTTCTAAATCGTATATTTTGATAAATGAAACTTTTACTTACACTATTAGAAAACAAGTCAGCTGATAAGGGCATGCGGTATACCCTATGTCATTTTAAGTTTAACACCGCCACGTAGACGTCATGTCATCTTTAACACCACACCACAAAGTTTAACATATGAGGGGGATACTCCATGCCATGTTAAACTATTTTTAATTAATTTTTATTTATTTTGAATTATTTTAATGACTACAAATTAGTTTTTTATTATTGTCTTCGAAAATATAAAAAGAAAATAAAAAAATTAATTAAATAATTATTTAAAATTAAAAAAAAAAACACTACAAATACAATTCTTAAAAAAGATAAAACCTACAAATACTTGAGAGAAAAAAATAAAACATACGAATACTTGATAAAATAATCAATGTGATCGCTCGTAAATATCCTCGGTCAAGTCCGCCTTCAATTGGTTATGGATGTCTCGATTTCTTATTTCTTGATGAATTACCCGTTTGCGATCCTCATCGATTTCTTCATACGCCGTATCCAACTCCTCCTCGTGAAATTAACAAATTGTGACACCGTGGTCCTCGAGAATCATGTTGGGAAATAGTTTTCATGGGAACATAGAAAAAACCAGGGAAGGTAAAAAGGATTATCAATTTGACACTGATTTGTTTTGAAGAACTTTGGATAGTTCGAGAATCAACACATTTCATTCGAATAGCTTTTAACGGTCTCAATTTCCTAGTTAGTTTTAAATTTGATTTTCCTACCAGCACGAACAGATCCGAGTTTGAAACTTTGAATTTACTTTCTTTCTAAAAAGAGAAAACAAAAACATGAATATTTGACAAAATATTAGGTTCAGCCAAGTAAAAGGGAACTAATGATATCAAGTCACACAAATTTCCAATATTAATCAAACAAAAGAAAAAAAAAACCACTAAAATTCCAGTTAAAAAGTAGGGTCTAAAAATTTAGTTCTGGAATAAGATCTAAAGAGATAACACCTCCTAAAGTTTAAAGAAGCAAAAGCAGAATAGAATAGAACAGAATCCACAAGTAATGTCTATTTATTTCAAAGGAAAAAGTAACAACATTAAACTTACAAATTAGCCACACAAAGGTAGAACAAACATATATGATATATGTATGTATGTTTGTAGTTAACAACCTACCCATTCCCCTCTTACTCCCTGCCAACTTTCAAATCCTCCAATTTGGTGCCAATCTCTTCAACTGTGATAGGCTTGCTTGGCCCATTTGATAAAGGGCTTTCTTTCTCTTTTGGATTTAGAGGCCCTGTTTGCCATATTCTGACGGTTCCATCTTCGGACCCCGATGCGTATGATTCCCCTCCAGGTGAGAACCTCACACAATGGACTGGACCATGGTGACCTTTGTTGCACCCTACAACAGTATCCATAAATTTCAGCCCATCAATGTGATGGGTGAAAATTTTAACCCATTTACTCATTTGATGTAACAAATAATAAAACATAACCATATGAGGAACAAGTCAATCAGGTATACAAGCTCCTAAGTTGTTTTACTCAGATTTATATACTATTGTTTTTTAGCTTTCCTGTATGACTGCATGGCCTGTTTCTCATTCTTTCCTTGTATGATGTGAAAGAAAAAGGCAGTTATCGGAAAGACCTAGACTTTCGTTGAAATTGAATACGAGTCCTTAGACCTTTATTTTTAAATGATTAAATTACTGGACTTCTTAAAAAAATTAAGTCAAATCATGTAAAAAAACAAGGACTTTCTGGAAACAAAATCCATGGACTTCGACGTTTAAAACGTTTAAATTTAAAAGTTTATGAATTTAACCATGCAAAAATATGTCCAGGAAAAGAGCATATAAAGCTTTGTCATTTTAGCATAAGATTCACTTGTTATTAGCAAAGTGGATGTATGATTATATTAAAAGAGTAAAAGTTGCTAAAATGCAATACCAATTTCTTCGCCGGTGTTGAAATCAAATAAGCGAATCCACATGTCTTCCCCTCCAGCAATAAACTTATCACCCAACTTTGGTTCCAATGATGCTGATTCCACGTTGCAGGGCATATCATAACTTTTCACCAACCCAAAACTATGGAAAAGAAAATTATTTTTTTGGTTAAAAGTTATACATGTAATAAATTATGAAGGGATAGTCAAGCGTGATAATATGGGTTGAAAAATTACTGGTTTGCATCCCAGAATTTGACAGAAGAACCATCTGCAGTGGTTATATAACGACCATCCTTGCTGACTTCAGCACTGGTCACAGGGGATTTTGTTTCAAGGGTACGGACCATTTTTCCACTTCTAACGTCCCACAGCCTGCCAATATAAATAATATAAACAAATTATTTTTTAAAACATAGAAATCAACAAATTCAAGAGCCACATGATTGCAACAAGAACTGAAAGTTTGGTGATGTTACAACAAAAGGATAGAATTTCTAAAGGGATTGGATATGTGTGTTGAAAATGATCATCTGATATTGAATTATAAGAATCAGATTAGCAATTGTAGATGATCAGATAGTAGAAGGGATAAATAGTAATTTTATTTTACATTTGGATAATTGCTTTTGCTGAAGCCCATTTAAAACTGATTTCTAAATCTCATTTTTTAACACCTAAATAAGCAGATGCAGAAACCCAAACACTACAAATCAAGATTTCTGCTTATTTAAATTACTTATATCTTAAGTTTTTGTTTTTCTTTTCTATATTTATGAATTAGCTGAGAAATATATATATTTAGGCATATTAAACCTACTAACATGTCAAACCTTGGAACCTCACTAGTAAGAATGCAAATAACCAAGATAAACCACAATAAAAGAAAAAAACAGAGTTATTTGTAGTCTTTGGATCATTTGATGTCTTTACAGAAAAATGTATCATTTTGCACATATGTCAAAAATTACAAAGATATTTAATCACATACCTTACTCCCCCAGAATCAGAGCAAGAACTTAATATTGTTTGATCACTGTGGAGCCATGCGACAGTCCTGACAGAACCTGGAGAGTGCTCAACTTCTCTTGGAGGGGCATCCGGTCGATTTAGATCAAATATGCGAAGCATTTTCTCAAAACCACCAGTTAGCAGAAAATGTGTATCCTGTAAGATTATACAAAAATGACAATTATATAAGTAAACAAGTGCATCCATAGGTATACATTATGATCTTCATCAGACGTTGATACCGTAGATCACTAATTTAACTTCAACATTTGTATGCTTAAGCAATAGCCAATAAATGTTAATGAAAAAGAAAATAAAAGTTCAGTGGAGAACAGGAACCATCTAGTTACAAATGTTTCTCAAGGAAATAATAAATTTAGAGTATTCCAGATTCTAGTTATGTCAAAGTATAAATTGCTCTAGCGTATTTATTACTATATTTGTTGCACTCTTTACTATATTAAAAAATGTACAAGATACTCGAGGATCGGTCCGCGTTTGATCAGTTACCCAACCCGCCCAACCTGCCCTTTGTTTCCAGGTATAACCGACTGCACATAGAGAAAGATGACGCCACCTCAGAAAAGGAACATGCTCGAACAATATGCTTGTGGTCAAACGAGTGCAGCACATCACCAGTTAATGCATCCCACAGTTTCCTGGATTTTAAACAGACACGGCAAAGAAATATTTGTGATAAATTCCGTTTTTTTAACCAGACTGTATGCAATATACTTTCAGTTTTTTAACATTGGGATGTAACTATGTAAGTAACCTTGTGTAGCAAATAAAACTGCTGGCATGGCACAATGTCAGGTCACCGGTCTACCTGCTATAGAAGGTTACTTACTTACTTGTATACAACCATGGAAGAATAAAAGTATATTACATACAATGGAAAAGAACATTGACAAAAAGGCAAAAGTAAGTCCCATTTGGCGTAATGAATTCAAGATAATATTAACAAAAGAAAGAGCTTTTAATAATCTTCAATAATACGAATGAATAATGAAGTAAATCTTCACCACATACGCTGTGAAATCAGCAGATGCTGATGCAGCACGCAGAGCATGTGCATCTAAGCAGCAACTCCATACTGCACCTTTATGCCCCTCAAAGGTTCCTATCCAGTCTCCAGTTTCACCATTTCTAAGCATAGGAGTGGAATCTGAATTACAAATTTAATTCTGTAAGTAATAGTTCATAGCAATATGGTATCGGTTTTATCGCATAATTCTTTGCCAACAGCACAATCATATGGATTTAAAACAATTGTTATTTAGAATCTATTAACAGAAAACATGAGTGCACATACATTAACTGAATGGGAATAAAGTTGAACAATCCAAATGTTGATATGATACCAAATTGTAGAAACTATAAAAACTGAGAGCTAATGTACAAATTAAAGGATCAAACTGAAAGTAAAAATTCCAAATTCAAATATAAGGCAAACCTTTGCTAGCACTAATCAGGAAGAATCCATCGGGAGTGATCGGACTGTAGAACAAATCCACAACTGGCCGAGAATGCCCGTGGCATACGAGAGGAACAGCTACCTTCTTCTTATCCATAATCTCTCTCACAAACTCGAATCACACAAAAACCCTAAAAATCCGATCCTTCAAATTGAACGCGGATTCCAAGTCCCCGATCGGTAAATCTAGAAATCAAGGACTAAAAAACCTAGAATTCGACAATTGATCCCAAAAAACGAGCACAATTGCCACCTGATTGTTAGATATGAAATCGAAATCGTACAAGAAACAGTATAATATTATGTGTAAGACGGAGAATGGCGGCGATCAACACAGGTGGGAAACCTAATTTTGAACTTTGATCGCTTCAATAATATGATGAATCCACACCTCCTAACCCAGAATATGCGAAGAACAGATGGAATTATTTCTGCATAGTGAAAATAAACAAAAATTAAAAAAAATAATAATACTAAAAAGTAAGATGTACAGGGCTAGGCGCAAGTCTGCCATTGATGCATTTTCTTGATCTTATAGGTCGATGATGGCTTTGGATTTCTTTCTCGATGATGGTCCCTCATGTTTCTTAATGTTTACAGTTTGAGCCCTTGAGGTTGTGGAATATTCGTAAGGTGCACTTAACTCCAAAATGTTTGCAAATACACAATTTGATAAAGTATACGTCATTCAATGACGGTCATTGGTGATATTTCTAACAGAACAGCATGTCGATTTTTGTTTTTTTTTTCTTTTATATTCATATATATACAAATAATAAATATAAATATTATTAATACACTGATCTAATTCTTTATAGTGTTCTAATATATACAGGAATCATATATGGTTATTATGTATAAAACATTTTATAATGATAAAAAACAATAACATGTGATGTAAATGTTGCTTACAGATAATCATATGATATAGTTTCTAAATAAACGAGTGATAGTATGATTAAGGTATTGTAATTTGGATGTTTCAAGTCCTTGATGAGTTAAAGGGTAGAAGTTTAATAATATTGTAATTTTGTAGAAAAACACACAGAATGTGTGTGTGAGCATAGGTAGGATTAAAGGGATGTCGAGTTGTCCACGAGTTGAGATCTCAGATTAAAAGAATCAATGGGTTGAATGTTTTCAGTTATAGAAAAACATGATCGATTTTAAATTGATAGGCACATTGTTGTAGTTGCATTGCCTAAAGGCAACGAGCCTAAAGGCAACGCGCCTAAAGGTAACGCGCGAGTGATGTGTAGTGACTCGATAACTAAATCTACAATGTCATGCTCAAATCTTTGGAAGCGTATTCTCAATGGAGGAATGAGACTAGGGATTTAATTCAGATCGAAAGTCTTCTAGTAAATGACAATTGTTTATTCACTTTGGAAACAAATCCTGGATTCAAACAGTGAAGTTAAGGGCATGAGGTATAATTCATGTGGTGGTATACCTCATATGGTGTGGTGCAACGGTCACCTTAGCGCTGACCGGACATAGGGTTATACTCCACTTAGATATATTTAATATGTGTGATGCAACCGACAGAGAATTGATAAAAAAAAGTTCTAGAAACAGAATTCTACCATTTAGGCTTACTCTGTCTTAGGAATTTTGTAGATTATAAAAAGCTCCGCTTTGGCATTTTTTTAGAATATAAAAACTAATTATGTTTCTTACACCGTATAACGATATTGAAATGCCAATCTATTGCACTATCATTTTCTTGCTTCGTATACCGTTGGTGACACAATTTATTAAAAGACTATCAAAATCACTCATTTTCTTGCTTCGTATACCGTTGGTGAAACAATTTATTAGAAGAATATCAAAATCACTCATTGCAAACAACTTATTACATGGACAAACAACAAGAAATAAAAAAAACGATTATTGTAACCGGGGAAACTTTCTGGGGTTTTCTTTTGAACGAACCGTGTACCTTTGGTCTCCCAGACTTCATAAATATTATTTGTCATTAATTTAATATGGCATTTTTAAAATGACAAGTAAAATACAAACAAACATGGAAGAAATATAAGAATTTAAAACATTAGAAAAATGTAAAGAATTATTTAACATAGAAGATGGAACTCAGACATTAGTAGGCCATGTTGCTTGAGCAGACATTATGATCCCAACGATCACTCCAAACAGTCCAAGTGCACTTCCAAATATTTCAATTACCAGGATTTTTACAAAAAGCGACGAGTTTTGGGCATCTGATAGTGCACAACTGCTTCCAATAATACCAACACATAATCTGAAATTATATCAAACAAAACAATAAATTATTAGTTAACCTTAAATAGGTTGAAAACTAAGTTTTCATCGGTGTAGACGATCCTAAATTGAACTTTTATATCAAGTTAATTATCTACTAAAAAAATTGAACTATTCTAAAAAAAAGAAGCCAGCTGAAGCTAGGGGTGTTCACAGACAGTTAAAACCAACCGAACCGTCAAAACCAAAGCAAATAAGCGAGTTCAGCCAGTTTAACTGTCCAGCTGACAGTTGGAAACTTGAAACCGGCCGTATAAAGTGATCTGGTTGTTAATTTATTAATTTTTTTCTAATTTTTGGAACATGCATTTATGTTTTTGTTAAGCATCATCAGGTAACTTTAAAATATGTGTCAAATATGTTGGGTCAAGTTGACCCACATACGCTTTTTGGTCCACAATTTAGAGGTGATATATAACCCAAATCAACCCATTCCTAGTTAAATGGTCAAGAATGCCACCTCTGGTGAGTGCTAACAAGGCTTTTTTTTTCCAAATATTAAAGTAAATAGGTAAAATAACATACCCACAAACAAGGTTTGCAAATCCTACAATTATGCCTGAGGCAAATATTGCATATCCTGCTCTGAGGGACTCTGGTGCATATGTCTGTGATGATGGCACACTCTCCAGCTTTGTTTGAAGAATAATTGCCACAATTACTCCATATATAGCAACCGCCTCACAGAAAATTACACTGAAAATGTATATTACTGTATTAGAAATGTATTATATCACCATTGACTCGTCTCAGATGATTATATTGCATGTTTGTTTAATAGTGGTGGTGTTTTTGTTGTTGTTTGGGTAGGAGGGGTAGACTGTAGACTCTCCTACCATTTATGGTTTTAGAAATTCTAATTTTATATAAACTAACTCCACACAAACCCTAATGTATTTCAAAGTCCATACTCCATACATCATGTAATTGATGGATAGGGAATTAGAATATATGCATACTGACACAAACAATACATCCTAATACAATATACATGCTACTATACTAGCTGTTTTACTTAATGGCCTTTTAAAATTCCGTGCACCTTTTTCTTTAAAACTTCTGAAAAATGAGTGGGTTGCATAATAGATTGTTGATGCGTTTGACACTTATAACTACTAGAGTGAGGAACATATGGCAAAATCAAACAAGTCGAACATAACTTGAATCACTGAGGAGGTTTATTATAACTACTAGAGTGAGGAACATATGGCAAAATCAAACAAGTCGAACATAACTTGAATCACTCAAGGTTGCATCATATACTTAAAAAAAAAATTGGGTTTATGATATTGTGATTCTTCAAATTCACAATTCTCATATGATCTAAGCTGTATGCATCTTAAGTGGACCATAAGTACAATTGGATTCTATTCACCAGAAGCTTAACAATAGCTACTATGCTCTTGGATAGATAAAGAGCACATTATTAAAGGCTTCGCTCAACTAATGAAATGAGCATAACTGTAATTACAATCATTTGTCTTAGTGGCAAAAGATTTAGAAAGCAAAGTTTCTTACACTGATTAATCAATATCTAAAAAGTACGCACTGGTGGCCAAAAATATAGGAACAATAATTCAACAAAAGACATGAAACTATACCGTATAATAGCCCCTGATGTGTTCATTAAATCAACTATCCACCAAAAATATGAGTTACAACGAGTAACATTAATGATACTAGGTGCTAAGTCACACCAACTTGCACCTCCACACCATGCTAACCAGATGGATCAGGTAAAGCCCCACTTGAGCTGGGCAGGTGGCCTTTAAGAGGTTATTACAAGAATCTAGTGGAAGCAGGATTTGAACTTAAGACCTCTGTTAGAAGGGGGTTAGGTGCTTACCACTGCCCCATCCCTTGAAGGTTACTTTTACTATTCATTGTATACTAAATCTAGTGTAATGTTATAGAGTGTTCGATAATGTAGGCAATGAACTTGGCCACACACACTTTTTAGAAATATGATTCATACTTCTGTGATGCAAATAACTTTTAGAAGGGATTTTTTTTCTTAAAAATACTAGATATGAAATGAGTTTATTTTTCAAGTTTTTGAGCAAGGATTCACATTTTTCCTCACTTATGAGAGATGCATGGTAAGGTACTTTAACTGCTTGACTGCTTCTATATTAAGAGATTATAGTGACGAATTGCTGACACTAATAGTTTTTTTTTACAAACAGAAAAGATCTAGATTAAAATCATAGCACAACTCCATAAATGCCTATACATGTAGGTAATCCTAAGCTATCTCAACGCTTCCATAAAACTATGCCTAATTTCTTAGCAATTTAACATGAACGAAATCATCAATTTAAGAGATCATAGATGGAAGCCATAGTACAATCAAATAAGAACAATAAGGTCATTAAACCCTAACTGTAGGAAAAGAAAATTACCTGATTAGATTTTTGGAGGTAATCCGTGGGGCTTTAATGGCAGCACCGATTAAGCTGCTTCCTGTGATGTAAATTCCCCTAAAATCATAAGAAGAAATAAGATCGAAGATAATAACCAGATCAAACTGAACATCGAAACCCTAACAACAAGAGTGAGAATAGCTAGAAGATTAGATTCGAACCAAGCAGCACCGAGCACAGAAACGCCGATGGAAATTGCGATACCAATGGCGGAAAATGTGTACGGCGAAATTTTGACTAAGGCACGCGCCCATGAGCTTGATGCCCCAACCAATATCGCAGTTCCAGACATCTTCAGATTCGGAAGACGACGGTTCTGATGAGAGAGAGATGAAGAAGAAATTATCGGGTTAGTTTAGGGCTTGTTTGAGATTGCTTTTGAAAACTGCTTTTGGCTTTTGGAGGAGGCAAAAAGACACAAAATACCCCTTCAAAAGCTAATAAGTCATAACATTGTGGCTTTTTGCTGCTTTTGGAGGGGCATTTTTGACTTTTTGCCTCCTCCAAAAGCCAAAAGCAGTTTCTAAAAGCAATCCCAAACAAGCCCTTAGTTATGAATCACGATATTTGCAACGTTTGAGGACGAAATCCGTAATTTTTGAAAACTAGGACGATAAGTGAAATTTCGGCAAACAATAGAACGAAATCCGTAATTACTCTATCATTTGGGATGTACAAGGATAAACGGTTTCACACCCGACCCAACTCCGTTTTTTCAACCCAAATTTACTTTAATCTATCCTGAGTAGCTAATAGCTATGGGCAACCTATGTCACAAGAGGTTTATGGACAAATTAAAAGGCAAATTTTATAGGGTGGCGGTTCGACGAGTTATGTTATACAGATCCGATTGCTGGTGGCCACTCAAGAAAACTCAAGTAATGAGGTTAGAACGAATAAGGAACGAGGTATTTAGGGGTACCTCGAATCTCAGATAAAATAAGAGGGAGATTGAGAAGGGCATCTACGATCCCTTGATGAACCAGGAGCGCTCGCATCTTCATTCTCCATAGGCTAAAATCATTCTTATCATCAAACTTTTCCAATTCAAATTTCGTAGACACCATTGAAGCACTTTCAAGCGGAATTACAACCTCAATTCTTCGATCCAAGCCTGAAACCAGGCCCTGATACCAATTGTTAAAATCGAAGATGAAATTGAGAGATTGGAAACAATCGAACTGAAGATTTAGTCGCTATATTGAATAGAAATGAACTAAAATGATTACAAAGGGAATTACAAAAAAGGAAATAATCAAATGGAATGAATTGACTGTTCTAACGGCTAATAACAACTATTTAAGCAAAACAACCATCTTAACGAAACATTAAGCCTGATAGACACAAAAGTCCCTGTACTTTGAGAAAAGTTATAAATGCCTCCTGTAACTTTATTGACCAGCGTTGACTTGATGTTTGACCTCACAAATCATCATAATGAGGATATGAACAAATGCGCTATGCATCTGGTAAAGAGTGTGAGTGCATGCTTCATATAATCCAGATTTCCAAGGTGAGCGTTCTCAACAATCTCCTGTGTATACACCACCATGTACCCAATAAGTACCAGAAGCCCAAAATACAGCTGAAAAGAAAATAAAAATTTATTAGTAATCATGAAATTGCAATTTCATAAGACGATGCCCTTTAATCTCCATCCAAGTCATAAATGCCCTTGATTGGGTGTCTATTACAGGTTAAAGTTTTTATTTTGATTTTTTGTTAAAATAAATTCTAAAGTTTTTGTTACCTCATATTGGAATCAGAACCACAAAAGATAGATGAAGCAAAATGCTACCAGAAGAGTATTGAGTATTGATCATTGGGTCACCAGAGGACAAAAGGCTACCTAGATAAAGCCAAAGGTACTCTCTGCGTCTTCCCAACATGGCGGCTCCTGAAAAACAAGCAAATGTAATCGTGGTCCCCATGAAGGCGTTCACAAAATGCTGCAAAACCAACAAAAATATATAAAGATTGTTCACCTAGGCAGCATAAAGGTATATAAACTCAACATAGCCAGAAAAAAGACTTACCTTCAAAATCAATGGCTAACTAAAATGAAGGACCAATAGATGCTCCTTGGAGAAGGGATGGAGTCATCAACAAAAGTAAAGCCCTTTTTTGCTGTATTGTTAAGACAAGATAATTCAAATATCATGTAAAATAACAATATAAAACACAGCAAAGTAAAAGACAACCCTACAATTACAATAAAGGGAGACATTAATAATTATAATACAATAGAGGTGGAGACGGATGGAGCTTGAGAAAGCAGAGAAAACCTGTGTCATAAATCATTCAGGATAAATTACAATAAATACTTTTCTTTTTCAGTAACTCTTTGTAATAGTGTCATACAACTTGGAAACAAAAACATAGCCATAGCCCATAAGAACAACAACCAAGATTGATCATAAAACAGGTCCTAACAGATCAAGGGGGGCAGGCCTCGGCCCTCTGCCACATAGGTTTAGATCGAGAAAATATGATGGCCCATTTCTTTATCAAAGACATCAGAGTAGTGGTGATTGTAATCAAGATATTCCCAGAACCTTGGAAGACTAAATTCTACATTCTTAGGGGAGTTGAGATAACATGCATAAAGTTGTTTCATGTTCTGATCAAATGTCTCTTTAATTTTGAGAACCTGCATCAGTAAAAAAAACAGAAAAGTGATTAAATTACTATTAAAAAACAAAACAATTTGTTTAAGTAGACACCGTAAATATGACCTGAGTGACATCCACCAGACCTCCATTTAGTCCAGCAACAGATCTAAAGTCCAATGCACATTGCAAAATACTTTGAATAATGTCAGCTATCTGTTTCATACTTTTCGATAAGAAACATCTGCAAACAAGAAAGAAAGAAATCAATATCTATAAACACTAATTTTAGAAGTGATAGATAATTTTATCAACTGTTTCTAGAATGTTTGTCCTATGTAGATGATATGCATATATGGGGAAATATAAGAGCACAAAACTGAAAGAGAAAAGAACTTACATGTGTTGTGAATCGATGAGATAATCCATATGCACAAAGTCAAGATCAGTCAAATCCTTAACCTGATGGAACTCAAAAATCATAAAATCATGCCAGAGTCATGAATAATAATGTTGTTTAGAAACTATACAAATATTACTGAAAATATGATGATGATTATTTCAAACCTTATGTTTGAGAGACTCTAGAAATCTGCACCAAGATACATGTGATAACTGAGACTGAACATATTGCTGCAATGTTGACACAAAATGAAAAATCTGATGCCTGAAACATAGATTCATCAGAAAAATTGGTATTTATAGTTGGATGTGTAACACGGTATTATATAAATTATGTAT
The DNA here is from genome assembly GCA_039602395.1 of Deinandra increscens subsp. villosa. Taxonomy (NCBI): domain Eukaryota; kingdom Viridiplantae; phylum Streptophyta; class Magnoliopsida; order Asterales; family Asteraceae; genus Deinandra; species Deinandra increscens. The sequence continues at coordinate 2,147,631 of JBCNJP010000015.1, read as the reverse complement.
ATGACTTGTGAAAATAAAAAAAATTGTTTCATTTCATATAATGGGACAATTTGGTAAGACTTGCTAAAACATATCCCAGTCATGTGATGTTACTGTGAGATAATCGGCAAATGAAGCTTCAAAAATACCTCAATTTCACCATGATATTGAAATTGCGCGCCTTTGATTTATGCACATTGGAAGAACGAATCTGGTTGATGAATTCCTGTATATCAACAAACCATATTAGGTTACATTGTTAATATGACTAACAAATTATGCTCAAATTCCTGCAGTAAAATACCTGAAAGGAGCACCAAACATCGGTCAAAGAAGATGATGCCAGCTTGACTTGAATCAGAAAACTGAAAATTTGAGCATATATCTTCAATGCGCCAGGTGTCAAAACAATGCTCACTGGCCAATCCACTTTGTAACCCAGGCCTAAACCGTTGAATGATTGTATACCTGCCATTATACCATGTATTAATAATTTAATCACTAGAAATGTATTATTATTTACATAAAGTAAAGACAAATGAAGTTACCAGTTGAAAATTTTGAAAGAGATGAGTCTTGTTCTTTCATGTACACGAATACTCGATCCTTATAATGGTCCTTTTCACATGAAGATCTCTGAACAGAAAGTTCTAGAAGGCCCTGAATTTCAGATATCCTTTTATTTGCCTCTGTCGCATACCATTTCTAAAAGAGAAATAAAATTTAGTACAAGATTATTATATAAAGTATTGAAGCATATAAACTGAGGAAGAATATAGTTACATGTTGCCAGAGTGAGATGATAAACAAATCTGCCCAGTCAGCTGATTCCATCATGTGGTACCGCCTCAAAGCCAGCAAATGTTGTTGTAAACAGAAACCTTCTTCAAGTAGCTTAATTGTCAATTTACTGACATACGTATACCTAGTCACATTAATTAAGGATACACGTGAAGAAAATAGATCCAGTTTAATGTGCAGATTGCAAGAAATTAAGGATACTGTAGTTGAATCTCTTCCAACAAGCATTTCTCAAGAACAAAATCCAACGCCACAACAGTCCTATGCTTGCCAGGGTGGATATCAGTTTCATTACCCGTACCATGAAGAGGACTTTCCCGATAGCCACCACCAGATGGATTTGGTAAGAATGCTTGTTCTTGGTGATTATTATTCAAACCTAAAGATTCGTGTGTGTGGATTGAATTCTTTTGTACATCACCAGCATGTGTATTATGGTAACTTCTCGTATTATCAGCACTGTTAGCTCTGTAAGAACTGCCTAACCTATCCACACATTCGGTAAGTGGATTCTTAACTGACTCAAAGTCAAAAGAAGGTAATTTGACTTTAATACATCTTTCCCGAAGTTTGTTTGCCCCCAGAATTAGGTTAGCATGTTCAATCTCACTTGATTTCAAGCTTCTCAAGCTCATGGCAAAACCAGGTGAATCAGCTTTATAGGATAGTTCATGTGTTGCAGTTCCCATAGTGGATGGACTTTCATCTTGAGAAGGCTTTTTTAACGGAACTTTGAAAGGGGTTTCTGAATTAATTTCCAAAGCAGACAAGTATTTTTTCTCTAAAGCATCTGAATCATGAAAGATACCAGCCATCTTCTCTTCTTCACCATAGTTTTCAACAGATGAACATTCTGATGAATCTCCAAGATAAGAGTATTCATCTGTCATGCTTGATTCATCACACTCCAGTGTACCAATAGGCCTGCTGGCCAGAAGGATTATCAGCATTCAGAGAATTTATAAAAAGAACTTGAAAAGATCAACCATATAAGGAAAATATCCTCAAAGACTATATTTTTCAAGAGTGTGTATTAGCAATAATCACACATAAAAATGTATAAAGTTAAGAATATAATTAGTCAGGTGAATATCCAGACTTTTTTGTATAAAATAATTCTTAGCATTTAAAGTATCAATTACCTAATCAGCGGATTGTGGTTTTTTTGTCATTTAGAATAACTTAATAATCATGATGGTTTTTCTAGGACTAGTATAGATACATAAGCAGATAGATCTTACTGATTTTGATTCATATCCTTTGCTGAAGGAGAGCCTGATCTACCATTACTTGTAGATGGAATTTCCAGACTTCCTCTACCAGAAGTTGGTAATGTTGAGTATGAAATCACCTGTTGAACCATTATATCCAGGTAATCAACTAAAAAATAAAGGTCAACAAGACAGTTGACCTAAAAACTTACCCAATGGAAGAAGTATGTGACGATAACTGTTGGACCTTAAAGATGTGTAGTCATCAGTTTCTAGAACATTGCCTTAACAATATTATTAAGCTGCAAGTTGGAAACTTATACCCCGTTTGGTTCGCAGAATGTTTTGTAAAGGAATTGGAAATGGAAATTGAAAGGAATTCTTGAAAATCTAAAAGGTGTTTGGTTGATAAAATCATGAATGGAATTGGAATGTTAGATGGTTTAAAAAAACAAACTTACCCTTAATAAAACACCCCATTCCCCTATCTCTTACCTTCAACCGTCGATGATCTCTTTCCCAACCCTAATCTTCCCTCAAGTGGCATTCACAGTTTTCATCAGTCTTAGATGTGTTTGGTTCGATTTGTATTGCCAGTTAGATTTAATTTGGTTAAATTTTTTACTTCAGGGCTTCATTGATTTTGCTTCTTGCCAGATTCCATTGAAGCAAGAGGTTTTTTATCAATTAAGGTGTGTTCTTGTCTTTATCACCCCTGCTTCAATCAATTTCACCGCCACTTCTCCATCATTCTTTTCTCTTTCAGATTGGGGCAGAAACTTGGGATGACTCGATTAGAGCAGAAACCATTGATAGAGGCAGTAACCAGGGGTGAGTTGATTGAAGCAGTTTTTAATGATTATACGAGGGGTGATTGAATCAAGCTCTTTTTAATCGGTTGAATCATCGGTGTGGGGAGAAAGAGTTTTTTGGTAATTCCAATGGTTGAGGAATTTAAAGGATTCCGGTTCCATCATGCTGTGAACCAGACATGATTTCTGATAGAATCTTTTCCAATTACAATTCCATCAGAATCCATGAACCAAACAGGGCCTTAGTGTCTGTTTATGCATAAGAAAAAATACCATTGGCAGTTTCTTCTAGCAGACTAATGTCCGAAAGAACACATTTAGCATAATATACGTGAAATACATGGTAAATATGAATAAAATGTGGCTTTTGATGAAATCACCTGATGGTATTTGAATTCTAGGTTTGGTAAATGATTTTCGAGTTTTTCCATCATCATTCTGTAGTAATCCCTCCTTTTAAGAACCATCATTTCAATTCCTTCCTTACTGAAATCCAAATGAAATGCGTGTGACAAATGATAGCTTGACTTTCTACTCCAATAAGGAAGAAAATCCTCATAAGTTCGGTTCCAACTGCCAACACCATCAGAAAGTTCAAGCAATTTTATTAATACTTGAAGCTGCTGACCAGCCCTAAACAGAGGAATCAATAATTCCCTCAGAAAACAAGGAACCAAAACTCCATCTTCCTCCTAGAATGAAAAATTAACATCAAAAGAATAATCATCATATGAGTAGTATGAGTCTAAGACCATCTTTTCAATATAACAAATTTGAATAAAAAGTGAATATAATATAGTTCAGTATTTACCCTAATGGTGACTGTGTTACTCTCAGCCTCGGCCACTATGAACTCACTGAAAGGGTCAGTAATTTTGGCCTCAAAAATCCAGGATCTAATAAAGTCAAAATACGGTTCACATGAACGGATGAATAGGGTTCTGAGAAGAGCAGAATGAACTGGATCAGCAACCTGATACGTTCACACGAAATAAAATATGTCACAATACCAATCTTTCAAAACTGAAATATAAAGCATATAACATGTTGCATTACTTTTTATTCTAACCACAATTCCAAGATCTTGGAACACGTATTTTGAATCATCACATGAAGAATTATGCAAAGTTATACATGAAAGTGAGAACATGGTTTTAAGATATGCTGACCTGGAGCTCCTTGTACAAGAAAGTAAGAAGATTTCCACCTCTAGGAAAGTCTGTAAATTTTGTTTGAGTGACTAAATCCTCGAGGGGTGAAACTGAGAAGCAATTAGCTAAATCATGCACATTGCAAATGCTTCCAATAACCTCAATCTGGTTCCTTAATTCTTTAGTATGCAAATAAACCTCCAACAAAGTAATTTCACTTGACATGCTATCAATATTTGATAACCGTCTTAAACGAACAGATGAATATAAAGTATCCAAAGCAGCAACGTAACCTTCCAAAACATCCCTAACAGCAACTGCAAAAGCTTGGTTGACCAGACTGTATGGAGGATAATCGCTTTCTGTTGCCTCATCATTCTTATCGCTTCTCGAATTAGCATCATCAGGACTTAAGTATGTAAAATGATTAATGAAATTATAGAGAAAGAAAACTCCACAACCCATGCAGCCTAAGGATCTAAGAATCTTCTCAAGAGCAAGTGTACTTACAGATCTGGTCCACATGCTGTGAAATGTTCTGTCTGATGGATCAGAATGGAATATTGTGCATAGTTTTTCAATGCTTTTAAGAGAAGATTCTAAACCATGCAGAGCATTCATTGCCAACCTCACTAAACTAGCCTCCTGCATTTGAGTGAAGATATAATAAAACCAAGATAAGACGATTAAAAAGGTTTCAAGAGTTGGAATGATTTGAGTTGATCATAAATCTAACTTATGAAAATTTGTATGAAACATGTACATTCCAATTCCCATTTACAAATCAAACAATAACAGGTCTGTAAACTAAGTAATAATCGAGCTAATTACAAATTTAACATATTGGTCTATGAAAATCAACTCGTTTGACGAATAAGAATAAAACTGATATGAAGATAAAGGAATCATACAGTAACTGTCGATGTGTCATAGAGGCGGCTACAAGTAGAATGAGGGGACGGAGATGTTGAAGTGACAGAAAGTCCACTTTCTGTAGGTATTGATTCCCAAGGTCTAGGTGGAAGCCATGGATCTTCGACCTTCAAATTGTTTAAAAGCGATGTGAAGTCTGTATCGACAGCCATGATCGCCTGGCAAAACACTCAGGTCAGGTCAGTCTGGGAACGATGTCAGGACGAGTTCCGGTCACCTGTTCCATTCCAACAGTAAATAATAGGAACAGCATAAATCACAGTTTAATCTCTCGTAAGAAGAAATCATATAAAGTATAATCGTCCAATGTATCAAATGGAAATTGATTACTGTCTCCACATGCTGATCTTGTTAGATTTCATTGAAGTTTTCAGAACAAAACATATGCATTGATTCAGCTATGAGTATTTAGAGGCAAAACATCCTAGAAAATCAGATTTAATATAATATCAACAATTAGGACTAAAATTCTAATCAAAATTTTCATTAATCTATAATAATACTGGAATTTATTTACTCCACGCACTAATCGATGTATGAAAACCTAGATCGAGCTCTCATTATGCTTTCTCGTTTACACATCCACTTCTATAACTTAAACCGTATACTGGAATGCCATGATTAGGGCTTTAAGCCCAGAATCCAAAATGGAGCTTACCTCGATCATACTCATAAACCTAAAACTTGAAATCCGTAGCAAACTGGGAGAGTTTAGGTTACAGAAACGATAGAAATCCAACAAAACACTTACGACATACGCGCTTATCTCATAGCAGTCTGCGGAACATTGAGGAAGCCAAAGTTGTTGTGTGTATCAGAATTCAGAGGAACGACTTGAAATTAGTAGCAAATTGGGAGAAAAAGGGAATTACATCTGGTGCTGATGGAGAATTGGAGAGTGAGCTAGGTTACGAACGAGAACGAGGAGGAACTCAGGAAAGGAAAGAAGACTCGTTTTTTTAACCCGCTTATTTTTGTACCCATCCGGATCCGGTTGTCTTCTTATTTTTTTCGTTTGTTTTCCTTTCCGTTTTTCTTAACGGCCGATTTTCATTAACAATATCGGAAGCTAAATTACATGAAAGAAAAATGGAAAATTGGATTTTAATAATACCAATTATAACTTATTGGCCATTAATAATACGAATTATCACTTTGGCCCACAATAATACCAATTAAGTATTTCAGTCTCTAGAATGATACATCGTTAGTTTTTCACTAACGGTGTTAGTTTTTGCTGATGTGACATCTGTTGAGGGACTGCTTTTGTTATTTCTAAGAATTGAGGGACTAGTTTGTAATGTTGATAAAGATTAAAACATAAAAAACAAAAAAAAAGGAAACGGCCATAATTAATTAGGCTTTGACTCCGTTCGGCTAAAATGGTCCATCTCCCCTGCTTCCGGCGATTAGGTTGCGGCTGTCGCCACCTGTTAAACAGAGGCTGCAACTCCGTTATGTAAGAGATCAATCGGCGGAAGGTTGAGATCGATTGTCGGTTTTGTTATTGTTCGCCGGATGGATGGACGGTGGAAGGGGGGGTCGCGATTCCGGCGGTGGACAACAGTCGTTTCTCGTTGTTGGCAGGAAGGTCCCCGGAGATGGTGATCGTCGTCCTCCTTCCCTGCTTCTTCTTTGTCTTCCTTTTCGGTTCCGGCGAAGTGGGAGCTCTCCGGTGATTAGGGAGGCGATTAGGGTTCCGACGACAACCGGCCGTAGAAGTGAAACGAACGGTGAGTTTTGCCGGACAAGAATCGGAGAACGAACGAGTTGAATCACGAGCTCTCCGGTCAAGAATTGGAGACGAGTTGAATCAGGAGCTCTCCGGTCAAGAATCACGAGCGAGTTTTGCCGGACAAGGATTTTTTTTTTGTTTTTTACCCAATTTCCTAAATAAATTACAAATAACTCTCTTAACCCCTCCATTTTATAAAACTTACAATACAATCCCTCCATATGCCACCTCAGCAAAAAACTAACACCGTTAGTGAAAAACTAACGGTGTATCATTCTAGAGACCGAAATGCTTAATTGGTATTATTGTGGGCCAATATGAGAATTCGTATTATTATTGGCCAACAAGTGATAATTCGTATTATTTAAATCCAATTTTTCAAGAAAAATTATACCATTACTCTGATTAGATTATTTAGATCCACGAGAGATTTCCTCTGTTTTTAACCCGTAAAAATACATAAGTTTTATTTTTCCAAGAATTTGTTTCTTTCATTCTCTGGTATACATTTCTTGACATGTAGTTAAGAAAATCTCATGTATAATGTTTTTGAATCTTCTCGAGTTCGGTCAATCCTTGTGTAAATTTAAAACGTTATTGATTGATATTTGCGCCAATTCATCACCCGGTCCCAAACCACCCCTTCACGTTTACAAGATACGAGCAAATTATCTGCCATTTGACACTCCTGTTTTGCCGGAATACACTACTTACTAGCCTTTCACGTGAAGGCATTAACTTTAATCGGTACCCAATGGAGCCAAGGAATTGTATTATCCTACGAGCTCAAGATGGTTGCTTGTATATGTCTTTTTGTGATCCTTTTGACTTGAAATTCTTTTAAGTATGTCTTCTCCCCAGCCTCATGAATCCTTGCTAGCTTTGCATGTGCAATAAGTGCTTAAATGGTCATGATTGTTTTCCATTCCTAATTAAAGCCATTTGGTGTAGGTCCCTATTTTAGCCTTTCACCACCTTGCATAACTTTTTTTCTAGTTGAAATAGATATGGAAATAATGTCTTCAACTGCATCATGTCGGACCCATTATCAATCCAAAACAAGTTTTCTTGCCCTTCCCTAATCTGCACCTAAGAAAGTTTGGAACGCTAACATTTAGTTTCGGCTTCGATGATTCTAGTTACATTCTTCCGAGGCCCGTTAAGGCTTTATTACAAAGGAATGCCTCTCACCTTCGGCCCGTCGAGTGAATGGCCTTGACGACTCTAACCAATACTTATCTAAATACGTATTTTCTTGTTCTGAAGGGGATATCTTGATGATAAAGAGGCAACAAAAAAGTTGTGGGTTCAAATTCTGTAAAAAAAACATATGTGATGATTTAGCTCTTAAAAAAGATACTTATTCTTCTTAGATTTAAATATACACATCCTAGCCGTTTAAGAATATTATATGCCAAAAACAACCGATATAATTTACTAAAGAGTCCAAATCAACCGAGATGTAACCGGCCATTTGGGTCAACATTGCCAGGCCTACAATACCCATAAATTGCAAATTGATTTTGTAATGCACATCCTAACCCGTGTAACTGATATGTACTTAATACAAGTGATGTTATATGTATTAGTTATTTTGTTAACAAAAGTTAGTTGAGTATTAGAAAGTTGTTGGTGTCTTGTTAGTCTTGTGTGTAAGCGCAGAGACTAGTATTGTAAAAAGGTATCAAATAAAATAAATGAGGTTTTCTCTATCTCTTTCATCCTCTAAACACACACGCATTCAACCAATTCACCATATTTTCTTCTTTCTCTTGGAATCTCTGAACGCTAATGTAGCTTAACCATCGATTCATTTGAACTTGAGCTATCTATCTTAGTCAATTGAATCTGAACCACATCAGTAACCATATATTTCGCACATCTTGGCCCATTTGGTTTCTTTAGTTTCAGCCCACGAACCAGTTAAAAAAGCTAGGTATGGACCTCTTGGGCTCTTATTGGTCTGTCTTCACTAAAGTTTTTTTTTTTCAAACTAGACTGGGTTATAACCAAATCGATTCAGTTGACAATAGTTAAAATTAGTTTCATGTGAGATTGGTTCAATTCATAAATCGACTTTGAGACAAAAACCCTAGACTTACTGTGTTACATGTCGTGATTTGCCTAGATAAGAAGGTCATGTCTACGGAATATAGCCTTAGCATATCTATGTGTTGTTTCGTATGATTTTGCAATGTAACCAAGGTATGAGCTATAGTAACTTTACTATTAGAATACTTTCATTGCATTATAATTTTTTACGGCGAATTAATTGCCCGAACACCAAGGGTTAATCCAATGGCTGATAGGCACCTACACCCAGAAGTATAAAGAGAATATCCATGTACTTGTGGGTGCTAAATTAGGAACTGAAGCCCTCAATCTCCGGTCCTCGAATAAAAATCGATTTATGTACAAACTAGAGGGGCCCACAACAAACTTTGTCAGTAACTTCGGTTTAAACCATGGCTGTAAATTATTTGTTTACATTTTTTATTTACTATCATCATATCATCATCATCATACTTATATAC